>OZ005655.1:112022269-113222269 GCA_963930645.1 Salticus scenicus
ATACTTTGGCTTTATTTATTTATTTATTTTTAATTTAAATTTATATGAGTGATATTTTTTTATCTCCCTTTTTTTTTTTTTTTTTTTTTTTTTTTTTTTTTTTTGACTTATTAAACTATAAAATAAAATAAATCACAAAACCAAATATTTCAAATTATTTAAAGTTAATTTTTATAACTGTCTTATGTTTAATATTTTTCACGAATTAATTTTAATAATAATAATAAAAATAAAAATACTTACAAAATACTTACTATATTTCAGAACTTAAAGAAGGTTTTGTAAAGAGATTACAACGATTTTTTTCTTTTTTACTTTCATTACCCTATTACCGTAGATAATGAAAGTATTGTATTCGGTTCAAAAATTCGATATCGAGTTTTCACCTGTTTTACACGTTTTAAGGCCTCCTGAATCCAGAGAAGTAGTTTTTGGCAATTGCTCAATGTGTGTATGTGGGGAATCTTTTGACTATCATATCTCCGAAAGTAATAAAGATAGAACTACGAAACTTCAGAATTGAGACAGGTTTGGTGCACAGACCTGCTTTTTTTTTTTTTTTTTTTTTTTAGGACTGAGGGCTATTAGTATCAATCTACGTATTTTTACGATACCAGTTTTACGATAGTTGGACATTTATCGAAATCGAAAATTTATCGAAAATATAATTGAATAAATTTGAAAACGATGTTTTAATTTGAAAAAAAAAAAAAAAGAAACTAATAGTCCTCCGTACTAAACTAAATTCTGCTTTTGCCAGAATTTTTTTTTTTTTTTTTTTTTTTAAGAAAAAGAAAAGAAAATTAATAATAATCAGTTCGTTTCGAAACAAACAGTATCGAAGAAGTAGTTATTTTTTGTAATTTTGAATTAGGAAGTAAAAAGCGCGCGTGCAAAATGAAATAAAAAATAAAATAAGATTTATAAATGCGCATTATTTAATGGGCATTCGTGGACTCAGTGATATAATAAGAAAAAATGACGACATTAGTCTAATGAGATTATTATTATTATTATTATTATTTAAGAAAACAAATGTAAACATGAATAAGTATGTTACTTTTGTTTTATTTTTTGTACGGTACATTACGTTACCAGATATGCCAATATTTTAATTTATTCCAGAGAATTATTAGTACTCGGCTTTTTTTTTCACACCACATTTCTTGAAGGTCGTTTCTTTTTATTTAATCGTAATTACTTAGTGAAAGAAATTTTCACTACAAATATAGTGGTGTGTAGAAAGGGTGGGAATCTACAGTGCTTCTGAATAAATTAATATGTTGGCATGTCTGAGGTACAGCGCAATTTTGGGCATAAATTAGCTTACAGATTGTAACTTGCCTTCATAGTAAGTACATTTTTTTTATATCCTACATCATATAAAATGCATATATTTTTACTAATTGTAAATATTGTCATTGTTTTATTATGTTTTATATACATTACATTTGCGTATTTCAGCTAGACTATTTTTAATGTCATGCACATTCATTTTTAGACTTTTTCAGTTCCACAATTTGCTTAATCTGCAAAACAAGTGCGTTTAGTTTTAGTTTGAAGTTCATACATATATATCTATAGCAGTGTATGTAGCTATTTATATAACTCTCTATCTCTCTCTCTCTCTCTCTCTTTCTCTCTCTCTCTAAATATATATATATATATATATATCTGTTAAACATTAAATTCCTCAAAATATCTTTCTTTCGAACTAAAAAATAAACTTTATTAAAACACTTTTTAAAACTGAAAATCCTTCAGCAATAAAAAAATGCCATAATTTCTTACATAATATTATTTATAACGTTTTAATTACTTTTATAAATATATATTTGTATATTTATATACACTAGGCTGTTTCTTAAACAATCCTTAATATATATATTTATTTAAAAAAATAAAAATGAATAAAAAATAAAGAGCAGGTGCATTGATTTTTGTTTGATTTTTGTCAACACATTTTCTGAATTTAGTTAACAATTAAAACAAGTCCTTCCGGCTTATTCGGAAGGGTAGGTTGATTTCCTTATCAAGTAGCCGTCATTTTGTTTCAAAATGGCGGGTAGGCTATCTACATATGAAGTTTTAAGCAAATCGGTTCATAAATACCTTTTTATCTGAATTTAAACTTTTCAAGTGGCCGGCACTTTGAAACAAGATGGTGGGCCAAGTTGACAAATATATCAAATGCATTTGTGAGATAAGACTACTGTACAAATATAGTTGGAATTAATTCAGAATCTCAAAAGTCATCGTGATGGAAAATTAAGTGGCTGCCGCGTGGATTAAAATGGCAGAGAAAGTTGCTCAGTGAACTAATTAATCTAAGATATTGTTGCAAATTTGAAAAAAAAATATTTATTTATTTATTTTATTTATTTTATTTATTTATTTATTTATTTTATTTTATTTTATTTTTTGTAGAAATTCTTTCAAAGAGGCTTAGTAAGTTGATTAAATGTTAATTTTCTGCATTTCTAGTTTGTTTTAACATTAAAATAGACTAATTTTCCCTTAAAAACGCGTTAAAAAGCTCCAATCTTGCAGGTAATGGATTTGGCGACAAATTTCGCGACTTTTTCACTTGGCGACTTTTTTGGCGACTTTTGGCGAGAAAATACATAGTTCATTAATAAACTTCATTGAGACACTTATATGGTCTATGTATACATCAAAATTTAAACAAAATTCGGAATACGCTTTTTACAATTTGAATTTTAAATTTTCAAGAGGTCTCCACTTGAAAACAAAATGGTGGAGCAACTTGGTTAAGAAACTCATCCAAGATATTCATAACACAAGTTAAGACACTGTGCAAATTTGGTTCGATTTGGCGTATTATTTCGGAAGTTATCGGAATTTTAAATTTTCAAGTTGTAGCCTGATTTCAAGTGGCCCTGCTTAACTTAAGATATCCGCCACTTTATTAAAAATGGCGGATACGCTCATTAATAAACTTCATTGAGACACTTATATAGTCTATGTATACACCAAATTCAAACAAATTCGGAAAACGCTTTTTACGATTTGAATTTGAAAATTTCAAGTGGTCTCCACTTGAAAACAAAATGGTGGAGCAACTTGGTTAAGAAACTCATCCAAGATATTAATAACACAAGTTAAGACGCTGTCCAAATTTGGTTCGATTTGGAGTATTATTTCGGAAGTTATCGTGGTTTTAAATTTTCAAGTGGTAGCCTGATTTCAAGTGGCCCCACTTAAAATATCCGCCACTTTATTAAAAATGGCAGATAAATTTCATTAATAAAGTTCATTTAGACCCTTATGTAGTCTATGTATACACCAAATTCAAACAAATTCGGAAAACGCTTTTTACAATTTGAATTTGAAAATTTCAAGTGGTCTCCACTTGAAAACAAAATGGTGGAGCAACTTGGTTAAGAAACTCATCCAAGATATTCATAACACAAGTTAAGATGCTGTCCAAATTTGGTTCGATTTGGAGTATTATTTCGGAATTTATCGTGGTTTTAAATTTTCAAGTGGTAGCCTGATTTCAAGTGGCCCCACTTAAGATATCCGCCACTTTATTAAAAATGGCAGATAAATTTCATTAATAAAGTTCATTTAGACCCTTATGTAGTCTAGATTTACATAAAAATTCAAGCAAATCTTGCTTTAAGTACGCTCTTTACAATGTCGGTTTTAAATATTCAAGTGGCTGCCACTTGAAAACAAAAGGTCGGAGCAACTTGGTTAACGAACTCATCCAAGATATTTATAAGATCACTTCACTGTCCAAATTTGGTTCGATTTCGAGTATTATTTCGGGAGTTATCGTGATGACAAAATTTTCATTATATATATATATAGATAGATAGATAGATATAGATATAGATAAACGAAGTGCTTGCAATAGGTCGATTTCTAAAGAAATCAACCTAAAATTATTTTTACGAGAAATTAGCGTCTTATCCTACTGCATTTTGTTTTTCACTTTGATGAGTGCAATGAATCTAAAAATTACTCTTCAATAATCGTTACAATTTGGTACTGGTGGCCAAGAGAATAGGTGCACATCCGCCACTTGGTCAGTGAGAGTTCTAAGATACTTACACTGAAAAATAAAAAAAAAGAACGGTAGTTTTTTTTGCAGAATGTGGTGGTAAAAAATGAGTGTCAGCACATTTTGCTGTTAAAAAGAAATAATTTACAGCAGAAATATCTGTAAAAGAATATCTCTTTACATATGTTTTCGCCCTAGATTACCCTATTTAAAAGCAGAATGTGCTGGAAAAATGAGAATCAGCACATTCTGCTGTGAAATCTACCTGTAATTCTATTCTGTGCTGTAATTCTATCCTGTGATATATCCACATCGTTACAAAGAGAAGTTCGTTTCAATCATATAACTCGAGTATAGGCACAAAAAATAGATTGTTACAATTACATTAAGTACCAACACAAATTATTCAAATAGAAAATTTACTATGGAAATTACTATTTGTCTTAAATATATTTAAAATCCTTTAAAAACACGTGCGTTTAAAGTGTTTTAAATATATTTAATACAAATGACACGTGTTCAATTTAACTCTTTATTTTTTAGAGATTATTTATAATTACTATTTGTCTATTAACAATTAAATAAAATCTCCATAAAAATAATTATAAATAAAAAATTATCTGATTTCTTCATTAACTATTAATCTATTAAGCACATAAAAATATAGTTAAAAAATGCATAACGTCATCTTAGTAAAGTTTTGCGCATATGAGAGAAGAACATGAGAATATATATATATATACACAAAGTTTATCACAAGATTCTTATTTATCTATTACTGTACTAATAGTGATAACTATAGTATTTTCCCTACTTGAAAAATGTGTCTAAAACCTGATTATAACACGCTCACTTTCAAATAAACGAAGAAAGATTCTGAGTTTCAAAAGAAGGTCTCTCTAATCTAAAGAATAATTAATATTTTGTGCATAGGTTAACACAAAAGAACTCAGTTGCATTACACGCTGTTAGTGGATGTACTTAAATTTTCATGTTTCGGGTAGTGTACTGCAACTAATATTCCGGTCTTTACCAGTATCTCTTTTTTAGTTCTTCGTAAAAAGTAAATATCCCATAGTGAATGAGAAATCTGACACAATTTTCACCAATATACAGGTGCGGAATTTTTTTTGTGTACAATATTTGTAATGTTTTATATTAAATAGGAATATTTCATATTTTCAAAACGTGAGTTTTTTTAATCATTATTTCAACAAATACAGTGCACCTCATAAATATAGAAACAGATGATTTTTTGAAATAACAATTTAAAAAATGAAGGAGTAATCACAAAAAAAAAAAAAAAAAAAAAAAGACGTATGGAATCAGAATATAAGTGTATTATAACATAGTGTAGGTTTCGTCGTTGGACGGAGGAATAGTTCTTCAGTGACGAAAAATATTCCTTTTGTTTGGTCCTATAATTTGGGCATATTATTTTCATGATCTATGGCAAGAACGTCATAAGTTCTATTGTCGAAAAAATGGAGAGGATTATCTTTTGATGTAGGGCAGGTTATATTTCCATGAAACAACAGATATTGCTGAAATTGCTTTTCTTAATGGTCGACATTGATATGAAAATTATTAAAATGTTAAAGCAATTTACTTCCTGTTGGAAAATGGCTTAAGGAAGGAAACATGAAATTGCAACAAGAGGGTGTGTCCTTTCACACTTCCTACCTGTGCCGATGAGATTTCATGTTATCTCTCCATCATTTTATTTACTTAAATTTTAAATTTCTCAAACTACTAAATTTCTTCAAAACACGTTGTGTTAAGCAATACCCAGATTACCCATTCTAAAAATGAAAACTTTTGTACTATACAGCACCCTGGCTATCTGTGCGACTATTATGTTATTAAAATATTTTTTTCCAAATGTTATTCAAATAAATTTGCATACATTATGGCCCATGGCAGTCTCTGTCCACAACCTTACTCATTTTAAACTTTTATTATTTCATTATTCATGGATAGAGACTCCCATAACAAAACAACAAACATGAAAAAGCTTGGTTTATGCAGAATCAAGTTACTGTTACAGTATGGCCAGGCATCAGTCCAGACCTAAATGCAATTGAAAACTTTTGGGGAGTACTTACACGAGTAGTGTAAGCCCATGGTCTTCAGATTTAGTTTATTCATAAATTAAAGCAACAAGTAGAGCAAAAGTAATGCTTTTCACAGCCATACATTCTCCAAACTCTAGTTCTAAGCATGCCTGATAAAATTTTAAAGGTAATTCAAAGGATTGGATCCAGAATTTGAATTTATATATCGAATGATTGAGAAGCCTGTATGTCTTTCAGACAGCATATTTTCATTTTTATTTATTTACTTTATTTATTTATTTACTTTTTTACAAAAATTCTGCAAAACTTGTACTATATTTCTTTGTTGTAGTACGCTTATACTCTAATTACATATGATTATATATATATATATATATATATATATATATATATATATGCATATAAATGGGGGAGGGGAGTGGATGGACGCTAAGGTAGGCACAAAATCCTGAATTTTATTATAACATGACTATAATTTTTTTTTTAACAATCTCAAGCGCATGCTGACATAAGAAAGCTTGAGATGTTAAATAACTAAAAAAATTTGTTTGTTCTATAGATTTTAATGTAAGTAGCAACAAATCTGCTGACAGCTGTAACATTTTATTAAGAGAAGTATTGTACTATAATTATTCAGATGCCTTTATCTGGTACTGTTCCGAATTAAAAAAGAAATAAATAAATAAAAAATAAAAACATATTTTTTACAACTTCGATATTAGTTATTAGTCGTGTGTGTTTTATGAATTATTACTATTGAAATCCTACTTTTCAACACACACACACACACACACACACATATATATATATATATATATATATATATATATATATATGTATATTCCTGACTATTGCTTCATTTTTTTAATTGTTGTTTGAAAAAATCGCCTGCCTCTATATTTATGAGATTTACTGTATATTTGTGTTTCACAATAAATAATGTTAATGGCCTGTTAATTTTTGCATAATATATTTAGTGATCCATAAAATGTAATTATATTAATTTAATGGTCTTTGAATTTCAAATGGTTGACAATTCTGTATTATAACATCTATACGACTCATTGTAAAGTAAAATTTCCCACCATGACATTACTTCCGAAGACGTGTTAAGAAAGAAAAAAAAAAATGATTATCACAGGATTAAATAATTTTTTTTCCTGTAGAAACATCTGTAACCAAACATTTGTTCTTAACATAAAATTTTATTAAACTAGTCAGTAAATTTTAATAATATTATTATGAGTGATACTTTATTAATCGGTAAGAAATATTTTATAATAACCATTTACGTTATTTTATGTCTTATTATTAAAAATATTAAATAAAATGTGTCTTACGTTTCTGAATTATTATTAAAAGTTAATGAAATTTACAAAATATAAAATAAGTAATAATATTGTTACTATTTTTTTTTCCTTTCTTGAATATTTGTTTTTAATTTGTTTGAAGAGCTTGTAACCTCTATGCATCATATATATAATCTTTGTTGCCATACAATGTAAAAGTAAAGTTGTGGAAACAAAGATTATACATATACCTCTATGCGCCATATATATAATCTTTGTTTCAAAAACTTTATTTTTACATTGTATGGCAACGGAGATTAAAACGTTATTCATGTAAAACAATGTTGGTAAAAAGAACAGCGTTTAAAAAAATAAATAATAATATTCTAAAACTAGAAAGTGCATTTTTATTTGTTTTTAACTGAAAAATGATGTTTTAGATGTAGCAACCGCTACATTCTTTTTGGTGACCCTTATTATCAACTGTAAATATTATGACAGATACCGAGGAGAAAAAAGACCAGTCAACTGGCGCTAATTCTACGGAAGTTATGAAGGTTAATGTAAAAATCCCTCCATTTTGGATAAATAAACCTGAAATTTTGGTTTTATCAGATAAAAGCACAATTTAAAATTAATGGCAAAACTAATGAAGACGCTATGTTTAATTACATTGTCGTACAAATAGAGCCAAAATACATGGATACTATATGGAACATAATAACAGATAAGATGACTAAAAAATAAATATTAATTCGCAAAAGAACTTTTGTTAAATGTATTTAAAGAAAGCGAAAACAAGCGAATCAAACGCCTTTTTACTGGTATTGAAATTGGTGACATGAAGCCAAGCCACCTTTTGCAAAAAATGAACTTGGCGACAAATGGTATTGGAAACATTATGGATGGAAAAATTGCCGCATCATATCAAACATATATTAGCGGGTAGTGATGAAAACATTGATAAATTGGCGATTATGGCAGATAAGAATTTTGACATGCATTCACAAACTGAAGTATATGAGACTCATTCAACGGAAGCTAAGAACTCAAGCCTGCCGCCAAATGTTATGTTGCAATTATTGGAAAAGATATCCTTATTAGAACAGCGAATTGAAGAGCTTCATTTAAATCGCCAACCAAGACGAAGTAGTAGTCGGAAGAGATACAAACCGAGAGGCAAATGGAGTTATTACCAATGGGCTCTTCCCACCTGACGTCAGAGGTCACATGATAGAGGAAAAACAAATAGCAGACAAAGTTTTGTTTATCTATAGCGATTGCTGAAATAACATATTTTCTATTCTTATTCTTGATCAATCGTATTTAATCTGTGTTATTTTTTATAAATCATCATTTTTAATCCATTTTATATCATCTTTCAACATCTTTTGTTTGCTGTATACATTTACAATCGTCATTTAGTTTGTTTGTTATTGATGTTCATGAAGAACATTTTTAATACTCTGATTTTTGGTACTTAAATCAGTGACAGTGCAATATAATACTGCGTAAATCCATTTAGACCAGCAACTAAGTTAATTAACTTGTTGTAACACCTTTATGCAATTAAATTAAATGAAAACATTTTAAAATTTCAAACTATAATCCATAAACATTCCACAAGAACAAGCTATTATTTATTGCTAGATTAGTTAATGTTACAGTTACACTACAATATACAAAAATCGATTCTTACAGGTAAAAATAAATGAACATATAAAATGTTTTTTAAAAATTATTAAATTTACAAATACAATTATTCAACTGTTTGCAAATGCACAATATTGATTTTATTTTATTTTATATTAAATATTAACATTTTTGGTCTTAAGAACAATATTTAATTGAATTCGATTCTCAGAACTCGATTATTCGTTTTCCTCTATCACGTGATTGAGCAGACGACGGTGGGAAGACCCCATTTACTTTCGGACCACGATGCTTCCCGAAAAAATGTAAAACACCATGTCAGTGGAAAAACAGGAAAACTTGCATTCGCAGCAGAATCAGAGTTAGTGGCCAGTTCTGCAGCTGAAAATTCAAAGAATTGCCGTGAACTAAATTAGACTTTTTTGTAATGGAACATAATACCTTTACAAGTGAATTGCGAAAACAAATGGAACATTTAAAACCAATTAGAAGCGAATGCAAACGAAAACAGAAATTACTTTTCCATAAAGATTTAGAAACATGTTCACATGATTTTGTCAGAGTGGACCGTGTCAAGAAAGTATTAGAACCCCCTTACGAAGGACCTTTTCGTGTAATGGCCATAAGTGACAAGTATTTTACAGTAAGAATTAAAGGAAAAGATATCAATGTTTCTGTAGATCGATTGAAACAAGCGTATTTGTTAGCCTCAGAGGAAGATGATGGTCGAAACCGTACAAATAAAGAAATACCGAAAATTCCATTAAATCGAGTTGAAAGCTATAAGTCAGAAGATCCAAAATTTAAAACAACCCGAAGCGGAAGAAGAATTACTTTTCCATCACGTTATCAAGATTTTGCTAACTTTTAGTGTTTGTTGCACGTTTACTTTCAATTTCATGTTTGTAAATATTTTGTAAATAGCATTTATCTATTTAATTATTCATGTAATCAATGTAATCATGTAATCATGAATCATGATCATGTAATCATGATCAATGTAATTATTCATGTTATATTAACCATTATATTTCTCTTGTATCGCAACTATGTTGCTTGGAAGGGGAGTAGTGTAACCTCTATGCGCCATATATATAATCTTTGTTTCCACAACTTTATTTTTACATTGTATGGCAATGGAGATTAAAAGTTATTCATATAAAACAATGTTGGTAAAAAGAACAGCGTTTAAAAAATAAACAATAATATTCTAAAACTAAAAAGTACAATTTGATTTGTTTTTAACTAAAAAATGATGTTTTAGATGAAGCAACCGCTACAACCTTTTTGTCAAGTATGTGTATTTGTTTCTCTTTAGATATTTTTGAGAAACGACGTCTTTGTGCACATTTCAGTTAATATTTGCTTTATATTTCATTCTCTTATCCCCTCACCCCTCCAAATTTGAAGAATATTACTTAGATATTTTAGTATATTATTGAGATAGAATATTTATTATTTAGATAGGAAAATCTATTGCTTGCATTTCTTGTATTGAAATGAAAGCTATAGAGACATATATCAATCATTAATCTTGATCAATAAATTTTAGTATTTTGAACATGCTATACGTTACAGAACTTGTATCAATAGTACTTATTTTAAAGCTATTCAAATGCATATCTTAGTTTCAGACGTGAAAGTAAGGTTTATATTTAGAGTGCCTCTTTCGCATTTCCTTTGAAGTATTTCTTAGCTAATGTAAATGCAGCTGATAAATTCCTGATGCATTGCATCACAGAAATTAGTTACAGAATATACAACATTTTTTTATTTACAATTTCATCGTCAATTAAAAAATATATGATTAATAAATTCAAACTTTTTTTTTCTGTTATGTAAAAGGAATGTAATTTATTTAAAAACTTTCAATTTATATATTTCAAATAATTATGTTGGGTTAACACTTTCGGTATATTAAATTTTTGACAAAGTCACTAATTTATATTTTTGCATTCTTCTGAATTCAATAGTATAAAATACTGGATTTGTAAGAATTTCAGACTATATCTGTTTAATGTCTTAACACGTTTTGAAAGGTCCAGAATTATATTTGAGAATTTTAGAAAACGTCTTCCTTCTGTGTGGGAGACAAAAATTTTGTGGCAGCTCTTAACTAACGCATAGAATTTTATCCAAATTTATATGTAATTACACATTAACATAAATTAATACCTATACATTTGGTACGAATTTCTCAAAAGAGGGTGCTATCATCCCGTTTTGTAATAAATTTTAATATGAGAGTACATAGAAAAGTTTCGTGTATAACTGTACACAATGAGAATTATTTATAACCAACCATTTTTAAATTGAAAAGTACATACTTGTAGCACCAATAGTTAAGCAAAGGGGGAAAAAATGCACACGTAGAAGTATCGCACTCCCCCCTACCGTTGTATGCGGCCTTATAAAATTTCAATATGAGTATTTTGCATATGTGATCATCAAGACCACTAAAGCGAATGCTTGAACTACAGATGTTTTATTATTTAAACAAAATTTACGTTTTCTTTTTTCATTAAAAAATGTAATTATGCATTTTTTAAGATGTTGCTGTAGGGCACAATATTGACTTTCTTTTAACTTTTACTGTTATACTTCTCAGAGCTGAAAATGGCTTGAATTCCGTCTGTAAAATATTTGTGACAAGTAATAATTTTAATAAATACTGTACAATGATTGAATTCGTACAGGAAAATAAATAAGTTTTCCGAACATACTAGATCTAAGTATATTTAAACATCAACATAGATATTTTAAGCCATTATGAGATATCATATTTTTATTATCACTAAAATAAAATTTCAGGGTGATTTTCAATGGATTCTTTAAAAAATCCCTTGAAAATCTGAAATTTACAACTAAATATGAACAAAAAGTTTTAAGGGGGTAATTTCCAAATGATGCCCGAAAATTTTACAGTTCCCAGCGTGCTTAATATTTCTTGCGAATTTCCCGTAAATTGCATAAACTTTATTTAAAATTAAATGAGACCACGGCAACCCAGTTGGCAGAATGTCGAATTTGTAAATGGAACTTTGCGAGTTCATTTTCTGAGCCAGCCAATGGTCGTCGTGCATATTAATGATGCTAGCGTACGTACAATCTGTCGTTGCTACAATGTTTTCCTTGGTTCCTAAAATTAATACCTTTAACGTTAACCGAAATACAGAGGATAAAATTTGGGATAGCATGTCTCCGGACTGCTGCTATGGCTGTATTCTAGACTGTCACCAATCACCAATCACTAGGAAGCACTAATACAGTGTTAATCAACATAAACCTTTACAGCCTTAAAATTAAACATAAAACTCTGAGCTATGATTTGCACTAAAACTTTTATAATTATTTAATTATATAAGGAGTTTATATAAGGTTTTATAAAAGGAGTTTATATAAGGTTTTATATAAGGTTTTATATTCATGCATATAAGTTTATATATATATAAGGAATTATATAAGGTTTTTAAATATAAGAAAGTTTAAAACATTTAAACGTTTAAAACATAAGAAAATTTATATAAATGTTAAACCGTATAAATTTCAACAGAGCTGGAGGATTCTGATTCATTTTTATGATCCTGTGAATATTTGTGTAGACTTAAATCTTTGAATCTATACTTCAAATATTGAAAGAGTAAGAGTTTGCTACATTCAGAATTTCCAGCAGCTGCGAACCAGCTGTTCGCTGATGGAAGCTAGTTCACAATAAAATTTACGAACCATTCTTAAGGTGTGAATCTGAGACTCTCGTCAGTTGACAATTACATAGAAGGTATTATCGCTCAGAAAAGAGAATGGTTAAAACACGTATATAATGTATTATATAATGTGTTTAAAAAAAAAAAAAAAAAAAAAAAAAAACTTGTAAAAGTCATTTTCAATCTTTTTTCGTGTACATCAAGCTTAACTTCATCTACAACTGTCAGATATTGACATAAATTGTGCTGCACTTGAAAAACAATTTGTGAAAATATTTTTTTTTTCAAGCGTTTTTAAATGAAAGCAAAAAAATTTGAAAAAATGCATTTTTATTGTAAGTAAGTTTTTAATTAAATATAATGTTTTTATATCTTCGTATTTTTAAAGTGTCTTTTTAACATATTTTATGACAATTGCATAGCTTTAGAGTGACGTAAAACCACGCAACTTCAAAATAAAAGTGTTTATTTATATATAAAAAAAAATTTGAATTGGGTTTTTTGATCATTTAAAGGAGTACATATGTTCTCTAATTGAAAAAGAGCTTAACTAATAAAATTAAAATTTGGTTATGTAAGGAATAAAAATATATTATATGCGAGTATGATAGATGAAATCAATAAAATTTTGGAACATGACGCTGTTGTGACATTATTCACCCCTCCTACTGAAAGGCTATTTTTAATAACTTTAACAAATAAAAGCATCAAATAAAGAAGCTATTATGTGAAAGTATGATGGCTAAGATTCGAGGCAAATCAGCCTGCCTGAAGTCTGTACTATGTTGAATTATTCACCATTTATCGGAAGGTTACATCTCAGCTTCTACAGTACACATTGGCCGTACTACTCTGGTATTTTTCTTATGCTATACCCAAGCTTCTGATTTATATAAGTGCAGCATATTATTTATATTAGTTGGTTATTACGAAAACTTTATTAATGCAATTAGAATTCATATCATCTAAATGGGTTTCTGCTATTCTGCAGTTTTACAGATTTTCAAAAAGCTGTATTTCAGCGTCTATTTCATATACATTTTTATTAATTTCATATGTGAGGTGCCATTTTTAAAAATACTGAAATGTCAACTCACGCACTGACTTAATTTCAGTGCATATTTACCGATAGTTAACACTGTTATGCAGCCTTTTCAGGTTTAACTTATTTTTCAGATCATTTAATATATTATAATGTTGCAACTTTAATAAATTTCCACTAAAAAGTCAATGATTGTCGGTTTACCCTATTCAAAATAAAATTAAATATTTTCATAACATGACAGAAATTTACGTATATAACATTATACATTTAACAAAAGCTTGCATTATGTGTATTACTGAATTGTATATGATATAAAATTGACATGAAAACAAAAATACGAAATCGGCCCTGTTAAAGATAATCAGCAGATTTGGATAAGATAAATGTATCGAAGTAACGGGAAGATTATCTAGTGGGTGGGGCATTTCAGTCTATGAATATGTATATTGATCGGACGAGTCAATTTTCCGTAACATAAATATTATATGTTCTTCAGTATAAACGGTTAAGAAAAAATATAAGACGGGGACCTGGGTAGAGTCCACCTATACCTTTGTTATTATTAATGTATTTGTAACTATATATACATTTGGGGTGTCTTGTTTAAAAAGTTATAACATACAATTATATAAATCATCAAATATTGTATTATTACATAAATATTATTACATACATCTTTAAATGCAATTATTCCTATTTTAATAAAATTACATTTTTCCAAATAAATATAATTCATTTAAAATTAAAAATAAGGAAAAAATAGTTTTGAAAAAAGCATTTCTTGAATTTTAAATAATCCTAACCGAAAGTAAGAAAGAAAAAAAAAAAAAACTATGTGCTATCAAATATTGGAATTCAATACACTATACTTTGCATTAAACACGAAACCGCTTTTAAAGCAGTACTTTTTTTTCGTTCATCGATTAAAAGAAAATAGCTATTAAAATTATTGTGTAGAGTATTATTATTTCTTTAAACATTCCCCTTTTTTTTTAATATATTGTTTGTTAAAAATACAATTTAAAAATTGTATTATTTTAGGTTTCTTTGTTTTCAGCTTAGTTATTTATAAATTATTTATATTAATAAAATAAGAGAATGGTAGGATAGGATTTTTTTTTTTTTTTTAACAATATCAACATTAGCAGTTTTTAATTAAATATATGTAATAATAATAATAATAATAATAATCTGATGTGTCACTCTCACGACTTTCTCTTGCTCTGAAATTTAATACTATAAATACAGGTTGGATATTAAGGGGTAAGATAACGAGTACTGTTATGTATACTTATGTTAAAACAATTAAAATTGGGCTTTGGAAAAGTTTTATGTTAGTTTTATGTGTTAGTTCTTGTAAAGGGGGGATAGCTGATCTCAACAAAAAGCTTAATATAGTATCCCTGTATAATACACATTTAACCCTTTCATTCAGAATTTTTTCCATCCATAAAACAATAAATCTTATATTTAGTCATAAATTTATTTCAAAGGAAATGTATATAAATATTTTTTTAAATAGGAGTAATAGCAGAGTATGAATTAATATAGCTAATATAGCAACTGAGAGGTGTTTATATATGTTTAATATAACCACTGATGCCATTTAAAATCATAACTTTCCCTAAATAAAAACGTCAAAATTTTGGAAGAAATACATATTACAATTAATTAAAATACAAATTATAGACATTAAAAAATAAAATAAAAATATTTCAAACAGTTTATTTACTTAAATTGTCCAAAACAGGAAACTGATTACGATATTATTATCAGAATAGAGTAAAATATACTTTCATTTATCAACAAGGATAGTGAAATTATCTAATTCTTTTTTTCGATGGTAAAATGTATATAGGTTTTAATATTGTTCGTTTTAAAACAGCGAGAGTGTTAGATAGTAAGAAAGAAAATCTGAATTGTATAATTTCAATTGGCATCACGGGGAATGAAAGGGTTAAAATACCAAGTTTGGACTTTCTGCTACTATTTGTTATTGAGATACGCTTATAACAAATAGACACATACACATAGACACACACACATACTAACCGCTAAAAAGATTATTTTCGGATTCAGGGAGCCTCAAAACGTATACATATAACAATACGCATTTTCAAAAATTTAATCAAAAAACAATTCTTTCTATACCTTATGGGTAAGATAAAGTAAAAAGGTGTTTTGTAATTGTTTTATAGGTACTTAATAATGTAATTAACACTAAAATATCCCGCATCAGTTTTACACAAAATTTCTTGATTCCATACAAATATGGAACTGCAGTTTGTATTTACTAGATATGCTATCTTTATTCAAATTGTAAGGCCAATTTTTAGATTGTTTTAAACAGTGAATTTTACTTATGATCAAATCTTATCAAATATTCACTTATAAATAACACCTAAGAGAAAAGCAAAATATGCCATGCGGTATTCAGGATCATCAAACAAGGTTGAAATATCTAGCATTATTTGCAAAAAGAAATATCCGTTTAAATTCTAGAAATGTTCTAGAAAATTCTCTTATTGAAAATCTAAAATAAAAGGAGAAATCCGTTAAGTAAATAACGCACTGATTTAAACTCGTTATAAAAGAAACACAGATATTTTTTTAAAGTAAACGAGCGTCTCTTTAAAATGTGTGCGTTTTTAAAATAAATCACCTTTGATACTGATATATAAATGTATTTCAAATTTTAAATATAGACAGATCTTTTGTCATTATTCAATATCAATATTTATGAAAAATAAATAATCGTTGGTATACATATTTTATTATTTAAATGCAAATTAGATTTTGAACATTCTGAATGAATATTTTTATTACTAGAATAAAAACGTCCATGTTGTTGCAGTTTAAACTTAAATATTAAGATTAAAAATAATATAGTAATAGCTAAACCTTTCAAAGTTTAGAAGGTAAAATAAAATAAAGACAATTAAAAGGAATTTTATTACTTTTCTGACGAATTAAATGGTTTCATGCACGAAAAGTATAATATGTATATATATATATATATATATATATACATTTGACAAAGGGAGTGTAGAACATTTTTAGAAGCTTTATTAAAAGTATATTAATTTATATTGCCTTATGGTATTTTCTTCTATGTAAATTTAAAACAAAAGTTATTACTATTTAATAAATTTGATAAAATTTTAAGTTATTTTTAATGAAACAATAAATATAGTGTAGTGAGCTAAGTCTAAATACGTTATGTCATAGTACAAATTTAACCTTATTTAGCTCAACCGCTATTATAATTTCACGTCTGAAATTTTTTTAAACAAAAATTATAGTTAATTAACATTAAAAAAATATATCAGTTTTTTTTTTTTTTTTTTTTTTTTTTTTTTAACAATTTAACAATGTGCCACTTAATAGAAAATAATGAACTTTTCATATTTAGTGGTTCTACTTACCCGATAGTTTCGTGCAATGTAACATCAGCTCTCTATAGAGGAGAACGTGTAAAAATGGGTATAGGTATAAATTTGGGCAGCCTCCACAAGTGGCTATGGGAAGTGCTGAAGTGAGGCAGCAAGGATTGTAAAGGGTGACATTTGTTGATATAAGAAAGTAGAGAGCAATTGGAACCATTCTTTCAAATAGTGTGGATGCAGTGTGAGTTGCGCGAATTGGTGATTTTACTGGACTGCAAACTTTTGACAGGTATCTGAAACCGTTTTCATTTCATGTTCTTGTGGTTAGTTTACAATAATTTCACAGTGATATCCAGAAAGCAGAAATCCTTAGCTACTGTTAGAAACACGCCTTTAGTTATGCATACCTTTAGGTTACATGTAATGGAGGCCATCTTTTTTAGTTAAGGTTGGTGAAAATATGGGCACCTTTCTTCGTGTAAATATAGGCTCCAGGAACTTCAAATGCATATCTCTTATCCCCAAAATTGAGAAGAGAACAGCTACTTAAGGACGCAAAGCAGCAAGATTCAGCCTCAACATTTGATGACCATACAAGGATCAATTGACTAAGTCGATTGACAAAAGAGCTCAAAAAAAGACATCCTTGTGTTTTCCCAGGCTAAGATATTGGCCAGGTTTCGGTAAGGTAAAAGACAGGTCAAGGTTGCGAAGACCAAAGGCATTCAAAGAAAGACATTTCGACCCACGAAACTGCTGTGACTCTCCTCTTATTAATAGCGATGATGATATCAATCTGACTATCAAAGATGAGGATACACTAAATTCGAGTGATGCAACTTGCATCTTTTGCGATAGAATGTTCGCTGAACATACTCGCAGAGTAGAGTGTTATAATGTATTGTGTACCAAATGTGGACACACTTAGATTGTGCCGGTATTGAAAAATCCAATTAAGTCAGCGATTTCTGTAAATAAGTTTTGCCGTAATAAATAAATTCTCTAACATTTTGTATTGTTTTATCATGTTTTAAAACATTTAAAAATAATTGTGACTTTTTTGGAAATGGCTCATACTTGCACCGGATTTTTCGAGTGCATTTTTAAAAGCTTTTGGTAAATCTTTATTTTCGAATTGAAATAATTCATATTAGTCATTGTTTTGCCTCCTCTTATTTAGTAAAACTGTTGTAATTGCTAGTGAAGGTCAAAAATTCTCTAACATATTGTATTGTTTTATCATGTTTTAAAACATTTAAAAATAATAGTGACTTTTTTGGAAATGGCTCATACTTGCACCGCATTTTTCGAGTGCATTTTTAAAAGCTTTTGGTAAATCTTTATTTTCGAATGAAAATAATTCATATTAGTCATTGTTTTGCATCCTCTTATTTATTAAACCTGTTGTAATTGCTAGTGAAGGTCAAAAGCGTAAAGTTTTTTAACATTAAAGTAACTTTAATTCGAAAACAAAAGAGGGTGCCCATATTTACAACTTTTCCTCTACCCATATACAGTACATCAAAATATATGTAGGGTGAATGACCAGAAAGTGCAAATTTTCATGAATCTTGGATTTCTCAAATTTAAAATATCTCATCTTGTTATAGTATTGAGAATTTTTTTATACGATTCAATCTCGCACTTCTCACCTTAAACTTCTTAACACTCCGAAAAAGCCTATGAAATTCCAGATATTAGGCTTAATTGAAAATTAAAGAACGTAATTGAAATGAAAAAAAAAAAATTAGAGTGATGCGGTTTAAGTTATTGAAACAAGTATAACCACCCTGGTTACGCTTGCCAAACATACAAAATTTCTGAGGTAAATGGAACCATAGAGACAAACCATAAAGCTTAAGAAATAGAACAAATGTATTCAAAATCTACGCACTTACTTTCTTTACCAAAAACTATAGACTTTACTTTAAACATTGAAATCCACTTGAGAAGGAGTTGCAACCAATTTTTCAAACTTCTGGATCTATTAATGGTTGATATTTGATGTAGTTATCTAAGTTTGACAAAGATAGATTCAAACAAACTGCTAGGACGAATGTTAGGTTCTAATTCAGCGTATTAGTTGAATAATACGGTGAGGTTACTCTTACTCGATGTTACTCTTATTCTGCACTTATCCCACGTCACTTGATATACACTGAATGGCCAAATTATTATGACCCCCCCCCCCCAATACTTTCAGACCTTTTCCCAAGTATCTCAAAAAATACAAGATGAATCATCTTGAAACTTCATGACTCTACTGAACATGTTATACCTCTTATATTTCAGAGAAAATTTTACCCCGAAAAGTAAAGAAATGTAAACATTTGGGATCATCCTGTAAAAACTGTTGCATTCTGACTGTAACGTGTGATTATGAGGTTTCTTCTTATTACCTGTGTAAATTTTTATGCGATTACTACTTACATCCAAACTGATACATTCAAAATGATACTATTTTTATTTTATTTTATTATTTATTTATTTATTTATTTATTGCACAAAAAATTGCCCCTTTTATATTTTAACACTCAGGGTATTAAACCCCTAGCATAGCTATTTTTAGGAAATTTCACATACTACGTTAGACACAACGTAATCATAATGCAAAAATGTCGAATATCTAATGAATTATAAGCCCTTTTGCTAAATAATTTTTATCTACGCATGCTCAAGCTTTAATGAAATTTCATTTGAAAAATTCAAAAGCACAAAGTATTGAGCTACTTCTATGAAACCCCAAACGAATATCATCTAAAAAAAAAAAAAATGCAGAGTAATCTGAATTTTAGTACTTCTCAAAAATAAGGAAAATGATAAAAGGGGGAGAAGTTACCAATATTTATTTTTAATGAACGAGCACTATATTACCATTGGTTAAATCAAAATAAAAATGTGAGGAAAGCTCCTTATAATATAGATGTTTTTTTTTTTTTTTTTTTTTTTTTTTTTTTTTGAGAAGTATTGAATATCAGTTTATTCTATCACACATAACTTTTTGAATTTACTTGATATTTGTTTGTGACTTTCAAGCTTAATAATTTTGGCTATTAAATTATGCAAATGAAAATTTGTTACAGCTTGCGCATGCGTAGTTAAAAATTATTTAGGAAATATTTTTATATTTCATTAGATATTTTATATTTTTGCATTCTGATTGTTGTTTACCGTGTCTAATGTAGTATACACCAAGTTTTATGAAAATGGCTTGGCTCTTCGCTTCCTAAAAAATGGCTTTAATACCCCGAGTGTTGCAATTAAAAAAAGCAATTTTTACGCAGTTTTTAAAGAAAGCGATATATTTTTATGAATATATGTGGTAATCGCATAAAATTTTATGCAGGTAATGAGAAAAAGCCTCTTGATCACATGTGACAGCCAGAACGAATTTTAAGCATTAGTTTTTAGAGTGTAATCCCATACATTTTCATTGTTCTTTAATTTTTTTCTGATCCCCCTTCTGCCTTTGGAACAAAATTTCCATTTAAATATATTAGGTATAACTCTTGAAGTTTCAAGATGATTCGTGCAGTACTTTTAAGATATTAGACAAAACGTCTAAAAATGCCATGTTGATTTAACTACTGAGTATATATTTGTTTTCATGAATATTTAAAGCAAAATAATAATAATAATAATAATAATACATTGAAGTAAAAGGAATATTACTCTTACCTTTTTAGCTTCGAACTTTAAGAAACTTGCAGGTTAAGAGATAGGTGATTACTTTAAACTAAACGGGATAAACGGGGCAAAAGATTACTTAATAATTTATGGCAACTAAGCGCATTTTTTAATGAATTTCATTTGACCTCCATTTATGGTGAAATCTTAACCAATACAATGTTTCTTTTCCCCATGTTCCATTATACAACATGAATTAAATATTATCGTAAAGAGATTTATTTGTTGTCCTCGCCAATTAGTATTTTGAAAAATAATACTTAAGCGAACATTTGGATATTACTGGTGCATTAAATTTAACCCTTTCAAAGGCAGAATAATTTTGTTCATTTAAAATCAACAGCCACTAGAATTTACAATCAATATTATAAGAGGAGTAATAAGTGGTTTTTTCCTTTTAAGTTATAGAAGTAAAATCCTGTAAAATATTTTCGGGATGAATTTTTGTAGTTAAAAATTAAAATTAGATAATGCTGAAGTGGCATCACCGCCTCTGAAAGTGTTAAGCTTATGAATCCTGAAAGGCAAATTCCATACCCATAAGGTACACAAGCAAAGTTTCATTATTTCCAGCCATGGTTTAGGCAATTTCGATAATATATGGTATTATATTTTAAGTTCAGATTAATTTTCATTCTACATTTGGGGTTATACTTTTCTAAGATGAAAATCGCTCACCATGAAAATTAATTTTCAGTTTAAATTACAGGAATTTGTTTTTAAAAATTAGAAAAATGTTTTATGATAGCCACAAAATATTATTTTAGACAGTAACCAAAAATACAAATTCAGTTTTTATAACAATTACGTTTTATTAATTTTCCTGTTTAATTTTACATACTTTAAAATTTATTTTTTAATTACTTTGAATAGTAGGAACAAATCGTAGGTACTAATGCTATATGGCCTTTAACGTTTTTTAGAACCATAACTGATAAAAAAAAAAACACACACACACACATGACACATGTATATTTACAACATCATGTCTGACATATGTGTGTTAAGGTGGATTGAGAAAAACGAAACTCGTCTTACCGAAGACGGGTGACTATTAAAAGTTGTAGCTTAGCTCCATAAACCAAAATATATTTTTTGGATATGATCTTCAACCTGCGTGTGTTTACTAAGTTTTAAAACATCGATAAATTTTTGAAATTTCTTCGAATACTTTTTCCACAATTTTTATTTAAAAAATAAATTTTGTGTAATGTTAATATGTTAAAAATTCCTTAAAAAATAATTGTATTTATTATTTTTATTTCATTTCATTATATTTATTTATTTATTTATTTGTAAACAACTCGAAAATCTGAAATTCTCCAAAATAACTTGGAAATGACAAAAGGCCCCAAGCTGCATGCGATAAAAAAAAAAAAAAAAAAAAAAAAAAAGTATATTATTTTTCAAATCTATTTTTATTATATTAAGGATACACATTTTTTTTTTTTTTTTTTTTTTTGTCAAAATAAACTGCAGAAAAAATTACAGAAAAATAAAAAAATTGTAGTCATTTTAAAATTTTGGTCTTGCTTGCATCATTTCGAGATGATGTCTCAAAAAATAAAATAAAAATAAAAATAAATATATTTATACATAATTTTGTTCTGTACTGAAATAATGAAAATTATAAGAAAAATGGGATGACAGCGCACCTGTTAAGATATTTATGCCAGTGATATAATCAGCACCATTTTAGCTTCAGGTCCAACTAAATATCAAGTTTATTATTTAAATTCCATTCACTAGCTCGTACAATATAGTGTTAAAATTATATATATATATATATATATATATATTGACGCACCGCAGACGCACGGATGACGACTTATCGTGATCAACGAGTAACTACGAACTTCCGTTTCATGATTTCATATATATATATATATATATATACAGTACGCAATAACTTATTTTAAAATATTTTTACTTCTTTTAGTTTATAAACATTTCCTAAAAATGGTGAAATTGTGTTTAGAACATCGCAAACGAGATCAAAAGAGTTCACAAATTTAGTACTTCTTTCTTGTGTACATAGAAGAAAGTAATAAAAGCATGAGTATTGTTCATGTTAATAAATGTTCTAGAAGAAAAAAAAAATGCTGTGTTAAACCCTGACGTCAAATAAAACTATTTAATATTTACTCTTCCACGTCATAAACATATATATATATATATATATAATAATTTATTACTTTTTTTTTGTTGTTGCTGTTCATTTATGATATTCGGAAGAAAAAAAAAAGAAATATGCTTATAATTTCTTTCTTTTTAATTTTTTTATTTATTTTTTATTTAAATAATACAAATTGATTGAAAAGTGGAGCATCTTAATACTATGAAAAAAATATATTCACCAGTATACATTTCTGAAAAAAACATAAACAAAAAAAGTCCTATGTCAGTAACATTTCAATTTTTTTTCCTTCTATTAAAAAAACAATAAAAAAAAAGAATGATGATAAGAAAATTTCTTTTTTCTTACATAAGTGCATAAAAAATGACAAGAAATGAAATAAGTTTTTCCTCTCGATCGATGGGTAATTAATACCAGTCGGGTAAGAAAGTAACTAAAAAAAAAAAAAAAAAAAAATTAATGCAGCAGCAACTCCAATAATGAAAGAAGGTCGAAAAAGTTTATTAATTTTCTTTCCTAGATTTTTTTTTTTCTCTGAACTTCTGTTTGATGGTTTCATATACTTATGCAGTATAAAATAACTTACATTCAAAACAGTTGACTTATATTTATTTTATCTTAATTCTTCTTTTTTTATATGTTCTCGTTACTCATCAATTTTCTTCACAATAATTAGCAAATAGTTTTTGTTTACAATTATTAAAATTTTTAAATTAAAGGAAATATGGACCGTACACATAAAATGTTCGGTTTTAAAAAAGGATATTATACTTGTAAAGTAAGTAAATAAATAAATAATCTATTTCTGTGAAAATTTCGTTTTCAAAATTTATTTTATTAAAATTGTTTTTTATTTATTTATTTGTACGACAGGACTATTTCTTTCAATCTGGCATTTTGCGTCGATACCAATTTATAGTGTTCCATTTCGAAAACACCTACGTAATTTTGCGCAAGTCAATATTCATAGTCACAATTTGAACTAAACACATTTTTAGTGGTGGTGGGAATATGATTTTACTAACAGCACGCTTTTTCGCCGCGTATTTTTGAATAGCAAAGTTGTAGTTGCTGTTTTTTAAATACCATTGTAAATTCGTTTTTTTTTTTTTTTTTTTAATCTTGATTAGAATTTTCGAGACTTTAATTTCCAGTTGGAGTGATTAAATGTAGTAGTTTTTTCTACATCTAGAAGTTTGTGGAATTCATACCGAAACAAATATTCATAAATAATTTAATGATACATTTCTTTACTCATATTCCCTTATTTGAATAAAAAACACAAATTTTTAAATATTCTTTTTTTCATTTTTGGCTCATGTTTCCAAATGTTAATTATAATTAACATGCCTTTTTATTAGTACGACAAGACTATTTCTATCAATCTGGCATTTTGCGTCGTTACCAATTTATAGTGTTTCATTTCAAAAATTCTCTCCAATATCCATTTCTGCCATTTAATTTGTTTCTCTATCTTAAAAGTTTTGTAAAATCCATAAAAACCTCTATATGTATTTTTTTTTTCTCTTCCCATCGGTGAGGATCGAACGCACAACCTTCAGGTGCATAGCTCTGTACTCTGACCACATAGCCAACGGTTCTTGGCTAAATATTTAGATTAGTGTTTTCAAGTATTTTTAGAACGACAAGACTATTTCTTTCAATCTGCTATTTTGCGTACTTTCCAAATTATAGTGTTCCACTTCAAAAATGCCTGCTAATATCCACTTTTATTATTTAATTCTCTAATACTCTTACTCTATCTCTTTTTTCTTTCTTACTCTAATGCTCTAATATTCTCTCTCTAATTTTACTATTTAATTCTCTAATTTAAACCAACTCTATCTTAAAATATTTTGTGAAATCCATAAAAACATTTATATATATATATTTATATTTTTTCCAACTTACCATCAGTGAGGATCGAACTCACAGTCTTCGGGTTCGTAGTTCTGTTCTCTGACTACATAGCCAACGTGTCTTGTCTGAATGTCAATGGATTTTATTAATTAATCTGTGATGAATTTTGAGTATAATTTAAGTATCGAAATAGTTAATAAATTTAGATATTAACAATAATTCTATTACTATTCAAATACTTACTCTTTCAGAAATTTATCATTATTTTTATTTTATTATAACATTAAGATATTTTTTACTTTGAGATATACTTTACATTTTATTTGTATCTATAAATTTAACTAAAACAAATATATTAAATCTAATTTTAACTTTTAGACACACTGAAAGATGGTACTCTGTGCCCCGTGTCAGAGTAAAACAAATAATAATAATAATAATAAAATAATATATAGACTATAAATATGCTAATAGTTTTTAGGAATTTAAAAACAGCAATATCTTGCCTTCCTTTAACAACTATATAGTATTTATAGTCACTAGTTCAATCTTTATAAGATTTTAAAAAGTTCAATATGAAAAAATTACTTTGAGCAGCTCAAAACATAAAACTGCTCAAAATAGTTATCTTACTATTTCCCATGTGATTTTTTTGGCTGCATACAACTAGTACTATGCTGCCATACATGTGTATCCATATGAACTAAAAGAGTTGAATATTAATAGATTTAAATAGGGGTGGTCCACTGTGCCCCTAGATCCACTGTGCCTCGTCCTCCCATATATATATATATATATATATATATATATATAAAATATATATATATATAAACAGAACCATTCAAACCAAAGTTCAGACTATTGTATGTATTTTAAATATTTATTTATATATTTAATCCATCGTAGACTTTTAATGAAAGTGTTTGCTATTATATGATTTTTTTTTTTTTTTTTTTTTTTTTTAACTATTTAAAATTTTAAATATGTTTAGACTAATAATATACTAAAATATGTGTTATTTTAAATATTTGTTTCATGATTTACTCTTTAAAAACGTATTTTCATTTGTTTTGGAAAATTATAGTACTTAGTTTTAGTTCTAATGTACAACAGTAATTGGATAATCTCACTAATATGGATTAGTAATTTTTGAAATTAAAATTATTAACACAATACTAAGCATTATAAATTGTTAAATCATTCGTTAAAATAAAACATGACAGTCGTTACCGATTTAATTTTTATTTGTGAAAGACCACTCAGTTTACAAGAGAAGAGGGGAAAAGCATAGGTAAATTCGGGACCAAGTTTGGTCTTAAACTTACCTATGGGATTAGTCGTGCGGAAAGCTACGTAGTTACAGTGGTTCCGAATTTTTCTACTCCGCTTTGAAAGCTTAAATTTTCCAATTCCAAGAATCTTCAATCCATGAATCCGACAATTGTGTTCTCCTCAATATGAAAAGTTGTAATTTCTGGCACTTAATATAGATCTGTTAAAAACAGTAAATTATTTTTTCTTCATTTTATTTTATTAATTATTATTATTATAGTTATTTATTTACTTATTAATTAATTTATTTTTATTCGTTTTTTAATATTTTATTGTTTTTAATTTTTACTTGTAATCTTATAGCGTTTCTTACTTTTAAAATAATTCTTACTTAAATTGTATAAATGATGTTAGATAAATTTCTACATAAAATTATAGAAATTACATCTCCTTAATAAATAAAATATTTGAATATTAAAATAATTGTACATTACTGTATTTATGAAATTCAAATTCGAATAAGGTCGATCATTTTATAACTTTACTTTTTTCACCTAGATGGAAGCACATGTAAGAAACTTAAGGTATTTTCGAAATTATAATTTTAAAATTTCGAAAAATATCCAATGCAAATATCTTCTAAAATAGTTTCAAAAATTACAGGCATTCAATTTATAAGATATATTGCGTTAATAACTAAATAATACGTTATACAGTTTGTTAAAAAAGAGATATAAATTTAATCTAAAAAGGTTCTTCATTGAATAAATATGTTACGTTAGAGGAATAAAATATTTGTGAAAAATTTTATTTTTAATATTTTCATTCGAATGTACAAGAAAGGTGCAAATATGCTCATTATCTTTTGGAATAAGAGAACGATTTTTTTTTTTTTTTTTTTTTTTTTTTTTTTAGACAGCAAACTATCAACATCATCTTTTTGTTGTAGACCACTACCAGAATAATAATAATAATAATAATAATGCGCCGAATTTTAATACATCACAACTAAAAATAGTTTAATTAAATATTAATAAAAGAAATAAGTTGAGATTAAATGCGCCGCGAAATAAAATATTAATAAAATAAACCGATGGATAATGACAGTATAAATTTGTTAAAATACATTTATTACATTTAAAAAATAGGCTTTTGTTAGTTTTGTTCAACATTAAATTATACTTAAGACAAGCTGGTAGGTTGGTTGTGAAATTAAGGCCAAATGACTATGTTAGAATCCTAGGTCTGTGGGTGTAGTGCCCTTCGTTGGGGTCTTTCTAAGGAGTCCTGGCCCGTATTTATGCGAGTTTCGGAGAAAACCATGGAAAACTCCGAACAGCTATGACGTCGAGCGTGAGCCGGCATTTCCAGCGCTCTAGCTTTAAGCGCAAAACCACTCGACCACTGGTAGGGCCCTGTATTTAGGAGAGAAAAAATAATAAGATGTAATAATAATAATAATAATAATAATAATAATAATAAAATAATAATGTTTTTATATAAATCATTTCTTTAGTTGGCACAGTATCATTCATGTCCTTATACATTTATATAATGTAAAAATATATGCATACATTATTAAAGACATGTATTCATGTATAAAGTCATGCATTCATGTCTTTATACATTTAATACAAATATTAAATTTTTAATACTTTTTTTTTTTTGAAGTGAAAACTTCTTTAGGCTCGTTCAGCACTTTTGGGTGAACAAAAATCATGGAACTCGCGTCATCGTCACCGAACGCTTTCCATTTGAAGTGAAAACATCTTTAGGCGCGTTGAGCACTTTCGGGTGAACAAAAATCATGGAACTCGCGTCATCGTCACCGAACACTTTCCATGAGCTATATGTATATTGTGTATATATGTACATAGATGTACCTCCGTGCTTTATTAGTATACATTATATATATACAAAGAGTATATCTCTCTACATATATATGCATATATGTAGCGCACGGCGCGGCATGCCTCATATACATATATATATATATGTATGTATGTATAAAATGTATACTAATACGAGTAGTATACTGGCTACTGCCATCTGTCTCTTTCTAGTTCTATACTCTATGTATGTATGTACATTTTCCACAGTATATACATAGTTCACATAGTACAAGCACGTGTTTTTATACAGACTGTTATATTCTTCTTTTTGCTTTCAATATAAATTTAAAGTTCAAATGATTAATGTTTAAATTTGCCATTAACACTTCTTTACAAACCAAAAATAATTCAAAAATAATAATCTAATAGCTCGACGATACAATTCACAAGTTACTTAGTTTTCACTTCTATCGGCAGTCCCAAAAGACTGTCCCGCACTTTTTTTTTTTTTTTTCTTAATATATGTCAGTGAAAATCGTCACAGTTCACTGATTACATAAGGGCCGCGGTAGCCCAGTCGATAGAGCGCCGGCCTCGTAATTGGAAGATTGCGGGTTCGGTACTCGAGCCGGCCAAAGACCGTCGTGTACACTAATGGTGGCTGGTGCACGTAAAATCTGTCGTGGCCACAATGTCCTCCATGTTACCATCAAAAATTCTACCTCTGGGGGTTACCGAAGCGGAAGAGCCATCCCTTCCGTGGAGGATCAAAATTGTGATGGCATGTCTCCGGACCACCTCTAGGGGTGTGTCCCAGACCGTCGCCAATTGCCCATCTGCGCAGCATTAGTGCGACGTAAAACCCAATCACCAATCACCTGATTACATAAAATAAACATTTCTATTAAATTTTTCCATTAGACAAAAGGTACTCAACTGGTAACTATGCAGACAGTCTAGCAGTTTCCCCCCTCCCCCCCCCGGATTTTAACAACGTGGGACTCCTGGGATATAAAAGATTTTGATGCCCCCTCTTTCCACCTATTACATGTTACATTAGAGCATTGTTAAATAATGTGAGCACTAAAATTAAATTATTGTATTCGTCTGATAAAATGCATACTTCTACCCTGATCTTTGACTCTTTTTTTTTCTTCTTTTCACACGTTTTTATTTATTATGGAATATTGTTTATTTATGCGCGTAAGTCAAATTTAAGAAATAAATTTTCAGCCACTTTCAATCATTTGACTGATCTAAAATTTTCTATGCATGTATAACTCAGGTGTTAATACATGCTCAGGAAGTATCGGAGTTTAGGATGGTGCCCTTGCCCCCAACTTAAGTTCAAAATTATTTTGATTTATAACTTATTTCCTATCTTTCGATTAAGCTAACATTTTGCCTACATATGTGTAACTCTAATGGCAATGCATGCCTAAGCAGCAACAGACTTAGTAAGGGAGTTGAGGGCCTCGGCCTACAACTCCAGTGAAAATTTTCTTTTCGAACTAGATGAAGTTTTGCATGCAAGTATAATAGTCCTAAATCTGAAACATCTACTCACTAAAAAAAAAAAAAAAGCGCTTCTTTAGATAATAATCTAGAAAAATCTGTTATTTTAGAACGTTCTTCCTATTATTATTTCTGTCATTATTTATTTATTCATTTATGCTTTAATTAAAATCAAAGTAATGAAAAACTTCCGCTTTCCACTATTTTACCATGTTTTTATTAACTTCGATTCTTGTTTGTTTGTGGGTTTGTTTGTCAGGGACAAATCTTGCAATCCATTTTTAACTAACTTCCCGACTAGCTAGATATTTGAAATTTTCAGGACAGTTCACAACACGGTGACAATACATTTTTCTAATAATTTGAGTCAACTATTTCAAGTCCCGCTGCCTTCGGCAGCGCTTATATAATTCGACGGAAAATTTATTTAACTAACTTCCCGACAAGCTAGACATTTGAAACTTTCAGAATAGTTCAGAACACGGTGAAAATGCATTTTCTTAATACCTTTAGCCAACTGTTTCGGGTTCCTGCTGCCTTCGGCAGTGTTATCAGTACAAAGCTTGCAATCGATTTTTCACTAACTTTCCGACTAGCTAGACATTTGAAACTTTCAGGACAGCTCACAACACGGTGACAATACATTTTTCTAATATTTTTAGTAAACTATTTCATGTCCCGCTGCCTTCGGCAGCGCTTATATAATTCGACAGAGCATTTATTTAACTAACTTCCCGACTAGCTAGACATTTGAAACTTTCAGAATAGTTCAGAACACAGCGAAAATGCAATTTTTAAATATTTTTAACCAACTGCTTCGGGTTTCTGCTGCCTTCGACAGCGTTACCAGTACAAAGTTTGCAATCGATTTTTCACTAACTTCCCGAATAGCTAGACATTTGAAACTTGCAGGATAGTTCTGAACACGGTGAAAATACATTTTTTTAATACCTTTAGCCAACTGTATCGGGTTCCTGCAGCCTTCGGCAGCGTTATCAGTACAAAGCTTGCAATCGATTTTTCACAAATTTTCCGACTAGCTAGACATTTGAAACTTACAGGCTAGCTCATAACACGGTGACAATACTTTTTTGAAAACTTTTAGTCAACTGCTTCAGGTCCCTACTGCCTACGGCAGCGTTTATATGATTCAACAGCAATTTTATTTAACTAACTTCCTGACTAGCTAGACATTTGAAACTTTCACAATAATTCAGAACACGGTGAAAATGCATTTTTTTAATACTTTTAGCCAACTGTTTCGGGTTCCTGCTGCCTTCGGCAGCGTTACCAGTACAAAGCTTGCAATCGACTTTTCACTAACTTCCCGACTAGCTAGATATTTGAAACTTTCAGGATAGCTCAGAACACGGGGGCAATACATTTTTTTTAATACTTTTAGTCAACTGTTTCAGGTCCCTACTGTATTCGGCAGCGTTCATATGATTCAACAGAAAATTTATTTAACTAACTTCCCGTGTAGCTAGACATTTGAAACATTCAGAATAGTCCAGAATACGGTAAAAATGCTTTTTAAAAATATTTTTATCCAATTGCTTCGGGACCCTGCTACCTTCGGTAGCGTTTCCAGTACAAAGCTTACAATCAACTTTTAACTAACTTCCCGGCTAGATAGCCCTTTGAAACTTTTATAATAGCTCAAAAGACGATAGCAAGGAATTTTTTTAATACTTTTATCTAATTGCTGGGGTCCCGGCTGCCTTCAGTAGCGTTTATATGATTCAACAGAAAATTTAAAAACATGGTTTATAAAAATGTTTTTATCTTATAATTATTTTATGTGATATCATGCAATAAACGAATCTTTACTTTAATAAGAATGACAACATAATATTATTTGAATAGAATTATCAAAAGTTGTGAAAACTATCGCCGACTTCAAAACCCAATTTTTTAAATTTTATCTGTGTAAGTGAAAGAAAACGCTCAGATACTTATAAATTACTAGTCGTTGGTGAAAAAGTATGGCATAAAAAATAAAAAAGAACGCTTTGAAGATTTTTGTTAAACGGTTTATTGGGTATAAAATAAGAATTAAAACAATCCTTTGTAGTTGAATTTGACCATTTATGGACCATGACCTCATATGAACAATATATTTGACTCATTCAAAAATTCATATAATGTTAAGTATTATACAAATAACAAAATAAATTGTGTAAATATATTTGACATGGTAAAAACACATAACTGTTTATTAAACATGAATAATTAGCTGGTATTAAAAATAATCTGGGAGGGGAGGGGGGAATGAAGAATTAAAAAAAATACGTCTCTTTTAAAAAGTTTTCTACAACCTTACCAGTGAAACACAAGTATAAATTTAAAATAAGGTCATGAAGAACTTTTTAGTCTAAAAACTTGTGATAAAAATTAAAAATAAAAGATTAATGACTCTTCAAAGAGATATCAATGCGGAAATAATTGACTTTCTGCAGAAACTTTCTTGAAAAAGGAAAAAAAAAAAACCTTTCCAAGCATAAGTAGAATACATTGGTAAGAAGAAAAAAAGTTGAATAAGGATTTTTCCCCTTCTGAGACTAATTATTGGATAAGTTTTAGTGTTTCTTCGATTTTATTTTTCCAGGTTGAGGGCTAGATTTCTTTCTTTCTTTTTTCTTTTTTTCTTTTTTTTCTTTTTTGCCTTCCCACATGTGATTTAGCAAATTTATCAACTAACATACAGTGTTTTAGAATGAATGTTTTTAATGAACATTTTTTGAAGTAATTTTTATGTAAGGAGACAATATTTTTGCTTAACTTAAATAATAATAAACTTAACATTATTTATGTTGGAATTTATTAATTAATTTGAAGTCTAAATTACAAATATACGCAAGGTTTTCGATAAATATTGGCTTCTATTTTTACTCCATAAAAATTTAACTTGCACATCTCGAAACAATTAATAAATATCAAGTTTTTGATGGACAAGATGGATAAGTTAAAGTTCTGGTAACTGATGCATTATCTATAGATAAAATGTACGGAATGAATTAAAGTCACATATGAATGATAGAAAAAAACTTTTTTTTTTTTTTAAGTTTTTGTTTAAAACAGTTATATATTCTATTTAAATATTTGAGAAAAACATACTAAAGTGTATAATTTCTTGGCAGAAAACCCCTCACAAACCTCAAAGATGAATACCATGGAGTCTGAGAGGCTTTCAGTAGGTGATTAAGGTAATCAATTCAAAATGCTCACCCGTTATTTTTCAAAATCTTACACTTTTTATATTTCCTACGACCCTTCTAAATAAGTTTATCCAATTACACTATTGGAAAATAAAATTGCTACACAGAAAAGAATGACAAAGAATGAGTCCGTATCACAAATTGCTGTAACGTTTTTCTTCAAAATTGCTGTATAAACACTCTATTAGATGTCCTTTCGAATGATATAGTGTGTTAGTTCAGGAAAATTGATAGGCGTCCTGTATAAATTAAATAGCTGAATTTCAAGTCCTGCAAGTGCGTTCCTTTCAAAACGGCCGTACGATTTTTTTTTTTTTTTTTTTTTTTTTCAAATTTGCCATATTAACCCTCTTTTAAATATCCTTTTGCATGTAATTGTTGTTTTCTAGTCAACAATTAATTATGCCAAGCTTTGGTAAAAGTCGGTATCTCAAAAAAAGGCTCTAAAGGTTTTATGCGTGTATTAACTTTCTCTTACCGGAAAATTTTTTGGTGTCTATTTCATTAGGTGAATTCTATGTCTTCTGAAAACTATCTCCAAAAAGTGCATATAATACGTCAATACGTGTAATAGTGGGTAATGGAAATCGCGTGGTTGTTTCACACCAGATTTTATTTATTTACTTATATTTATTTATTTATTTTACTTTTTTTGTTAATGTAGCTTTATTATTATTTTATTATGTATAATATATATATATATATATATATATATATATACATATTTTTAAATATCATATTAATGATATTGATTGAAATAATTATCATTATTACAAATTGCTGGAATGAATATACTAAAGGTAAAATAATTCAAGCATACATAACTAAAGCTCTGATAAAATTATTTTACGCTTTGAAGGGGAAGGTAGTGATAAAATAAAATAATAATTATAATAATAATAATGTGTTTTAATTTATAACTTTTCAATCCAAATTTTCAAATATAAACATAAATTCACTAAAAATCCGAATTAATATTATTATTATTATTATTATTTTTTTTTTTTCATTTATGATTTTTGTAAAATTAACAAGTAAAAAAATGCATGTTAAAAATATATAAATAATTCTTGCAAAATTATCTGAATATTCCAAGAAAGACCCTTTCACCTTGTAAAGTTGTGTAGAGATGGCAGCACTAGCTATATTAATCTGAAACTTTGTGATTTTAAAAATTGTATAAAGTAGTATAAAACAAAATATGAGTGATTTATTTCCTTGACTTTATGGTGTACACAACAACAAAAAGGTATTTAATTAGATTTAAGGGTTTTAATATGTTTAAGAAGAAAAAGTTAATTTTTATTTTTAGTTGCATTAATATACTAAAAATTTTCTAAACTTCATTAAAAGAAAGATAAATATAGTTTTAAGCAGCATATCCACACTAAATAATACTTAAACAATGTTAATATGAGAATATATGTATAACTATTAATCAGCTTTTTTTTTTTTTTTTTTTTTTTTCTTTCCCTTCAAATTTATATATATACATATGTATATAATAATGATATATTAAGCGTAGTAAAAGCCAAGCAACAGGTCACTGAAACCAGAAAGACCAATAAGAATGAAAAATATTTTTTATGTAGGAGAAGCTCAGAAAGGTGAAAAAAAATTATCAGGGGATGAATTACACATATTTAAAGAAACCATATTTATTAATTAACAGTCTGCAAAACAAACGAACAATAAACTAACTCAACAAAATCTTAACAGAAAAACTTAAACTGAAACGAAATTAAAAAAAAAAATAATAATTTAAGAAACTTAAGAAAGGCAGGCGGCAAGACTTGTGACGTGCCTGTGGATTTAAACTAGTTTCAAGCCGGCAACACTCCCCTAGCATGCCGAGACTAGAATAGAAGTCATAAGGATAAAAAAAAAAAAGAAATTTTTCATAGCAGATAAAGAATAATGAAACCATGAGGCAACAATGAAAATTATTGATTACTATGTATTTAATAGTATGATTACAATTTTAAGAATAATTGACAACTCAACAATAAAGAAACTGAATATTTAATGGAAAAAGAAAGATTACATATTAATACAAAGTAAATGCAACAAGTCTTCTGCTTTATTATTATTATTATTATTATTATTTAATTTCACAATCTCACACAACCATCCAGCCAAACACCACCACCCATCTTCCGTAATCAAACGTCTGCCCACCCAACCGCCACCTTATTATTTTTGTTGTTGTTGTTAAAATACACTAAAGCGTACACTTTATATATATATGTATATGTAGGATATAAAATGGAGGATATAAAATGTTATGGATATACAATAGAAAATACAAAGTTTTTGGGAAAACCAATTTTAGCAGTGGCTGTGATCAGTTTATTAATATTCTTGTTTTTATACTTCGGAGAGCATAAATTATTAATTCGAAATAAATGGTTAATGATGATGTTTCTAAATACCGAAAGATGCAGGCAAGAATTAAAATGTGTAAATAAGTTTACTTTTAAACTAAAATCTTGCCGTTTGTCATAGATATCTGTGTAAATTTTGTTACCATCAAAGATTATTTTTATATCTAAAAAGTTAATTGATTGATTAGTTAGAGTATATTTTGAGTTTGCTTTAAGTTAGATGGATAATTTAAGGAAAAGGTAATTTGTGATTTTTTGTTAAGATAAAATACAATAATATCATCTATGTAACGATAAAGCCAGTCATCATCATGACAAAATTGCTTCTCATAATAATAAACATAGAGATCTGCCAAAATACTGGAGCTACAACCTCCTTGTGTGATTCCTACTTGTTGCAAATACACTCTATAACAAAAAAGCGACGCACCAAGGAGTTATCCGAATGGGACAAAAATTGGTAGATGTGATGTACATGTGGAGTAAAACAATTGATTACAGTTTCAGAAAATTGGAATGATTTAATCAAGAGAAAGGGCCTCATAAAGTGCACAAGTCAGTAACGCATTGATCCACTTCTGGCCCTTAGGTACGCAGATATTCGGCTTGGTGTTAATTGATAGAGTTGGCAGATGTGCTCCTGTGAAGTATCGTGGCAAATTCTATCCAATTGATGCGTTAGATTGGTAAAATCCCGAGCTGGTTGTAGGACTTTTCTTATGATGCTCCAAACGCCCAGAATAGATATTCCGGGACTGAGCTCAACCCCATTTCATGAAAGCTATCATCTTCCCTACTGTCAAAAGCGAAACTAAAATGCATCTTTCCCTTGACTAAAAGGCGGGGTTAATACCGTGATTTTTTTGTCCAATAAACTATTTCAGCTGTCAATATGACGGTAAATAATGACACAGAGGCGGGGTCTTTTTCACTCCGAAAAACGGTAATCAATTTTACAAAAGTACTGTCAAGACCCCCCCCCCCCCTCAATAAATGGTTTCAAGAAACAGATCGCGGCTAGTTGAATGAAATAAACCAACACCGTCTCTAAAGGAGAGGGTATTGAATAAACTTCAATATTATGTAATGAATGCATAAAAACAAATGCATATGTGTATCATCTGATTCATGTATGTGTGTATATATATATATATATATATATATATATATATATACGGCAGGTCGTATTTTTTTCATATTTTTGAGTTCAATTGGATCATTTGTTGAAAAGTAATAAAAACGCCACTTAAACTTTCAAATTATTAAAAAGAAAAAAATAATTAATGTCAAAAATAAATATATACGTAAATGTATTTCTTTTTATGTCGAAAAAAAAGAACAAGCTATTATTATTATTAATTAATTAATTAACTAAGATAGGATTAAAAAAAAAATCGTTCTACAGAAATGGAACAGCTTCAATATAGAATCATATAAATTATTATTATTATTTATAAAAGTTGAAAAGAAAATTAAAAGTAAAATTAATTTGTCTGTAATTATTGAGATTTCAGAAGGATATGATGTCATTTGTTAATTAAGAAGTTCTGTTTGAAATATTTGTAAGTAACATTTTTTAAATTACTGCAAATAAAGTTTATAAAATAAAGAGGACATTTTTTTTTAATAAATTAAAATAATGGCAAAGAATTAAATGTATATTAAAAGAAATAGAAATTTCTGAAAGTAAACAAGTTTTGTAACGTAAATTTCACTATTAAAAATTTATTAAAACTCTAAAAACTATATAGAGAAATAGTCTATGATTCCTGAGCTATAATTCACATAGCTTCAAAATTATTCAATAAAAATTAAAAAAGTTAATATCTGCACATGAAGGTAACATCATAATGAAAAGAAAGTTACCAAATTCAGGCATGGTACTTACCCCTATTTCATAACTAGCTGCTCATAACTGAAGAGTGAAACAACAACCAAATAACAACTGAGAGAAAATATAGAAGATTTATTGAAAAATTTAGTGTTATATATATTCAAATATATTTTTTTATATCGGATAAAAACTGAATGTGCAAACATTTTCTTTTAATTAATTAAAATAAATTTGAGAAAAATCGTGCTAAATATTAAAGAAATGAATTAAATATAGAACTCCTTCCAAGTAGCTCGAACGTTTCTCGCTAAGATCTTTACTTACGCTTTTGCGATGAACATTTTAATTTATCGCCAAAATGACAACAAAATTTAAAAGCTGCCAAGGAGCTTTTATGCTAAAGCTATACCAAATAAATTTAAAGAAATTAATATAGTAAGCGATATATTGGGGAATGAAACACAATTACTACATGCTTTTATATTGAAGACTACTTTAAAATAGGTTCTGTCGTACTAAATTGAATTCTGTTTTGCGCAGAATTTTATATCTATTGCTTAGAAAAAGAAATAAGCTTTACGATTATTATTTACATATTTTGTCGTAAGGATTCATGTACGAATTTGAAATAAATGAAAATGATATATATATATATATATATATATATATATATATATATATATATATATATATATATATATAATTATTTATTTTTTAATATGTTATGGCAATTTAGGTGTTTGGGAATAAGGCCGATTGATCCTTGGCCTCAGGGTGAGTGCCTTCCGTGGAAATCCTCAGGGGACTTAGCCCATATTTCCGCAAATTTCGGAGAAAACCACGAAAAACTCCGAACGATTAGGTCGACGAGCGTGGCCTGGAATCGAACTCGGCACCTCCCGTCGACCAGGTTTCAGCACAGAACCGTTCAGCCGCTGGTGTGCCTTATAATAATTTAGATTTTCATATTTATGCTATCGCAGTTGTTTTTTTTATTAATAATTCTCTGACTATAAAATCAAAGTGAAAATTGCACCATGCTGAGTAGTACGTCTGTTTAAATTAATTCAATAAAAAACCCATTTTTAAGTATTACTTCTGGTATTTGTAATATCTATTTGCAGCACATAACCAGTTTAGTTTTTAATCCCATGACGTATATTCTTTTTTACTTGCAAAAGAAAATTTCAAAAAATCGTTATTGAAATTTTGTCATTTAGTTTCATAATCGAAGGGTTTTTCATAACTGTATAATATTTTCAAAATCGGGTTTTTGTTGTAACATTTATAAATTAAAAATTTACTTTTTTTTTCTTTCTTTAATCGTGTTATTGCACACACTGAATCAAAGTTAGTTTTACACGGGAAAAACTTGTTAACAATTTGTATCTGTGATTACAAATTATTTACACTTCACTCTATATATTATAATCAAAAATTACTTTTGCTGGCAATACAATAATTTATATCACTTCTCCATCATACTACAAGTACATTAACCCCCCCCCCAAAAAAAAAAAAAAAAAAAAAGGGAAAAGAAAGAAGAAATATCCGCATTTGAATACTTTTATTTTATTTTACTTATTTATTTTTATTTATTATTTTTTTAATAACAAATTTTTTAATTTAAATGTAGGAATTTAATACATAGTGATTTTGCCGGATATCGAATATCTGAAACACTTATGGCTGCTGGATACGGAAATGCGGTATCCGCAAAAATCCTTATTCGTTTCACCCTTATATTTAAATGATTAAATTAAACGATTTTGAAAAATAAATAAATAAATAAATAAAATAAAAATTAACTAAATGCGATATATATATATATATATTTCATCCTTTAGTGTATAAGGATGTTTGATATTCGTAAAAATATTTGATATTGGATTAGTGGCTTACATGTTTTAACATTTGAGCAATTTGAAAATCACAAAATCGAAAATGTGTCTGGCTGTACGTTAGTTAGTAAACTAATATATTATAAAGAAGGAATCATTATAAAGTCGTCGGACCAGTTTTAAAATATTTTTTGGGATACTGGCATAAATTCTATTGAATTTTAAAATTCTTTCTCGAAAATTTCGGGAATTATTCGACATTTAATATTTTCTTTAACATGGGAGCATAGGTCTACATCTTGTTTTGTAAATATTGTATAAAAAACGAACAAGCGCAAATAAGTCGGATGAATTCTAAAATGTTATTTATGATACTGGCACGAACTATATGAAATTTGAAATTTTTACTTTAAAATTTCACAAGTTAAATGATATATATATATATATATATATATATAATCGTAGCATTCAGTAGTAATATAAAATTTATTAAATTTTAACAGTAATTCAAACAATTAATACCATCAATATCAAAGTCTACCCAAATGAAAAATGAAATAAAGTCAAAGCAAAATGAAATAAAACAAATTGGACTTAGATAACAGCATATTTGTATTCTAACTTTTTCAAGGACCTGGTATAATACGAAACATTCAAAAAGACTTTTTTCTGTCACAAAGATAGCAACAGCTAAATATTTCTTTGTGCCAAAGCTCGAAACATTCACTGCATCCAAAATAAGATAGAATATATATATTAACATGACAGCATATGGCAAAATTTCGCTTTGTAAAGATTATCTCACGAATGAATCAGTGTAAAGAACTAGAATTGTATTTAAAATATTATTTGTGATAATGACATTGGCAAAGATGGACAATATACTTAAAAAAAAAAGTATATTGCATACATTATACAAATACTCACCCATTTTGCACAAAATATGCTGTATACAAATATTTTTCAGTATTTTAGGAAATATACAATACGCAACATAGGTCTAATTCAAAAGAATATTCAATACATATATTTTTTAATATACACAAGGTAATCAGATTTTTTTTTTTTTTTTTTTTTTTTTTTGGGGGGGGGGGGGGGGACATTTTTTTCAATTACAAAAAACAAATACTAGACAAAATAGCTTGGAATTTCACACATGCAAAGAAGATTTAAAAACGCATTTTTTCTCGATTCAGTCCAAGGTGCAGTTTGGGGACCAACCGCAAATTGTAGAAAAGCGACAATACTTTGGATCACTCTGCATCATAAAAATTTACCCCCCAGGGGGGAAGCGCTGCCACCACATGCACAAAAATTTTTTTCATAATTAACTACTACTACTATTATCAATAATTCATATTAATTTTACAATCACAGGACAAGAATAACTCTCATTATGTACATTTATACGAAATTTTGCCCTATACTGCCATGTTAAAAATTTAGAAAAAATACGATCACAGCGCCACCTATTGAGAGATTGATCCCCATATCTAATCAGCACCAGTTTATGTCAGGGACCAACTAAATACCAAGTTTGGTTAAATTTCGTTACTAAAAAAGAAAAAAAAACGATTTTTTTTTTTTTTTTTTTAAGTAAAAAAAATCGATAACATTGTTTTAAATTATCACAGATTTATAGTTCAACCATTCGTTTTAAAGGTATTGACGAGACCTTTCGAAAGATACCCATCTTGAAAATTTACTCATCTCGAGGGGGGGGGACCTTCCCTCCAGGGGGGTGGCGAGGCTCCTACACATACAAATATTTTTTCCCATTTGACAATCTCTATAAATAATTCTTATAAATTGCATAATGATTAATAAAAAATAATTATCTTTATGCACATTTATACAAAATTTTGTCCTATATCATCATGTTAAATATTTAGAAAAAGCAGAATGGCAACGCAACCTGTAAAAGAATTTTTACCAAAAGTTGATAGGCACTGATTTAGGTCAAGGTGTAACTTCATACCAATTTGTATGAAATTCTGTGCAGTAGTTCCTGAGATATAGTTGCTACGAAATTTTGTCACACACACACAGACATTTTCTAAAAATGGTGAAATCGTGTTCTACAGCTCTCAAAACGTGTAAATCCATCAAAAACCCGAGGTCGAAAATTTTTACGAATCCAATACTTTCTTCCACTGAATATAGAAGAAAGTAATAAGGGCTAAACGAATAGTGATTTTACCAGATGCCGCATATCGGTATCCACCTGACATCAGTGTTTCAGATATATCCGGAAATTTTAAAATTGGTGATTTTTAAAAGAAAAATGAAAGTATCCAAGCAAGCGCGCGCGCCTTTTTCTTTCTTTCTTTTCTTTCTTTCTTTCTTTCTTTTTTTTTTTTTTTGTCCCTTAGTGTACATGAATGTAATATTATAAAGAAAAAAAAGGTATCATGCTTATGATTAATACTCACCCTTATTACATAACTAGCTGCTCATAATTAAAGAGTAAAATAAAAACCAAGTATTAATTGAGGAAAAACATAAAAGACTTTAAATTGACCTTTATATAGTGTTACGAAATTGTAAATAATTGTGTTTATTTTTGTATAAATTCTTTCAAAGAGGCTTAGTAAGTTGATAAAGTGATAATTTTGTGCATTTCTAGTCGTTTTAGCGTTGAAATAGCCTTATTTTCCCTTAAAAACGCATTAAAAAGCCCCAGTAATGCACGTAATGGATTTGGCGCCAAATTTGGCGACTTTTTCCCACCTTGGCGATTTTTTTGGCGACCTTGGCGAGAAAATCCTTATATGGGATATACCAAATATGGAAGCTGTAAGTTGATTGGTTGACCACTTTCTAGAGTTTTCTCGAAAAATCTGGGCTCCATGGAACAGCATATAAGGAGCGCTTCTTCGCCAAGGGCAGTCAGTTCAGTTCAGATCTCAGCCAGCTTCGCTAGTGCTTGCATTGCTCTTAAGCCTCTTTGAGAGAGACTTGCTTCAAGTGTTATTGGTATACAGTTTGTACTGTGGATTTGCTATTGACAGCTGTTGTTTAAGCTGTGTTTACTGTTTGAATTGAAGCTGATACTTGGTTTATAGACCTGTATTTTTCTGGAACTTTCTGTGAATAAATTACTGAATTTTTGTACGTTTGGCCTTTCATTCTCAGACAACTCACGAACCCCCAAGTACGCAACATTTCTGGTGTCAGAAGTGGGATTTGTCTGTGAATGGTGATAACGAGAGCTATGGAGCAAGAGATGAAAAAACTTCTAGAAAGCTTAGCTACCCAGATGAATGAGATGAAAGTTAGCCTGAGTCAAGAGATGAAAGAAATGAAGGTAGCACAAGAGAAAATGGAAACATCGCAAAGAGAGTTGAAAGACGGTTTGACTGAAGAAATGAAAGTAGCACAAGAGAAAATGGAAACATCGCAAAGAGAATTGAAAGACGGTTTGACTGAAGAAATGAAGCATATGAAAAGCAGTTTGGGTGAAGTTCAGGAAGAAATTAAATCTAATCAAGATGAGATGAAGAGAGAGCTTTCAACGGTGAAAGAATCAATCGAGGGTAAATTAACGGTGATGGAAAATAGAATGGATGGAATAGAAGAGAAAGTTATAAAGATAGAAGAAAATTTTGAAGAGAAAGTTATAAAGATAGAAGAAAATTTTGAAGAGAAAGTTTTGAAAATTGAAGAGAGTTTTGAAGAGAAAGCTATGAAGATAGAAGAAAAAGTTATGAAAGTAGAAAGGAATTTTGAAGAGAGTGTTACGAAAATAGAACGGAGTTTTGAGGAGAAAGTTAAAGAAAATTTTGATCAGGAACTGAAAGGAAGGTTTTCAGAGATAGAAGGTAAACTGAAGAGAATGGAGGAAGATCTGGAGAGAAAAGTAGAAGGAAAGTTAGAATCCATGCCCCAGGAAACTGAAAAGAAAGAGAGAAGAAGCCAGAATCACGAATTTATTAAGCTATCTACCTACGACGGCAGTTCCTCCTGGCATGTATATAAGACGCAGTTCTCCATCGTGGCTGAAGCAAACGGCTGGGACTCGGTTGCAAAGACGGCTCATCTGGTAGGGTCGTTGCGGGGCGACGCCGCAGATATTCTGGAGACCCTTTCGAAGGAACAGCGATATGACTTCGATGCTGTAACCAGAGCACTAGAGCTACGTTTTGGAGCGAAATGGTCCAAAGAATATAGTCGACTCCAGCTAAGGTCCCGTCGCCAGAGACCAGGGGAAAGCTTACAAGAACTGGCATCAAACATCCAGAGGCTTTCACATTTGGCTTTCTCAGACTGTCATCCTGAAACACGCAATGATCTGGCTCTAGAATATTTCATTGATGCTGTCGAAGATCCAGATATTCAAAAAGCCCTCAGACTCTCCGGCGTGAAGGATGTGGAGTCAGCCTTGGTGTATGCCCTAAAGCTCGAGACTGCCCAACAAGCCTCCTGTGTATATCGCCAGAACAGCACAGCAGACAAAGTGAACGGCTCTCAAGAGGATCTTAAAGAGATTCAGGAAATGATTGCAGAAATTAATAGAAGACTACGGATTCTTGAGAGGAAGAAAGAAGGGAAGACTCCAACAACTAAATGCTGGGGCTGTGGAAAAGACGGGCATATCAAACGAAGCTGCCCAGTAAGAACACCTAGAGAAGCAACCAAGAATGTCTCTGAAGTATGCCATCCAGAAGGAGCTCTTCGGGAAAATTCAGATGCATTCTTGCGGAAGCCTCCATCTGAAGAACATAAATACATCTCTAAAACCGAGGATAAACACCAAAGAATAAAGCCAGTTGTTCGCCAAGTTACTGTCGCAACACCATCAGAACAAGATCCCGACCCATGGAGTGACGAAGAATTTAGAAAAGCCCAGATGGAAGATCCTGACGTAAAGCCTATATTACAACTGAAGGAGACGACCAGCAACAGACCTACCTGGCAGGACATTTCCAGTTTCAGTCCCATTACGAAAAGTTATTGGGCACTTTGGGACTCTCTTCATATCAGAAACGGCGTATTATACAGAAAGTGGGAATCTGATGATGGGAAAAGCTTCAGATGGCAGATTTTATTACCAAGATCAAAAATTCCAGCTGTTTTAGAACAACTGCATAGCAGCTCTACCGGAGGCCATTTTGGGGTAATGAAGACTCTGCAGAAAGTTCGGGAACGCTTCTACTGGTGCAAGGCAAAGGAGGATGTGGAGAAATGGTGTAAATCCTGTGATGCTTGTGCCCGCAGAAAAGCCCCCTTGTAAAGGCCCGCAGAAACGAAGTCGAGGAAGACTGCAACGGTATAACGTAGGAGCACCATTTGAACGGATTGCAATCGACATCTTGGGTCCTTTGCCACGGACCTCCAGTGGAAATAAATACATTCTCGTCGTGATGGACTATTTCACCAAGTGGCCTGAGGCATATCCCATTCCCAATCAAGAGGCATGCACAGTCGCAGAAGTCCTAGTGCAGCAATGGGTGTCAAGGTACGGCACGCCCCTACAACTTCATACCGACCAAGGTAGGAACTTTACCTCTGATGTTTTCAAAGGACTGTGTGAACTACTCGGCATAGACAAAACCCGGACAACACCCTTACATCCCCAGTCGGACGGCATGGTCGAGAGGTTCAATCGTACCATCCTGAATAACCTCTCCCTTCTAGTATCAAGGAACCAGCAAGATTGGGACTTGAAGTTGCCATTGTTCCTGCTGGCTTATCGAAGTGCTGTCCATGAAACCACCGGCTATACTCCAGCCCATATGCTGTTTGGACGTGAACTTCGTCTCCCTTGTGATCTCCTGTTTGGTTGTCCACCCGATGCGCCTTCATCGCCCGAGGAGTACATCCAAGATCTCCAGGCACGATTTGAGGACGTTCACAACTTTGCTCGGGAGCGAATTCACATTGCATCGGAGAAAATGAAGACAAGGTACGATCTAAAGGCTACGCAACATGAGTTTCAGGAAGGAGAGAAGGTCTGGTTGTGGAATCCTGTTCGACGCAAAGGACTCTCTCCCAAGCTACAGTGCAACTGGGACGGACCATACACAGTCTTAAAAAGGCTGAATGATGTAGTGGTGCGGATCACTAAAACACCTTCATCAAAACCGAAGGTGGTGCACTATAATAGGCTAGCCAAGTACCACAAGTAACGGTAAAATTTAAATTTAAAATGTAAATACTTGTAAAATTTGCGCATGCGCACTGTAAATATTTGTATATAAATATTTGTACATATTTGTGAATTTTGTAAATATTTCCCACTTAATTTATATTTCTATGTTATCTTTATGTGCAACTTAGTTTTTGTGTTTTAGATTGTGTAAATTTGTTTAGTTTCGCCTCTTGACCAAGGGTTGCACTGCCCGGGACGTGCAGTCCTTGGGAGGGGGGCAGTGTTACGAAATTGTAAATAATTGTGTTTATTTTTGTATAAATTCTTTCAAAGAGGCTTAGTAAGTTGATAAACTGATAATTTTGTGCATTTCTAGTCGTTTTAGCGTTGAAATAGCCTTATTTTCCCTTAAAAACGCATTAAAAAGCCCCAGTAATGCACGTAATGGATTTGGCGCCAAATTTGGCGACTTTTTCCCACCTTGGCGATTTTTTTGGCGACCTTGGCGAGAAAATCCTTATATGGGATATACCAAATATGGAAGCTGTAAGTTGATTGGTTGACCACTTTCTAGAGTTTTCTCGAAAAATCTGGGCTCCATGGAACAGCATATAAGGAGCGCTTCTTCGCCAAGGGCAGTCAGTTCAGTTCAGATCTCAGCCAGCTTCGCTAGTGCTTGCATTGCTCTTAAGCCTCTTTGAGAGAGACTTGCTTCAAGTGTTATTGGTATACAGTTTGTACTGTGGATTTGCTATTGACAGCTGTTGTTTAAGCTGTGTTTACTGTTTGAATTGAAGCTGATACTTGGTTTATAGACCTGTATTTTTCTGGAACTTTCTGTGAATAAATTACTGAATTTTTGTACGTTTGGCCTTTCATTCTCAGACAACTCACGAACCCCCAAGTACGCAACAATATATTCAAATATATTTCTTTTTTATATCGAATAAAAACTGAATGTGCACACATTTTCTTTTAAATAATTAAAATTAATTTGAGAAAAATCGTGCTAAAAAATGGATTTAGTATAGACCTCTTTGACGAATTTTAAATTTGGCACCGTCGTAGCTCTGATGTTTCTAGCCAAGATCTTTACTTACGCAATTGCGATAACAATTTAATTTATCGCCAAAATGACAACAACAGTTTAAAAGCTGCCAAGGTGCTCCTATGCTAAACTTATCGGACCAGTTTTAAAATATTTATTAGAATACTGGCATTTTCTAAATTTTAACATGGTGGTATAGGACAAAATTTTGTATAAATGTGCATAAAGAGAATTATTTTTTAAGAAGAAATTCACAAGAATTATTTATAATAGAGATAGTAAACTGGAAAATTTTTTTGTATGTGTACGAGCCTTGCCTCCCGTCTTGGGGGGGAGTAAATTTTCATGATGGGTATCTTTCAAAAGAGCTCGCCAATACCTTTAAAACGAATGGTTGAACCATAGATCTGCGATAATTTAAAATAAAGTTATGGATTTTTTTTTTTTTTTTTTTTTTTTTTTTTTAATGTAATATTGACAATAAAATTGACTTTTTTTGGATATTTGTGTTATACTACTTCTCTAATATGGAAATCGTCTGCAATATCATAGAAGATAATTTTTTTAAATAATAATTTTAATAAATTATTTTTACTGAGTGAATTTGTATAGGAAAATATAAAAGAAAGCCATGTGGTCAACATACTAGTTTTACATGGCAACAGAGGTGGAAAAAAAAAACTTATTATTTTTATTGGTAATACTTGTAATTTTGTTAAGATATGTCTGCTTCAGTATTTAATTTTCTGTCCAGGAAGAAGTGAGGATTTTTTTTTTTTTTTTTTTTTTTTTTTTAAATATTTTTATTATATGAAGATATTTAGGTATTTTCGGGAAAAAAAAAAAAAAAAAAAAAAAAAAAAAACCTTAACAAAAATGTTTTAAAAAACGAACTTTTATCATATGGATGAAATTATTCTTTATAAAATACAATACAATACAATATTACATAGTTCCGTTATTCCCTCTATTTAAGTAAGAGTTTAAAATAAAAATGTAATTTACTAAGTACTAATTTAAATTTTGTCATATCTTGATGAATATATTTTTATGTTTGGAAATCAAATGTCAAAGATCAAAAACTGTACAAAAACTAGTATGCTGTAGCAGTGGCCACCACAAGACTTTCTTCTATATTTCCCTATACAAATTCACTAAGTGTAAATATTTTATTAAAACTATTATTTATTAAAATTATCTAACATGATGAATGCAAATGATTTTCATCTTAGAGAAAACTAACACAAAATATCCAAAGAAAGACAGTTTTATCGTCTATATATAACATTTAAAAAATTTCGTTTTTATAATGTTATCTCAGATGTAAAGTTTCGTATAGTTATATGCCATACAAGTTGAGATATAGCCTTCTCGTTATCGAAGAAATTTCCAGTATAGCAGCGGCACATATCTCCCTATAAGCATCCAACCTGAATCAGCATATTGTCTCATAACTGCCTTCTCACATACCAAATTTTGTTTGGTGATACGCAATAGAACCTGAGATATAGCTTTCCCCTAAACTGCGAAAATCGATGTGTAGCAGCGTCACCTGTTGAGCAGTTGACACCAAAAGTTGGTAGGTACTAATTTATGTTAATGTTCATCTATATATAAATTTATATGCAATTCTGTGCAGTAGTACCTGAGATATAGACTCCACTTAAATTGCGAAAATTGCTGTATAGCAGCGCCACCTGTTCGCTGATAAGCATTCATATTGAAATAACATAATATCTCATATCAACAGCATAATAACCTTCTTACATATCAAGTTTTGTTTGATTATACGCAATAGAACCTGAGATATAGCCTCCTCTTAAATTGCGATAAACGCTGTGGAGCAGCGCCACCTGTTGTCGGTTGACACCAAAAGTTGACAGGCACTAATTTGTGTATATATATCATCGCAGAATTACACATATAAATTTATATGTAATTCTGCGCAGTAGTTCTTGAGATATAGCCTTTCTTTAAACTGTGAAAATCGCTGTATATTAGCGCCCCCAATGGGCCGATAAGCATTCAAATTGCAGCAGCGCAATGTCTCTTAATGGCCTTCTCATATATGAAGTTTTATTTGACTATACGCAATAAAACCAGAGATATAGCCTTCCTTTAAACTGCGGAAATCGGTGTATAGCAGTGCCACCTGTTGAGTAGTTTACACCAAAAGTTGATAGGCGCTAATTTAGGTCAGGATACATCTACATATAAATTTATATACAATTCTGAGCAGTAGTTATGGAGATAGTGGCCACAAAATGTTGGTCACACACACACACATACAGAAAGATGGACAGACAGACATTTTCTAAAAATGGTCAAATCGTGTTCTAGACCTCTCAAAAGTGCAACTCCGTCAAAAACTGGAAGTCGAAATTTTTTACGAATCCAATACTCCTTTCTATAGAATACAGAACAAAGTAATAACACTCATATGTACATTTATACGAAATTTTGTCCTTTACTGCCATGTTAAAAATTTAGAATAAACACTTTAACATCGCAACCTATTGAACGACTGACCTCCAAATCTAAACACCACTAGTTTATGTCCAGGTACAACTAAATTTCAAGTTTGGTTAAATTTTGTTCATTGGTTCTTGAGATAAAGCGTCCACAAAATTTGTGATAGACACAGACAGATAGACATTTTCTAAAAACGGTCAAATAGTATTCAAGAATTCCAAAAACTTGTAAATCGATCGAAAACGGTAGTTCGAAAATTTTCACGAATCCAATACTTTCTCTATATATACATATAGAAAAAAAAGTAAAAATGTATGGTTTTTCATTAAAACTGAACGAATTATTTCACTCTAAAATTTGAATTGCCTTTTACGTGTTTAGTTTACGTGCCTTAGTTTACGTGTTTATTAGTGTGTGTTAGTTCCTAAGATAAAGCTTTTCCTAAAATTTCAGAATTAGCTTTACAGCAGCGCCACCTGTTGAACTATTGGCACCAAATGTAATAAGCATTAACTCAGGCCAAAGTGCACCAATATATACATTTTTATCAAATTTTACGCAGTAGTTCCTGCATATACAATTTTATCAAATTTTACGCAGTAGTTCCTGCCTTCTCTGATATTGTGGAAATTGCTGTGTAGAAGCGTCACCTGTTGAGCGATTAAAACAAAAAAGTTGATAGGCTTTAATTTATGTCAAGGTTGAACTACATATAAATTTACAGGTAAATCTGAGCAGTAGTTCCTGAGATATAATTGGAAAGAAATTTTTATCTCTCACACACACAGAGACAAACGTTTCCTAAAAATACATAAATCACATTCCGGATATCTCAAAACGGGGAAATCCATTGCAAGTCAGAAATATAAAATTTTTACGAATCCAAAACTTTCTTCTATCGAAAACAAAAGAAAGTAAAAAGACAAATAACTTTTGTTCTTAATTTTTTTTATCGTTTTAAATTTCAAGCATTTAAAATTTAATATTTTTTTGGTAATTTTTTCCTGATAACGATACCAATACCTTTATTTTTTTACCTCTTTTTAAATTTCCAGTATAACAAAATTTATTTATTTGTTTATTTATTTTGTTAGCTCTTCTTTTTTGCCTGTGATTGTTCTTTTCATTCTCCCGAAAAAAAAAAAAAAAAAAAAAAAAAAGAAAAGTCTTTATACTTTTAAAATATATAAAGTATTTTTTTTCTTTTGTTTGACCTTTAATAGTAAAATTCTAAATTGTATGTATCATAGCCTGAAAAGCCAAAGGGAGGAATTGTGTTAATACTGTTAAAAATTATGTAACTTAAATTACAAACTGTACTACTCAATGTATAAGTTTAAACGAAATCATGTTTTTTTACTCTGAAAGTGCACTTTTGAGGAAATACCTCAATCTTTTCTTTACTTTACCTTCTGCTAAACTTCCCCTCTCACACTACAAATCACCTGCAATGTCACTGGAGGGAGAGAGAAACTGTCTCATCAATCAAGCAGAGAAAGGGCGGACCCGATGTGAGGCGGAGATTTTAAGATTTTTTCAGTATTTTCACAAAAATTCGCAATATTTCTAGAAAGATTTTTGATTTACGAAATTAGTGAAAATTATGGAAAAAAAGTATTTGAAAACTTCGAACTTTAAGGTTTCCCGAGAGCAATTTAATTTTTAAGGCTATTTCCCGGGTTTATTTTTATAAAGTTATAAATAGAACAATACCCTAGTTTTCCAAATTTCCAAAATTGCAGTTAAAATCACAATCAAACAATAACACAAATCAAAAATTTATTAAACTGGCGGAGTGTGATTTGATCTCAAATATCATGTGCAAAAAACAGAATTCAAAAATATTAAAATGCGAATGAGAAATCTCTCTAGACATTTTACATAGGTTTTATACTAGCGCGTCATTTCTAAACGCTTTCGGGACAGTGCCCTTAAGGGTCTTTGAAGTCACTGAAGTACCAGTTGCACGTAGGATCGATAATAATGATGAATTGGAGCTTTGAGTACCGCTTTGACGATTGACTGGTTCTCACTTTCTGTCCTCTCTTTAGGCCGACCGTTTTCTGCTTTAAAATTGCGATGAAGATTAATTTGAGTTTTATATTCGTGAAAAAGACTGTGAATGATATTACTAAGATAATCTGATAACTCAATATTATTAAATATATATTCTTTTTTCAAATTAGATATGATTCAATATAGCGATAAAAATCTCAAATTATTTACAGCATTATATATTATTATTGTAAAATAATAATAATAATAATAATAAATAGAGAATAAGTGAAAGAATTATTAATAATTTTTAATTTTTGGGACGGAGGACTATTAGTCTGAATCTACGGATTTTTACGGTACCAGTTTTTCGATAATCGGACATTTATCGAAATCAAAAATTTATCGAAAATATAATTGAATAAATAGAAAATGATGTTATAATTTGAAAAAAAAAAAAAAAAAACTAATAGTCCTCCGTACTAAACTAAATTCAGCTTTTGACAGAAGAAAATTAATAATAATCAGTTTCGAAACGGACAGTATCGAAAAATGTTTTTCTTTTTTTTTTTTCTTTTTCTTTTTCTTTTTCTTTCTTTCTTTTTTTTTTTTTTGATAATTTTGAATTAGGAAATAAAAAGCCCGCGTGCAAAATGAAATAAAAAATACAAGATAATTAAGTTTGAGTTTGAGTTTGCAATTTAAAGATGCCATAGATATAGTAACTTTTTTGCCATTTCTTCGTATTAGTCTTTATTTATTTATTTACAGTGTGCCTTACGAAAAAAATCTGTTGTGTACGAATATATATATATATATATATATATATATATATATATTAACAATAAACTGTATTTTCCCCCATACTTATTTACGATACATCACAGTAAAGTAATTACAATAGTAGTTGCTTTATTATAAAACCCACTTTGTCGACTTTGAAAATTTCACGCCGAAGTAGTTAGAACATTTTTCGCCCAAGAATTGTACTTTTGTAAACACGATAGCCATTTCAACTCTAGCTGCATGTTAAAAATATAAATAAATTGTAAAATGCGTCAATAACAACAACAACAACAATAACAACAACAATAATAATATTAATAATGAAATATTAATAATTAAATAAAATAAATTAAGTATTTTCGTTTTTTCTGAATACATTATTTTTGAGGAAGGGGGGGGGATGCGTTAAAAATAAATTACCTATTTATTTTTAATTTTAATTATTTTTTTCTAGTATTTAACCCTACTATTATCTCTCTGCTATTTAATTTCTTCTAAATATGAATTTTTAAGTAGTATATATATATATATATATACAAAAAGAAAGAAAGAAATGCCCAAAATATGTAGGCCCTCGTAATGCAATATTCCCCTCCACAATAATATATATACATTTAATTTTGTCCCGGCCAGTATCTAAGAGTTTTTGCAATCGAAGCTGGTCGGTGAGAGGTGCCGGATTAAATACTACATCACGTTGTCAGTCTAGCCATTCGAAGTTTTAGGTGGATTTTTCCGAAATTCGGGTGAATATGGACCAGCACCCCTTAGAAAAACCCAACCAGACTTAGATTCTTCGAGTAGACAATCGGCTTTAAAAAATCACATACCATCTTTGAAAAATTGCTCATTTGAACCAAAGTTAATTCAAAAGTTTTCATTCGAACTAAAAAGATTAGAAATAATATGAAAAGTTTTGTTAAGTAATAAAATTGTATTTTTAATCATCATATTTTTACCCCTTTAAAAATTAATTAATGCCTTTATCATATCACATATACAGATACGTATGAAAATTTTCGCATTAGTATAAAAAACTGTCTATTTAATAAATGTTATTTCTCTCACAATTAAAACAGATATGTAAATAAAAATTTTCTGACAAAAAATTATAAAAATATTAATAATAATAATAATATTTATTTATTACGTTATTCACAAAAGATTTATTTGCTGAAAAATAGTAATAATAATAATAACCTTTTCTGTAAAAAATAACGCACTGAAATTATTTTTATTATCATTTTAAAAAAAAATACGAGTTGGGTACTTAGAATAAAAATTACCTATTAAATATTATTAAAATGAAATTTATCTAAAATTATATGGCCCCACCAGGGATTGAGTGGTTCTGCGCTCAAAGATGGTAGAAGGGACGTGCCGGATTTGAGCCCATTTGCACTTGTCGATCTATCTGTTCGGAGTTTTCCGTAGTTTCCTCCAAAACTGCCGTAAATACGAGCTAGGACTCTTTAGAAAGACCTTCATGGAGGGCAGTCGACATATTGCCGTAGGACCCTAGTGTATTCAGTCGGATTTAATCTCCCATAACCCAAACCTAAATCATGTATCATTTTTTTGTATTTGGAAAATTTAATAATTATTCATTATTATTATTTTTTATTTTTATAATTGACAATTAATTTTGCATTCTATAGCTTTTAGACTAACATGCTATAAGGTTAAATACTAACAATTTACATAAATTTTGCTGTGGAAAAAAAAAAAAAAAAAAAAAAAAAAAAAAACAATTATTATACATTGTGTAATAACCTACACTGTATACCTCCCAGCAAACATACTTTTCAAGATAAATGACAAGTACGGTTGGATTTAAGTATTACGTTAAGCAATAAATTATGATTTTTTTTTTTTTTTTTTCTTTTACTTAGAAGAAATTTTTGGCAAAAAGAAAATGAATTTGTATGAGATATTATAAATTTGGAAGGAGAATTTTTTTTTTTTTTTTTTTTTTTTTTTTATAACATTTGGTGTGTTTAAGTTCTTAATTTTAATTTTTTTTTAAATGTATTTTTAGATCAAAGTAGAACGTAAAGTAGACAAAAACAAATACCTTCGACTTTTTTCGATTTTTGTATTTAATCGAGATGTTAAAGTGGCGTAAGCTGCTCGTGAGACTTCAATATATGAAGAAAGAACAATGCTTTAATGTACTGTTCATCGCTGGTTTTCGAGTTTAAAAATGGAAATTTCAATCTGAAGAACGGACTACCTACACCCCAGTCAACCAACTCCCAGTCAACCCGTCACCAACTCTTTTCGCTGATGGGCTGTTGAATTAAATGTTGCAAGAAAATCCAAGTCAAATGGCAAGAAAATAGGCAGAGCACATGCATTATGCACAAAAGACTGTGGTGAACTCTTTTCACTCAATTGGCAAGGGTTCGTAAGCTCGGTGCTTGTGCGCCGTACACTTTGAGCAAAATCAACAATAATTAAAGCTCTGCAGTCGCTACCACTGTCATTGCTTGACAGCATTGTTATGAAAGATGAGATGCTGTCTTTACGTCAATATGAACTAACAAAAGAATGATCCCAATTACAAAGAAAAAGTGACTCCAAATCCGAAGGAAAAAGAAGATGGATGGATGCATCCTCTATGGATCATCTTGTGTGTGTAGTGAGACTGAGATGTCATAATTCATTATAAGCTGCTTGAACGGAATCATACATTTAATCCGATTCTCTACATTCAGTCAAAGCATCAATTTAATGCTTTAAGCCAAGGAAAATGATCGAATAGGTGAAATGGCATTCTTCAGCTGCGTAATAACGCCCTTCCTCATATCAACAATATGACAAAAGCTGGAATTCAAAACCTTAAATAGAAACTGCTGACTCTATATTAATATTTTCCAGATCGCGCCATTAAAATTTTAATTTCTTTCGTTTTCACTTTCAAACGCTTAACGCTGGGCATCATTTAATAATGATGTGAAATTGAAGGATTGATTTAATAAATTCTTTGAGATTTTTAACTGATTCAGAATTTTATAAACAACAACGAGAAGTATGGATTAATTTATTGTAGTTTTTCATGTTACAATAAAATATGAAAAAACGCTCATCACTTATTATTCAACCCAATATTTTAAGATATGGTAAAGAATGAGGCCCAGCCTACATTATATATATATATATATAGTAATTGCACCGCAATTTTCATTGTGAAACACCGTAATTAGTGTTGTGCCGATGATTGTAGCTGGCAAAACACTGGTTAAAGCCTAATAAAAAAGAAATGAGCACAGAATATAGGGACAAACAAGTCACACACACGCAATATATGTATATATGTGTATATATTATGTATGTATAAATTTAAATTTAAATCCTACTTTTTCTCAATGAAGCATAATCCGATTATCATCCTCAAATTTCATATATATTTTATATTTCTGTGAATACAGTTATGCCCAAAATTACCTCTAAATAAGGGATTAAAAAAAAAAAAAAGAAAGAAAGAAAAATCATGCAGTACGCATTGATTAGTAAGACTTTCCAACTGTACGCAATTGTTGTAACGAATAACTTTTAATATTCTTTGCCTACTTTATCGCATAACAGACAGAATGACTGAAAAACATACAGATATATTAATTGATTTTAAAATTACTCTTAGGCATTTTGGAAAGTGTTAAAAAGGCTTAACGCAAAAGAAAATGCAGCCGTTAGATTATAATAACAGCTTTCAATCTCTCTGAATTCTTTACTATAGCCCTGTAAATCTGAACGTTAATCATATCATATTCTATACAAAACAATATTTTAGAATATTAATAATACATGCCAATGTTTTTATGATTTTTATAGTAGAAAGATTTTTAAAAATAACTTTTAAAAAATTCTGTCCTAAAACGCAATACATTGAATTTTAGTTCCCCATCATACTATAGGTATGGGGAACTTAGGTAATCGTGAAAATTTTCGACCTCGGTTTTTTTTTTACTTTTCTACACGTTTTCAGGTGTGAGGAATCCGAAAATGACAAAATTTCTATGGTGTCTGTCTGTAGGGTGTCTGTTAGTGTGTTAGTGGGTTAGTGTGTTAGTCTGTTAGTGGGTCAGTCCGTTAGTTTGTTAGTCTGTGTACACGATATCTCAAGAACAAATTGTCGCAGAGAGGTCAGATCAGTTTTAAAATATTACTTTTGACACTGGTAAGAACCCTATTGATTTGCAACATTCGAATTTAAAAACTTCGTAAGTTATTAGAAATTTACGATTTTCTTAACATGGGAGAATAGGACAAAAATTCACTTAAACGTGCATTAAATGGAAACTTTTTACTGTAAAAATGTCAGACCAGTTTTAAAATATCAGTTTGGATGCCGGAATGAACATCAGTAACTATAAATATGCTACTTTGAAAATTTCGCAAGTTATTGGAAATTTACGAATTTCTTAACATATGGCAGTATAGGGCAAAATTTCACATAAACGTCAATTTTTAGAGATATTTTCATCGTAAAGATGTCAGATTACTTTTGAAATATTATTTAGGACACTGGCATGAATATTAATGACTATGAATTTTCGAATATAAAGATTTCGTAAGTTATTGGAAATTTACGAATTTCTTAACATGTCAGAATAGAGCAAAATTTCACATAAACGTCAATCTTGAGGGATATTTTCATCGTAAAAATGTCAAACCACTTTCGAAATATTATTTAGGATACTGGCATGAATATCATAGACTATGATTTTTCCAATTTAAAAAAATTCGTAAGTTATTTGGAATTTACGATTTACTTAACATGTCAGAATAAGGCAAAATTGAGCATAAATTTCCATTTTGAGGATCCTAAATACATTAGACAACTTCAAAATTAAGTTTATGATATTTGTTTGAACATGATTGAATACAAATATTCTACTAGGAAATTTTCGTAAATTATTCGTAATTTACGATTTTATCAACATAGCGAAATTGTAAATATTTCATATAAATATGAATTTTGAGGTTTATTGCATTGGAAATAGTAGCATGAAAACTAAACAACAGAAATGACCCTAATAAAATAAATTAATAAATTAGAATAAGATAATTATATCGAAGTGAACGGTGGATAGCCTATTAGGCGGGGATTTCATTCTGTCACTGTATCAAGCTTTGGTCAAATTCATTTCTTTTAACATGATTATAATATGTCTCGCACTAGAAATTTCTGAGAACATAAATATGATGGGGAACTGAGCAGAGTCCACCTATGCCAACTAGTTTTTTATTATTGTTGTTTTTGTCTCTGTAAACAAACTAGTTGTACAGGACCTATTAATAACATTTTAAATAGGAAACATTCTTTAGGGATCTTAAGTGTATAATTTTTTTTTAAATTCTCAAAATATTCACGGACGCTAGGAGCCGGAGACAAACAGATAGAAAGGTAGACAATCGGACAGACAGATGCACAAATTGAAATCATGTATTTATTGGAGCATATATTTATTGCGCGATTTATATAATATTGTATAGCAGCAATTTTATATTTGTAAGGGGTTTTACATTTAGCGTTTATAGTTTCGTTACTACTGTTTACATGCTATATGCTCCAACGAAATCTTACTAAAACAAGAACTTCAAAAAATCACCGAAATATGTCAAAATGCAGGTTATAAAAAGAACTTAATAAATAAATTGTATAAAAATAGATTAAAAAACTTGACAATATCAATAACGCACAAAAACATAAACAAAAATAACCCCTCCCCCCCCCCTTGCATATAACAAAGGTATAAGTAATAAAATAAAAAATGAAGCCACTAAGTTAAACATAAATATATCGATAAAACCCAATAGTAACATATTCCAAGAATCAGAAATGATAAAGACGAAATCCACTTCTCAGAAACCGCAGGTATTTATAAAAATAATTTCACCAATGAAAAATAAAACAACTAGATGCTATATAGGCATGAGAAAACGAAAAATAAAAACACGGATAAAAGAACATGAAAATGATATAAAATTTAATAAAATAACAACTGCCTAAACAAAAATGAACCAAAAAGAAAATTTTAAAATTGATTTCAAAAACTTCAGCAAAATAGCCCATTACAATAATTATCTTTATGCAACAAAAAGGGAAATGGTCGAAATTTTAGCGAATCACGAATCCTGGAACAACGATCCAATAGAGATTGACGCCGGGTGGCGCGCCATACTGGAAAGGAGAGAGGGAGGAAAACAGATGACAAGACCGCCAGATGATACAGTTGACCGAGATGTACCTGATGAAGGCTGCGGTTTTAGCAGCTGAAAGCGCTTGTAAGGGTAATTTAAAGAGGTTTTTAATGTTTTTATATATTAAAATTTGGTTTATAAAAATAACTCTCATACAACACAATGCTTTGGAATACTTTCAAGTGCCCCTGTGCACAAACCAGTTAGAAATGTACTCTACTTTACATAGGGAACATCCGATAGGGAATTGAATAACATATTAAAATTTCATTAAAGTTTCTATACATTATAAAGATATTAAAATATGGTTTATAGAAACTCCTCTCATAAACACAATGCTTTCGAATACTTTTGGGTGTCCCTGTACACAAACCAGAAGAGGTAATTATTCTATTTTCAATAGGAAATATCCGATAGTGAACTTGAATAAAATATATCGGTTTAAAGAAATTCCATTAATATTTACGGGAATTAGAGCGCAGAAAAACAGACAGAGAGACAGACAGACGGGCAGAAGAACAGTCAGATAGGCACACAAATTGAAATTATATTCTCACTAAAAAAATGATAGAAAGTGTCAAAAACGATTAATATAAACGAAAGTACAATTCTATCAATTTTTATTGATAGCTCTTAATATAAATGAATATTTTGTGTCACCCTGAAAATCTAATGGTAACCATACTATATTCTATTCAAAGCATTCTTTTGTGCATATAAATAACATATTTCAATTTCCTAAATCTTCGTGGAAAGTAAAGTTCATAAAATTTGATTTATAGATATATCTCACAAAGAACGCAATGCTTTGGAGTACTTTTGAGTGTCTCTGTACATAAACTAGTGGTGGTATGTAATCTATTTTATATAGGAAACATCCAATAGTGAACTTGAATAATTAATTTCAATTTCATAAAGATATTGTACAGTAAAGGTATGAAAATATGGTTTATATAAATACCTCTCATAGAACACAATTCTTTGAAATAATTTCGGGTGTCTCTGTACACAAACCAGTAGCGGTATAAACTCCATTTTCAATAGGGAACATCGGATAGTGAACTTGAATAACATATATCAGTTTTAAAAAATTCCACAAATACTTACGGGAGTTAGAGCGCGGACGGACAGACGGACAGACAGACAGACAAACCGAAATCATTAACACCTTTCAACCTTGTTGGAAAGTGTTAAAAATGTTAGAAAGTGTTAAAAACGAATAATGTAAACGAAAGTACGAATTTTAGCAAATATTTATTAATAGCTGTTTATATAACTGAATATTCTTGTGTAACCCTGCAAATCTAATGCTGATCATGTTATATTCTATGCAAAGCATTTTCTTTTGTGCTTATAAATAACACATTTCAATTTCATAAATCTTCGTGCAAAGTAAAGTTATTAAAATTTAGTTTATAGAAATATCTCTCATAAAACGCAAAGCTTTGGATTACTTTTGTGTGCTCCTGTACACAAATCAGTGGTACTATTTACTCCATTTTATACAGGAAACATCCGATGGTGAACTTGAATAACATATTTCAATTTCATTAAGATTTGTGTACAGTAAGGGTATGAAAATATGGTTTATATAAACACTTCTCATAGAACACAATTCTTTGAAATAATTTCGGGTGTCTCTGTACACAAACCAGTAGAGGTATAAACTCCATTTTCAGTAGGGAACATCCGATAGAGAACTTTAGTTTTAGTACAATTTTAGCAAATATTTATTAATAGCTCTTTATATAACTGAATATTTTTGTGTTACCCTGCAAATCTAATGCTGATCATGTTATATTCTATGCAAAGCATTTTCTTTTGTGCTTATAAATAACACATTTCAATTTCATAAATCTTCGTGCAAAGTAAAGTTATTAAAATTTAGTTTATAGAAATATCTCTCATAAAACGCAAAGCTTTGGATTACTTTTGTGTGCTCCTATACACAAATCAGTGGTACTATTTACTCCATTTTATACAGGAAACATCCGATAGTGAACTTCAATAACATATTTCAATTTCATTAAGATTTGTGTACAGTAAGGGTATGAAAATATGGTTTATAGAAATGCCTCTCATAGAACAGAATGCTTTGAAATATTTTCAGAGGTCCCTGTACACAAACCAGTAGAGGTATAAACTCCATTTTCAACAAGGAACATCCGATAGTGAACTTGTATAACATATTTCAATTTCATTAAGATTTTGTACAGTAAGGGTATGAAAATATGGTTTATAGAAATGCCTCTCATGGAGCACAATGGTTTGAAATATTTTCGGGGGTCCCTGTACACAAACCAGTAGAGGTATAAACTCCATTTTCTACAGGGAACATCCGATAGTAAACTTGTATAACATATTTCAATTTCATTTATATTTGTGTACAGTAAGGGTATGAAAATATGGTTTATTGAAATGCCTCTCGTGGAACACAATGGTTTGAAATATTTTTGGGGGTCCCTGTACACAAACCAGTAGAGGTATAAACTCTATTTTCAATAGGGACCATCCGATAGTGAACCTGAATAACATATATCAGTTTCAAGAAAATCTATGAATATTTACGGGAGTTAGAGAGCGGACAGACAGACAGACAAACCGAAGTCATTAACACTTTTCAACCTTGTTGGAAAGTGTTAAAAAGTCGCACTTGGATATTTGCATTTTCCTTTTCTGCAACCAATTTTATAGTTAAAACAGCAAATTTTCGAACAGATTTTATTGGCTCCTTCTCCACGGAAAATTTAGGATTGACTTAAGTATTTAAAACAAAATATAATTGTTAGAAAAGATGTAATTAAAAAATAAATAAAATATTTCAAAAATGGCAATAACCAATATCATAAAAATTATTAATTTTTGAATAAAAAGCAAAACATATTTTAATATGCGAAATGTCAAAATAATTAAATATTAACAAATCATTGGTGAGATGAGTTTTAACAAGATATAAAATTTTTTGTTGTTTAAGCTACAAATTTGGCTCTAAGCGGCCATGCTTTTCCCAAACGACATAACCGCAAGTAAATAAAACAGTGTTTAAAAAAAAAATGTATTACGTTCAGAACTTAGAAGATATTAAAAAAATGTGTTTAGCAGTGTATTTTTTTTTTTTTAAATAGTGTAGTTTCGATTAAACCCCAGAAGATTTGCAAAACATGCAGTACTAATGAAAAGAATTAAGAAAAGAAGACCAGTGGGTCGAATTTTTTTTAAATGGTCAGTTAATTATTAGGCTGCAGCGGAATCCTCTGATAATTCAAGTTTAACTTATTTAGAGCTGACAGAAACAAGCTAGTCGCATGATGAAAATTGCTTTTTTTAAAACAGTACAACATTCTCCGTGCATTATGATAGAGGGGTGCATAAATTTTCAAGTAGTGAGGGAAATTTTAATTTTTCAAGGAACAAGTAACACGAAACAAAACACGAGTATTATAAAATTAGATGCTGACCTGACTATTTTAGAAGTATCCCTGGATTTTTCACAATGACTATTTTAAGTTAAATCCTGCAAAAATATATCGTAGAATTTCTTCTTTACTAGAGATCAAAAGGTACTAATCTCAATCTGGTCGAAAATGTTTAGTGTGTAAAGAGGAAGGGGGGTTCGGAATTTGTATCTAACTTTGCAAGAACTAGAAAAAAAAATGATTATATTCTTTATAGGAGCTGAGATATAGTCTTTCTGTAAATAGAAAAAAAAATGCAACATAGCCATGTCATTGTATGCACTGAAATTGACTTTGCATAAATTTTTATAATCGGTTTCTCATTTATCAAGTTTTGCGCATTTATACATGAAAGATGCGGCGATATAACCTATTCCATTTGGTAATACACACACATACAGTCAAACAGACATTTTCAAGAAATGCTTAATTTTAATGACTCGTAACATTTATAAGATTTTATTATATTGTCATCACAATTTTAAAACCGTACTTTCTAACATATTAGTTTAGCATTAAAATAGTCAAAAATAATGAAAAAAAAAATAAATAAAATCCTAAATTTTTAAATTGAAAATCAAAAATTCTAATGAACTATTATTTTCTTCTTTTGTATATGAAAGAATTTGAAAAATGCTTAATAAAAAAACATAGTTTTTAAAGCAGTGATGTTACAAAGAAAAACTCAATATCAGTATCAAACTAACAATACAAAAAAAGAAAAAAAAATATTTTTTCACTGACATTCTGATATATTCTCTTTCTGATACCTTTGCTTTATTAAGTGTCATTTGACAGTACTAGAAAAAAAAGTGTTTTTAAGCTTAATTAGTAACAAGAATTCTAATTATATCATGATCATAGACGTTTTAAAACTTTTAATGAAAGCAAGTGTCGAATGTTTCTCCTGTAATTGAACATTCATTTTCCCCCCCCTTCTTCTTCTTCTTCTATTTTTTTTTTTTTTTTTTTCCCTTAAGTATCACCGGGATTTCTATTTTTAAATATTCAGTTATAAGTTGACAGAACATAGTTACGCTTTTTTATGAGAATTATTTTTTAATTACGTTGTGCTAAATATTACAATTAAAATAAGTAAAATACACTTATTTGTTTTGAAACATAGTATATTATTATTATTATTATTATTATTTCCATCACTTTTTTTTTGATAATTTTGAATTAGGAAATAAAAAGCCCGCGTGCAAAATGAAATAAAAAATACAAGATAATTAAGTTTGAGTTTGAGTTTGCAATTTAAAGATGCCATAGATATAGTAACTTTTTTGCCATTTCTTCGTATTAGTCTTTATTTATTTATTTACAGTGTGCCTTACGAAAAAAATCTGTTGTGTACGAATATATATATATATATATATATATATATATATATATTAACAATAAACTGTATTTTCCCCCATACTTATTTACGATACATCACAGTAAAGTAATTACAATAGTAGTTGCTTTATTATAAAACCCACTTTGTCGACTTTGAAAATTTCACGCCGAAGTAGTTAGAACATTTTTCGCCCAAGAATTGTACTTTTGTAAACACGATAGCCATTTCAACTCTAGCTGCATGTTAAAAATATAAATAAATTGTAAAATGCGTCAATAACAACAACAACAACAATAACAACAACAATAATAATATTAATAATGAAATATTAATAATTAAATAAAATAAATTAAGTATTTTCGTTTTTTCTGAATACATTATTTTTCAGGAAGGGGGGGGGGGGATGCGTTAAAAATAAATTACCTATTTATTTTTAATTTTAATTATTTTTTTCTAGTATTTAACCCTACTATTATCTCTCTGCTATTTAATTTCTTCTAAATATGAATTTTTAAGTAGTATATATATATATATATATACAAAAAGAAAGAAAGAAATGCCCAAAATATGTAGGCCCTCGTAATGCAATATTCCCCTCCACAATAATATATATACATTTAATTTTGTCCCGGCCAGTATCTAAGAGTTTTTGCAATCGAAGCTGGTCGGTGAGAGGTGCCGGATTAAATACTACATCACGTTGTCAGTCTAGCCATTCGAAGTTTTAGGTGGATTTTTCCGAAATTCGGGTGAATATGGACCAGCACCCCTTAGAAAAACCCAACCAGACTTAGATTCTTCGAGTAGACAATCGGCTTTAAAAAATCACATACCATCTTTGAAAAATTGCTCATTTGAACCAAAGTTAATTCAAAAGTTTTCATTCGAACTAAAAAGATTAGAAATAATATGAAAAGTTTTGTTAAGTAATAAAATTGTATTTTTAATCATCATATTTTTACCCCTTTAAAAATTAATTAATGCCTTTATCATATCACATATACAGATACGTATGAAAATTTTCGCATTAGTATAAAAAACTGTCTATTTAATAAATGTTATTTCTCTCACAATTAAAACAGATATGTAAATAAAAATTTTCTGACAAAAAATTATAAAAATATTAATAATAATAATAATATTTATTTATTACGTTATTCACAAAATATTTATTTGCTGAAAAATAGTAATAATAATAATAACCTTTTCTGTAAAAAATAACGCACTGAAATTATTTTTATTATCATTTTTAAAAAAAATACGAGTTGGGTACTTAGAATAAAAATTACCTAGTAAATATTATTAAAATGAAATTTATCTAAAATTATATGGCCCCACCAGGGATTGAGTGGTTCTGCGCTCAAAGATGGTAGAAGGGACGTGCCGGATTTGAGCCCATTTGCACTTGTCGATCTATCTGTTCGGAGTTTTCCGTAGTTTCCTCCAAAACTGCCGTAAATATGAGCTAGGACTCTTTAGAAAGACCTTCATGGAGGGCAGTCGACATATTGCCGTAGGACCCTAGTGTATTCAGTCGGATTTAATCCCCCATAACCCAAACCTAAATCATGTATCATTTTTTTGTATTTGGAAAATTTAATAATTATTCATTATTATTATTTTTTATTTTTATAATTGACAATTAATTTTGCATTCTATAGCTTTTAGACTAACATGCTATAAGGTTAAATACTAACAATTTACATAAATTTTGCTGTGGAAAAAAAAAAAAAAAAAAAAAAAAAAAAACAATTATTATACATTGTGTAATAACCTACACTGTATACCTCCCAGCAAACATACTTTTCAAGATAAATGACAAGTACGCTTGGATTTAAGTATTACGTTAAGCAATAAATTATGATTTTTTTTTTTTTTTTCTTTTACTTAGAAGAAATTTTTGGCAAAAAGAAAATGAATTTGTATGAGATATTATAAATTTGGAAGGAGAATTTTTTTTTTTTTTTTTTTTTTTTTTTTTTTTATAACATTTGGTGTGTTTAAGTTCTTAATTTTAATTTTTTTTTAAATGTATTTTTAGATCAAAGTAGAACGTAAAGTAGACAAAAACAAATACCTTCGACTTTTTTCGATTTTTGTATTTAATCGAGATGTTAAAGTGGCGTAAGCTGCTCGTGAGACTTCAATATATGAAGAAAGAACAATGCTTTAATGTACTGTTCATCGCTGGTTTTCGAGTTTAAAAATGGAAATTTCAATCTGAAGAACGGACTACCTACACCCCAGTCAACCAACTCCCAGTCAACCCGTCACCAACTCTTTTCGCTGATGGGCTGTTGAATTAAATGTTGCAAGAAAATCCAAGTCAAATGGCAAGAAAATAGGCAGAGCACATGCATTATGCACAAAAGACTGTGGTGAACTCTTTTCACTCAATTGGCAAGGGTTCGTAAGCTCGGTGCTTGTGCGCCGTACACTTTGAGCAAAATCAACAATAATTAAAGCTCTGCAGTCGCTACCACTGTCATTGCTTGACAGCATTGTTATGAAAGATGAGATGCTGTCTTTACGTCAATATGAACTAACAAAAGAATGATCCCAATTACAAAGAAAAAGTGACTCCAAATCCGAAGGAAAAAGAAGATGGATGGATGCATCCTCTATGGATCATCTTGTGTGTGTAGTGAGACTGAGATGTCATAATTCATTATAAGCTGCTTGAACGGAATCATACATTTAATCCGATTCTCTACATTCAGTCAAAGCATCAATTTAATGCTTTAAGCCAAGGAAAATGATCGAATAGGTGAAATGGCATTCTTCAGCTGCGTAATAACGCCCTTCCTCATATCAACAATATGACAAAAGCTGGAATTCAAAACCTTAAATAGAAACTGCTGACTCTATATTAATATTTTCCAGATCGCGCCATTAAAATTTTAATTTCTTTCGTTTTCACTTTCAAACGCTTAACGCTGGGCATCATTTAATAATGATGTGAAATTGAAGGATTGATTTAATAAATTCTTTGAGATTTTTAACTGATTCAGAATTTTATAAACAACAACGAGAAGTATGGATTAATTTATTGTAGTTTTTCATGTTACAATAAAATATGAAAAAACGCTCATCACTTATTATTCAACCCAATATTTTAAGATATGGTAAAGAATGAGGCCCAGCCTACATTATATATATATATATATATATATATATATATATAGTAATTGCACCGCAATTTTCATTGTGAAACACCGTAATTAGTGTTGTGCCGATGATTGTAGCTGGCAAAACACTGGTTAAAACCTAATAAAAAAGAAATGAGCACAGAATATAGGGACAAACAAGTCACACACACGCAATATATGTATATATGTGTATATATTATGTATGTATAAATTTAAATTTAAATCCTACTTTTTCTCAATGAAGCATAATCCGATTATCATCCTCAAATTTCATATATATTTTATATTTCTGTGAATACAGTTATGCCCAAAATTACCTCTAAATAAGGGATTAAAAAAAAAAAAAAGAAAGAAAGAAAAATCATGCAGTACGCATTGATTAGTAAGACTTTCCAACTGTACGCAATTGTTGTAACGAATAACTTTTAATATTCTTTGCCTACTTTATCGCATAACAGACAGAATGACTGAAAAACATACAGATATATTAATTGATTTTAAAATTACTCTTAGGCATTTTGGAAAGTGTTAAAAAGGCTTAACGCAAAAGAAAATGCAGCCGTTAGATTATAATAACAGCTTTCAATCTCTCTGAATTCTTTACTATAGCCCTGTAAATCTGAACGTTAATCATATCATATTCTATACAAAACAATATTTTAGAATATTAATAATACATGCCAATGTTTTTATGATTTTTATAGTAGAAAGATTTTTAAAAATAACTTTTAAAAAATTCTGTCCTAAAACGCAATACATTGAATTTTAGTTCCCCATCATACTATAGGTATGGGGAACTTAGGTAATCGTGAAAATTTTCGACCTCGGTTTTTTTTTTACTTTTCTACACGTTTTCAGGTGTGAGGAATCCGAAAATGACAAAATTTCTATGGTGTCTGTCTGTAGGGTGTCTGTTAGTGTGTTAGTGGGTTAGTGTGTTAGTCTGTTAGTGGGTCAGTCCGTTAGTTTGTTAGTCTGTGTACACGATATCTCAAGAACAAATTGTCGCAGAGAGGTCAGATCAGTTTTAAAATATTACTTTTGACACTGGTAAGAACCCTATTGATTTGCAACATTCGAATTTAAAAACTTCGTAAGTTATTAGAAATTTACGATTTTCTTAACATGGGAGAATAGGACAAAAATTCACTTAAACGTGCATTAAATGGAAACTTTTTACTGTAAAAATGTCAGACCAGTTTTAAAATATCAGTTTGGATGCCGGAATGAACATCAGTAACTATAAATATGCTACTTTGAAAATTTCGCAAGTTATTGGAAATTTACGAATTTCTTAACATATGGCAGTATAGGGCAAAATTTCACATAAACGTCAATTTTTAGAGATATTTTCATCGTAAAGATGTCAGATTACTTTTGAAATATTATTTAGGACACTGGCATGAATATTAATGACTATGAATTTTCGAATATAAAGATTTCGTAAGTTATTGGAAATTTACGAATTTCTTAACATGTCAGAATAGAGCAAAATTTCACATAAACGTCAATCTTGAGGGATATTTTCATCGTAAAAATGTCAAACCACTTTCGAAATATTATTTAGGATACTGGCATGAATATCATAGACTATGATTTTTCCAATTTAAAAAAATTCGTAAGTTATTTGGAATTTACGATTTACTTAACATGTCAGAATAAGGCAAAATTGAGCATAAATTTCCATTTTGAGGATCCTAAATACATTAGACAACTTCAAAATTAAGTTTATGATATTTGTTTGAACATGATTGAATACAAATATTCTACTAGGAAATTTTCGTAAATTATTCGTAATTTACGATTTTATCAACATAGCGAAATTGTAAATATTTCATATAAATATGAATTTTGAGGTTTATTGCATTGGAAATAGTAGCATGAAAACTAAACAACAGAAATGACCCTAATAAAATAAATTAATAAATTAGAATAAGATAATTATATCGAAGTGAACGGTGGATAGCCTATTAGGCGGGGATTTCATTCTGTCACTGTATCAAGCTTTGGTCAAATTCATTTCTTTTAACATGATTATAATATGTCTCGCACTAGAAATTTCTGAGAACATAAATATGATGGGGAACTGAGCAGAGTCCACCTATGCCAACTAGTTTTTTATTATTGTTGTTTTTGTCTCTGTAAACAAACTAGTTGTACAGGACCTATTAATAACATTTTAAATAGGAAACATTCTTTAGGGATCTTAAGTGTATAATTTTTTTTTAAATTCTCAAAATATTCACGGACGCTAGGAGCCGGAGACAAACAGATAGAAAGGTAGACAATCGGACAGACAGATGCACAAATTGAAATCATGTATTTATTGGAGCATATATTTATTGCGCGATTTATATAATATTGTATAGCAGCAATTTTATATGTGTAAGGGGTTTTACATTTAGCGTTTATAGTTTCGTTACTACTGTTTACATGCTATATGCTCCAACGAAATCTTACTAAAACAAGAACTTCAAAAAATCACCGAAATATGTCAAAATGCAGGTTATAAAAAGAACTTAATAAATAAATTGTATAAAAATAGATTAAAAAACTTGACAATATCAATAACGCACAAAAACATAAACAAAAATAACCCCTCCCCCCCCCTTGCATATAACAAAGGTATAAGTAATAAAATAAAAAATGAAGCCACTAAGTTAAACATAAATATATCGATAAAACCCAATAGTAACATATTCCAAGAATCAGAAATGATAAAGACGAAATCCACTTCTCAGAAACCGCAGGTATTTATAAAAATAATTTCACCAATGAAAAATAAAACAACTAGATGCTATATAGGCATGAGAAAACGAAAAATAAAAACACGGATAAAAGAACATGAAAATGATATAAAATTTAATAAAATAACAACTGCCTAAACAAAAATGAACCAAAAAGAAAATTTTAAAATTGATTTCAAAAACTTCAGCAAAATAGCCCATTACAATAATTATTTTTATGCAACAAAAAGGGAAATGGTCGAAATTTTAGCGAATCACGAATCCTGGAACAACGATCCAATAGAGATTGACGCCGGGTGGCGCGCCATACTGGAAAGGAGAGAGGGAGGAAAACAGATGACAAGACCGCCCGATGATACAGTTGACCGAGATGTACCTGATGAAGGCTGCGGTTTTAGCAGCTGAAAGCGCTTGTAAGGGTAATTTAAAGAGGTTTTTAATGTTTTTATATATTAAAATTTGGTTTATAAAAATAACTCTCATACAACACAATGCTTTGGAATACTTTCAAGTGCCCCTGTGCACAATCCAGTTAGAAATGTACTCTACTTTACATAGGGAACATCCGATAGGGAATTGAATAACATATTAAAATTTCATTAAAGTTTCTATACATTATAAAGATATTAAAATATGGTTTATAGAAACTCCTCTCATAAACACAATGCTTTCGAATACTTTTGGGTGTCCCTGTACACAAACCAGAAGAGGTAATTATTCCATTTTCAATAGGAAATATCCGATAGTGAACTTGAATAAAATATATCGGTTTAAAGAAATTCCATTAATATTTACGGGAATTAGAGCGCAGAAAAACAGACAGAGAGACAGACAGACGGGCAGAAGAACAGTCAGATAGGCACACAAATTGAAATTATATTCTCACTAAAAAAATGATAGAAAGTGTCAAAAACGATTAATATAAACGAAAGTACAATTCTATCAATTTTTATTGATAGCTCTTAATATGAATGAATATTTTGTGTCACCCTGAAAATCTAATGGTAACCATACTATATTCTATTCAAAGCATTCTTTTGTGCATATAAATAACATATTTCAATTTCCTAAATCTTCGTGGAAAGTAAAGTTCATAAAATTTGATTTATAGATATATCTCACAAAGAACGCAATGCTTTGGAATACTTTTGAGTGTCTCTGTACATAAACTAGTGGTGGTATGTAATCTATTTTATATAGGAAACATCCAATAGTGAACTTGAATAATTAATTTCAATTTCATAAAGATATTGTACAGTAAAGGTATGAAAATATGGTTTATATAAATACCTCTCATAGAACACAATTCTTTGAAATAATTTCGGGTGTCTCTGTACACAAACCAGTAGCGGTATAAACTCCATTTTCAATAGGGAACATCGGATAGTGAACTTGAATAACATATATCAGTTTTAAAAAATTCCACAAATACTTACGGGAGTTAGAGCGCGGACGGACAGACGGACAGACAGACAGACAAACCGAAATCATTAACACTTTTCAACCTTGTTGGAAAGTGTTAAAAATGTTAGAAAGTGTTAAAAACGAATAATGTAAACGAAAGTACGAATTTTAGCAAATATTTATTAATAGCTGTTCATATAACTGAATATTCTTGTGTAACCCTGCAAATCTAATGCTGATCATGTTATATTCTATGCAAAGCATTTTCTTTTGTGCTTATAAATAACACATTTCAATTTCATAAATCTTCGTGCAAAGTAAAGTTATTAAAATTTAGTTTATAGAAATATCTCTCATAAAACGCAAAGCTTTGGATTACTTTTGTGTGCTCCTGTACACAAATCAGTGGTACTATTTACTCCATTTTATACAGGAAACATCCGATGGTGAACTTGAATAACATATTTCAATTTCATTAAGATTTGTGTACAGTAAGGGTATGAAAATATGGTTTATATAAACACTTCTCATAGAACACAATTCTTTGAAATAATTTCGGGTGTCTCTGTACACAAACCAGTAGAGGTATAAACTCCATTTTCAGTAGGGAACATCCGATAGAGAACTTTAGTTTTAGTACAATTTTAGCAAATATTTATTAATAGCTCTTTATATAACTGAATATTTTTGTGTTACCCTGCAAATCTAATGCTGATCATGTTATATTCTGTGCAAAGCATTTTCTTTTGTGCTTATAAATAACACATTTCAATTTCATAAATCTTCGTGCAAAGTAAAGTTATTAAAATTTAGTTTATAGAAATATCTCTCATAAAACGCAAAGCTTTGGATTACTTTTGTGTGCTCCTATACACAAATCAGTGGTACTATTTACTCCATTTTATACAGGAAACATCCGATAGTGAACTTCAATAACATATTTCAATTTCATTAAGATTTGTGTACAGTAAGGGTATGAAAATATGGTTTATAGAAATGCCTCTCATAGAACAGAATGCTTTGAAATATTTTCAGAGGTCCCTGTACACAAACCAGTAGAGGTATAAACTCCATTTTCAACAAGGAACATCCGATAGTGAACTTGTATAACATATTTCAATTTCATTAAGATTTTTTACAGTAAGGGTATGAAAATATGGTTTATAGAAATGCCTCTCATGGAGCACAATGGTTTGAAATATTTTCGGGGGTCCCTGTACACAAACCAGTAGAGGTATAAACTCCATTTTCTACAGGGAACATCCGATAGTAAACTTGTATAACATATTTCAATTTCATTTATATTTGTGTACAGTAAGGGTATGAAAATATGGTTTATTGAAATGCCTCTCGTGGAACACAATGGTTTGAAATATTTTTGGGGGTCCCTGTACACAAACCAGTAGAGGTATAAACTCTATTTTCAATAGGGACCATCCGATAGTGAACCTGAATAACATATATCAGTTTCAAGAAAATCTATGAATATTTACGGGAGTTAGAGAGCGGACAGACAGACAGACAAACCGAAGTCATTAACACTTTTCAACCTTGTTGGAAAGTGTTAAAAAGTCGCACTTGGATATTTGCATTTTCCTTTTCTGCAACCAATTTTATAGTTAAAACAGCAAATTTTCGAACAGATTTTATTGGCTCCTTCTCCACGGAAAATTTAGGATTGACTTAAGTATTTAAAACAAAATATAATTGTTAGAAAAGATGTAATTAAAAAATAAATAAAATATTTCAAAAATGGCAATAACCAATATCATAAAAATTATTAATTTTTGAATAAAAAGCAAAACATATTTTAATATGCGAAATGTCAAAATAATTAAATATTAACAAATCATTGGTGAGATGAGTTTTAACAAGATATAAAATTTTTTGTTGTTTAAGCTACAAATTTGGCTCTAAGCGGCCATGCTTTTCCCAAACGACATAACCGCAAGTAAATAAAACAGTGTTTAAAAAAAAAATGTATTACGTTCAGAACTTAGAAGATATTAAAAAAAATTCAAGTTTAACTTATTTAGAGCTGACAGAAACAAGCTAGTCGCATGATGAAAATTGCTTTTTTTAAAACAGTACAACATTCTCCGTGCATTATGATAGAGGGGTGCATAAATTTTCAAGTAGTGAGGGAAATTTTAATTTTTCAAGGAACAAGTAACACGAAACAAAACACGAGTATTATAAAATTAGATGCTGACCTGACTATTTTAGAAGTATCCCTGGATTTTTCACAATGACTATTTTAAGTTAAATCCTGCAAAAATATATCGTAGAATTTCTTCTTTACTAGAGATCAAAAGGTACTAATCTCAATCTGGTCGAAAATGTTTAGTGTGTAAAGAGGAAGGGGGGTTCGGAATTTGTATCTAACTTTGCAAGAACTAGAAAAAAAAATGATTATATTCTTTATAGGAGCTGAGATATAGTCTTTCTGTAAATAGAAAAAAAAATGCAACATAGCCATGTCATTGTATGCACTGAAATTGACTTTGCATAAATTTTTATAATCGGTTTCTCATTTATCAAGTTTTGCGCATTTATACATGAAAGATGCGGCGATATAACCTATTCCATTTGGTAATACACACACATACAGTCAAACAGACATTTTCAAGAAATGCTTAATTTTAATGACTCGTAACATTTATAAGATTTTATTATATTGTCATCACAATTTTAAAACCGTACTTTCTAACATATTAGTTTAGCATTAAAATAGTCAAAAATAATGAAAAAAAAAATAAATAAAATCCTAAATTTTTAAATTGAAAATCAAAAATTCTAATGAACTATTATTTTCTTCTTTTGTATATGAAAGAATTTGAAAAATGCTTAATAAAAAAACATAGTTTTTAAAGCAGTGATGTTACAAAGAAAAACTCAATATCAGTATCAAACTAACAATACAAAAAAAGAAAAAAAAATATTTTTTCACTGACATTCTGATATATTCTCTTTCTGATACCTTTGCTTTATTAAGTGTCATTTGACAGTACTAGAAAAAAAAGTGTTTTTAAGCTTAATTAGTAACAAGAATTCTAATTATATCATGATCATAGACGTTTTAAAAATTTAATGAAAGCAAGTGTCGAATGTTTCTCCTTTAATTGAACATTCATTTTCCCCCCCTTCTTCTTCTTCTTCTATTTTTTTTTTTTTTTTTTTTCCCTTAAGTATCACCGGGATTTCTATTTTTAAATATTCAGTTATAAGTTGACAGAACATAGTTACGCTTTTTTATGAGAATTATTTTTTAATTACGTTGTGCTAATTATTACAATTAAAATAAGTAAAATACACTTATTTGTTTTGAAACATAGTATATTATTATTATTATTATTATTATTTCCATCACTTCTGAAGAAGTTTGATAGAATGTGAACAACAAAAACAGTTGTCATTTTATCTTGCAGAGTTCTTTAATTTAAACTCATGTTAGTTAAAATATAAAAAATAAATTTTTTGAATGATAAATTAATACATACTCAATTCAATATTTCTGTTTTAATTGCAGAAGTCTGTGTTTTATTTCATTTTAAAATTATCATTTACTCACCTATATGATAAAGAAAGTATTATTTAGGCGTCAAATTTCAAAAATTGAGATTCCTTTTATATTTACGCATTTTACGATCCATAATATGAATTGACTTTCGGTCTTCAGTGTTATACTTCAGTGCGACGAAAATCGTCTGCTTTCACCGTGGGAAATAATTTTAATAACTAAAAATGTAATAAATAAGTTAGTGCTTATAAATAAATAAGAGACACGGGTGTCTTTCCTCTGCCTGTGCAGACGAAAAGTCCCGGCCCTGGGCCTGGTTCTTGCTGAATCTCTCAATTTTGTCCAGTGTGGATCGGAATCGGTCTTAATTACTTTTGTGCATACCCCGTGCCTGGATTTTTTTTATTTTTTCCTTGGCTGTGTCGTCACAGATTTTATTTATTTATTCATTTATTTCCACATTCCTCTTTAATTAACGAAGACGTTAAATGATAAAACGTTTCTTTAGTCATTTATTTTGCATGATTTTATAGGTTAGTACGTCACATGAAATTTTGCTTTGTTAAAAATTGTCTATCATTTCAACTTTATTGTCTGACTATTTGTCTATTTGCGCTCTGATTTCTGCAAATATTTTAGCGTGTCTTGAAACTCATATTTATTAGTTAAGGACTCAACCGCAGATTTTCTATTAAAAAATCGTATGCATGTCGCTATTACTTTCCCCACATGTACTAACAAAAGAAATTACATGCATTGTGATGCTTTATTTCTTATGGTCTGTAGAGTCTAGGAGCTGAAACGTGCATTTTGTAAGCAATTTCGCGCTGTTTCCCAGGACAATAAATAAAATGGAATTAGCATTATTTTCAGTTGTTCAAAAACATATTTTACATTGAAAATGGTTTGATTAATACTAATGTTTATTTACAGAATCACACGAAAGAATTCGGATTCATTGCGAAATATAAGTAAAAATGGATAAAAGTATAGTTTTAGTAGTATTAACCAGTTTAATACCTACCTTCATTGTTTGATAAATAATACTTTTTTTCCGTTTCACTCTCTGTCTGTCTGTGTGCCTTCAGTCCATTCGTAAGTATGAATTTCTGTTAATCTGCAATTTTCTTTTAAAATATTAGTAGTTTTGTAAATGGATATTTTACTGCTCGGCCATATAAAACTTCTGAAAAATAGATACAAAAACAAATTTTACCCCAAAATGCATTTTTTATTTCCCTTTTTCTATTCTTGCGTGATCGAGACGGGCCGTGTCGAACATCATTTTATTTATATTCTTCCAGGTGGGTCATACAATGCAAAAAATATATACAAGCAGGCCGGGCCCAAGCCTCAGAGTTTTGGCCCGTGCTAACCTATAGGTACACTGTTCTGTTCTCCTTCACGCTCTGAAATAAAAATAATAATAAAATAAATAAATATTTAAAATACCTTCTGATAATGAATGACAATTATGGAAAGTTTTTTGTTATTTGGTCAATAGGCAACTTCCATCTTCTAGTAACTGTACTATGATACTATTTCACTAAACATTGATATGCAAGGGTAATTATATATAAATACAGATCCAAATATAATTCTCTTCAGATCCTCAGAGGTGCTGAAATTTTATTTCAAAACTAAACAGACCACGGGAAAATATTACTATATTTATTTAAAAAAATAATAATTAAAGTTAATTAAAATTATTATGAAAAATTTAAAATACATTTTAATTTTGCAGAGGCAAGACTATAATCACAGGCAAGGTATAAAGAAAAGCAAATACACACACATGTATACATATGTATTATTCATTTTATATGACAAATACGATTTACTATCAATTATTATTTATTATTATTATTATTTATTTATTTTATTTTTTCAAAAATTCTGGTTTGTATTTATCAACTCAAAAACACGACATAATTTAAATTGATTTTTTCGCAGCAGAAAATTATTTTTTCGTGGAATATATATATATATATATATATATATAAACAATGCATAGCTTGATGAAAATCCTATTCTGTAAAACAAACTGAGTATTTTTAATTTAGTTATATTCACGCTGTACTTTAAACTACAAACGATATTTATGATTTGTATTGTTTAAAACAACCTCGCAACTTCCGCAAGGAAAGTGATTCAAATCAGAAAATGGAAAATTTGAGTTTATGTAATTGAACTATGTGTATGAAGTGCCCCAACGCACAAGAAAAAAACGTCAGATCTCTACTTTGAAATGAATTCACGTTAGAGGCATTTGTACCAGTTTTATTGCAGGCTAGTCGATGTTTTAGCGTTATCTTTAAATTGGCTTTTCTCAAATGCTACAATTTTTATTGTCATTTTTGATGCCGTGGTACGATATTATAATGGTATTCGATAATATAGATATCTATATATCTATACCATATAATATTGCCCTTAGGAAAAAAAAAGAAGAAGCATACTTTAGCGAAGCAGTCAATCGGTGTATTAAAAGAATAGTAATATAAAAAGAGTTGAGTTATTTTATATTACATAATACTTTTTTGATATAAACCATATTTAACCCTTTTTTTTTCGTTTTTAATGCAGAAATATAAAATTTAATTGAATCTAATTTTCATAAGAATGTGCATAAAGGAGATTCAGTATTATTACATTCAATTCAAATATTCACAATAAGTTTAAAAATGTAGATTATGAAACAAGTATATTATAATCACGTTTTATAAATCTCAGAAAGTTTTGAATTAGAGACAAACATTTGCAAAAATGTATTTTATTTTACCAATAAAGGACATTTGATATAACAAATAATTTACAGGAAAGACATTTAATCGTTCAGGCATCTTCTTGTTTAAGTTCCAGTAAATAAAAGCATAAGGGAAAATTAAGTACTGTTGCAAAAATTCTTAAAAATCTTTCTCTCTTTTTTTAAAAATAAACTTTAGACTAATATTATAACATAGCATAAAACAATTGGTGACAACATTGCGTAGTTTCCTTTATGCTATCAAACATCCTTTTTTCCCCCTTTTTTTTTTAACTGCTAAACTATTAATTGTTTTTTAACTTGAAAATAGGAGTTGGGGTTTCATATAGTGGCTAAATGCGGAGGTTTTCTAATAAATGTTTTGTAGTCCCAAACACAGAATTCCAACAAGAATTCTATGTCTATGATAATTTATGACTTCTGTAAGCCTATGAGAATTCTATGACTAATTTTTTTCTATGTGGTAGATATACTATGCACATATGCACATACAGGATGTCCACTAAAGTCCTATTCCAAAACTTTTGTTTAGTCACCATTTCTCAACAACAAGACATTCAAATCACGAGCGAACATATGGAATCCTTATGATCAAAAACTAGCTTGACTCTAACTGACTGATATGGCACATGATTCACGTTCGCAAAGACCATTATTATTATTATTATTATTATTATTATTTAATATGGCAGGACTATTTCTTTCAGACAGTAATTTTGCGTTGTCCCACTTCCAATATGCCCGGATGCCTCCGATATTCAATTTTACCATTTAATTTTTTAAACTACAATCTTAAAATATTTAGAAGTTTTGTTGATAAACTCATCAACCGTGAAAACTTATTTTAAGTAGTTTTCAGTATAGGATTGACTTTTTCTCATTTTTATACCAACTGTGGGAAAAATAACAGAGTCAGGAATTGAACCCAGTCCCTACGTTTAACTTGCGGATGCTCTTCCACTGAGCCACCCTGGCTGATAACCAGCTCGACATTTCTCACGTAATAACTGTTGCATCTGTGTTTGCAGATACGGCGACGACCTTGTTATTATGTGAGAAATGTTTAGCTTGTTATTAGCAAGGGTAGCTAATAACAATATATATATGTAAGTATTATTCACAGAATAGAGAATGTGAAATAATAGTTGTTAATACTATTTTGCCATTAAATTCACAAGAATAAAATGAATGGACGAAGAATCACTATAAGAATTACGCTGAAATTTTATAACACACTAATCTATTTAATGACGAATGCAAATTTACAATCAATATATACAATGCATTAGTTAAAACGGTTTAGAAAATAAAATTAACTTCTAAGCACCTTCTGTGCTAATTTTCATCTTAATGAGAACAACTTAAAGTTCTGGGCACTTATGCTCAAACAGCATATATCTGATCCAGTCTGATCAGTCTGACATCTCGCGAAGAACTCCCGCTTCTTCTCGTAACTTTCGTTTTAGGTAACAGCTATTGCCATTCTGCATCAACTTATAAATGAGAGGCTGGGTTATAGTGTTTTCTCTGGAAATGGAAAAGTTGAATTCCTCACATATATATATATATATATATATTCTTTTGAGTTACAAGATTGCAGAATGTAAATCAATCCTGTCGTAGTAATCTAAATTCTGTCAAAAACAGATTTTTTTTTTTTTTTTTTTTTGGGGGGGGGGGGGGTAACTGATCTTAACTAGTCTCAATTTCTAGTGCATAGCTTCTTTACTATACATTGATACTGTTTATTCAGTGGGATAATAAGGAAATATATTATCAGCACCTTCAAGTTAAGGTTAGGAAGGTTGTAGGTGAGGAAAATTTTGGATGACATATTGTATATAGATATTATTTTTAATGTAAATAATACCGAGATTAGAATTCTCACAACCGTTATGTGGGATATCTGAACATGTGTATCATGCCCTAAAAGCATTATTGTTTAAATTTTCCTTCCTTTTCTTTCTTTCTTTCTTTCTTTTTCTTTTTTTTTTTTCTACACAAATTTCCAGTTATACGTAAAGGAAATATTTTAACACAAGAAGTTTTTTACTTTATTTTATTTATTTATTTATTTATTTATTGAAGGATTTTAACTTACATATTTTAACTTATCTCAATATGGGGTTGCATAAAAATATCCTAAAAAATAATAATAAGCTAAATAAATAAATAAAAAATTTCACGTGTTAAAAGTCATTTTATCTTATACTGTTACACAAATTTTGATTACGAATTTTATAATATAAGTTTTAACACCAGGACTTTATGAGATTTCTAAAACATTTAATTTTTCTCAGCATAAGACAGCATTGAAAAAAAAAAAATGTATATATATATATATATATATATATATATATATATATATATATATACCGGGTGATTAAAAGTAGATGTTACAGCGATTATCTCGTAAACTAAGAAAGATAGAAACAAACTTCCAATTACAAAATTGATGCAAATTAAGAGTAAATTTCAGATATGGCATTCTTTTGTACAAGGGGCTGTATACATATTAAATACGAAATTTAATTTTTATACGGCACCTCCTATCATATGACTTATATTTAGAAAAATATTCTCCTCGCTCTAACAATCAAAATAAAAAAAAATCATCTCTCTAAGTCAAAATCTCGCTGAGTTATTGCAATTTGAAAATTCTAGCATTTTTCGCCAAGTCTTAAGGGGTTGTATCAAAAGTGAATTACTATTGCTTTTGTAATAAGACACACGTTGATCAGCGTTTGGGGGGGGGGGGAAGAAAAAGAAATCATTCAGGGAAAGACGGCTATTTTAACCTGTTATGTCTCCTTTTCCCTAGTGAATACACAAGAGAATACTCATTGATAATTTAACAAATAAAATTTATGAATAATTTATGTACTGAAAGGGAATTTTCAAATTTATTTTTCTTTCTTTATACATTCTCTTACTCATATACACGGTATAGAAAAAGAATTGTTTTTCAGTCAAATTTCCGAAAATTAGCTTTTGTTATATTTGCACGTTTTCAGATCCTATGAATTCAAAAATCATGTTTTTAGTGGTTGGTCTCTCTCTCTCTCTCTCTCTCTGTGTGTGTGTGTGTCTGTGTGTTATTAGAATATCTCAAGAACAAATAGTAGCAGAAAATCCAATTCGACATTCTAAATCCGTATCATATTGCGGTGCTACACTAAAGTATTCGTTATGATCAGACAATTGTTTGTTTACAGGGTCATCCAAAAGAATTCAAATACATTACGTCTGTGAGCGAAATTTCTCATATGTACAGTGTGACATGTACAGACTGCCTTAAACAAAATGAAACGAACAAATTTTTTATACGCATAAAAGCATGTTTTATGTAGATTGTGGTATAGCAACCATTCATCATTCATTTATAGGGTTACCCAGAGTATTTCGATATATTGGAGCTATACTTGGGAATTGCTGGAAGTGTATTTCATTTTGTGCTACTTGTTTTACATATAACACTAAATTTACGTACACAAAGTCATGTGTATATAGTTTATAGACAATATACAGGGCTACCCAAAATTAAGGTAAACATTTTTTTTTATTATTATTAAATGTAATTGGTGTAAGTGTTTGCTGCAATTTTTTTTTCGAAGAACACTGCTGACACAGAACGCAAAATTAATTTCTCATACCCATACTGTAAACAAAGTACCTTTTGGAGAGCGATTTTTTTTCTGTATATTATGACATTTTGAGGCCTCCTGAATACGGAAGGTAAATTTTTATTCGTTATCTGTATATATATGAATTATCAGCATAATTTAACAACAAATAATCTGGTGTGCCACTTACACGACTTTCTATTACCCTGAAATTTAATACCATAAATACAGGTTGGAAATTAAGAGGTAACATAAAGAGTACTGTTATGTAAACCTACGTTAAAATAATTCAAATTAGTCTTCGGAAGAGTTTTAATGATAATTAGTTCTGTGTGAGGGGGATCTCTGGAAATTATTCGTTTCCTGAAATTATTCGACGCATCAAACATTAAAAAATATGGCTTTGGTAATAAGGAAGCCTTAAAACGTGTAAATACACAAAGCACAAGCAATGTATATTTAGCTTAAAAACATACATTATTTATCATGTCTATGAGGAATTCATTTCCATTCCTGAGCAGCTTTCCTGGACATGGTAAAATATTATAGTAAAGCACTTTCACTAACAATAAAAAAGAATATTATAGCTTAAATATTTGCAACCCTGTATATCTTTTGAAGAATATGTACAAACCACAAAGTGCACCTAAATATAAACCTATATACGGCACAACCTAAAATGCACTTCCATCAATTTTCAGCTATTGTCGCATTATAATCTAGTTATTTTGTGTAGCCCTGTAAATGAACAGTGAATGATTTCCCTGCCATATTCTACATGAGGCATGTTTTTATGCATATAAAAAATATATATTCATTTCATTTGGTTTAGTGCAGTCTATAGGTGTTAAACTCTACTTACCTGCAATTTTCCCCATAGACGTAATGTATTTGAATATTCTTGAGTGTCTCTGTACACGAACTATTTGCTTGATCTCAATGAAAAACTTAGTGTAGCATCCCTATATGATACATATTTAAAATACCAAGTTTGGAATGTCTGCTGCTATTTGTTCTTGAGATAAACTGATAACAGACAGACACACACACAGACACACACACAGACCAACCGCTAAAAACACGATTTTCATATTCAGGACACCTCAAAACGTCTAAATATAACAAAAAATTACTTTCGAAAATTTGGCACAAAAACAATACTTTCTCTACCTTATGGGTATGAGAAAGTAATAAGTACAGGAAATGCGAATTTGGTACTTTGGATTCCATATCTAGTTGCCACTTGAAAAGTTGATGAAGGTTTGCAAGTTTCAAGGAAGTTGATAACAGACTTGATTTTTGTTTTGATAAGTATAGGCACTATAATTAAACGGGGGTTGAGAAGGGCGGTAACCCCCTGGCATAGAATTATACATCTATACCATATCATATTCTATACAAATCATTATTTTAGAATATTAATAATAAATATGAATTTCCTAATGATTTTTACAGTATAAAGTTATTTAAATGTAATTCATAAGAATATCTGTCCCAAAACGCAATACATTGGCATTTTTTGTGCGTTCCTGTACATAAACCATTTGTAAAGAATTAATTAATGCCATTTTAAATAGGGAATATCATATAGTAAACCTGAATAACATATATCATTTCTGAAAATATTTACAGACGCTGGGGGCGGGCAGACGGACAGATGGACAGTCAGACAAAAAAAAAAAAAAAAAAAAAAAAAATGCAAATTGAAATCTTATTTACAGTTAAAAATTGTTAGAAAATATTTAATGTAAACGAAAATACAATTCCAGCAAATGTCCAATAATAACCCTTAACGTAACTGAATATTTTTACGTGCCCTGTAAATCTAATGTTAGTCGTACTGTACAGTGTAGAAAGCATTCTTTTGTGCATATGAATAACATATTTCAATTTCATTAAGATTTATGCAAAGTAATTAAATTTTGGTTTATAGAAATATCTTCACATAGAACGCAATGCTTTGGAATACTTTCGGGTGTCCCTGTATACAAACCAGTGATGGTGTTTACTCCACTTTCTATAGAAAATATCCGATAGAAAACTATAATAACGTATTTCAATTTTATTAATATATGCATAAATTAAAGGTATTAAAATATGGTTTATAAAAATAGCTCTCATAGAACACAATGCTTTGGAATACTTTCGGGTGTCCCTGTGCACAAGCTAGCAGATGTATTCACTCCATTTTCAATAAGGAACATCCGATAGTGACCTCAAATAACATATATCAGTTTTAGGAAATTCTATGAATATTCACGGGAGTTAGAGTGCAGACACACAGAAAGACGGATGGACAGACACACAAATCGAAGTCATTAACACATTTCAATCTTGCTAGAATTGTTAAAGAGCCAAAGTCATTAAATTTATCAACCATGATGGAAAGTGGTAAAAGTCTTTTAGTTTTTTCCCTCTCTTAACGTGTTTTAATTTGCAGGTGACCCCCTCAGAAATTTAACTATTAAATTTTTTAACAATACGAAATAATGTAAATTTGCATTAAATTCTTAAAATTGTTGATTTCACGCGTTTGAACGATTTTAGTTGTTATTTTAAAATAAAGGATCTTTTTTTAATTTTTCTCAACTCATAGATAACCCCCTAAAGTTAGCCCGTTGGCGTCGAAAAATAGATGCCAAAATGGAAAAAAAAAATGGTGTAAGTCATCATTTTCAAATTGCAATAACTCAGCGAGATTTTGACTTAGAGAGATGATTTTTTTATAATTTTGCTTGTTAGAGCGAGGAGAATATTTTTCTAAATATAAGTCACATGATAGGAGGGACCGTATAAAAATTAAATTTCGTATTTAATATGTATACAGCCCCTTTGACAAAAAAATGCCATATCTGAAATCTACTTTTAATTTGCTCTAATTTTGTAATTGGAAGTATGTTTCTATCTTTCTTAGTTTACGATATAATTGCTGTAACATCTATTTTGAATCACCCGGTATATATATATATATAATTTTTTCAGTTTTATTGAAATGTATGTTTTATATAAATAATTATTTAAAAACTAATGTCGCATTTAAAATGATCACGTAAGGAGTGTCAATTTGCTCGTCTGAATGATATTAATCGTTATCCGCAAAAATCTCATATTGATTTTCCAATACGTATTTTCATATGTTACAGGTTTTGTCAAATTACAACTAAACCCTTTTCAGTTATTTAAAATAATCCTAACCCCTTTTTAAGAATGTAGGGTTTTTATTTTTCTGTTATACTGTAGTATTTCGAAATAGCGTATTGAAATAATGATATAGATTTTTCGAAAAGAATAAACTTTTGTCATCCATGCCCGAAATATGTGTTTTACATTATTCTAAGAATATTATTAATAAATCTTTCATCTTGAATTGAAATTTTACGTAAGTTACAATTTTCTATTTATACATTCAAAAAGGGTATTTGAAATAATTTTACTGTGGCTTTGATATTAGGATGATTTCTTTAGAAATCTACCTGTTGCAATCACATTGTTTGTATGTATACAAACTCTATATCTAACTCTCTATGGAATAATCCGGTAAAATAGAATACAGTTACATATCAACTGTACGGTGCTACAAACTGAAAGAAGTCAAACGTTTTTACTGGGCCTCAAATATGAAAGGTTGTACACCTTGTGTTAGTGATAAGATTACTTTTGGTGTCATACAATTTCTTTGGTTTATCAAGATTCAGATTTATTTATTACCATGTTTTTATTAACTTCTACAGTGCGTTGCACGAATTTAAACGCACCTTTTCCAATAACCAGAAATAGAATTTTTAGATTTTTAAAAGAAGGAATATGACTTACAGTTATTACATATGACTAACAACTGAATAAGGTGCTTTGAGTACGTATGTTTAGGCTCATGCAAGCTTATGTAAATGAGTGTTTAAGCATTTTCTTATTTTTAACTATTTTTCAGTTGTTGCACGAAATTAAACGCACTCTGTATTTTTGCTTAAAATTTGACAGAGCCACCGGAATTAAATTAAAACACAGATAGTCATGTTGCTAAAGTTCTCTTAAAAACAGTTTTAATGCTTGAGTGCAAAATTTACAGAGTTTGTTCAGGATGGCAAGAGGGAAAACTTTGACAGTAGATGAGAGGATAAAAATCGACTTTATGCGTGGTAAAGTCTTTAGCAATCGGGAAACTGGGCGGAGAATTGGAAGAAGTAAGAGTGTTGGGCGAAATTATATAAAAAAGGAGCAAATTATGGGAAAAAGCGTATAAGAAACGAACAGGAAAGCTCACCAGTTACGACAAACGTCGAATATACAACGCTGCAAAGTATAAGAATATTTCCTGTGCGAAGATAAAGGCTCAATACAAGCTGGGTGTTCATCGGACAACCATATTGGGAACTATCAAAGCTGCAACATTCATTAAATTTAAGAAAATGAAGGCGAAACCACCCCTCACTCAAAAGCACAAAGATATGCGGTTGGAATGGGCAAGAAAATGGATTCTAGATCGACTAAATTGAGAAAAAGTCATCCTCTCAGATGAAACAAAGTTTAATATCGATGGCCCGGACGGATTTCATAGCTACTGGCACGATTTGAGAACAGAAGAAATGTACTGTTCAAAACGTCAATCTGGAGGGGGGGTCTGTCATGGTGTTGCAGTCATAGGTTTTAAAGGGACTTTCAAATTAGAGTTCGTGGAGAACATTATGAACTCTGTAGATTATGTCCAGATACTCACAAGGAACCTCCGCCGTGAACCAGTCAAGAAAGCTGGAAAAAATTATATTTTTCAGCAAGATTGTGCATCTGTACATACAACACATATCGTGAAAAAGTGGTTCCGTGACAATAAAATTAAAGTTCTGAATTAGCCCTCAAAAAGCCATGATTTAAACATAATGGAGAACGTATGGGGTATTCTGGTTCGCCGTGTTTACGTAAACGGAAGGCAGTTTAACAAAAAAGATGAACTGAAATCGGCCATTCTATTAGCTTGGAAGACAATCAGCTTAGATGACTTCATGCCACTATATCAGTCAATGGCAAGGCGTTTACTGGCTGTTCTAGAAGCCCATGGTGGCTTTACAAAGTATTAGATACAATATTTGTAGCTCAGTTATTTATTTTTTACATGTGCGTTTAAATTCATGCAACATGTATTTTTGTCATAAATTCAATAAAATTATTTTCTAAAAAATCATATTGGTCTTTCATTGTTTTGACTCGTATTTTCATTTCTTGAATCATACACATACAGTTTGCATCAAGTGTCACACATTCATATTGTTTTATTACAATTCTATACCATTCAAATTCTTAAAGCTAAGGTGCGTTTATATTCATGCAACGCACTGTATTCTTGTTTGTTCATGTGTTTGTTTCCTTGTTTGTCCGGTACAAATCTTGCAATTTATTTTTAACTAACTTCCTTACTAGCTAGACATTTGAAACTTTCACGATAGCTCAGAACCCGGTGACAACACAATACTTCGAAGTCAGATTTTCGAATTTTCGAATAGTTTTATTATTATTATTATTATTATTATTATTATTATTATTATTAATTAAAATATGAAAATAATAAGCTCCCAATAGCAATAAACATAGCCATTAAAATATTAGCTATAATTTAATTGTTACCAAAAAAATAAAAAAATAAAAAAAATAAATAAATAAATAAAATAAAAAATTAATTAATTAATTAATTAATTAATTAAAAATTAAATAATTAAATAAATAAAAAATAAAATAAAATAAAATAAGAGTTCATTTTCTTTCGATATAAAAATAAATACATTTAATTAAACGTGAACCTTAAAAAATTAAACTTTTTTTTCATTATTATTATTATTAGTTCACTGAACTGAGTTCGCGTGCTTAAATATTGCTTATATATATATATATATTTTTTTTTTTTTATTCTCGCGTATTTTATGAATGATTCCTCAGAAAATTTAAAAACATTGTATATAAAAGGTTTTTTTTTTTTTTTTTTTTTTTTTTAATCTTAAAATTATTTTTTATTTTATTTATTTTATTTATTTATTTTTATTTATTTTTTTTGGGGGGGGGGAGAGGTTGGGGAATAAGCATTACGTAGTTATTCAAAATGGCTTTCTCATACACTAATTTTTGAGCAGTTATATACAGCGGAATCTGCGATGCTCCGTATAAGACTTCTCATTCACAGGAGAAGCAGGCACAGCAGTGCTGTCTACCTGCCGATGTGCACTTAAATTAAATCAGCTTAATGGTTCATGATGGCCCTCTCATATATCAAGTTTTGTTCGATTATGCCCAATAAAGCTCGAGATAAAAAGTTCCCTTAAATGGGGGAAATCACATTATAGCAGCTTCAGCTATTGAGAGGTTTGCATCAATAGTTGATAGGCACCAATTTATGTCAATGTGCAACTGCATATAAATTTATATAAAATTTTGAGATACAGTTGTCACAAAATTTTTGTCCTCACACACAAGATACACAGATAGATATGCTGACAGACCGACATTTTCTAAAAATGTTTAAATTGTGTTCTGCACCTCCCAAAACGTGTAAATCCATCGGAAGCAAAAAGTCGAAAATTTTTAAGAATACAATATTTTCTTTCATTTAACATAGAAAAAAAAAATTAAAAATTTCTAAACTTGATTTAATATAAAGGATTTCATAAAGATTTATTAATGAAAATTAAAAAAGAAAAGAAAAAGTGAACATTTTTATGGAATTTTTACATGATTTAAAATCTTCCAGTTGTCAGTGTTCCAGAGTTTAACTTATATTAATTATATCTTTTTTCATTTTCTTTTTGTGTCTTACTTTTTATTTCCATTACCCTACTACCTTAGGTAATGGAAGTATTGTATTCGTTCCAAAAATTCTATATCGAGATTTCACCTGATTTACACGTTTTAAGGCCTCCTGAGTCCAAAAAAGCAGTTCCTAGCAATTGGTCAGCATGTGTATACGTGTGTGTGTTTATGTATGTTTGTGTACGTATGTGTGGAATATTCTCTCTATGTCTATCATATATCCGAAACTAATAAATATAGAACTACGAAACTTCAGAATTGATACAGGTCTGGTGTACAGATGAATTTCTAAAACTACAGTGAAAACTGGAAAAACAGAAGTGGGTCATCGGAAACCGGAAGTGGGACCGTAAGTCCGTATCTCAAAAACGGCTCGAACGATTTTCTTCAAAATTGCTACATAAACACTCTATTAGATGTCCTTTCGAATGAGATAGGTGGTTAGTTCAGGAAAGTTGATGAGCGACCTGTATAAATTTCAGGTCTCACAAGTACGTTCCTTTAAAAATTGTTGTACGGATCTTTTTCAAACTCGCCAGATTAACTCCCTTTTAAATATCCTTTTGTATGTAATTATTGTTTTCCGGTCAATAATTAAGTATACCAAGTTTTAATAAAAGTTGGTGTCTCAAAAACGGCTCTAACGAAAATTGTTAGATAAATATATTTTAAATACCCTTTTTCATGTACTATGTGGTTATTACAGAAAAATTAACGGTCATTTTGATTAGGTAGTTCAGTTTTAGATCTCGGAAATTGTAATTAAAAAAATAACTCTATCATCATTTTTTTCTTATTTTTCAACTCGCTGTGTAAACTCTATTTTATGTGTCTTTACACGTGTACCAAGTTTCTCTTACTGGAAAATTCCAAAACATGAATATAATATCTCCAAAAAATGCATATAATACTTGTAATATAGTGGGTAATGGAAGTCGGGTCTTTTGCTGCCGACTGTATTTGCAAAAAACTTGCAAAATTTACGTCATCGATATTGCAAGCGTTCCGTTTGTATGTAACCCCAAGTTTCCGAGCCACGCGTCAGGCATCTAGTTTAGGAGGCTATGGTATGTGCTTATCTGATGTTGGTGCTGCCCTTCATTGATACAATTATGTGTATTTAACCCTTTCAGGGGAGGTGGTATATATTTTATACCACCTAATTTCACTTCCCAACCGCAAAAAATCATCCCAGAATTTTTTTTAGAAAAAACTTACGTTTCTAACTTATCAGAAAAGGCCGGCTTTTTTAACCTTAAATTAAAAAAATTTTTAAAATTTAATTTAGATTATGAATTCCGGTGGCAGTAAAATTTAAATGATCCGAATTGTCTTGCGCCGCAAAGGGTTAACTCATTTATTTTATTCGATAACTCACTTGTCTCATTAGAACCGAGTCTTTCTAATATATACGAGAAAAGACATACTCCCTCCCCCCCCCCTCTTAACTCTAATACGGCTAATTTAAATAATAAGAAAACAATTACTTCAATTAGTGGATAGTTACAAAGTTAAAACTATGGTTTGCAATACTTAATACTGAAAAATAGATGACACAAAATGAATGATAAAAACTTTTAAACAGTGTATAAAATATAAAAGGTCTCGATAAGTACTTTCAGATAGTGTAGTATTTTACAAGGCGAAATAGAGCGGGCATGTGCACATTTTTAACATTTTTTTTCCAAATGAAGAGGTCATAAATTTTCTAGTAAAAAAATTTGTAGCTTTATTATTTGCTTATTTATTTATTATTATCATTGTAATAGTTTTCAATTTTATTATTATTATTATTATTTATCGTGATTTGGTCATCACAAAAACTTTTTCGTATTTTCTCATTCTTATTTTTTCCCCATAATTTCAGTAGTTTTTTTCTCTGCATGATGTGTTAGATTATTGATTTTGTACTATTGACTAGTATGTGGTTAAATTCTTGTCATTACTAAAGTATTTCAATTTGTCATCATAGTGTTTTCTTATTTGAATCATAGCCTCCTTAACTAGATGCCTGTCGCGTAGCTCGGAAACTAGGCAACAGTTGAAACGGTAGACAGCGCCACCTGATACAGATTGCGCGATTTGTTTATTCAACAGCCACCAAAATTTTTTAAAAGCAGGATATGATATACATAAAAGACGAATAGAATCGAAGAAACGTCGATTATATATATCATATATCACTTCTTTAAATTATTGGTGACAGTTGAATAAAAAAGTCCCATAATCTGTGCTAGGTGGCGCTGCCTACCGCTTCAACTGTTGCCTAGTTTTCGAGCTACGCGACAGGCATCTAGTTAAGGAGGCTATGTTTGAATAAATACTTATGTTTCTTACATGTAAGGTAGAAAGCAGCTTCGCAAAGTAAAAATCGTGAAACTGTATTTAGGGTTTTACTTTTCCTACTAAAGCACTCTAGTAAGGAGTTGGGATTTCAAAAGAAGAACTTTCGTATTTTGCGAGATTTGCTAAGGGAGTTTTAGTGTAAGCGCGTAGAAAACAGAGTAAAAGGGAAAGATATGCAAATTAGCTAAACGTATAAAAGGAATGAAGGTATCGTGCTAGAGGTGTAAAGTAGGTGGAATATAGGTAGTGAAGTGGCTATCTTGAAGTATAAGACTGACCAGGAGTGCACCTAGGATATCCTGCTGTTCGAGAGATCACAGAGCTAATCGTCAAGTTTTGGTAATATAGTATCGATTTTGGATTTGTATTAAGATAGTTAAGTCATTCATTATTACAGAATTACGTGTCAAATAAAACGGTTTCTAAACTTATTTTAAATATTACTGATATTGTTTTTCCCAACGGTATACATTGCTTTGAGGATTATTTAAATGTGCTCAAAAGATATCTACTCCCAACTGGGAATTATCTTAGCAGGAGAAACTGGAAGTTCCGACAGGACGATGCGCCGATTCACATCTCCTATTTAATAATAGCTTATTTTATGCAGAATCAAATTACTGATATACACTGGCAATTCATCAGTTCAGACTTAAATGCAACTGAAAAACTTTGGTGAATACTTGCACAAGATGTGTAAGCTAGAGTGACCATATTTTTTTCATTGAATTTGGGGACAAAGATGGTGGTGTCCTCGAATTTTGAGGACAAAAAATAAATAAATTATTAAATCTCCTTAAATTGTAAAGTTTTAGTAATTTTTATGTAGAAAGCTCCTATAAGAACTTATTTCAGCTTATTTATTACACAGTCGGTAATAAAAGTGTCCGAACACTAGTAAAAATTCCTATGTAAAAAAAGTACACTTCATACGGTTTTGTTGAATAAATCCCTGTCGAATCCTGTTCTTAGTTTCGGACACTTTTGTTACCGACTGTACATATAATAAGTTATTATAATAAAACATTAATAACTTTATAACTGGCGTCCCCAAATGTGTTGTAATTTTTTGGGGACGAAGGCAGTTTTCGAGGACTGTCCTCGAGATACGAGGACGCATGGTCAGCCTAGTGTAAGCTCATGGTCTTCAGTTTTCGATTATTTAGAAACAAAGGCAAGAAGTAGAGCAGAATTGGTACTTTTACAGCCACACATTCTCCAAACTCTAGTTCTAAGCATATCTGATAGAATTTTCAAGCTAATTCAAAGGAATAGATCCATAATTTGAATTTAAATATTAAATAATCGAACAGACTTTATATTTTACAGAAAGCATATTTTGTCTTTTATTTTTTTTTTAACAAAAATTCTTTAAAACCTATTCAATATTTCTTCGTTGTATTACATCTGTATTCGGATTCCATATCTTATAACTTTCATGATAATTGCTGAAGTTTTTTAAGTGTTATTTCAAAAAATGAAGTGTCTTTATATTTATGAGAAGCACTGTGTTTATAAACATCAAATTTGTAGTTATATATTTATATGCAGTTTCCTCTGCTACTTGGAATTTCTCTAAAGTGACAAAAGATTTTTCGTATACTGTTTAAGCAATTTAAATCTTATTCATATCAATCGACTTTATACTATAAACCTACGTCAAATATTAGGCGAAACGGAATGCACATTTTTTTTTCTTTTAATAATTGGTTGTTTTATAGAGGAAGGCCTAAAGGGGGCTCTTCCGACCTCTCTGTCTCTCTCAACCTTTTTTTCTTTCGTTTGTTACATTATAACAAAAAAAAAAAAAAAAAGTTTTTTTTTTTTTTTTTTTTTTTTTTTTTAACGGACATGTAACATAATTTAAGTTCATTATATACTTAATTTCCGGTCGAAACTTTTTTTTGTATTTATTATTATTTTTATTTTTTTTACGTGCTTTGTCAGAAATCTCTGCTGCCGGGCTTTCCTCGTAACCTTACATGACTTTTTTAACAGTGTATTTTCAACACTTTTCCATAAAAGGTTAATATAATATTTCTTACTTCCTTTCTTATCCAGTAAGGCAAAAATTGTTTCATATGAAAACTTGAAATTCTGCAGCTTTATACAAAAGCATACAAGAGAATTATACAAGAAAGTGAAAAATTTATGTTTCAAAAAATTGTTTTAGGTGCTATTTAATATTTAATTTAGCAAAAAAAATTTCTTCTACAAATTCAAAACCATATACATTATACATAGCAAGTTATGTGCAATTATACAAAGCCACTAAATTGTCACAAGCTAGCATATTCTTCATGTATTACGCTGTGTAATGCCTAAAAAAAATTATTTTGGTATTTTTTTTAATTTCCGACAAAAAAATAGGTGACCTATAAGTTTGAAACTATTTTCTGTGTGTGTTTCTACCGCATTGTAGCTCTTAAACGAATAGATCAATTTCAATGTGATTTTTTTCCACATACGAAGTGTAACACTAAATATCGAAAGAAAATAAATTTTGTGACTTAAAGACGAAATCTTTTTTGTTGTTGTTGTTTTTAAAAATGAACAAACATCAATAACATTGCTTAATATTACCATAAATCTACTGTTCAGCTATTCATTGTAAATGTATTGATAAGTTCTTTTGAGAATTACTCTCACTGAAAATTTATGATCTTCGTCCGTGCATCGTTACACGGTGAGGGGGGGGGGATGCGTTGGTCCTACATATACCAATATATATCCTACTTAATTATTACTATTATATATATATATAATACACAATGCTTCCTTAAAAAAACTTTGCATTGCGTACACTTATGGGAAAAATTGCCGTACAACCTAATACTACAGTATTATACTTATTTTATAATATCATATCCAAAATTATTATATAACGAGATGAAAATACTACCTTTTAAGGAATTTTAACAAAAAGTTAATATAAACTAAATTATATCAAGTTGAAACTATATATAAATTTGTATTAAATTTTGTGCGTTAGTTCTTGAGCTAGAGCAGCCAAAACATTTTCCTCACAAACAGACAGACATTTTTTCAATAGTCAGAATGTGTATTGGGCTTCTGAAAACGCTTTAATATATATATATATATATATATATATAAATACGAAAACAATACTTTCTTTAAATGAAAAAAAAAAAAAAAAAAAAAAAAAAAAAAATTAAAAAGCATTTTATAGCATACAGACGCTGTTTTATTTTATTTATTTAATTTTTCTTTTAAGAAAAAGTAAATTTAAATTTTTGTTAAATGTTATAACTAAAATTTTTATATTTTTCGAAAATATTTAAGTGTTAAATATATATATACATGGGTGAAACATCGTATTTCATTCTGTATCCTTTTTTATCTTTTCATATATACAGTCGGTAACAAAAGTGTTCGAACACTAGCAAAAATTCCTATGCAAAAAAAGTACACTTTATACGGTTTTGTTAAATAAATCCTTGTCGAATCCTGTTCTTAGGCAGTGTAAGAACATGATTCGATACGGATTTATTTAACAAAACCGTATGAAGTGTACGTTTTTTACATAGGAATTTTTGCTAGTGCTCGGACACTTTTGTTACCGACTGCATATATGTCTGTGTCTACATACACACACACACACACACACACACATATATATATATATATATAATATAAACGAACATAAAAAATCTCTATGTAAATATTTTAATGCGATGTAAACTTTCAAAACAACATCTATAATTATTATACCATTATGGCAAAAATTTACAGTGTCATTTAGCCTCATTTAGAGATTTAAAAATCCATATTTAAATTAGCTTTTAATTTAAAGTTAATTAATATATTATTAACGCATTAATTAGTTGTTAAATTTGAGTATTAATTTTTGATTAAAGCTTCTACTATTTTTTAACTAGTAGCTTTAGACATTTTTAACAACCGTTAGTTGAAATGTTTTAATTATAATCATAACTATGCGAAGACAAAAAAAAATTCTGTCTTTTTTTTTTTTCCGAAAAATATTCATATTTTTATTTTTATTTCAAAATTTTAAAGTTTTAAGAAACAAAAATAGAAAATTTTAACTAAGTTTTGTACTAAGCTATGTTAAATAATAATTTAAAAAAAAATGAAGGTTTAGGAATATTTAACAAAAATGGAACATTTTAAACCTCACACAAATTCATAAAAGTTAGTTTTGTGAAAACCATAAAGGTTTCATTCTACAGTAGAATCAATATTATTTGACAAAGATAAACACTTACAACTGAGTATAGAATGATGAGAACCGAAAACTCCTTTTGCTACACATTACTACTGTCATTCTGTTTCATATTTCTGTAAAATTTTAGTCCAAATTCGTCATTTTGAATGTCCATCTGTCGTACTAAGGAAAGACAGATGGAACTTAATAATGACACTAATTATAAAAATTACATGCTGGTAGATATATTGTTTAATCTACGATACTGTACAGTAAAAAATACTGAAATTCAAGTGATTAATGTTAAACGATAACAAATTTATAAATGAAACATCATAAAATGCAAAAGCACACAATAATTGTTTTACATTCAAATAATCATCGGGTTAAAAAAAAAAAAAAAAAAAAAACCTACAAATGCATGATTAATTTTCTTCGCCGAATTTAATATTTCAGCTTCATAATTTTGAGTAGATTATATTTTATTGCTTTTTAACAAATTGATTATTATATTTTCAAAGACTTGTCTTTTAAAAATTTCTTTCCTATTTCCTTTTTCTTTCCCTTGAATAATTTTTATTAATTTTTAACTACAGAAGTTGTTAAATAACTTAAATAATTACTGACAAAATTCATAAAATTATTATTATTATTATTATTATTATTTGGATATTAATTAATATTTTATTTAAATAAATATTGATTTTTCTTAGTATATATATATACTTTTGTATCTTTAAGCATATTTGGAATACAACGTCTATTTCTAAACACGGCAATTTCACAATAATTATGATAACATTGTTAACTTTTTTCTAATAATAAAAATAGTATGTCAAATTTAAAATTTAAAATTTGACATTTCTGTTTCCTGGAAATCGAGATAAATGTATTTTATCGTAGAAATAAACGCTGCACCTGCTATTTCTTAAATACTTTCACAGTGATTTTTTTTTTTTTTTTTTTTTTTTTTAACATGTGAGATAAAAATTATTATCTGATTTAAACTACGTAAACTAGAGTACTTTACATCAATAAAAAAATATATAAATATTTGGTAGTTTTTATGTAAAATTACTGTTGATTTATCGACAACATTCTTTCAAGATGAAGTTCCTTTTAGTATTCGCTATTTTCGGTAAGTGTTGTTTTAGCCGATCTTTAACTTGTTGACGTTAAAATATATGTATTAATAAAATATAGGGGCCTTTTAGAAGAAAACTGTTTGAAATACAGTTTTGTAAATAAACAAAATCGAGTTATATAAAAATTGTGAAATGTGTGTTTTTGAATTTTGTTGGTTAAGTGTAACACAAAAAACAGATTAATTAACTAATAGTGGTATCACGAAGTGAAATATAAATTAAATTTTTTACGAACTTGAACATTTGACTCTTTTGCAAATCTGATTCGCTAAATATTTCTATTGCGGATTTTTAATTTTGCTTACATTAAAAATAATATATGAATAAAAGATCGCTAATTTAAGAAGAAATTTTAAAATACTATTTCGTAAATGATCATGCTCAAAGAATCAAAATGACGCCTTATGTGATTTTGTAATATTTCTTAAAGTGTAATATGGAAATCAGATTATTTACCTTTACCAAGAAATAAATTTTGAATCAAATTTTGCACAAGCTTAAATATTATGTTTCTTTACTAATTAAGCTGGTTAAGTGTTCTTAGAACCGAATATGAAATTTGTTCACATTTAAAATAAAATAAGAATAAAATGTTGCGCCTTTAAGAAATAAAAAAATAAAATAAATAAAATAAAATACAGTTAGGTAAACGAACAAGCTTAAGTGATATATAAATTGCGATCTATATGTTTTTGCAATTATGCCCGTGAAGTATAAAGTATAGATTGTAGATGAATTAATTTATAGAGGTATCAAATAGTTAAATGTGAGTTAAATTTTTCACAAATATGAACACTCGATTTTTTAAAAATTCAGTGCGTTAAATATTTTTCTAACTACTTTTTTTTTATTTTTTAAATAATATAAGAATAAGTATCACTTCTTTGAAAAGAAGAAAGTTTAAGAAACAAATGTGTAAATGCATAATGAAGTACTATGATATAGGATAAAATGATTTCTGTTTACATGTCTTTTTACCTTATATTATATAATTTTAGTAATTAAAGGTCTGTAATTCATTGTTTTTAATAGAACGAGCTGTAATTTTTTTAATTATAAAAAAAAAAAAAAAGAAAAAAAATATATAAAATTTCTTTCTTTCTTTTTTTTTTTTTTTTTCATATCTTTTGATTGCTTTGTTTATTAAAAAATAGATTGAGGAGGATAATAAGTAATTCTCTAACAATACTGCTTTCAAGCGAAATGAGCATGCATAACACTAGCTTACTGTGATGCTACAGGTTATTTAATTTCAGAATTTTTTTAAATTTTATTTTATTTATTTATTTATATAAAAAAAGGAATTTTGTTTTCATGCAAATACTTTATATTCAGGAATATATATATATATATATATATATGTGTGTATGTATGTGTGTGTGTGTGTGTGTGTGTGTGTGTGTGTGTGTGTGTGTGTGTGTGTGTAGGTATATAGATACATAATAATATCTCTTATCCATATAGGTAAAAAATAAATAAATTTCTGAGATGAAATTTTGGAAATTACGTAAATACTAAAAGCGAAATTTCTGATAAGCGCAGTTTAATGTATTTTAACTGGTACTAAGAGAAAATTGAGAAAAATTCTGTTTAAGTACAAAAGCCTATTTTACATAAAATTTAGTACTATATATAACTATTTTTCGTTTTCAAAATCACACAAAACATTTCGGATGTATTAATGCTGTGTCTGAAAATAACTGGAAGTACATTTCAAGTTCAGTAATGCCCAGTTTTTTCTACTCTATTTAATTATATACATTGTTTACTATGAATATAATCACAGATAATATATAGAGCTACGTAAAATCAGTCAAGATATTTTCAGAGTACGTATACGTACGATATTTTCAGTGGGCGTAAATTTTATGAATAATTTGAATTTTTTTTTTTATTATTATTAATATATTTAAAAATTCATGGCAGTATTTTATAGGAGGAAATATGAAAGGTCGCTCACACAGAATTTTTTCTCCGATGAATGTGCTTATAAAACTTTTCTGAACTATTATTTAAAATACACTAGAAATATTCAGATACAGTTAGCACAAATGTTACACTTTAAGGCGTAATATATGCATAATAAGTTTTTGTTAAAGAAAGTAATATGAGTGCCACACCAAAATAATATGTTATTTACGCAAAATGTCACGAAAATACAAATTTAACAAAACTAACTTTTTTTAGACGAAATAGTTGCAAAATTAATCCTTCTCAGTTTAGGTTGAAGGCTCAATTTTTAGAATACAATTTTGCTAGTCGGTTACAAAATTGCGGAATCCTGGCGCTGTACTGTAATGTATGTTAGAAGTTAGAGAAGTAATATGAGAGTCACATCCGCATATTGTGTTATTTTTGCAAAATGTACTGTCACGAAAATACAAATTTAACAAAACAAACTACTTTCTTTACTTGAAATAGTTGAAAAATTATTTTTTTGCACTCTATGTGAAAGGCTCAATTATTAGAATAATACAATTTTGCTGATCGGTTAAAAAATTGTGTAATTCAGGCGCCATACTATAACATTCAAGTAATTATGTAATGACATCATGATTAAAAATTTATACATACCAAAAAAAAAAAAAAAAAAAAAAAAAAAAAAAAAAAAAACTGAAGAATGCATTTTTGTTCAAAAGCACAAAATAATTTATAAATATTAAGGTTTCATTAGGTAGCAGTAAGATGTCGCAGAACTCGATATAACCTAATCCTTAAATTAAGCTACGAATAAGAAAAAAATATTGATAAAAATATGTGTAAATGAAACCTTCTGTAATGGGGAAAAAACGTGGGATGCTTGACTTCAGTTTGTCGTAGATTTTTTTTTTTTTTTTTTTTTTTTTTTTTTTTTTTTTTTAATCGCGGACTATTTCTAAAGATAGAGGAATTATGAGAACAAATAGTGAGCGCGTCACTTTTTTTTTTTTTTTTTTTTTTTTTTTTAGGACTGAGGGCCTATTAGACTCAATCTGGGATTTTTGCGTTGTCGATTTCGATAGTTGGACATTTGTCAAAATCTAAAATTTATCGAAAATATAATTGAATAATTTGAAAGCGATGTTATAATTTGAAAAAAAAAAAAAAAAAAAAAAAAAAACTAATAGTCCTCCGTCCTAAACTAAATTCTGCTTTTGCCAGAATTTCATCAAAATCTTTTATTATTATTATTATTATTATTATTATTATTATTATTATTATTGAAAGAAAAAGAAAAGAAAATTAATAATAATCAGTATCGTTACAAGCGATATCGAAAAAGGTTTTTTTAATAATTTTGAATTAGGAAATAAAAAGTGCGCGTGAAATAATATGAAATAAAAATAAGTAAAAAAATGAATTTAATGATTTAATGTTTTTGTTTTTTGGGGGCTGCACATGCATATAAAAAATGCGTATTAAAACGAGTCGAAGAAGGAAGCGAAATAAGTATTGAGTTATATTACGATAAATACGATATATAATATGATACGATATATTAGACCTATCGTCCAGGGTTAGTAGGCATTTTCGTTGAAAGAAATAGTTTGTTCGTTCCGTGCAACTTGCTTCTTAGTCCCGTAAGGTACAACTTTCACATTAGTCCCTTGAGGTACAACTTTCACTTTTGTCCCGTCAGGTACAACTTGCACATTAGTCCCCTTTAAATATAGTGACCAGCGAAGCTGACAAAGCATTCGTTGATTCACTACCTCAATTGATTTTAGTCTTTAAAATTTAAAATTCATAAATATTATACCAATTTCACCACATAATATTTTTTTTTTTTGTTAATTTTCGAAAAATTTTAATGTGTTTAATTTTGATACTAACAATGACCATGTATGCAAACTTTCAGAATTCTAAGACAGTACTTTCAAAGACTGATTTTCAACGTCACTTATCCACAGTACATCTTCAGGATGTTTCTGGGATGTCTTTTCATCCTGAAGACATAAAAATATCCTGAGAAAAAGATGTGCAGTTAGGATATTTACCGATAGTACTTTGAAGGACCATTAATTTAAAGATCGCATAGTGTCAAATTTATGTAATAAACGCCATAGGCATTTATAAGAATAGAACGTATATACAGTAGAACCGCGGTTATCTGAGCCCTGATTAACCGAGTTTCGAGCTAACCGAGGTAGTCCCGAAAAGACCATGACCCGGAGGAGGCATGGCGTTTGACAAATAGCGCAGATAACATTAACAAATTTTATTATACATCACTGTATTTTTTGTTCTTTTAAAATAAGTTATATTTATCTGTATATTTATCAATGTTTTATTCTTATTCATAGCTTAATTCAAGGATTAGGTTATATCAGGTTGTGTGACATCTTACTGCTACAGTAAGACCCCGCTTAACGCTGTTTCATTTAGCGCTCTTTTATTTCAACTCAACACGGGGATTCCCCGAAATTGCTCGCAGCAGTACGGGGATTCCCCGAAATTGTGTACCGCTGTTTCGCATTACGCTCTACTTTGATGGAACGCATCCCCCGCGTTAAGCGGGGTCTTACTGTATTTAATAAAAACTTTACATTTATAAATTATTTATTGCTTTTTACTTCACATTTCAACAAAATCGTGTTCATTAGTTTTTTAAAGTATAATTTTATTTTATGTTTTTTAGTCTTAAGCAAAAATTTAACCTGTAAATATTGACACTCAAGTCTTTGTATTTTATTAAAATATTAATATTAATATTAATATTATTATTTTTTTTATTTTAGTCATAAACGGGAATGAACCTGTAAGTTATGACACTTATGTCTTTACAATTTCAGTTTATAATGAATCCAGCTCAAAATTCTTCCATTCATGTTTGTGCAATCTAGTCATTTCATTTAATGCGTCACCATTACACCAAACTTTCCTGCTAGTTTTAAGTAATCAAGTTCTTTTATTTCAAGACCATTCAGTAACTTTACGCGACAGGTCACCATGTAATCTTGGCCAGCTTGGCAAGCAGCAGAAAGATTTGATCTAAATTTATAATCGCATAATCAACCACAGTACGTTACATGTCCAACTCAAACTTAATTATAAATTCGCCTTTCAGTGGTACCATTGGTGTATTTAACAGAAATAATTTATCGCTAAAGATTTAATTACATGTTTTTCATATAAAACTAAATTTAAGTGCACAATGTGAAATGAATATAGTTTATAGACAATATGCAAGGCTTCTCAAAATTAAACTAAACACTATTTTCTGTTCAATGTAGTTGATGAAAGTGCTTTGCTGCATATTACTCTGTGAACGAATACTGACCAGGAAGGAAAATTTATTTTTCATGCCCACACTGTTAAAAATTTCAACAGAAAACTCTGTGTAATTTATTATATTTAGTCTTACGTAAAATTACAGAGAAAAATAAACGGAGATGTTAAAAAACGTATTTTATACATTCATTTTAATAACTAATATTAATTTAATTAGTTATTGGTGAGAATATATTTCGGACTTGGAATGCTTTTTCTAAAGTAGAAACAGTCATTTTTAATTTTAATTAAAAAACTAAATAATAAAACTATGTTAAAATACAGAATAAAGATTGAGAATCTCGGTTATTCACTTTTAACTAAGAATTACTGTAAATTTACAGAGACTCTGGATAAATATTTACATTAAATTTACAGAAATTTTTAACAGTGCATATTGTAAATAAAATAGCTTTCGAAGTTCTATTTTCAACTCTGGTATTCTGTAATATCATATTTCAGGTGCACTGGATACAAAAATCCAGTTTTTAGCAATTCTTCTGCAGGATATCTATTTACAGCATAGCTTAAAAACAAATACCTGTAGGAATCTATCTTTTTAAAATTGAATAGCATGGTAAAATAAAAATATCGTTCAGTGACATACTAGGTTATTTACATCGTTTGAAATCTTAATATATATATATATATATATATATATATATATATTGCCACTCGACGTTATACAGATACAGTCAAATCTTGTGCCGCACACGATAGCGTTTTATATAGAGAGATCATTTGTTTGCCCCGGAACTTGTCCCTCATCATAAAGAAGACTATAAATATTTGTACATAGTATTGTCATTGATTATGAAGTCGTTTACAAAATTTTAAGTTAATCAGTGACTAAATTGCTAAAAGTTAAATTGCAAGATTTTGCTACATGCATTAATAGTTATATATATCATGTCAAGTTTTTAAAAGCATTCTAAAAAAAAAAAAAAAAAAAAAAAAAAAAAAAATGCTTTTACACTCGACCTTATACAAATACGGCTAAATCCTGTGCTGAATACGATAAGTTTTATATTAATAGATTTCTTGTGTTCTCCTGAAACCTGCCTCTGGAAAATTTCCCTGATGTAAAAGTCCCCTGGTCCATTAATAGTGTCATAAATCATGCCAAGTAATTAATTAATAAAAAGATTATTAATTTTCTACATTTTACTATGGCAACGAACGCTACTCAGGAAGAAAAAAAAATTCGCATACTTAAACTATAAATAAAATATTATTTGAAGTTCTATTTTCACCTCTTTTTTTAATATTACGTTTTGAGGTACCCTAAATACGAAAGTCCGATTTTTAGTAACAAGGCAAATAACAGCGTCTAACACACCAAAAATAAATAACAGGAAAGCAGACAGCTGTTTCGGTAGTCTTTAGCGTACCGTCTTCAGTGCATAAAGAATTTTGAGAGAAAAATATATAGAAAGTATATATAATATCTTATATATAGGAAAGGGAGGGGATTCAGATTAGGAAGATGAGCCGTTTTACGCGGAATTCGGGGAATTGACCAATAGGAAAATACGAAACCCAAGTTGTAAAAAAATATGGAAGAAATTAAGAAAATGTGGACTGAATGTGAAAGTTCCAACAATGAGACAAATGGGGCACAGCGAAATCACAATTAACAATATATTTTTAAAATTTTTATAAATATGAAAAGCTTCAAAGAAGTTGATTTCGTCAGTGGATTTAGGCTTTCAAATTAGTTTAACTGAATTAAATTTAAAATTCTGGTTTTCCTCCCAGCAATGCTTAGAAATAGATTCTTTATTCACTAAAGGCTACCAAAACAGCTGTCTCTTTTCCTGTTATTTACTTTTGCCGTTCTAGACGTTATCATTTGCTTATTTTAATTCAACGCGGAGTCTTCCATTAATATTCTAATTTTTAGTGATTCATCTGTATGCATATCTGCTTTTAACATAACCTAAAGACAAATAACTGCAGTAATCCATTTTTATGATGTTGAAATGCAGGTTAAGGGAAAGTCGTGTGAATGACACACCGTATTATTTACATACTTTTAAATCATTAAAAAAAATTAATTGTACCTAATTGACGTTAGACAAATACAGTGCAGTACTGTGCTACATAGGATAGCGTTTTATATATATAGATATTTTGTTTGCTCCCGGAGCCTGACCCTAAAAATACTTGTAAAACACCTAAAAATACTTGTATATAGTATTGTCATTGATGATGAAGTCGTCTGCAAAATTTCAGGTTAATTGGATGACCGAAAGTGGCCGAATATTAAATTGCAAGATTCCGTTGTATACATTAATAGTTACATCATATCAAGTTAATAAAAGCAAGTTAAAAAATATAATTGGTAATTTTTTTTCAGGTGTTACATGTTGCTTGGCCGTGCCATTTTGTTCACAAGACGAACTTCAGAAATGTCACCCAGGACCACCTGATCCACGTGCTACAAAAGAAGAAATATTTAATAACTATTGCAGGTAATAAATTTTAGTAACTTATACGAATGGAGATTATCTTCTAGATTGAATTCCCTTTACCTGCTTTAATTTCCTATAATACTCGTGTGATCTGCAATGTATAATGTAGATAGTTTCAGAGTTTCCATACCAAAAATTTGAAATTAAGATGCTTCTTTTCATACTATTCATAGTATATGAACTTGAATTTTAAATTTTGACATACTTTATTGTATCATCAAAAAGAGACCATCTGGAAGTCTTTGCTAATATTCTTAAGTTTCATATGAAAATATCATAAAGGTATTTGTAGGTAAATATAGTACTGTAAATGGGTATAGAGAAAAATATAGTAAAAAATAATATAATAAAAGAGCACAACTTCAGCAAAACAACATATAATTTATAACAAATGCCAATCAAAATCTTCAAGCTAAATTATGTTTTAAATGGTCTTAATGTGCATTGAAAAAAAATAAACGTTCAATAGTATAACATCTTTCTTGTGAAAAATTCATAACTGGTTACATAAAAAAAGTAGTAAACTACATTAGAGTGATACACACTAACTACCAATAAGTATTTGGACAATTTCGAATTTAGAGGTTTTATCAAATATCTAGAAGAGTTCTTTTAGAATGATCTTGAAACTTCTGTATGTAAAGAATTAGTTAAATCTCATAAATATTTCAGCAAAAAATGTGCCCTGATAAGAAATAAAGGACCAGTAAAAAATTAAACAAAGTTAAAAATTTTTTATTAAAATCACAAAATCAACTGTGGAAGAAAATCATATTTATAGAAATTTTATTTTTCTGACTGAGTGAAAATAATGCCTGGACCGGGAGTCGAACCCCGGATCTTTGATTTACAAGGTCAAGATTCTACCAATTGAGCTATCCAGGCCGACACCCCGATCAGCATTACTCACTCAGACAACCTTTAGGCAGAAACAACATATAGAATGATAGACCAGAGATGTTTCTGCCTAAAGTTTGTCTGAGTGAGTAATGCTGACCGGGGTGTCGGCCTGGATAGCTCAATTGGTAGAGCCTTGACCTTCTAAGTCAAAGATCCGGGGTTCGACTCCCGGTCCAGGCATTATTTTCACTCAGTCGGAAAAATAAAATTTCAATAAAGTTCAAAATGTTTTTTCAACTTCTAAATAGTAATTCTTTAAATGCATTTCGGATGTCGCATGTGATTTTCAGGATTTTGCTTATTATATATATAATTTTTTATAAGACTACCAGATATATTCATACAGATATAACAGTTAAAATATATATATATATATATATGTATGTATATATAAATGTTTAGAAAATTTGGCATACTACATTAGACACAGCATCAGAATGCAAACATATCAAAAACAAATTCTCAAGACTCGAATGAATAAGTAAAATGTAAAAAAATTAAATTAATTAGCATGATACTGTGTTGAACGGAGGATAAATTATTTTATTAATAATCACAGTTTCAATTAACTCTTAAATGACAAGATTGTTACAAATGTATAAAAGAGTAAGCGATGATGTATTCAAGAAAGTGTAGCGACCACTTAATAACAATAACAACAAAAAAAAAAGAATGTCATAAAACAAATAACTGATTTATTTTTCTTTTTTATGTAGGGTCACAAAATGCTGGATTAAACTTTATAACAGATGTGGAACTAAAGTTTTTGGATACAATTTTCCTGTACGAGGATACCAAAAAGTTGTCGATAATGTTTGCGTACAAGGAAGCTCTCTTAGAAGAAGTGAGTTTTACATTTATTATCCCTACTCAAAAATAATAATAATAATAATAATAATAATAATAAATAATAATAATAATAATAATTGGAGTACGAAAAAGAAAATTTTTTCACTATATATGTAGCATTTGCAGTAGTCCGAAAATATTACAATAAAATATTTACCATAATCAAATTATTTATCAGTATCTTTCAATAATTCTTATGAAATCTCTAAAAATTAAAAATAAAATAGCACGAAATAAAAAAAGTAAATTATTGGGAATTTATATTTAATATTATATTCTTACAATGTTGTTTCATGCAGCTTAGAAATTAATAAAATCTGTTAAAATTATTCTTAATGCTACAAAAATAGAATTAATTTTCCAAATGCAGTACATTAATGCAGTATTGTAAATACACAAAATTAAATTTTAAAGTTTAGTGTACCAGTAACATAGAGTCATTGAAATTATAGTTTAAGAAATTGGGGCCCTTAAACCTATCTAAGCATTTTTTTTTAGGTATACACGGTTGTGTGTTAATAGATTTATTTTACATAGCACGAGTTTTAATCTAAAACTCCACTGTACTATATTTTAAATTAAGCAAATTATACAGATTGCTTTTTAACCGACTTCAAATGGAGGAAGTTCTGATTTCAAACTTTTTTTTTATTTTTTTTTGTTAGCCCATAACTTCTGAACGGATGCTCCGATTTTGATACTTTTTGTTTTGTTGTAAAGGTATTTGTCTGAAATAGGTCCCATTGCAATATCTTTACGACCAAAAGAAAATACAAGGTGCCCCAAAAAGTCAGTCTCGACTCTTTTAATTGCTGAACGGCAGCAACTATAGTCACAAAAGTGGTATACAGGTATAGTAAAGTGGTCATGCGCCACCAGGTGGAAAACAGTGGCGTTATCTTTTGTTTGTCTGCAATTTCCTACTTTGTACGCACTTGAACGACATTGCATACGTTGTAGCGTAGCGGGTGACGTTTATGCTATGTAAAATTCAAAGTACGGTTATTGTAAACGTTTTAAACTGACTTCCTAAAGGTGGAGGTTTGCAATTCAAACCATGGTTTTTGCTGTGGTTGTTGTTCAGGTTTGCTAGCTTATAACTTCGTAAGAGATGCTTTAATTTTAATACTTTTCTGTTGTTGTTGTAAAGATCTGATCCTGAAATAGGTCTCCTTGTGATTTTATTAGATTTTAACAAATTACAGGGTGCTCACAAAAGTCCGCCCTCACTCTAACTACTGAATAACTGCAGCTACACTCATAAAAATAGTATGTGAGTATCGAAAAGTGACCTTGCGCTACGCGATGCGACCGCTTTCAGCACCACCTGGTGGGACACTATAAATTTTTATTTTATACATTTACCACACACAGAATTCAGTATAACTTAAATTCTTGTTTCCTTTAGCGAAGTTTGTTTTTTGCAGAATACCTTTTTTAAACAAAAAATGTAAGGTAAAGTTAGGAGAGATTGCGCACGTAGGGAATCGGGGGTAAAGAATAGAGTGGGCGAGTTGCTATTTCAGGTGGTTGTACAACACCAATTGTGAAGTGACGACTTGAATGTGCTTGTTAGTTATTTCAAAATTCTAAGATGAAACGTGGTTATTTTGACTCTTTTTTAAAAATAAATGCTTGGATTTTCATAACCATCTCCAGGAATCTCAATGCAATGGTAGTAATACAAAATATTTTTAATTTAAACATTTTTTCATAAGCTACTAATCTATACTAACGGTGCGAACCCCATGATTTCCTCTAAAAGCGAATATTTATTTAATAAAAAACTGCGCAATATCTCCTACCAAAATGAGAGAGTTTCTGCTTTTAATATTTAGGAGAGACTGTGCATTATTTTTTTATAAAATTCTATACTAATAAAGATTTCACAGTTTGTTGGTAATGACAAGGCAATAAAGATGAGTTTGTTGAATGCCTGAAACTGTATCAGGAAATAATTTTGACATATAACTAGACTAGTTGAACCCATTCGAGAAGGCACAGCTTTTAGGAGAATATTCTAAGTATATGAAACTGAAACTTATTCAAGAGCGGCAAAAGCCACGCCCTCGGTGGGATTTACCTCTCGAATGCTAATCCTAGCCTATGAGAATTTTATCGCAAAGTATTTAAATATTTTTGTATTTCTGTTTAGATTTGTGATACTTTCAAGCATGATTCACAAGTTTTGTTCATCTGTCGGCTGCTTAAACAGAAATGATAGAACTAAATGTAAGCAAAAAATATCAGCCTTCTCAAACTTCTTTTTAAGGTTTGCAATCGTCTAAATTGGGGACGGAACTAGCCATTATCTATCACTATCTTTGCACAGATGGTGTGATATATTTTCATTTCATTTCTTTTTCTTCTTTTCTTTTTTTTTCTTCTTTTCTTTTTGTTCGGAAATGCATTGCACACCGGTGTGTAAACATACGGTGTGTTTCGAACAGGATCATTTCGCGGGACTGGCTTATATCATTACGCACACGGTTTTTTAATTTTAATTTTAATTTTAATTTTTGTTTGGAAATGAATGATGCTGTGAGGAGGTTACTCACATATTATTCAAGTAAATCTAATTTTATGATTGAATGACTTATTGAAAGATCACCGTTTATGTGTTTTCCGTTACACAATGCTCCTGAATGCTCAAATAATTAAGAGTAGATTTATTGCTTTGTTTACTGAATAAGTATGCAATAACTGATGCAATTTAAATCATTTCTGCTTAATAAATAACTCTTTGTTTACCCATCTGAATTCAACAAAATTGACAGTTCAAAGTATAATTTATTAAATAAATTACTCATTTATAAAAATCAGCGTCAATCAATATTGCACAAGTTATTTCATTATAGCTAAATTTAGAAATCCCTGTCAGTTAAATCATTAAGAAATGATTTAGTCTCTAAATTGCAATTATAGTCCAATCGTAAGATGTAATGGATTTTAATTTGAGTGATTTATTTCATTGGCGAAATAATTGGCTATAACTTTTAATAACGAACTTTCGAATTCAAAATATTTATATCATTTTATCCGAGAAACAATGAAAGTATTTGGCACTATAATTTGGCTGTTTTTTCTAAAATTTGGCTTTTTTCTTCAGACATCTCAGATCTGTTCCAGTGTAAGGAGGTCAGAACTGCTCCAAATCATCGTTCTCTCCCATCTTCTGCGACAATCTCAACGTTTAACCCTGAAATTATGTACTTCAATATAAAACGTTTTACAACGCTCTGTACCAACTGGTTTGAAATATTAATCCTTGAATTTTTTTGGAAGATTTATTCAATAAAAGCATCTTGATGACAGCAAATGGACTCCTTCTTAAAATATTGCTAATTTACCTTTCATTGCAGATATCGACGCTAAACAACGATCACCGCTGCGTCAAGAAACTATATAACAGATGCATTGCACACACGGTATGCAATCCGCCTGGAATAGGTCTATTTGTAACAGGTGGTAGCACGATAACTTCACTATGTACAACAATAAGTACAATGATTATGGATAACGAGGGATTCGGTCACCAAACAAGAAACCGTTCAAGCTGAAAAGGAAATTTACTAATTTTAAGTTAAACCTGTTATCTAGAAAATTAATGTTATTTTGCTATATTTAACTGGTCTTGTTCTTTTTTCTGTTTTTTTTTTTTATTTAATTTGTAATATATTTTTATTTTTATTTTTATTTTTATTTTTTATTTATTTTTAATTTTTTTTTTTTCTGATTTTTTTTTTTTTTTAAATTGAATTATCCATTCTCAATACAAAAGTATTATTTGTTTACAAATACCTTACAGTAAAATCATTTAAGTGCAATTATTATTATTAGCAGTATAATTATAGTTAGAATTAAGCGCAATCTCTCGTACACATGTGCGCAAATAATCCTACCGTATAAAAAGAGATTGCGCAAAATAGCTCTGTCGTTTTTATTACAGCTGTTGTTTTAAATTATATCAGAGCAACAAAATAGTAATGGAAATGCATAGAAGAAGGATCTGTTATGTTTAAATGTATTAATAACAACATTTTATGTGTAAAAGAAAAGGAAAAGAAAAAAAAAAAAAAAAGAAAGAAAAATAAGCGAAATCATGTGAGTTAAAATAGTATCTTTTTCATTTGAAATGAATTAAAGGCAGTATGGTAAAACTTGCTTGCAATAAAAGTCAGCTTTAAGAGGCCTCTCTTTGAGGTAATGAAAGGGAAAAAGAAAAAGAGAAAAATAAGCTTGCTTCGCAAAACAGCTGCTCAAAGCTGAAAAACGTAGATCTTATCGTCACGCAGAAAACAGGTGCTGCCCATATGGCCCCAGATATCAGTAAGCACTTTACTGCAACATAAACAAATCATTGTGTTCTCGGTTGGAAAATAGAATACGAAATGGTGAATAGAAAAGCGTAAAGGAATATGTCATTGTAATTGCAGTTGAGAGAGTACTGCTGTAAATTTGCGAAAATTGGGCCAATAAAAGCGTCATTTATGACACTTGCAGATGTAAGGGCCCTCAAGTAGTATTTGGTTTGTGTATTTTATTGGAAAACAGGGAACGCGTATTTTCTAGGAACTTTGGAGTAGAGAATTCTGAAAACAAAAAAAGACGAATTTCAGCGAATGTGCGTGGTAGGGCGTGGTTTTGCGAGTGAAGCGCAGTGTATGGGATTGGTCAGTTTTCCCCCTCCCTGAAACGAGGAGCGTGGGGTGGAGAGAGAGAAAGGAAAGAGAGCGAAGTTAGTCGAAAAGAAGGCTGGAGAAAAAAAAATGGATTTTTGGTGAAGAAGAAAAAAAAATATTGCGATGAAATCTTTATTATCGTTGGAGCGGAGTGGTCATGTGTGTGTTGGACCAGAGAAGTTTTGTGTTGATAGTGATATAGTGGGGTTTTTGCCAAAAGCAGGGGCGATCCTATATAATGACTGTGGCGTTGATCCATGGCCCCCACCTCTTAAGGGAAATCTTTAAGTGTCAAAAGGTTTTTGAATAGGGCGTACTTCACTTCATAGTGAATATATTTAAGTCGAGGCAGTGAATCCAAAAGTTTAAAAAGATGCCCTTTTCATCTGTCGCGGAGTGAGCTCCTTGCGGAGGGAAACAGCGAATCTTTCTTTTTAAAGAAATCAGATGTGGTGGATTGAGTCTACACCATGCTGTACGTTGTCTGTGGTATGGAGTAAGCGTCATCCCGTACATTCAGCTACAAGAAAGTACAGGCCTCTTCAGTGCGGCGAATGCCAAGCAGTAGAGCACATTTTGCTTTTACTTTTCCTAAGATGTCACCACTCCGAACAGGCAAAGTCTGAAGGTGCTAGTGTGAGATGCCTCCAATGGTTTTAAGATAAGTGTTACAATATTTATTTTACTCTCTATATATATATTGATTTGTAACTCTCATTCGTTGGAATAGTATATTTAAACCTGTGTTTTTTTAGACCCTATTTATAGCTTATAAGGAATGTGTAGCCTGGTGTAGGCCTAATGTATTTAAGTATGACACTTTGCATTTATCTAGTATGTTATTAACAATAAATTAAAAATTGTGATCTATTAATTTAAATAAAGGAATAATTTTTGTACTAGAGAAGCCTTGTGATGTGTAGGGTCCTTTTTTTTTTGTTTCCTTTTGTATGTTTATACTAGAAAAATTTTCATGTAATTTGACATGATTAACCCTCCTACAGTAAATCTTAGGAAGATAATTAATTGGAAATACATTTAGAACATTTTTTTAAAGTGAAGTTTAGAGAAGAAGTTATGAAGCTTAACTATCTTAATCATTTTTTTTTATTTTAATTACCATTTGGTAATTGAATAATCATAAGTACCTGGGGTTATACATTATTTGGTTTAATGGGAAATTTAAATGATCAATGAGTGATGCAATCAAGAGAAGTTTAAACAAAAAAAAAAAAAAAAAAATCTTAGTTAGAAATATATGTATGGCTGTACAAGGAAGTGATTTGGTCGCTACTTGACTTAGAGTATATAAATCTAAATTTTGGTTTTGTAACATTTTTGGGTGTGCAACTCAGAGTATTTGGTGTTAAAAAAATTAAGAGTATAGAAACAAAAAAAAAATGTATATTTAAGTTGTTGTGAAAGACCAGGTCACTCCCTAGAAATGTATTAATTTATCTAACCATTCTTTAATTGACATTTAAAACTTAGAAGTCTCATTTACCTCTATAATGAAATAATGACAGTTAGTCCATGGGGATGTTTACCATAACTTTTCATGGTTTGGCTGTCATGTAAATTAATGAGGGGGTGAATGGTACTTTGAATGTGGTTTTTGTACTCAATTTATTTTATGGTGACTCCAACAGTATAAGGACCTATCTATTTGGCATTGGCTGCAAACCTTATTTAACAAGCGGCGAATGTGGAATAGATTTGCTATACCTAAGGGTTGAAGTTTCATTCCAGTTAAATTTGTTTTAGAATTGTACTGAATTTAGTAAGCCATACATATGTAGATTGAAAAGAGCTGAAAATCTGAAGGAAATTTAAACTGTGAAAATTAAAAAGGGAAATTTTAGTTAAGTGTGATTTATGTTATGCATCACTCACCAAGTAAAATTAAGGAAAACAACGCATGATACCGTAAGAGTCTAACAAAAATTTAATTAAGTGTTAAAACTCATGTATCCTATACGAGTCAGGCCATTTCAGAGTTAAATGAAGGATTAAATAAGTTGTATACTAATGTAAGATATTACTATGCATTAAGTTAAGTTTTAAGTTAAGCATATATAAGAGATAAAAGAAAAACGTAACAAATTTTGGCGCCGTGTAGGTTTAAAAATGATTTGAGATAGGTGGGAAAATAACATTTTTTTTCCTTGACTGTTACTAATTGAAATTTTTGATGATTTTTTTTTCTCAATGGGAGTAAAGGTGGGGTAGGATTTTCTAATGTAATTTTTTTTTTCTCTTTCTCCCTCTTATTTATGTTTTGCCTTTTTCTTCTTTTACAAAGAATGTAATATGTAACATCTGTTTTTTGTCAAAACATTTACCTTCGCTTAATATTCCAGAATATTTGGATGAAAAATTGGATGACTCCAACAACAAAAACATTTTGATTCCGTGCAGTGGATGCTAGAGGGAACTTGGATTGGTATGTTTGTTTATGTACTTTCCCTAATTCTTGTTGCATGTCTCTCTCTGCTCCAAAAATTTTTCTCATTTTTGATATACCAACCTAAAAAGGATTTTTTTTTAGAAATTGATAAAAAAAATAAATAAATAAAAAGGAATTTAATAGTGAAACAGATAAAAGACTAAAATAAAATAAAATAAAATAAAATCCTTCTTGGGTAGATACTTAGTTCTATACACACTTGCCATCAGTAAAACCTCTTTGCAAATTTATAAATCATTATTGTATGTGTATGATTATCCCTGAAATATGTCATTCAGTAATACTTATGTGTAAAAAAAAAATAAAATAAAAAAAAAATGTATATATATATAGGTCATATAACTAAACAGCTAATTCAAAATCCCTGTTTAGTCTTAAAGTTATTTATTTTTCTTTGACAGAATTGCCCTAAAAAAAAAAAAAAAATTAATAATAATAATAATAATAAATAATTAAATAAATAAAATAAGTAAATATAAATAGATATATATTGTTTCTCCCTGCTGAATGAAATATTTGTGAAATGGAATAAATTGACATATTTTTGGGATCTTTATAAATTTTTATAAGTACTCACTGGTATGAGAGTACAACCTTATATACTCATTTTTGTGTATTATGATTTAAAAAGTTTTGATGAAGTTACATACAAATAGTTAACAGTATGTATAAATCATTGTTTCTATAAGTATATGATTATCACGAAAATATGTCACTTGATTTGCTGATAGACTCAGCAAATGAAAAAATAAATGAATAAATAATATAGGTTAATAAAACCAAGAAAGAATGTAAAATTATTATTATATTTTTGGTGTAGAATTTACTTGCAAAAAATTGGATTTTTTTAAATATTTGTTGGAGTGAAATACTTGTGACATATTTTCGGGAATTGTGTATTGTCACCAGTTAAACTTTACACAGGTATACACATTTTGTTGATATTTCCTACACATAGAATTACAGATAAAGGTAGTTGCTAATATGCAACTTGAATCTTTTATAACAGTGGACTTTTTGTATGGTAGTTAGAAATGCCACAATAACACCCTTTTTATTGAAGATTTTGAATACAGAAATTTTTTCAAAAAAAAAAAGTATTTATGTATGTGTGTTAACCTTTCAATAATTATTATTAGTGTTATTTTCATATGGCAAGTGTGTCTTTATGATAAATACATAGTTATAATAGACAATTAAAATAATATTCCATAATTTTTTTTAAGATTAGTTAAAACTTAGTAGGTGTGTAATTTGTTTGGATTGAAATATCATGGGGGGTAAAAGTAAAGAAGGGGCAACAGCCGGTGATCAGTCTGGGACAGGGGATGGCAGCGCTACTCCGAACGGTGCTATCACTAACATGGTTCCGTTTGACCCTGATACAGCTCTGGTCCAAAGGCGAAATGCCCTCATGGACACCTTAGGTCAAATTCCGGTTTTCACGGGATCAGACCCTCATTTTTCTGTGGCTCAATTTTTTGAGGTTATTAATGACTTTTCAGAGTTTTTGAAATGGAATCCTGAAGACCTATTTTTTGCGGCTAAACACAGATTGGCTGGTGCAGCTCAGCGTGTTTTTTTGAATCACAGGTCCTCAACAAACACTTACGATCAATTAAAAACTCTTCTCGTAGACCGTTTTGCAGAAAAGGCAGACCTTCAGAACATCGTCACTAATTTCTGGAACGACGTTCAGAGCAAAAATGAACCGGTCTCTGACTTTATTGCTAGAGCACGTCAGAATGTTAGAAAAGTAGTTAAAGTACAAAATACTCCACCAAATTTGTGGCCAGAAACTGAGGCAGCTTGGCTACTTTCTATGCTCATAAAGAATATACATCCTGACATTAGGCGGAACGTTGTCGCTCGATCGCCGAGCACTGTTGAGGAGCTAGAAAGAATTGCGCTGGCTGAAGAAAAGGCCCTTAAGGCCGTGCAACCCCATCAGGCCTTGGTTAGTTTGCCAACGTGCGAAATAGCTTGTGCTGCTCAGGCAGCTGTAAAGGAATCAGAGACACACTCCCAGCAATTAAATTCATTAACGTCAATTGTGGCCGATCTAACGCAACAGATCTCGAAATTGTCATCAAAATTAGAAACATTAGAAAATTCACACAATACGAGGCAGGACTCTGCATTCAGACCCCCCACCCGCCAAAAAAGTGAAGTGATTTGTTATGCATGTAACCGGAAAGGCCACTATGCCCGTGAGTGTAGGGACAAAAATAAAAATGAGAAATATAATAACTCGAGATTCCAAGGGTTCCAGAGGGGACAAAATGTGAGTGACAGGGGCGGTTATCGCTCTGGTTGGCGTAACACACAAACTCAGGGTAATGGCAATACATCCTCATCACAAAATCAACAGTTAAACTAAAAAGGATTCCACGGAGTAAGGCGACGGTGTGGGATCCTAGCCAAGAAACAGAGTCGCCAGTGCAAGAGCATTTTTTTTTCACAAATTGGGAGGACAAATTTTTGGGGAAATTACCAACAATTAGTGTATTTTTCAATGAAAGGGAGTTTACAGCTTTAATTGACAGCGGGTGTTCCTGTAATTTGTCGGCTAACTACATAATAAACAACGATGTGTCAGGCAATAGTGAGAAATGTAAAATAAATTTGAGAACACTCTTAGGGGGAGAAGTGCTGTTAAAGAGCAAATCAGAATTAAAATTTAAAGTAGGGGAAAATGAGTATGTGGACACATTTAACATTTGTGAAAATCCTTTATCACCTAATTTTGATCTTATTTTGGGTATTCCATGGCTCCTTAAAAATAAAATAAAAATTGATTTTGAGAAAAGAGTGCTAGTGACTGAAAATTTCACACTTCCCTTTATGACAGAAAAAGATCAATCAGTAAATTATGTACAAAGTGTTTGTAATCCTATTTCGGTATATGCTAAAGTTAAAAGAATTATTCCCCCGCTTTCGGAGTCAGTTGTTCCTGTTAAAGTAAATACCTATATTAATTCAAGTGCGAAGAATGTTTTTCTTTACCCACACAAATTCATTGCTGATTCAGTAGTAATAAGCCACACTGTGTGTCAAAATCAAACAGATAAATTGTATGTAAAAATTTTAAACTTAAGTAATGAACCATTCAATGTAAATAAAAACTGTAAAGAAGAAGTTTATAGAAGAACTGTATAGAAGACTTGTATAGAAGAACTTGTATAGAAGAACTGTATAGAAGAAATTTTTTATGAGGAGCCAAAGCTCCAGGTGAATTTTGGGGATACTGAGGAAATTGGGGCAGTTGAAAATATCAACCTGCAGTGGAGTACAGAGTTTAATTTAGAATATCTTGATCAACATCTAAAAAGTGAAGTCGAGCAATTTCTGAATAAAAATGCAGATGTTTTTGCGGCCTCAGTGCGAGATTTGCCAGGCTGCGACACGGTAATGCACAACATTCGCGTTACTGACAATTCACCGGTTAGGAGCAGTGCATACAGGGTACCTTATAATTTAAGAGACGAGATGGACAGGCAAATTAATACGTTGATTGAATCTAAAATTTTAGTCCCATCAAACTCCCCGTATGCTTCCCCAATAATTTTAGTAAAAAAAGCAGATGGCTCATTCCGATTAGCGTGCGACTTTAGAAAATTAAATAAAAAAATTATAAGTGACAACTACCCCATTCCCAACATCGCAGAAACAATTGACTCGTTGGCAGGAGCTAAATATTTTTCCACATTGGATTTAACCAGTGGATTTTTCCAGCAAAAGATTCCTGAAGCACAGCAACACCTTACAGCCATAATAACCCATAACAAACTTTTACAGTGGACTAGGAGCCCGTTTGGCCTAAAATCTTCCCCCGCGGCGTTTCAGAGGCTTATGAATGACGTACTTAGTGACCTACAGAATTTAAATATTTTAATTTACATCGACGACATTTGTATAGCCTCCAAAGATATAGAGTCCCATTTCGAAAAATTAGACATAGTTTTTAATAGACTTCGAACCCATAACTTAAGATTAAAACCTTCCAAATGTCACTTTTTCAAATCTCAAATTACGTTCTTAGGATTTAATGTAAAAAATGGTGAGATTTTTCCGGCAGATAAAAATGTTGAGGTTATTAAAAAAATTAAACGTCCAACAAATAGAAAACAAGTTAGATCATTTTTGGGTGCTGTAGGTTTTTATAGGCGTCACATTAGCGACTTTGCGAAAAGAGCCATACATCTGACAAATTTAACGAAAGAAAAATCGAAGTTTCAATGGTCCCAAAATGCAGAAAACGAGTTTTTAGATCTAAAACAGGAAATTGCTCGAATTCCATCACTTCGACTTCCTGATATGTCAAAAGAGTTCATTTTGTATACAGATTGTTCAGCAGTAGCTATGGGTGCTGTGTTATGCCAATATGATGAGTCGGGTTTCCCTCATCCTGTGGCATTCGCAAGTCGTAAACTTAAGGACGTCGAACGACGCTATTCAGCAACCGAAAGAGAACTATTAGCCTTAGTCTGGGCCACCCAGTATTTCAAGTGTTATATTTTTCACAGAAAATTTACAATTTTTACTGACCATGCCGCTCTCACGTACGCCCTAAAACTTAAGGATCCTACCTCCAGAATTGCAAGGTGGTTGTGCTCCCTTAGTGAATTTGAGTTTCAAGCAAGGTACATTAAGGGTAAATGTAATTCAGTAGCAGACTTCTTATCCCGATTTATTGAACATGATTTACAATTTGAGGATGAGACCGTATTGTGTAATGCACTGGAAACTGTTCCGCAGCAAACTTCTTTTGTAAATAGTAATGAATTAATTGATAAAATTAAATGCGCTCAGAATACCGACAAGTTTTGTAAATATATTTTAAGGCGATTATGTAAAGATCTTACTATCCGACCAAAATCTTTTAATTTTTCCATTGTAGATGATATCATTATGTGCAAAAAAGCAAATACTAGTTCAAAAAGGGAAGAGGGTGGAAAAATTGTGTTGCCAAGGTCTTTAATCCCAGAAATTTTTGAATTAACTCATGAATCACCTATGTCGTGTCATGCTGGTTTTTATAAAACTTTGAACAGAATTAAAAAACATTATTTTTGGCAGGGTATGTACAGGGATGTTAAACGACTTGTGGCGTCTTGCCAGTCGTGTTTAGAGTTCCGGGCACACAAACCAAAACGTTTGGCAGAATTACAGAGATTGGAAGTTCCAGTAGCCCCTTTTACCACTATACATTCCGATATATGTGGACCTTATCCCACCACTGAGAAGGGCAACAAATTTATTATTTCCTATATCGACAGTTTTACCAAATGGCCCGAGGCTTTTGCAGTACCTAACATAACAACTGACACAGTCGCTGAAACGCTAGCTGAGTTTGTGTGCAGACATGGCACACCAGAAAAATTCATTACGGATAAGGAAAAAAACTACATGAACCCTGCAATAGCTCAGGTGTATGAGAAATTAGGCGCTAAACACATCCACACATCGAGTTATCATCCCGCCTCTAATTCTCAAATTGAAAGAAACCACTCAACCATGAATAATGCACTGGCTCACCTTGTCAACAACCACCACAATGACTGGGACGATAAATTGAAATTTGTTTTATTGGCAATGCGAACTGCAATACATTCCACTATTAATGACTCTCTCTTTTTTATTACCCACGGTAGAGATATACGCTTACCTTATCAGACTTTAACCACCCATAATACTTTAAATTACAATGATAGCCCAACTTATTGCGAAAGCTTGATCCCGACTCTGAGACAGGTTTTTACTCAGACCAAAGTTTTGTTAGAAGAAGCTGCGGCTAAGCAGGAAGGAATTAGAAAAAAGATTGCTTTTGATAAACACTTAAAAGTTGGGAATTTGGTAATGTTGTACACTCCTGTAGTAAAACCTGGTTTATGTAAAAAATTCACTAAATTTAATCGTGGCCCTTTCCGAATAATTAGACAAGTTTCCAAAGTAAATTTTGAGATACAAGAACTTAAAAATCCAAAAAACATTCAAATTGTACATGTGGATAGACTTTCTAAGGTAACAGATAAACCAATTTTTCCTGTATTAGAAAATATGGATCAGGCTCTCGACAATATAGCCGCAGAGGATCCACAAGAGGGTACTTCAGATCAGACTGAGAATTCGGAAGATCCTTGGGTAACCTTTGCTAGATTAAGACGCGAAAAAAGGAAACGTACTCGTGGGTTTAATGGGGGGTATACTTTTGTCACCAACAACAGAAGTCTTAGCGCAGTTCAGGGTCAGAATAATGGCATTTTACACTCGGATATTGTGCACGACAGGGCTCCAGAGGAAACTAGGGCTGTTCAACACATGGATTTCCACACCGCCGCCTGTTCTCGCAACCAATCCCAAGACTTTTCACCTACGGTTAGTGAGGCGGAAAATGATGACACGGAGGATCCACAGCCACGCAGCCAGGGTAACAACAACCAAAGACGGAATAATAGGTCTAACACTAAATCATCTCATAATTATTCATTGAGACCAAGAAGAAACTTGTAAATATTTTTTTTTGTCATCGTGTCATGTGTTTGTAAAATATTTGTTTTTGCATGGTATTATTTGTGTCAGGTTCATTTTTTCACACTTAAACATTCCAATTGCGTTGTTAAGAAATTTTTGTAGTGTGTTCATAAAAGTAATATAAAATAAAACATGTAAATAGGGTTATATCAGTATTAGTAGTAAATAAATACGTCTGGGCCCAGACACTTTTGGGAGGAAGAAATTTTTTTTAACATTTGTGTTAGTATGCATTTTCGTAGTCCAGTTCTAAGTTTGAGCATTGTCGCTTAGAGACATGCATTGTTATGCAAGGAAAATTGTAGAATGCTAAATACATTTGTTGTGGGATAGGGGAATCGCAGGTCGTAATAAAGTCGAGTACAGAAAACTTCAGTTTGTTAGGGTTGAATTTGTTTAATGTAAGGCCTGGCACCAGGATAGGAGGTGCTAGAGTTAAGTGATACCTAATCACATTTGGAGTACTCTGCAACGACCTTTTGTAAAGCATCAAATCATTGATTTGGGCTGGTCTTTATGAATCCATGGTGGGTTCAGGTTCATTTAGCATGTAGTCTAATATTTAGCTGTACACCTTGTTGTAGAAAATGTATTAATGCACATGTAATGTAAATAATGTACATATTTTTTTTTTAATTACTCAATTACTGCATTTGTTTACAACACTAAGGAATTTTTTTTTTTTTTGGCTAGAGCTAACTAGAAGTTTTGGGTTTCCAACTTGTGTTTGTTTTCCCTCGTCATTTTGTTCGAACCATAGGTTATGAATGATACGAATTTTTTTTTGGGAATTCAGCGGTCTTCCTGCGGTCTCTCGAGTTAAGCTACATGTAAAGTCAAGGGAAAGAAATTGTCCTTATTGCACCTACGTAATTTGTGCTTAGAATTTTTTTGTGGGGTATGGCGGAAATTTTGTCAAAAAAAAAAATTTTTGAATTAAGTGGACTCTGAATGTTGTATCCTATGCCTTCGTACGAAAAATTTTTTTTTTCCCTTTTCCATTCAAATTACAAAAATTATTTTTTCTTTTGCTATGCAGTATATCGGTGTAGGGCGAGTTTTTCCCATATTGACTGTTGCCTTCTTTGGGATGAAAAGTAATTTTAGGATAAATTGCTAAATTTCTAATTGCAAAGAAACATCCATGGAATGTAATATAGTGTAATATTTACTTAATACATTTGGAGCAGAAAAACTTTGTTGCAATGAAAAAATTGCTTGAGACATGTAGCATGTTATGGAAACTTTACGGGTTCTTTCTGTCGGCATCCACTGTGCAAAAATCATTTTTTTTTTATTATATACAGCTGTAGCACTTAACTAATGTACAACATTATCAAGATCCCTTGGTGGAGTTGGCAGTCACCAGTTCCATGACCATGTGTACTAGAAATGAACTGTATACATCCAAATATTACAATGGTTGTAACAACACCCTGCGAGGTGCTATATTTGTGGTTGTGTATTATAAAACACGCACGTAATCAAGGTATTGTAATATAATTATGTTACGTAATTCTATAATGTAGTGCTGTTTGTTTTTGTCTTATGGTGGGTTTTGTGAAATATTGATGTACATATAATTATCACTTGTGTATTTATCTCGTTAAATATCATGCTGTATCTCATATATACTTGTATTATCCCATGTTTGGGTTATAGTCCAAAAGTGAAAGGTATGTAATATATGTAATGGAGGCATCCCCGACACTAACCCCTGCTTAGCAGTAGTCAAAATTTTTTTTTAAGGTAGGAAAGCTACTGATTAAATCTTCCCCACCCCCACATTGGTGCTAACAGGGAGACACGGGAAGTAGCAAAACATGTGACAAAATTAGATACAGTGTTGTGACAAATAGTATGTTTCCTCGAGTCGAGTTTCACTCATTTCTTTAGGCGAGGATTAATTATGTGGGAATGAAGTGGTGTCAGTGTGTTACCCTCTCTAGTAAAAAAAAAAAAAAAAAAAAAAAAGGAAAAATATAGAAAAAATTTTGGAAGTTGCCTGAGTTGTGGCCAAACTCAGGATTTGCGCAGGGGCTGTAGTAATTAGTCTCGCCTCTCATGTGGAGTCGACGTTTGACTTACATGACAGTGCAGACTGATGCTGCGTCTTTGGCCTTCTTTTCAAAAAAAAAAAAATTATCTAAAATCTCAGATTTATGGCAGACAGCCAGTGTATGAGGGGAGGTCAGAGGTCAGATACCTGACACCAGCTCTTAATTTTTTTTTTTTTTTTTTTTTTTTAGCTCACATGGAGGGCATTTTGTTATGTTTAAATGTATTAATAACAACATTTTATGTGTAAAAGAAAAGGAAAAGAAAAAAAAAAGAAAGAAAAATAAGCGAAATCATGTGAGTTAAAATAGTATCTTTTTCATTTGAAATGAATTAAAGGCAGTATGGTAAAACTTGCTTGCAATAAAAGTCAGCTTTAAGAGGCCTCTCTTTGAGGTAATGAAAGGGAAAAAGAAAAAGAGAAAAATAAGCTTGCTTCGCAAAACAGCTGCTCAAAGCTGAAAAACGTAGATCTTATCGTCACGCAGAAAACAGGTGCTGCCCATATGGCCCCAGATATCAGTAAGCACTTTACTGCAACATAAACAAATCATTGTGTTCTCGGTTGGAAAATAGAATACGAAATGGTGAATAGAAAAGCGTAAAGGAATATGTCATTGTAATTGCAGTTGAGAGAGTACTGCTGTAAATTTGCGAAAATTGGGCCAATAAAAGCGTCATTTATGACACTTGCAGATGTAAGGGCCCTCAAGTAGTATTTGGTTTGTGTATTTTATGGGAAAACAGGGAACGCGTATTTTCTAGGAACTTTGGAGTAGAGAATTCTAAAAGTAACGAAAACAAAAAAAGACGAATTTCAGCGAATGTGCGTGGTAGGGCGTGGTTTTGCGAGTGAAGCGCAGTGTATGGGATTGGTCAGTTTTCCCCCTCCCTGAAACGAGGAGCGTGGGGTGGAGAGAGAGAAAGGAAAGAGAGCGAAGTTAGTCGAAAAGAAGGCTGGAGGAAAAAAAAATGGATTTTTGGTGAAGAAGAAAAAAAATATTGCGATGAAATCTTTATTATCGTTGGAGCGGAGTGGTCATGTGTGTGTTGGACCAGAGAAGTTTTGTGTTGATAGTGATATAGTGGGGTTTTTGCCAAAAGCAGGGGCGATCCTATATAATGACTGTGGCGTTGATCCATGGCCCCCACCTCTTAAGAGAAATCTTTAAGTGTCAAAAGGTTTTTGAATAGGGCGTACTTCACTTCATAGTGAATACATTTAAGTCGAGGCAGTGAATCCAAAAGTTTAAAAAGATGCCCTTTTCATCTGTCGCGGAGTGAGCTCCTTGCGGAGGGAAACAGCGAATCTTTCTTTTTAAAGAAATCAGATGTGGTGGATTGAGTCTACACCATGCTGTACGTTGTCTGTGGTATGGAGTAAGCGTCATCCCGTACATTCAGCTACGAGAAAGTACAGGCCTCTTCAGTGCGGCGAATGCCAAGCAGTAGAGCACATTTTGCTTTTACTTTTCCTAAGATGTCACCACTCCGAACAGGCAAAGTCTGAAGGTGCTAGTGTGAGATGCCTCCAATGGTTTTAAGATAAGTGTTACAATATTTATTTTACTCTCTATATATATATTGATTTGTAACTCTTATTCGTTGGAATAGTATATTTAAACCTGTGTTTTTTTTAGACCCTATTTATAGCTTATAAGGAATGTGTAGCCTGGTGTAGGCCTAATGTATTTAAGTATGACACTTTGCATTTATCTAGTATGTTATTAACAATAAATTAAAAATTGTGATCTATTAATTTAAATAAAGGAATAATTTTTGTACTAGAGAAGCCTTGTGATGTGTAGGGTCCTTTTTTTTTGTTTCCTTTTGTATGTTTATACTAGAAAAATTTTCATGTAATTTGACATGATTAACCCTCCTACAGTAAATCTTAGGAAGATAATTAATTGGAAATACATTTAGAACATTTTTTTAAAGTGAAGTTTAGAGAAGAAGTTATGAAGCTTAACTATCTTAATCATTTTTTTTAATTTTAATTACCATTTGGTAATTGAATAATCATAAGTACCTGGGGTTATACATTATTTGGTTTAATGGGAAGTTTAAATGATCAATGAGTGATGCAATCAAGAGAAGTTTAAACAAAAAAAAAAAAAAAATCTTAGTTAGAAATATATGTATGGCTGTACAAGGAAGTGATTTGGTCGCTACTTGACTTAGAGTATATAAATCTAAATTTTGGTTTTGTAACATTTTTGGGTGTGCAACTCAGAGTATTTGGTGTTAAAAAAATTAAGAGTATAGAAACAAAAAAAAAATGTATATTTAAGTTGTTGTGAAAGACCAGGTCACTCCCTAGAAATGTATTAATTTATCTAACCATTCTTTAATTGACATTTAAAACTTAGAAGTCTCATTTACCTCTATAATGAAATAATGACAGTTAGTCCATGGGGATGTTTACCATAACTTTTCATTGTTTGGCTGTCATGTAAATTAATGAGGGGGTGAATGGTACTTTGAATGTGGTTTTTGTACTCAATTTATTTTATGGTGACTCCAACAGTATAAGGACCTATCTATTTGGCATTGGCTGCAAACCTTATTTAACAAGCGGCGAATGTGGAATAGATTTGCTATACCTAAGGGTTGGAGTTTCATTCCAGTTAAATTTGTTTTAGAATTGTACTGAATTTAGTAAGCCATACATATGTAGATTGAAAAGAGCTGAAAATCTGAAGGAAATTTAAACTGTGAAAATTAAAAAGGGAAATTTTAGTTAAGTGTGATTTATGTTATGCATCACTCACCAAGTAAAATTAAGGAAAACAACGCATGATACCGTAAGAGTCTAACAAAAATTTAATTAAGTGTTAAAACTCATGTATCCTATACGAGTCAGGCCATTTCAGAGTTAAATGAAGGATTAAATAAGTTGTATACTAATGTAAGATATTACTATGCATTAAGTTAAGTTTTAAGTTAAGCATATATAAGAGATAAAAGAAAAACGTAACAGATCATTTCAAATGTATGCCCCAATAGTTTAGCAAAAAATTAATATTTGAATTTTTTTTATATCATGTTAAATTATGCGCAAACTCTCCTAGCTTTACCTTAATGTTCTGAATTTCACTAAATAGTATTCATAATTACATGTATTCTTAATCTAAGTTTAGAGTATCTAGTAAAGAAAAAGAGTGAAATAAAATAGAAAGAAAGACAAAAAATAATGCACTAAAGACTCTTTAACTATGATGTAAAATATTGCAGTAATTCAGGTATAATTAACCCTTAAATAACGAGTGTTGCCTTTCGGCAACATGCCCAATTTTGTCTTCTAAAGTATTATTAGAATAATATTGAACCTCTAATGCCTCATGCTTTTCGATTGGCAACAAATTGCTTTTAGCAGCAAACAGCAGTTGATATTTTAAACTATTTTTTTAGTGATTTATTTAATACAGGTAAGAACAAAAGATTTTTAAATTGATTAAAAAATAACCAGGCATTTAAGAGTTTAAATTAAAGGTTTATCTTAGCTTAAACTGATTTTTATTTATTTTTACTTTCAGTAATATATATATATATATATATTTATATATATATATATTTATATATATATATTTATTATATATTTATATATATATATATATAATATATATATATATATATATACTTTCAGTAATATATATATAATATATATATATATATATATATATATATATTTAACCTACAATAAACCAAATTAAAATTTTACGAAATTTTATTTTAATTTTTAGAGTATTTTGAGAACGAAGCATGCCTCAGAAAGGCAACAGAAGATTTCCCAAGCTTCCTAAAGAGGTGTGATATAGTAGAACGTCCAAAAGAGGAATTCTGCAGGTAAATATATTGAACTAACTGTAAAAGAATCTTTAATAATATTGTCGCGAATTTGTAAATAAATCTATTTATTTTTGTAGAAATTTTGCCAAAGAGGCTTAGTAAGTTGATAAAATTGTTACCTGCCTTATTGGAGCTTTGTAATGCGTTTTTCTAGGGAAATTAGGCTATTTAAACGCTAAAACAAGCTAGAAATGCAGAAAATTAACTTTTATCAACTTACTAAGTTTCTGTTGCAAAATTTCTACAAAAATAAATAGAATTATTTATAAATTCGCAACACTTCCCCCTTCCCAAGGACTGCACGTCCCAGGTAGTACAATCCCTGGTCAGGAGGCGAAAGTAAACAAAGTAAACAATCTAAAATACAAAAACTAAGTTGCATATAACAGTAAAATAAAAATACAGATAGCAAAATCAAGTGAGAAATATTTAAAAATGTTACAAATAACTACATATATTGATATACAAATATTTACATTACACATGCACAAATTCAACAAATATTTACATTACACATGCACAAATTCAACAAATATTTACATTTTAAATTTGAACATTACCGTTACGTGTGATAAGTGGCTAACCCGATCATAATGGACCACCTTCGGTTTTGGTGAAGGTGTTTTAGTAATTCTTAGTACGACATCATTCAGTCTTTTTAAGACTGCGTAGTGACCACCCCATAGTTACACTGTAGCTTGGGAGATAGTCCTTTGCGTCGGACCGTATTCCACAATCAAACTTTGTCTCCTTCCTTCAACTCATGTGGTGTAGCCTTTAGATGTTTTCTAGTAGGGCTGTATTCTGGGTTTTGTCTATGCTGAGTAATTGACACAGTCCTTTGAAAACGGCAGAGGTAAAGTTCGTACGCTGGTCGGAATGAAAATGTAGGGGCGTGCATACCTTGACACCCATTGCTGCACTGGAACCTCTGCGACTGGTCATGCCTCTTGATCGGAAATGGGATATGCCTCAGGCCCCTTGGTGTAATAGTCCATCACGATGACGTTGGACGTATTTCAACTGGAGGTCCGTGGCAAAGGATCCAAGATGTCGAGTGCGATCCGTTCAAAGGTTGCTCATACGTTATATCATTGTAGTCTTCCTCGACTTCGTTTATTTGGGCCTTTACGAGCCGCACAAACATCACAAAGTTTACACCATTTATCCATGTCTTCCCTTGCATTGTACCTATGGAAGCGTTCTCAAACTTTCTGTAGAGTCTTCATCACCCCAAAATGGCCTTCGGTAGGACTACTATGCAGCTGCTATAGAAAATCTGGAATCTTCGATCTTGGTAATAACATTTGCGCTCCTTCCATCGTCAGTTTCCCGTTTTCTGTATAGTACGCCGTTTCTGATATGAAGAGAGTTCCAGAGTGCTCAATAATTCTTCGTAATGGGGCTAATGTGGAGATGCCCTGCCAGGTAGGTCTTTGCTGGTCGTCTCTTTCATTTGTAAAATTGGCTTTGTGTCAGGATCTTCCGACTGTGTTCGTCTAAGTTCCTTGTTACTCCACTGGTCCAGTTTCGATGGTGTTGATAATGCAGCTTGGCAGGCAACTGGATTTATCTGCTAGTACTTCTCTTCGGCTCCAGAGTAATACTTGCGATCTTCAAAGGGAGGCTTCTGCAACATGGCATCTGGATTTTCCTGTAGAGCTCCTTCCCGATGATGTACTTCAGAAGATTTCTTGGCAATTTCTCTAGGTGTTCTTAATGGGCAGCTTTATTTGATGTGCCCATCTCTTCCACAGCCCGAGCATTTATTCGTCGAATTCTTCGCTTCTATCTTACTATCAAGACTGCGTTATCGCCTAGTTAGATCTGCCAAAATTTTCTTGTTTTCTTTCAGGGCATCTTGAGAGTCATTCAAATTGCCTGCTGTGCTGCTCTGGTGGCCTTTGCGTGAGGCTTGTTGGGCTGTCTCAATCTTCAGGGCATACACTAAAGCTGATTCCACATCCTTGACTTTGGAGAGTCTGAGTGCTTTTTGAACCTCTGAATCTCCCACAGCATCGATGAAGTATTCTAGGGCCAAATCATTGCAAGTTTCAGGATGACAGCTCGAGAAAGCCAAATGTGGTAGCCTCTGGATATTTGATGCCAGTTCTTGTAAGTTTTCCCTTGGTCTCTGACGACGGGACTTTAACTGGAGTCGACTATATTCTTTAGACAATTTTGCCCAAAAGCGCAACTCATAGTTCTCTAACAAACCCTCGAAGTTATTTCGTTGTCCCTTCGAAAGGGTGTGTCTTATTATACCTGCCAGGAGGAACTGGCGTCGCACAGTGGGGTATTTGACGAATCTGGCTGGCCAAGAGTCGATTTCAAAATTACAACGCAAGTGTACAAATATGGGTGTGTGATGAAGATAAATAAATAGGAAATCGTATGACATCACTTTTTTCTCGTATAAACAAACTGGAAATTCTCGGTATCAGTTGAAATTCGAATGTTTCGTTCAGCAGAGTTTTGCTCATTAGTTGCCAACTTCAGCGTTTCCTTTTTGAATGTAGATTATTTTTATTTGGGAATTGTATGAAATTTAATTGCTATGAAAAGGGGCGAGGCAGATAAGTGTGTAAAGGTTTTTATTATTTTAGTTGAGGAAAAAATATATTTTATACTTGTAAAGGAAATTTAAAATAATGCATTTTTTCTCCCTTAATTTTATACTATATTTTGAAAATTCGAATGATTTAGTTATATTTCCCTGCCTTTCCCTGCAATGATTTTTCTTCTAGCAATAAATATAGACTTTTATCTTGTTATTTATGTAAAAACTAGTTCCGCATTCTTCTGATTTTTAAAATAAAGGCTGTTCAAAAAATGTAGGTCTAAATTTTTTTCAATGCATTTCAAGTGGCTAGTTATAAAGCTTCGAAATTTTTACATTATATAAACTTTACTGCATTTTTCAGACATTTTCATTTGAATAAAGTAAAGTATTATATGTTTTAAAGCTAAATTAAATTAATGCATTTATTAAATTTAGATTTTGCTTTTGTATTTTCCAAAAATTCGGAATAATTAATTGTATTTCTTAAAAAAATATTTTTCTATTGAGTAGAGACACCCTTCTTAATGTTTAAACTGGCGCATCTATTACAAAAAAGAACTACAAAAAAATTGCCGATCACATAACATTTATGTTTTATTTATTTATTTTTATTTGTACTACGTCTTTATTTTGATCTAGGACAATTAAATGCCAAAATAATTACTCACAGAGAATTGTTTAACATTACTCTGTGGTAAAGTGCATCGAACAGAAAGAAAAAATAAATATATATTGAAAATTACTTTTTTCAAATCATTATTTTTTATGAAGATGAAATAAGAATATCAAAGTTTCTCATGTTTTAAATTTAAAATGAAGAACAGGTGAATTAATGTTCAATATTAAGAAGATATATTTATAGAAAAGATTAAGAATTGGATAGGAGATATGAAATTCCTAGATGTGTAAACCATTCTGAGAAACCAGTAAGAGACTTCAGTGAATGAAGTGAAAGATCTAAACAAGAAAAGATGAAACCCTACGTAGCTCCACAGATATTGAAGTGATCCCACGTACTAAACAAACTAAGTCGGAAACTTCTGGAAAAAGATATGCTGTTTTCATACTAAAAGAAGTTACTTTTACTCCAAAATGAGCAATATATATATATTGTCAAAACACATGTAAAAACGTACACAAATATCACCATTGCAAGCCATATCATTATAGGCTAATTTTTCAAGAAACCAATACCATAGGTGCCAACTCTTCTATTTTTAAGAGAGAGTTCATACAAGAAAGTTTTTATAAACGTTTTCAGATTATGCAATCACCGAAAATATGCTTAAAAGATTCCTTTATGAAAATATTGGTGACAAATCTGATTTAAAAACTAAAAAGTTTGGCAGCTATGCAATACAAAAGCATAAGAATTACTCAAAAAAAAAATTGCTTTATGTATCGTGTTGCAGCGTGTGCAAATGGTCTGTTATCCTGAAAAGAAAAAGTAATTTATAATAAATGAAACTTGTGCTGATATTGATATAAAGGATTTACTTCAGTTTACAGCGTCATGATTACTTTAAGTGGATACAGAGTTCACGTGAAAAAATTTGCCGAATATCCAGAGAAAACAACAGAACTCTGTTAGGAATATCCTTGGTATCTTATCCAATATCACCCACAATGCACAAAATAATACACACCCCACTGTAATTCAGCAAGCTATTTTACAATTAGTCTTGTTTGAAGGAAGAGCTGAAGCACGCAATAATTATTTTCGCTTATTCGGTATATTATATTCGCTTATACTTTCGGAAAAAACTTTGCACAAAAAATTTTTAAACTTTCTTGTAATCGTGATGTTCTTAATAGATTACGTTTGGGAGTGTTAACTGGAATGAGATCCACAATACAAAAAAAGTCAAATTCTTAAAAAAAAAAAAAAAAAAAAAAAAAGCTTCAGAGAGTTATTACCGATTGAATCTTCTACAAGCATTTATGACATGTAGAATTCCATTTACAAAGAAACAGATGATAGATCTTTAATATGCAGCGATGATGAAATTTTTCCTTACTTATTTATTAATTGTATGAATAATTATTTTTATTATTACCATTTTTATATAAATATTTTTATTTCTTATATGCTCCTATTTATGATACCTTAAATAATATGTACTATTTGATTTTATATTATATTTATTACTTTAGAGTATTTATTGTTTTACAGTAAATAAACACGTCAAAAAGGTTTTTTTTTTTTTTTTTTTTTTTTTTTTAATAAAAATATTAATATGCATCAAAAATAATAGTTTCGTGACTAAGGAATTGATTGAAATTGGTTTTTAACAAAAAAAAAAAAAAAAAAAAAAAAAAATTTTGGCCAGCCAGATTTGTCAAATACCCCACTGTGCGTCGTAGGTGGATAGATTAATTTATTTTTGATTTTTGATTCTTGATTCTTCTATCTCTCTTTTCATCTTCCTGGGGCATGGATTCAAACTTTTCTTTCATTTTTCTCTCAAAGTCTTCCTCTATTCTCTTAAACTTGCTTTCTATCTCTGAAAACTCTTGATCAAAATTTTCTTTAACTTTCTTTTCAAAATTATTTTCTATCTTCATAAATGACTCTTCAAAGTTCTCTTCTATCTTCATAATTTTCTCTTCAATCTTCATAACATTTTCTTCTATCTTCAAGAGTTTAGGTTCCGTTCCATCTGTTCTACATTTTACAAATGATAATTTGCTCTCTATCATTTCTTTCACGGTTACCAAGTCACCCCTTACTGATGAGATTTCTTTCTTCATTGCGCTTTGATTTAATTTACTTTTTTCTCTTAAACTGCGCTTCATTTGTTTCATTTCTTCGGTCAATTCAGTTTCCATTTTCTCTTTTACTGCTTTCGTTTCTTCACCCAAACTGTTTTTCATTTGTTTCATTTCTTGACTCAGGGTATCTTTCATTCCCCTCATCTGGGCAGATTCTTCAGATCCTTCTAGAAGATTCTTCATTTCTTGCTCCATACCTCTAGTTATCACCATCCACAGATAACCCCACTCCTGACACTAGAAATCTTGCGTACTTGGGGTTCGTAAGTTGTTCGAGAATGAAAAGCGAAACTTTCAGAAGCTAAACTTGCAGCTATACACTTCGGCAAGAAGTGTATACACGCCCGAGACAGTTAACGCATCGGCGTAGCAGGACGAACATACACGTCCGGGGCAATTACGGGGTTTAGAAAAAATAGGGAAAAGTAGACTTTTGAGTATAGCAAGATCTACGACAGACGCTAAGGGATTATTAAAGATATATTTTAACATTTTACAAATCAACATGTAATTGAACTTGATTTAACTGAGAATCACCGAGATTTCCAAAATAGTTTTTCAATATTTAAGAAAACACCTTGCACGACTGAAAATTAAAAATATCTTACGTGTTTGGATTTTCTATTTAACACATTTTAATATATTATCCATCCTCTCTTTTTTTCCTCTAAAACTTCGAGTTTTTACCGAGTTTTGAACATGAATTAAAACTAAAAGATTTCGTAATGAAATTGTAGAATGTATAAACTTTAACCCCTTACCTACCGACGAAAACTAACGAGATCTCTTTCATAGTGCCTACATTTTTGACACAGGTGCAAAGAGTTATACGTTCACTGTTCCAGAAACACTCCCTTTCTGATTCCTTTCACTCTCCATCTTCTCTGAAATAAGTACATCTTTTGAAAACACTGCCATGAGCATTTAATTGCATTCCAAAGACGTGATAATAGTTTGACTTGTAGCAGCGCAACACAATGGATCGTACTACAGCAAGACGTGTATATACGCAGGGGCATAGCGAATTGAATATATACGCTTCGCGAAGTTATGGGTTAAAATTAATAGCAATCACTGTAACGCTAAAAAGTTATTTAAACATCACAGACTGAAATAAAAGGATATTCTGTATTTATATTTTGAAGTATATATGACAAATTCATGTGCAATTAAATAAAAGGTAAGGCTTTTTAGTTTTTTATTTATCAGTTATACATAAGCAGGTGTATGTATTAATGAATGCTTTACACATATATTATATCTAAAATGTTCTTTTTATTTATTTATATATACACTTTACAATGATTATTCAGATTTAAACATTTTTTTAAACATATTTAAATTTGACATGGTAACACGGTTATCACCAGTGGTTTTACCATATGAATCTTAGATAAATTTAAGAGTGATTGGCTTACATTAATATTAAATTATATGAATTGTATCATATTTATAAATGAAGACGATTTCTTCTAAAAAAAAAAGTTATTTTAAAGTAAAGCTGAAAAGTCAGTACTTAAAAAGATATCACAGTTTTCTATGAAACTAAAATAAAATTAAAAATTAAAAAAAGTTTTAAAATAAGAATTTATATCTTTAAGAAGTACGATGTAGGAATAAAAAATGTCAATGAAAAATTATATATTTTTTCGTGAACAAAAAACGTACGGAAGGAAAAATGGTTCATAATTTTTTGACTATTACAATTGACTAAAATATAAAATAAAAAAGAATATAATAATAAAAATAATAATAATAAAAATAATAATAAACTTAGATACTCAACTACTTTAAATGCAAGATGAATTCTTAATGCAAGATGAATTTTTTTTCTTTTGCGATGTTTTCATTACATGATATCGCAAAAGAAAAAAAAAAATCACATTATATTTCAAACTAGATAAATTATTTGAGTAAATGCCTATTACAAAATCGTAATTTACATTATTATTTATTACTTTAAGTCAATTTATTGTATAATTATTTTAATATTAATAATATTTTTAAACACTAAATTTCTTAAAAAGAATTGAAGGTGTTATCTAATCCTTTTTGTTTTTATGTTTGTAATTATAAAACTACATTTTGTGCTTATAAATGTTCAAATATAACTGCCGGTTTCATAAATAGTGTGATGCAGAATATCATAATTTATTATTTATCATTTAAAAGGTTTGAATAGTTCAGAATTTATGCCGAGAATATTGATATATATGATGAATATGTGATTAATATATATATATACATATATATATACATATTAATCACATTTAAATATTTTTTTCTTTCTTTCTTATTCTTATTCTTAGTCTTATTCTTTTCCTTTTTCTTTCCTTTTTTTTTTTTTTTTTTTGTTAAAGAATGAATATTAATTACAAATTTTACTTTACACTGCTAACAAATAAATAAACAACATGTTTATTATTATTATTATTATTAAAATTGATTTTTTATATAAATGTTTAAATAGACAATGTCAAATTCATATTCTCATTATAGGCAAATACCTGAAGGATTCAAATGCGCTACAGACAACATAGCAAGAGAATGTGGTGAGGATGCTGGGGAAGTTTTCAGGATTGGTGGTTTACCTGGAGTGGATATATATGATTGTCTTTCATAATCATTTTTAAAACCTTGAAACGTGTAAAATAAATGATGCAATAAAAAAACATCTTTCTATATAAATTATCCTTGCTATTTCATCAATAATACATGAATTTAAAAGTATTGCTTACGTACAGTCAGTAACAGAAGTGTCCGAACACTAGCAAAAATTCCTATGTAAAAAAAGTACACTTCATACGGTTTTGTTATATAAATCCTTAACGAATCATGCTCTTACGCTGACTAAGAACAAGATTCGACAAGGATTTATTTAACAAAACAGTATGAAGTGTATTTTTTTTTTTTTTTTTTACATAGAAATTTTTGTTAGTGTTCGGACTCTTTTGTTAACGACTGTATAGAGAAACTAATCTGTAAATGTTTCTTATGCTATTTTTAGTAACAGTATTTAGGAAATATTTTTTAAATATTAATTTTTATTGCTGAAAAACTTTATTTCTGTTTATAAATAGCTTTACAATAGTAATAGAAACGCACACAGTATTTTTTAATTAAATATTGGGTTTTTCGGAAAATAATTTCGTTTTTTCCTTTGAAAATGAAAGACGATTTTCTTATATTGCATAAATATTTTATTGAATTATATATTCTCCACTTTGATCGGTTTCATAGCGACCTCACGAGTTGTTATTTGGCAGTTTTCCTAAATCAATACTTTATTTTGTCTTCATTAATTTAAACTGGTTTTCCAGAACGTAATGCATCTTCAACGTAAAAATTGCCGGAACAAAATTTAGTAAACCAGTTTTGACATTGGCGTTCTTTAACTAAATTTTCTGTATACACATCGTATACATTTTTTTCTTGTTTGAACAGTATTTTCACCTTGTTGATAGCAAAAACAAAATATGCCGAAAATGTCGCTTCCGATTTTAGCAGAATAAAACGAACTTTTTCACAAGCAAGCCTTGTTATATAGGCTGTCACAATATATAATGGTAATGCAGCTTAATTGTGAAAATGGTGAAAAAAAAACAAAAAAATAATTAAGTCCTCTACTGAGAAAAACGAAATTACTTTCCAAACAACCCAATAGATGACAAAATAATAATAATAATAATAATAATAATAATAATAATAATAAGTAATAATAAATAAAATAAATAAAATAAAATAAAACAAATAAATAAAAATTAATATTTGAATAAAATCATAAAAAGATACTTTTATTAGAGTAAAAAGACGTGTTAAATTAAGTTTTATATTTCCCTAAATAAGTTTCTAATTTACTAAAGTTAGTAAATTAAAATTACAATTATAAAGTAAAAATAATTATTTCAATTTTAACATACATGTAAATAGCCCCCCCCCCCCAAAAAAAAAAAAAAAAAAAAAAAAAAAAGCCTTGTTTTTACATTAAATACAATTAAATAATTTATTTATTTATTTATTTATTTTTTTTTAATAGATGATGCAATTAATTACCTTCGGTATCAAAAATCTTTTGCAATCTAGTGTGCAATTTCAATATCAGATCGGCAAAAATCAATTAGTTTTTGAGCAAAATATCTGGATATGATGTTTTAGATATCAACCAAACTTTAAAATTCTTTGTCACATAGGAAGTGTTGTAACAATTAAAATATATGAAATCTGATGATGCTACAGTAGGTAACAAAAGTGTGCGAACACTAGCAAAAATTCCCATGTAAAAAAAGTGCACTTCATACGGTTTTGTTAAATAAATCCTTGTCTAGCCTGTTCTTAGTCAGAGTAAGAACACGATTCAATGAGGATTTATTTAACAAAACCGTATGAAGTGTACTTTTTTTACTCAGGAATTTTTGCTAGTGTTCGGACACTTTTGTTACCGACTGTACTTCGGTCGAGTATGGAGAGTGCAATTTAAAAATAATAATGAAAACTGTACTGTATGTTATACCAAAAAGAATATCTGTAACATGTAATATGTGAACAGTTAAAATAAATAATTTACTCAAAGTAAATACCGGCATTTAAATTACTGTTGAAGGAAATTTATTTTAAGAAAGTACTACGAAATTTTTTAAGCAACAAAATTTTAATTTAAATGCCTTCTCATGTATTACATTTTACTTTTTAATAATAGGTACTTGGATACAGAGGAAATCATTTTTATATAAGCACTTCAGTAACATCAATCAAAATGCGTAAAGGAACTGTCCGAAAAAATGTAATGTACAGTTCAAAATCTCTTGCAGCTTTGTTTGCTGTTCAAAATATTTTATACGCTGTGGCAAGCACGTGACAATTTTTTATTGATGACCGAACTGTTTTATTAGTTACCTTTGTAGGTACACACATGATTCAAAGAACTTTTGTTGAAGGGATATATTAAAAATACATATACTGACAAATAGCCATTTCTTGCCCCTTTTTTAAGCATTAACAAATCTTTAAAGTAAAGGAAATTGATTTAAAAATGTATTCGAGTGTTTAAAAGCTTAATATAATTTGCTTAAACTGCAAAAACTGCATAAACATCATGAAGATATTTAAAATATTTGAAATAATGGGAAAAATTATTCTGAGATAGTATTTAAAAGATATTTGCAACTTGTTATCGCGATTTATTTTGTAATTGTAATAAAGTCTGTTTAAAATTTGAAAAAAATTCAGAAATATCCAGAAAATTATGCTTTTAAATTATTTGACTTTTATTTATTAAAAAAAAAAAAAAAAAGAGAGAGAGAGAGAGAGATTATCCCTTATTAAACCCGAGAATATTACGTGTATATAATATTTTATTTTGATTTATTTTGTTCAGTAATATATTTCGGCGAAATTTTACCATTTGTCAAAGTAACGAAAATGCATTACTTATACCTTGAACTTTGTACACAGACATCAAAAATAAAAACTGGAATGATGCTAATATCCAAATAATCATATTAGTTTTTATTATTTTTTTTTTAATGTTGGATTTCAATTTAAGCAAAAAACGTACAAAATTCGTTAGAAATTTTGCAATTTTAATTTAAATATTAATCTAAACAAAGAACATTTTAGAACGAAATGGAGGGATGCATAAGAATGTCTACGACAAAAATCAGTATCTTAGCGTTATTCATAACTTAATTACATTTTATAATACTGTGTACAGAACCATTTCATATGAATGTTTTTGCCGTTACTTAATAAAAACTTAATCATAAATAATTTTCAGTATCACTGAAAAGTATAAAAACACATAATATATAGTCTAAAATGCGCTTCCAGAAATTTGAGTAATATTATTTATTTATCTAATGAAAAGCACACTACAGAGACATGCAATTACAGTGTTGCTTGAATAAAACAATACATCAAACATAGACAAAAAAAGGAAATAAAGGAAAAAAATAAATACATGCTATGAATTTCAAAACACTCAGCCTTAAAAACATTAAAAGACATGTTAAAAATATCTAAATCCACAGAAAGCTCATTAGAAATTTTGTAAAATTTATATAATGAAAAATTACCAATATAATTATTATATTTTACAAATGGAGGGACAAATAAATGATTATTTCTAAGAGTTTGATTGACACATTAATTTGAATACAGTTAAGAATATCACTGCAATCAATCATATATTGATAACTTTATAATAATAATAATAATAATAATAATAATAAACAAAAAAGTTCACGACGATTAGATTAAGAGAAATTGATCTGAGTTCCGGAAGGAATTGGCCTGAGTAATGACACCGATTAATTTTGTGTGGCATTGTAAAGGAAATATTTTAAATAATTTTCAAGATAAATATACCTTTTAATGAATCTGAAAATTTTTATGTAATGTAAATAAGCTGAAAATAAGCTGAAGGAATTGCTATAGGGAACATGTCTACTAGAATTAAATCGCAATATACCGAGGTTTTTTTTTTTTTTTTTTTTGAGACTCGCACAAGTAAACATGTACAATTTTATTAAGGTACATTCTACAGCAAATTTCAAAGTCATGAATGACACTTATTAGTTTGTAGATTTTTAAATATACCTATAGAAATTGAAACAGGAACAGATCGACAGACAAACATGAACACTTTAAATTTAGTTAGAGAGGCTGGGTGGTTATAATACGGCATGAGTGCATCAATACCATACTTACCACAACTAGAATAAGTTTATTTATGTTGCGCGTAATTTGTAATAAAAGAAAAAAATTTAAAACTTTATTTATTTTAAGTATAATTTATACAAAATTAATTCTGTCCAAGACCCACTAATATTCTTATACTATTAAGTTAGCAATATTTGTATATATCGCACATTTGAATATATTATATATATTTCACAGTTCTCGAAAACGGTAGTTCGGACAGTCACGAGATTTAACACAAATATGCCCCCCGAAGGATCATTGTGCACACCGAAGTCGGAATTTCGAATTTTTGTTTAGTTTTCTTTTAATTAATAAAAATATGAAAAGAATAAGATAATAATAGCAAAAAAATTAGCCATTTAAATTTTATCCATAATTTAATTGTTGCCAAAAAAAAAAAAAAAAAAACTTATACTATTAAGTGAGCAATATTTGTATTTAAATTTTATCCATAATTTAATTGCTGCAAAAAATAAATAAATAAATAAATAAAAAAAATAAAAAAAAACCTTATACTATTAAGTGAGTAATATTTGTATATGTATATTTCACTGTTCTCGAAAACGGTCGCTCGGACAGTCACGAGATTTAACACAAAGGTGTCTCCAGAAGGATCATTGTGCACATCGAAGTCAGAATTTCGAATTTTTGTTTAGTTTTCTTTTAAATAATAAAAATATGAAAATAATAAGCTAATAGAGTTCTAACAACCACGTGACTTCCTTCTTAGCAACCGTACTTTGCTGAAGGACAATGCTAATTTTTCCATGCCTTTGGAAGCGTAGTAGTCGAATTTTTTTATGCTTTTACAAATACATTTACAACACTGTGTTACAATAAATTTGTAACACTATTCCGCAATGATAAAATGGGTCAGTGGGGTCAACTGTCCCTCAGCAAACATGCTTGTGACGTCATCTGTTAGAACTCTATAATAGCAAAAAATAAGCCATTTAAATTTTATCCATAATTTAATTGTTGCCAAAAGAAAAAAAAGAGTTTATTTACTTATTTATATTTTCAACAGGAAAATAAATACATTTATCTAAACATGAACAATAAAAAAATAAAGTAAATAAATAAATAAATTATGTATCTCACAAAAATTGACGTCATTTTAAATTTAAAATTTCTTTTACACATTGATAAAGTGCTAATATAGTTTACGATGCTAATATATGTTGTACTAAAATCAGTTTTATTTATAGATCCTCCTGGGTGATTTTTAGGTTGATTTCTTTAGAAATCGACCTATCCGCGATTGTAATGAAATGCTCGCCCTCTGGTGGGCTAAGGTGAAATTACAATTAACATGAATAGCTTTCGGCTTTCATCGGGACGCCATTGCTTGCCCATGTTTAGTTTCACATATATTTATTTAATAAAAATGAATAAATCCGGTAAAAAGATAACATATACTGTTGTGTGCCAAAGTGTGACTCCAAAGGATCATGAAATCCAGAATTAAGCTTTCATTTATTTCCAAATGACAAATTTAAAATTTCAGTTGCTTCGGCTAACGGAAGTAAAGAATTAATCAGATGATTTGAAACTAATATTTGTTCAGCTTCAGTTAAAAATCAACTTCCGATCGAACTTTGAATAAACTGAAATATTTTTTCCAAAAACAATCAATTCCCCATGATGTAATGGCGGAGAAATTATAGCACGAACGTTAAGTAGTAACACAAATAGAACAGTAATAAATACACGTGTCTGTTATATTTAGTAACAAAAAAAGCTGAAAAAGCGCCATCTATCGATCATTACAAACGCGGATTGCAATCACTTCGTTTATCTATCTATACTAATATTATAAATGCGAAAGTTTGGATCGATGGATGTTTGTTACTCAATCACGCCACAACGGCTAAACGGATCTGGATGAAATTTGGTACAGAGGTAGAGAATAGTCTGGAATAGAACATAGGCCACTATTTATACCGGAACTATTATTATATTTTTAAAAATTAATTAAAATATGAAAATAATAAACTGGCAATTGACTTAATATAAGCCATTTAAATTTTTAAATGTTTCCAAAAAAGTTTACGAGGTATTTTTTATTTATTATTATTATTATTATTATTTTTTTAATTAATTAAAATATGAAAATAATAAACTGGCAATTGACTTAATATAAGCCATTTAAATTTTTAAATGTTTCCAAAAAAGTTTACGAGGTATTTTTTATTTATTATTATTATTATTTTTTTTTTTCAACATAAAATGAAATATGGTTTCACGCGAAAAATAAAAAATTACTAAATGTTAAATTGGTTGATGAGAAAATGACACTTTATAATTTTTAAATAAAATAGTAATATTACAAATCGAACATATTTTTTCTGAATTTTATTTCACAGCATTTTTTCATATACCTCAACATCAGCTAATTCAGCATTATATTAAAGGTATTTTCTTATTGATAATTCTGGACATTTTTTTAAAATTTTGATGCTGAAGTAGATCGGACATTTTTCGCCAAGGAAAAGATAGAAAGAAATACGCAAGCGAAATGATGACGTCACTGGCAGTTCGTGGATGCAAGAAAAATATTTCCTATGTTAAACGCATATTGGATTTTGTAAAAAATTATTAAAATTTGAGGAAAATTATTTCCCGATTTTAATCCCCATATTTAGGTATAGATATGTAGCAGTTATCATGTCCATCCGTTAGATTAATTTATTTTTGATGTAAAATTGATAAAATTTTAATTTTTAATTTCAAAACTCTAGAAAAAAAAAACATGGCAAACTTCCATATTCGATTGAAAACACAAACACTTCATTTCAAAGGATGATATTTACACAATAAATATCCAACTAATATACTAATTAAAAGGAAAATGATAAATATCATCCTTTGGTGCATATACCAGTTGCCCATTTCCAACTTTGAGATATAGTCTATCAAGATATAATATCTAAAAATTCGCCAGTGTGGAACCACTCATTTCTCGTCACTACATTTTTATCCAAATTTAAATATAGATTTCTCGAGAACGGGCACACGAGGACAAACGGTTTATGCGTCAAAAACAAACCTTAGATGATGACCTCTCAAGTAAACATCATTTAATTAAATTCTATTATCACACTATTGGGTTAGTTTCCTGGTATGCAAATCAAAATGTTCCCTAGAATAAAAATAGGTATAGTAGATTATTTTACATAAAAATAAATACATTTTTACTTACAAAAGCATATTTCTAAATTAACATGGAATTAATATTAATCAAATTATTTTCAGTTATTATTATCAACTAACTATAAAATATTTAGTAAATCTGAATTATTTATTTATAATAAGATGAGAGAATATATAAAGATATATACACGAATGTGCACATAAATCACAAGCGCATTCTCATTATACAGGGTGACAAGAAATAACTTGGACACACATGATACATTATAACTTTAATTCTAATGAAAATATTACGACCAAACTTCAAAGTAAATATGAATACATTATTTTGTCTAATATATTTACAATTTTTCAAAGTGGCTAACTTTAGCCTTAATACAAAGCTTTAAACGTGTCACAAAAATTTCGGCTATGGGCCGCAACTCACTTCCTGATATTTCATCCCATTCTTTCCATAAGGATTTCTTTAGGGATGCCAAAGTTTTACGAAGTTCAGCACACACCCTTGTCTCCAAGATGGACCAAACAGAATAATCCAATGGGTTCAAATCTGGGGAATACGGTGGCCATTCTTGAGCTCCAATGAAGTCAGGAAAATTTGTCTTGCACCAATCTTGAGTGCCTTTAGCTCTGTGTGTAGGTGCGGAATCTTGTTGGATGGTACATCTTTTGCTTCCAAAGAACTTTTGCGACCAAGGTAAGACAACATCTTCCAAAATGAGTTTGCGATCTGTTTGTTGATTAATCTTTATCCCTTGATAAACAAAAGCAAGTGGTGTTTTCCCACTAGTACATATCCTAACCCATACCATTACAGATTGGGGTCGTTGACGCCGTTCAACAATGCAAGAAGGTCCAGGTGCTTCTGTTGACCAAACTCTATCATTATGGCTATTCTGAGCTTGTTCAATCGAGAACAGTTTCTCATCTGTGAAGACAAATGTTTGCCATCGATCACTTGGGGCCCGCTTTAACAGTTCTTTACACATTTGAAGTCTTGTGCGGTTGTTCTTTGCTGTTAGCTTTTGAGCCTCTTTCATTTTGTAAGGCCGAAGACCAAGCTCTACTTTTGCCATGAAACGTGTGGTTTCTCTGTTGATCTTCATCTCTCTAGCAACCTTTTTAATTGAAGTCCTAGAATTTCGTTGAACTCGGTTTTTGATAACTTTCCGGTTTCTTGATGTGTCAACTGTGCGCTTTCTTCTTCTTCCCGGCCTGTCACCGTCATGTTCGAGTTCTTTAAACCTTTTGATTGTGCATGAAACCGTCTGCTTAGGCACTTTCAATAGTTGAACAATTTCACATTGTTTCTTTCCTTGTAATTCAAGTATGACAGATCGTTTGTTAACCATAATGGTTATCACAACTAATTTACTTACAAATGTTTAGTCGCTTTCTAGGATCAATACTTAATGAAATAAATTTATAACTTTAGTGGTAGTTACAGATATTTCGTTTGAAGCTTCGTCCAAATTATTTCTTGCCACCCTGTATAATATATAAATATATACACAAATTAGCTCTACCGATTGAAATTATAGCCGCCACGTGTCGGATATAATTTCACGTCCGATACGTGACAGTTATAATTTCATTAAAAAATTATAATTAAAAAATACAATGGAAAAAAAATGTGCTTAAAAAATCATATAAGTTTATATGATTTTTTAACCACAATTTTTTTTCCATTGTACTTTTTAATTGTAATTTTTTTTTTTAATGAAATTATAGCTGTCATGTTTCGGACATAATTGCCCTGTTTTCCGTAGAATCACCCAGTTATAACCAAATCACTGCTGGCCCATTAATGGGAAAATATAAAGGGCCAATGAAGACTGTCTGCAGTAATACAATTTTTTTATGTTTGCCACAGCTGGCCCTCTGTAGGCTGCCAGCAACAACATGGAAAAATTATGTTTGCCATCAGGTGGCCCAACACTGGCCCACTAACAATTTCTAACCTAATGTCGGTTGCCAACAGTGGCCTATAACCTATTTTCAACCAACAGATAGCTGCCAGCAATGACCCACCAGGGGCCCACAGTCTTATTCCGACCGTACTGCAGGCTGCCAGCAGTGGATCGGTTGAAGGTGGCCACCTGAGGGCCGGCGTAACCACCGGTTTGTCGGCCTGGATAGCTCAAATAGTAGAGCCTTGACCTTGTAAACCAAAGATCTGGGGTTCGACTCCCGGTCCAGGCATTATTTTCACTCAGTCGGAAAAATAAAAATTTCAATAAATATAAATTCTAGATTCACCAAAATCAATAGCTGTTCGTTCTACGTTGACCTATAATCTACGTAGTAACTTTCAGCTCAATCGAACAAAATGTTTCGACTGTACCATATTCACTCACATATATACACACATACACACACCACCATAAAAATAACTAAAATGAACTCAGGAGATCTCAAAATGAATACGCCAAAATTTAAAAAAAAAATTTTTTTATGATTACAATACTTTCCTTACATGTGAATGTTCGAAAAGTTAAAACGTAAAGAAAAAAAATGCTTCAAAAATGTCTAAGTTGTACTTGCTCGAAAAAACATGTAACATATATTACATAACTTATACAAAAATTATAAATAATTCGAACAGTTATTGTTTAATTGTTGATCCTGTGTGGATTATTCCATTATTATGTTTGTTAAATTTGGGACTTTTCTTGATAAATTACCATCTTTTGACAAATTTAAAAATATTTCTTCAAGTACTTCTTGGAGTATATGTCTTCCTCCATAAAGAAGAAGCAAAATGTAATTTAGAGCATCATTATTGCGGTGAAATACATTTGGAAGCTAAACAATACAGCGAGTAAGTACGGTTAGAAAATGTTTAGTATAATCTGCGCAAAACTCATGATTTTTCTTTTTTTTTCAAATACCAACTCGATTTCATTTGTATTTAATATTTCATTAAAAAGAAGTTTTAATTAATTTTTACCGCTTAAAAAATATTAATTTAAAATACAATAATTGTTACAATTGTTACAAAAACCATTATTTCATAACAATTCATAATTGATAACAATGAACTCAATAAATGAATAAATAAATAAAAATAAATAAAAATAAAAATAAAAATAAAAATAAATAAGATAATGGCGACATAACAGGCAGTCTAAACGTTTGGCAGTGATCTATCTACACATATACATTTTCACTTATAGTTCTGGATTGGATTGTACTGCTTAGCCAAGGATTAAAGACGGGTCATGTGACTCGGAGGTGGGGAGAAAACGAATCTATTCTATAAAATAGGGTAGGAGGGAAACGATTGGAGGATCCTATATTACTTGTTTTGGTGAGAGGATGACATTTCTCACCCTTTCAATGTCAAATCAACATAGCTAAAAACCTGACCCCCTCAAATTTTTATGAAGTTGGGTTCATTTGTTTGTTCTATAGAGAAATGAATTGATACCAATTAATAAGTCCCTATATCTTTTAGTTTTTGATATACAGGACTGCAAAAATGGGTAAAAAATACAAATATCCGAAATTCTTCTACTATTAATGTACCCATATATTCTTTCCTTATTAACTTAGAGATAAAAGATTGGTATCATTAGAAAGGTTATATTACAGGCTTTGAAATGATATATAGCAAGTATATATTTTTTAAATATATTTACTTTAAGGTCAAACATTTTGACAATTGATCTCTAATTTCAAAAAGTAGGCATTTAATTTTTATTTTAAAATAATATATTATTTTTACATTTATTATCAATAACTAATAGAAATTTCAACATGGGACGGGCGTGGGATGCTGATTTATCAATTAATGTGCAACCCTAAATTAGTATTTTCTAACTGATTCATGGTGTTCACATACAAAATATTACTCATCACACTGATCTTTGACTTCTTTTTTTTTTTTTTTTTTTTTTGCTTTTTTCTACACGTTTTTATTTATTTTGGAATATATTTTATTTATGCGTGTGAGTCAAATTTAAGAAATGAATTTTCAGCTACTTTCAATCACCTGATTGAGCTAAAATTTCTCATGCATTTATAACTCCGGACTCCGGTGTCAATACATGCTCAGGTAGGGTTGCAAGAGTTTCTGACTCAAGACGGGAAACTTACACCAGTGCATTTTTATCAATAATTTTTATCATATTTGAGCTGTAATTTATTGCGATTGAGCATTAAAAAAAAATATTGATAAAAAGTGCTGTTGAAAGAGTTTTATTTAGAGATAGAAACTCTTGCACCCCTGTGCTCAGGTAATATCGGGATGGTGCCCTTGCCCCCAACTTAAATTCAAAATTTCTTTCGATATATAACTTATTTTTTATCTCCCGGTTAAGCTAAGATTTTGCACTCATGTGTAACTCCAATGGCAATGCATTCTTAACTCTTTTAGTCGCAGTGTTCCCGCTGATGGAATACCTAATTTTAATTCTTAAGTGCAAAAACTCATCCCGGAATTTTTTTAGCAAAAATTTACATTTATAACATAGCAAAAAAGGCCCTTCTTTTAGCCTGAAAATTTAAAATTTCTTTTATTTTAATTTTGTTCGTAAATTCCGGTGGGAGTGTAATTTAAATGATCCGAAATCCCCTGCGCCGCAAAGGGTTAAGCAGCAACAGACTTAGGGAGGGAGTTGAGGGCCTCGGCCTACAACTCCAGTGAAAATTTTCGTTTTGAATCAAATGAAGTCTTGCATGCAAGTATAATAATCCTAAATCTCAAACATTTACTCACCCAAAAATTGAAATTAATTCTCAGTTAGAAAATAAACTCGAAAAATCAGTAATTGAACGTTTTTATTATTATTACTGTCATTATTTATTTATTCCTTTACGCTATAATTAAAATCAAGCTAATGAAAAATTTGCACTTTCCATTAAATGTTATGTGATGTCATGCAATAAACGAATCTTTACTTTAATAACAATAACAACATAACATTATTTGAGTACAATTACCAAAAGTTGTGAAAACTATCGTTGAGTTCAAAACCGAACTTTTAAAATTTTGTTAAATGGATTATTGGTTATAAAATTAGAATTAAATCAACTGTTTGTAGTTCATGAAACATGATCATTTGTAGTTCATATGAACAATATATGTGACTCATTCAAATATTCATATAGAGTATTATACAAATAACAAAATAAAATGTGTAAATATATTTGACGTGATAAAAACACATAACTGTTTTAAACATGAATAATTGGCTGGTATTAAAAATAATCTAGAGAGAAAAAAAAAAAAAAAAATGAGGAATTAAAAAAAGTATGTCTCTTTAAAAAAGTTTTCTACAACCTACAATTGAAACGCATGTATAATTTAAAAATAAGGTCATGAACAACTTTTTAGTCTAAAAATTTGTAATAAAAATTAAAAGCAAAAGACTAATGACTCTTAAAAGAGATATCTATGCGGAAATAATTGACTTTCTGGAGTAACTTTCGTGAAAAAAAAAAAAAAAAAAAAAAAAAAAATCTTTCCAAGCATAAGTAGAATACATTGGTAAGAAAAAAAAAAAAAGTTGAATAAGAACTTTTCCCCTTTTGAGACTAATTATTGGATAAGTTTTAGTGTTTCTTTGATTTTATTTTTTCCTACTGAAAGTTGGATTAATTTCTTTATTTTTTTTTTCCCATGTGTGATTTAGCAGATTTATCAACTAAGATATAGTGTTTCAGAATGAATGTTTTTAATGAACATTTTTTGAAGTAATTTTTATGTAAGGTGAAACTTAGCAATATTTATGCTGGAATTTATTAATGAATTTGATCTTCTAAATTACAAATATTTGCTGGGTTTTCGATAAATATAGGCTTAGACTTTTATTCCATAAGTATTTAACTTACACTTCGCAAAACAACTAATAGATATTAAAGTTTTTGATCGATATGTTGAATAAATTAAAGTTCTGGTGACTGACGCATTATCTATAGATATAATGTACCGCAAGAATTAAAGTCATACATAAATGAAAAAGAAAAAAAAAAAGAAAAAAAGATTTTATTGAAGTTTTCGTTTAAAAAAGTTAAATATACTATTTAAGTATTTCATAAAAACATACTAAAGTTTATAATTTCTTGAGATAAAACCTTTCACGAACATCAAAGATGAGTACTATGGAGTCTGACTGGGTTTCAGTGGATAATTAAGGTAATTAATCCCAAATGTTCACCCGTTATTTTTCAATATGTAACACATTTTATAATTTATACGAAGCCTCTAAACAAATTTATTCAATTACACTATTGGACATTAAAATAGCTACACAGAAAAGAATGTGAATAACACAACGATACTTATTGGAGAAATACATTATAGGGAGAAAAACAATTGATTAAATTTTCAAGAAATTTGGTGATATATCCTGAGAAATTAAAACTTAAAGCAACCAACTTTGGCAGCAATAACAGCATTTATCTGTCTAGGCTTTTGAATCAAACAGCAATTAAATGACATGGATGAGTACAGCACTTTATGCAGCTTTAACACTATGCCACAGTTAATCGACATCAGTAACTGGAGAGAGTGGAGTGCCAGTCGCTTGGCAACGGTTGATCAGACGTTTTAAATTGGTACGAAATTAGGAGTTAGCGCTGGTCAGAGCAACAGTCGAACAAGTTCTGCATTAAAGAAAAGAAACAAAAAACCAGACGACAAAGACAAGATGTGGTCGTGCATTGTCCTGCTTAAAGTTTAAATACAGAGCAGGCAGAATAAAGGGCGTTAACCCATCAGAAATGTAATGACCATTATTCGGAGTACTGAAAATGTAAACATATGATCCATACGTGTATCCAATGGTACCCCATAACATTACTCCAGGTATTGTAACAGTACGACAATTTCGAATGCCAGTTGGCAGTGTATAATCTCCGCAATGCCGTCAAATACTGATGCGATCATTTTAACGCTGTAAAAAGAATTATGACTCGTCTGACTAGACGACGTTGCACAATACCTGCGTGCAGGTTTGTTATTGATCACACATTCAAGGTGCTCTTGTCTGTTATACAGTTTCTATGGTAACCGAAGTCATAGTCGTCTCGTACTGGTTCACCACCTAGAGTGATAGTATATGGTGCCACTGGGATACATATCTCGATCACCTCTCTCGTGTTCGCATCGTCGGCACACTTAATTGCAGTCCTTGCATTTCTGTTGAGTTAAGGCCCGAGACTCTGCCCTGTATTCGAGATCTCTGAGAAATTCAAGCAATACAATGCACGGCCATATGTTTTTCGAGTTTTCCAGACCATTCTAAATATAAAATGTGTTCTACTGTTACTCTGGCCAACGCATTCTCCTGTTCTTGCACTAACTGAAAATGTCTGGTCAATCGTTAGCAAGCTGCTGACACGATAGCACTCTCCAGTAAGAGGAACTACGGTTGATAAACTAGGGCATTGTGATGAAGCTACGTGAAATACTGTTCCCGTACATGTCTCACAATGCCTGGTTGATTCAATTCTCAGACAGATAAGTGCTGTTATTGCTTTATGTACTGATATGTAAGGATAAATGAATCAAAATTTCCTGAAAAGTTAATCAGTTTTTCTTCCTACTATGATATAAGCCCCCAATAAATATCATTCTATTATTTGTATTTCTTCCTGGTATAGCAATTTTAGTGACCAGTAGAGTAGAAAGTTTTTATTTAATCCAACTTGATCATTAGAAAAACCGTATGTCTGCATCTTTAAAGTCAATTTATGAGAAAAGATTTGATTGTTTATTGAGAAAGATTTGATTGTCATTTTTCCGTATCACTTTAAAAGCTATATATATATATGTATGTGTGTGTGTGTATGTATATGTATGTATATCAAAAAAGAATAACGCACTTTTTTAAACGTAGTTTTATTAATATTTTATCAATTATTAGGTATAATATATATATATCATATTAATGATAATATTTTAAATAATTATCATCATTATTATTAATTGCTTGAATGCATATGATAAAGGCAAAATAATTCAATCATACATAACTAAAGCTCTGATAAAATGTTTTATACTTTGAGCGGAAGATAATCTATATTAATAAAATCAGAGTTTTGTCTGTAAATTTGTCGGAATCGAAAAATTTTGCGATATCTTCACGTTTTACACCCCATGAAAGCCGAAAATGACTTCAGAAAATTTTGCCTGTGTGTGTGTGTGTGTGTGTCTGTGTGTGTGTCATCGTGTCCGAATGTCGCTTTTTTTTGTCCGGGCATCACTTGAGAACGGCTGGACGGAATTCAACGACGCTTGGCAGGTATTTAGGTCTTCACCCAACTTAAAATTATATCTATCAACTTTTCAGAAATTCCCCCCCGTTCCCCCCCTAGGGGGTAAAAGACTAAAACACGTTTGTCCGGGCATCACTCGAGAACGGCTGGACGGAATTCAACGGCGCTTGGCAGAAACTTAGGTCTTCACCCAACTTGAAATTATATCTATAGAAATTTTCAAAATTATGATTAGTGTTTAAATTGTGTGTAAAGAACGCCTGCGCATGCGCCATAAATATTTTTTCACTAAAATGCTTTGAATGAAAAAATAAAATATAAAAATAAATTTTTAAGTTAGACTTTTGTATTCGCGTGATTTTCACTACAAATTATGAAAAGATTGAAATGAAGTGTTGCCATCTAAGTTTCATACTTTAGTTAATTTTATAAAATCTAATTGTCGTATCGAAAAACTGTTTACACCCCAGGATTCAGAAAAATCACCTCTTTCATTTGGTACTGAATTTGTAATGATAAGTCTGATATTTCTAATTTATTTTTCCCTTTATCCGTTTTTCCGTTGCCACTTAAATTTCATACTTTAGTTAATTTTTAAAAATCTAATTGTCGCATCGAAAAACTGTTTGAACCCCTGGATTCAGCAAAATCGCCCCTTTCATTCGGTATCAAATTTATAAATATAGGTCTGATATTTCTAATTTATTTTACCCTTTTTCCGTTTTCAACCCAGATTCGATATGGAACAGCTTTAGTATTGGATCCCTTTGGCAAAATTTGAAATTCGGCACCGAAGTACCTCGGACGTTTCTCGCCAAGATCTTTAATTGCACAATTGAGATAGCCTATTCAGTTCATCGCAAAAATGGCTTAAAATATTTAAAGTCACCAAAGGGTTCCGATACTCAAGCTGTGCTTTTTGTATTTATTTATTTATAATACTGTCTATTAAAGACTTCTGTGGTCACGAAATTTGGTGTGTAAATTGTTTGTATGCATCCGGCACTTATTGTAACTGCATTTCACATTCGAAATCCCCCCCCCCCCTTCTCGGAGTCGGAGGGCAATAAACATGTGTAAAAACATGTTTTTCCGTTTGAATTCGCTTTGAATTATCTTAGAATGGCGAATTTTGGTGTGTGGATATTGATTAAGTGTACGCATTATGTACATTAGTGGGATTTTGCAAAACTTCGAACTCACCCGCTGAGGGTGGGGAAGTAAGAAGTGGGTAAGTTGTGCCGAAGACAGTGGGGACCCAGACTCCTAACATTGGGGGCGAGAAAACCTCTACCAATCACAACGAGAACTTAGGTTATTAATAAAGATATGGCATTTTGACAAATCATTTAAGTTTAACGTCCAGCGAAGCGGGCAAAGCCTGCTAGTCTAAAAATAATAATAATAAAATTGAATAATAATAATTTGTAACTTTTATAAGAATATTTATAACTTTTTATTCCAAATGTTCAAATATAAACAATCATTTAATACAAATCTGGATTTTCATTATTTTTTCACTTGTTATTATTTTTCAATTCGTGTATCAAGTATAAAAAATGCTTGTTAAAAATATATAAGTAAATCTTGCAAAATTACATGAATAGTCCAATAAAAACCTTTTCAATGTATAGGATTGTGTATAGATGGCAGCACTAGATATAAGACTTGGAAATATTGTGATTGTTTAAAAATTGTATTAAATGAAATGAGAAAAGTAAAATAAATTGATTTACTTCCTATATGATGTACGAAACGACAATTAGGCCATTTAATGAGATATGAAGTTTTAATATGTTTTAAAATTCGTTAATTTTTAATTTGATCTGCATCTATATACTAATATTTTTTTCTAAATTTCATAAATATAATTTTTATGTGGCATATCCGCACTAAATAATATTTAAACAATGCTAATATAAGAATATATATGTTACTTTCAATCAGCCTCTTTTTTTTTTTTTTTTTTTTTTCTATTAATATTCAAATTAGATATAATTTAATATCACAATAAAAATCTGAAATTATTTAATTTATAACATGACATATTATGCATATTATGTATTAAAATAATAATAATAATAATAATGAATAGAGACTTAGTGAAAGAATTATTAAATTTTTTTTATCCTGCTCAGTAACCAAGAGTTTTTGCATACAGAGCTGGTAGGTGAGAAGTGCCGGATTAAACACTAGGTCACGCTGTCAGTCTAGCCCAGGCCTGTCCAGCCCCAAACAATTGGCGGGCCGCATTAAAAATATGTTTTATTCAGGCGGGCCACACAGTATGTGCGCATGCATGTGTTTGTTTATATGGTTTTGTGAGTGTATGAATCGTGTATGTTATGTATTATTATTATTGTTTATTTATTTATTTTATTTTATTTATTTATTTATTTATATTTTTATTTTTGGGGGGGAGTGGGGAGGGGGGAGACGGGGTTAATTTAGAGCAAAATACGTTAATATCAATTTATATTTTCATCCAGAAATTAAATATAGAACCATCAAAAATTTATGACTAGCTATTAAAAAAAGAATGTGAATAATGGATTCTATAATATTTTTTACAACAGTGTGTTGTTTTTAATTTATCAACCGTTGAAAGGTATTTCCCCTTCAGAAATTCAGAACGGATTAATTAACGTTTAATCGAAATTTTCAAACTTTAAATATCGTTAATATCCTCGTGGGTAGCAAAATATTGCACGGCGGGACGCATACGGCCCTGGGGTCGCGGGGTGGTCACCACTGGTCTAGCCATTCGAAGTTTTAGGTGGATTTTTCCCAAATTCGAGTGAATATGGACTAGATCCCTTTAGAAAACCCACCCGGAGTTAGATTCCTCGACTAGACAAGCGGCCTTGAAAAATCATACACAATCTTTGAAATATTGCTCATTTGAACCAAAGTAAATTCCAAAATGCTCATTCGAACTAATAAAAATAAAAATAATATGTAAAGTTTTGTTAAGCAATCAAATTGTACTTTTAATCGTCGTATTTTTGCCACTTTAAAAATTAATTGATGCATTTATACATGTACAGGTGCGTATAGGAAAGATAATTTCTCGCATTAGTATTAAAAACTGACTGTTTAATTACTTCTTTTTTTTTCTCTCACAATTAAAAGACATATGTAAATCAACATTTTGTGATTGAAAAAAAAAAAAAATCTTTTTAATTTCGAAACAGTCTTTATTTATTTATTTATTTATTTATTTATTACTTTTTATGTCATTTACTAAAAATAAAAAAAAATAATAAAAAGATTTAATAAAAAATGTTTCCACAATGTGTAAAATAACAAATACAATAATGTTTGACACTTTTTTTAAAGCCTTTCGCGTAAAGAAAACGCATTAAAATTATTATTATTATCATAAAAAAAAAAAAAAAAAAAAAAAAAAAAAAACTACGAGTTAGATACTTAAAATAAAATTTACCTAATAAAACTTTATTATAAATTACCTAAACTATATGGCTCCACCAGTGACCGAGTGATTCTGCGTTCAAAGATGGTAGACGGGAAGTGCCGTATTCGACCCCTGGTCACGCTCATCGACCTATCCATTCGGAGATTTCTGTAGTTTATTTCCAAAACTGCTGCAAATACGAGTTAGGACCCCTTAGACAGACCTTCGCGGAAGGCAATCCAACTATTGGCATAGGACCCTAGTGTAGTCAATCGGACACAATAACCACAACCTAAATTATATGCCTCTATTTTTAATATTCAAAAAATTTAATAATTATTAATTAAAAATTTTATATAATTGACAATTCACTTTGTATTCTATAGCTTTGAGGCTAACGTGTTATAAGTTTAAATACTAACAATTTACATAAATTTTGTTGTGGAAAAAAACAAAACAAAACTATTATGCAGGGCGATTATATAATAACCTGCACTGAATGTGATCTCCTAGCAAACGAAGTATAGAACCCCTTAACGCGCGCTGTCCTCGCTGCGAGGACGCAAAATTTAAGATCCAGCTGCAAAAATTCATCCCGGAAATATTTTAGCAAAAATTTACGTTTATAACATAGTAGAAAAGGCCAGTTTTTTTAACCTGAAAATTTAAAATTTCTTTTAGTTTAATTTAGTTCAGGAATTCCGGTGGCAGTATAATTTAAATGATCTGAATTGTCTTGCGCCGCAAAGGGTTAAGAAAAATTACAAGTACGCTTGGTTAAAATATTAAATTTAGTAATAATGATTTTTTTTTTTTTTTTTTTTTTTTTTTTAACTTAGAAAGTTTTGCAGAAAGAAAACGAATTGACATAAGATGTCATATATTTAAAAAATGAATTGTTTGTTTTACATTTGGTGTGTTTGCGTTCTCATTTTTAATTTTTTGTATGTATCTTTAGATCGTATGTATTTTGTATATTTTGTATGTATTTTCAACACTTTCGACACATTTCGATTATTGCATGTAATCGAGATGTTAAGGCAGCGGAAGCTGCTTGTGAGGCTTTAGTATATGAAGAATGAACAATGCTTCAATGTACTGATCGCTACTGGTTTTCGAGCTTCAGAAATGAAAACTTCAATTTGAAGGACGGACTACACTCCAGTAGTCCAATTCCATCCCATGAAAAAGTATTGAGTTATATGCTACAAAAAAATTCTTGTCAAGCGACAAGACAATTGGCAGAACAGATGCATTATGCAAAAAAGATTATGGCGAGCCTTTCTCATTCAATGGGCAAGGTTCTGAACCTCGGTGCTTGTGTACCGTATACTTTGAGCAAAACCAACAATAATCAACGCTTCATAATCGCTGCTAGTTTGCTTGTTTGAAAACATTTTCTTTACCGCATATTCATGGAGGATGAGAATGCGGTCTTTACGCCAATATGAATTAACGAAATAATGATTCCGCTACAAAGAAAGAGCTTTTCTTAATCTGAAGGGAGAAAAAAGACTTTTCATCCTCTATGAACCATGTGTATGTGGTGGACTGGGAAGTCATAATTCATTGCGTGCTGCTCGAACGGAACCAAATATTTAACGCGGACCTCTACATTCAGCCAATGCATCCATTTAACTTTTTAGACCAACGAAAATGACGGACTAGACGTAATGGAATTCTTCAGCTGCACAACAACGTCCTTCCCCATATCGAGAATTTGACGAAAGCTGAAATTCGAACCTTAAATAGAAAATACTGTCTCACCATCCATACTGTCCAGATCTGGCCCTTCAAAGTATATTTCTTTCGTTTACATTCAAACGTTTAACGCTGGGTATCATTTAATATATGATGGGAAATCGAGCGATTGATTGAATGAATTCTTCGGGATTTTTATATCCGAAAAATCAACAGAATAATTCAAAGTTGGGAGAATTTTAGAATCGACAACGGGAAGTATGGATTAATTTATTGTAGTTTTTCATGCTACAAAAATAAAATTTGAAAAGGCACTCACCACTTACTACTCATCACAATATTTTAACATATAGTAAAGAATGACGTCCGGCTCTCACATATATTATATTATATACAAACATCATATCTCTATACATAGATATAGGTTTACTAATTGGATCAGGGAATTTCCATAGTGAAACACCATAATTGGTGTTGTGTCAATGACTGTAGCTGGAGACACACTGGTTAAAACACAATAAAAAAGCAATGAGATCAGAAAATAGGGACAAACAAGTCACAAGAAAAAAAGTATAAATTAAATAAAAGCTCAAATCCTACTTTTTCTAAATGAAACATGATCCTCACATCACCTCAATTTTTATGTATCTTCTTTAGTTTTGTAAATATTTTTTGTCCAAAATTACCTCTACTTAAAAGATAACAAAAGAAAAAAAAAAGCTGCACTTTCATATTTTTTCATATTTCTTTTCTGCAACTGCCAATTTTATTGTTTAAAAGCAAATTTTCGAACAAATTTTATTAGCTTCTTTCCACGCAAAATTTAGGATTGAGCCAAACATTTAAAAAGAAATATAATTGTTAGAAAAGTTGCAATTTAAAAAATTTCTTTTAAAATCGCAACTAACGATACCATAAAAATAATCAATTTTTGAATAAAAAGAAAGAAAAAAATTAATGCACGAGATGGCAAAATAATTAAATGTTAACAAATCATTGGTAAGATGGTTTTTAGCGCTATATATGTATATCTATATTAATAAAATCAGAGTTTTGTCTGTAAATTTGTCGGAATCGAAAAATTTTGCGATATCTTCACGTTTTATACCCCATGAAAGCCGAAAATGACTTCAGAAAATTTTGCCTGTGTGTGTGTGTGTGTGTGTGTGTCATCGTGTCCGAATGTCGCTTTTTTTGTCCGGGCATCACTTGAAAACGGCTGGACGGAATTCAACGGCGCTTGGCAGGAATTTAGGTCTTCACCCAACTTAAAATTATATCTATCAACTTTTCAGAAATTCTCCCCCGTTCTCCCCTAGGGGGTAAAAGACTAAAACACGTTTGTCCGGGCATCACTCGAGAACGGCTGGACGGAATTCAACGTCGCTTGGCAGAAACTTAGGTCTTCACCCAACTTGAAATTATATCTATAGAAATTTTCAAAATTATGATTAGTGTTTAAATTGTGGGTAAAAAACGCCTGCGCATGCGCCATAAATATTTTTTCACTAAAATGCTTTGAATGGAAAAATAAAATATAAAAATAATTTTTTAAGTTAAAGACTTTTGTATTCGCGTGATTCGCACTACAAATTATGAAAAGATTGAAATGAAGTGTTGCCATCTAATTTTCATACTTTAGTTAATTTTAAAAAATCTAATTGTCGTATCGAAAAACTGTTTACATCCCAGGATTCAGAAAAATCACCTCTTTCATTTGGTACTGAATTTGTAACAATAAGTCTGATATTTCTAATTTATTTTTCATTTTATCCGTTTTTCCGTTGCCACTTAAATTTCATACTTTAGTTATTTTTTAAAAATCTAATTGTCGCATCGAAAAACTGTTTGAACCCCTGGATTCAGCAAAATCGCCCCTTTCATTCGGTACCAGATTTATAAATATAGGTCTGATATTTCTAATTTATTTTACCCTTTTTCCGTTTTCAAACCAGATTCGATATGGAACAGCTTTAGTATTGGATCCCTTTGGCAAAATTTGAAATTCGGAACCGAAGTAGCTCGGACGTTTCTCGCCAAGATCTTTAATTGCACAATTGAGATAGCCAATTCAGTTCATCGCAGAAATGGTTTAAAATATTTAAAGTCACCAAAGGGTTCCCATACTAAAGCTGTGGTATTGTATTTATTTATTTATAATATTTTCTATTAAAGACTTCTGTGGTCACGAAATTTGGTGCGTAAATTGTTTGTTTGCATCCGGCACTTATTGTAACTGGATTTCACGAAATTCGAAATTCCCCCCCCCCCACACACACACACCTTCTCGGAGTCGGAGGGCAATAAACGGTGTAACTTTAGTATAACCCCACAGCTGAATTTGCCGATTTTTCTTTGGTGCCGTTTTGAAGGATAACGATGTCGTTCTGGACTGTTTGCAATATAATATGCAGCCTAATATGTTGTTTATTTTGGATTTTTGATCTTATGATTTAGATTATGATTTTATCATTTATCATATATGATTTATGATTTAGCCATAAGCGCCAACAAAAAAAAAATCGCCAAATATCGTTGTGGGGTTATACTGAAGTTGTTCCCAATAAACATGTGTAAAAACATGTTTTTCCGTTTGAATTCGCTTTAAATTATCTTAGAATGGCGAATTTTTGTGCGCGGATATTGATTAAGTGTACGGATTATGTACATTAGTGGGATTTTGCAAAACTTTGAACTCATCCGCTGAGGAAGGGGAAGTAAGAAGTGTGTTCCGAAGGCAGTGGGGACCCAGACTGGATATTGATTAAGTGTACGCATTATGTACATTAGTGTGATTTTGCAAAACTTCGAACTCACCGCTGAGGAAGGGGAAGTAAAAAGTGAGTAAGTTGTGCCGAAGACAGTGGAGACCCAGAGTCCTTAATTTGCGAGCGAGAAAACCTCTACCAATCACAGCGAGAACTTAGGTTATTAATAAAGATATGGTATTTTGAGACTTCATTTAAGTTTAATGTCCAGCGAAGCGGGCAAAGCCTGCTAGTATATATATATATATATATATATATATTCTGTTTAAGCTGCAAATTTTTCTCTAAGCGGCTACATTGATCATCCAGGCAACATGACTGCAAGTGAAAAAGCCATTTTAAAATAATCAATTTGTATTACGTTCAGAACTTAGAAGAGATTCAGAAAAAGAGTTTAGCAACATAATTTCTTTAAAAATAGTGTAATGACGATTAAACAAAGCAGGTTTAAAAGTCAGAAGATTTGTAAAAAAAAAAAAAAAAAAAAAGGCATTATTTTCGATAAGAATAAAGAAAAGAAAATCAGTCCGCTGAATTTTTTTTTTAAACGGCCGGTTAATTATTGTGTTGCAGCGGCTTTCTCTGATAAGCCAAGTTTGAAATATTTAGAGCTCACTAATACAAGCTAGTCGGATAAAGAAAACGTTACTGGTTAAACGAACATTTGTTTTTTAAAACAGTACAACATTCTCCGGGCATTATGGTATAAAGGTGCATAATTTTTCAAGGAGTCGGGCAAATTTTAATTTTCAAAGGATCAATTCTGTATTGATAAGTATAAAGGATTTAAGTCCAAAAATGTCGATTTTGAGTTAAGTACATAGTCAGACTCAGAAAAAAATTCTCTATCGATTGGTATAAAGGATTTAAATCCATGTCATTTAGTTTTTGATAAAATTCATTGGTAAAAAAAGATTAAAGTCAGAAATGTAGCATTAATCTTTGGTATAAAATATTTAATTCAAATTTTTCCCTTTATGAAATGAAGGTTGACAATCACTGAATGGTATAAAGGGTATAAATCAACATGATCCCTTTTTCCTAATCGATTCTTCTGATTTGTTTTTAGTTAGTTTAACTTTATTTTTCGTCTCCTGAAAAATCAAGAATATGGACTTAAATCCTTTATACTTATCAATACAGAATTAACTCGAAATAAAATGCGGTCATTATAAAATTTGAAACCGACCCGACTATTTTAGAGGTATCTCAGACTTTTTCACAATGAATATTTCAAAATTATAATATATCTTGCCACACGGCGTCTATGTTAAGTTTATTTGGTTCAAATTATTAAAATTACATATTTATTCTCATGAGCACATACTAATCTGTAAATAATTATTTTTTTTTTCACCCTAAGTTAAATCCTACAAATAATATCGTAGAATTTCGTCTTTACCAGAGATCAAATGATACTAATCCTCAATCCGGTCAAAAATTGTATACAAGAATTTTTCAAGAACTAGAAAAAATATTTACGACTATGTACTTTCTAGAAGCTGAGATATAACCTTCCTGTAAATAGGAAAAAAATGCAGTATAGCGGTGTCCCTGTTTTGCGCAATTATACATGAAAGAAGCTGTGATATAACCTATTCCATTTGGTAAAACACACACATACAATCAAACAGCGTTTTCTAGAGATGCTTAATTCTAGAAATTAAGCAATTCTTTATTCTTTATTCAATGTAACTCGTAAATTGAAAATAAAAAAATATATTGAACTATTATATTCTTCTCTTGTCTATGACAGAATTTGAAAAATGATTTATAAAAAAACATAGTTTTTAAAGTAGTCATGTTACAAAGAAAAAATCAATATAGTTATCAAACTAACAATACAATTAAAAAAAAAAAAAAAAAATCAAACAAATAATATATTTTTTTTATACTGACAATCTGATATATTCTTCATCTAATATCTTTTTTTTATTAAGTGTCATTTGACAGTACTAGCAGAAAAAAAAAAGTGTTTTTGAGCTTAATTAGTAACAAGAATTCTAATTATTTCATGATCAGAGACATTTTGAAACTTTTAATGAAAACAGGTGTCGCATGTTTCTCCTTTAATTGAACATGCATTTTTTCCCCCCTGCTTCTTCTTCTTCTTCTTTTTTTTTTTTTTTTTTTTTTAGGATCCCCGGGATTTCTATTTTTAAATATTGAGTTATAAGTCGACAGAGCATAGTTATTTTTTTTTATGACTATTACTTTTTAATTACCTTGTGCTAAATATTACAATCAAACATAAAAAAAAAAAAAAAAAAAAAAAAAAAAAATATATATATATATATATATATATATATCCTTGTGATATTTTATATAAGTTTTAATGTATGCCTTGATTTTAATAAACAAAAATACAGTTATTTGCTTTGAAACATAGTACTGTGTTACTTTTTTTTTTTTTTTTTTTTCGTCGTTTCTTAAACCATTTGATAGCTATGAAGTGAGTAACAAAAACAATTGTCATTTTATCTTGCATAGTTCTTTAATTTAAATCTCTTTTAGTTAAAATATAAAAAATATTTTTTTCTAAAAGTACTACACTAAGTTTTTCGTTGAGATGAAGCAAATGGTTTATGTACAGGGACACTTAAAAGTATTCAAATACATTACATCTATGGGGGAAATTCCAGGTAAGTAGAGTTTGACATCTGTAGACTGCACTAAACCAAATGAAACAAAAATATAATTTTTATAATAGAGATAGTCAACTGGGAAAACAAATTTGTGTATGTAGAAGTCTCCCCTCTCTCTGGGTCCCCCCTCGAGGGGAGAAAGTTTTCATGATTGGTATCTTTCAAAAGAGCTCGTCAATACCTTTAAAACGAATGGTTGAACCATCGATCTGCGATAATTTAAAATAAAGTTATCGTTTTTTTTTCATTTCTAACAATATATATATGTATATATATATATATATATATATATATATATTTAAGGTAATATTGAGAATAAATTCAGCTTTGTTTGGATATTTATTGTTATACTATTTCTCTAATATGGAAACCGTGTGCATTATCATAGAAGATAATTTGTTTTAATAATAATTTTAATAAATTATTTTTACTGAGTGACTTTGTATAGGAAAATATAGACGAAAGTCATGTTGTGGCCACAAAACACTAGTTATTTGTTATTAGTGGATGTGCTTTACTAATAATATTTTACCATTTCCAGGAAAGCTGTTCGGGAATTGAAATAAATTCCTCATAGAGATATGGTAAATAATGTATGTTTTAAGCTAAATATTCATCACTTGTTTTTTGTATATTTATACGTTTTGAGACTTCCTGATTACCGTAGTCAAGTTTTTTAACGTTTGATCTTTGTCTGTGTCTCTTAGAGTAACTTAAAAACGAATAGTTTACGGAGATCCAAATGTTGTATTTTGAAGTTAATATGAGTTTATTGCTGGAAAAGTTTGGTCAAGATTGGTAAGTTTCAGTGAATGTTGCGTGTGAAAATTGCCTGTATAATTTTAAGTAAACTTTTAATTTTAATAACAGAATTAAATTCTATATAAATGTAGGTGCATTTATTAAAAGGGGGGTTGAGGGGGGGGGGCGGAAGCCCCCGTCACACAGAACTATTTATCACATAAAACTCTTCCGAAGCCTAATTTGAATTGTTTAACATAGGTTTACATAACAGTACTCGTTATCTTACCTCTTAATCTCCAACCTGTATACAAATTCACTCAGTAAAAATAATTTATTAAAATTATTATTTAAAAAAAATATCTTATATGATAATGCAGACGATTTCCATATTAGTGAAGTAGTATAACACTAAATATCCAAGTATTAAATTTCAGGGTAAGAGAAAGTCGTGTGACTGACACACCAGATTATTCTTCCTTTTTTTCTGCGCTGTGCTAGGTTTACATTGTTTGATACGTATGGAATTTATAGTTGATATGCAGAGATACTCAAAATTAGTCCAACAAATTTCAGAAAGTGATGTAATTGGCAAATCTCTGAAAAGTTTTAAATATATATATTTTTTTAATTTACTAACAGTGGTAAATGCTTCATGAATATAGGCTTCAATATCACATGTATTTAAAAAAAAAAAAAAAAAAAAAAAATTCAGCTGAATGTATTTATTGTTATTGTTATTATTATTATTATTTGTTTTCGGGGATGCTAGATTAAAAAAATTACCTTTATTATTATTTTTTTTTTCCCACCACGTACGGTTTTCTTGTAAAACAAAAACTGATTGCATTAAAAAATGATTTTTTTTTTTTTTTTAAATATTAAATTAAGCGTATTCTTTCTCATAACTAACAGTTCTTTCATGACATATTTAAAATTCTGCGCTCATCATTTATGCCGGTGAAACCATTTTTGTCATTTCCCCAACCTTCTCCGAACGTGCTTCCACTTCCATCACTTCTAATGCCCATTCCACATGCTTGCTATTTTCAATTTTATATTTGTTTCTTAAGTTTTACTTTAATAAATATTGTTTTAAAGTAAGATATGATTATTGAAGTTGTTTTTATAGTCATGTTATAGGATCACAGTTTTCTCCATTTCACGCAAAGTGCAACTAAAAGTATGTTTTTTGTTACACACACACATACACACACACACACACACACACACATATATATATGATATATATACATGATTTGTTTTACTATATTTATTGATTTCAGCGAGTAAAATTATTTAAGAAGCAGTTGCAATATAATTATGTAGTTTTTTTCCGTTGCAGGTTGAATTGGGGAGTTGTGGGAGCGTTATCTTATCACCAAACACATGCACAGAAATTTTGTCAAATAAATCTGTTTTGAACTGTTATTAAAAATACAGTAAAAGTTTTCAGATACAGTACCTCATTTGTTAACCTAATATTGTAATAATACGTCTATATGGTAAGAAAAAAAGGCGTTATTGCCACTCTACAGTAAAAAACCATTAAAGCATAAAAAGTTATTATTATTATTATTATTTTTTTTTTTTTTTTAAATGCAGTACTAAGAAAAAACAAATATAGTTAACTCTTGGTTAACCAGCATTCAACTAACTGGAAAAATTCTCTCTCCGAATTATTTTATCCCACTTCCAACAAATTGTTTAAAGAAAATTACCGATATTTTAGAAAGATTCCATTTTCAAATAATAATAATGTCCGATTTACTATAAAACAAATCATTGTTCGTATTTATAAAGGCAAATCTTAAAAAATAAAAAATAAAAAATAAAACAAATAAATAAATAACGTAAAAAATTTCTCCTATTTTGGATAGAATCTTCAGCTAATCATGAGAGGAGCACTTGTTTGGTATATCAGAATAAATGAAATTCAGGTGAAAAGCAGAGAGGTCGTTTTATCGAGAAGAGAGGGCGTTATTATGGATTTTTACCGTAAACTATTTTATCTATTTTAAGATAAAATAGATATTATTAAAGACAGAAAATTATTAAAGAGCCGCTAAACTGTAAAAAGAGCCTAAAGAAAAATAAATAAATAAATAAATAAACTTTTTAAGTATTTCGCATGAAAGTGTGCGCAATTTTTCATAAAATAAATAGAAATAAAATAAATCTTTGAATTCTTTAGTAGTGATTTATTATTATTCTCATATTTGACAAACGCCCTAAAAACCTGTTTCGTTGCAGAAAATGCAATATTTGCAATGCAAGCGCAGTCGTTTCTCAACAGATTTTAAAATATTACCCTATTGTAAATAAAATATCAAATATAAATAGAGACACTTTTGTAACAAGAAATTTTTTTCATTTTTTTAATAGTCTAATAAAAATAAGTTCTTGTAGCTTAAAGATAGCATACCTTTAAATGATGCTTTGAAATTAAATCTCACAAAATAAGTGCAAAGAAATTTACATAAAATGGAAATAAAATCATTTTTGTGCTCTTTAATTGTTGTTATAAAACAACGAAAGCAGTTGTTTTACGCAAATTTTGAAAAAAGGGAGCACTATTAATCTTCTTTTTCCGTTTTTCTTTGCTTAGTTTGTAGTAATTTGCTTGAATTATATATTTAAAGCATAAACTACGTTTTGAATGATGTGACTAATTTGTAAATTATATAAGTTTAAATACAAACAGAGTTTATTTTTTTTTTATTGTTTTAACTCTCTTATTTGTTTGGAGTGTTATATGAAATCTCCTCACCAGTTCATGTTTTTAAAATTAATCGAAATCTGGATTAAAATGACAGCACCTGCGTGGTGCTGCCATTAATATTTACTATATATTAACATTTTCTTTAAGAGTTTTCTTTTTTTACTTAAAATGTTTTTTTCGCTTTTACTATATGAATTATGCTAAATATATTTTTATTTTTTTTGTCTGCTCTTTTCTCAAGAATACTAATAGAAGGAGAGTTCCATATCGAACAGGAAGAAATATACACTCTCTCTCTCTCTCTCTCTCCCTCTCTCTCTCTCACACACACACACACACGCACACACACGCATATATATTCCGTTTAAGATTTCAGTGTTTTCAAGCTAACGTATTTCAGATTAATTCAACTGTCTTTTCTTTCTTCTCTGTAAAAAAAGAAAAAAAAAAGTTTCATTACATACATAAAAGATTTAGGCTTCTTTAAAAAATGTTTTCATTTAAAGAAATTACTACTTACTTCATTTAAAATCCAAAACGAAAACATGATGCAAAGTTATGTGAAATAAATGGAGAGTGATGATAATTATTGATCGAAATACTTTTTATAGTTTTAATCATAATAATAAAAATTTCCTAACAAAAAATTTAAATAACCAGTTTTACAATATCTAAATTAATATTTTTGATATCATGCATTTTATACTTGTGTTACTTTGAATACATAGGGTTTTATGTGATAGTTTCTAATTTCAAATAATTAAAAATAAATAAAAACCTGAAGCCTATTCTTGTTTCCTAAGTAATAGAAATAAAATTCTGCAAAAACAGAATTCAATTTGGCACGACAGGACTTGTTTTTTTAAATCTATTCTTTCGTATAAAATTATGCAGTTACTGTGTTTCTTGCGTTAACATCTGTTATTATATTCTTAACACTTCTTCACTACAGATTTAGTATAGGATCTCCTTGGCGGCTTCTAATTTTCATTTTTATTTTTTTCTCATTTTTCATAATAAATTAAAATGGCTATCGCAATCGAACGAGCACTCCAGTGCCAAATTTCAAATTTTGCCAGGTGGTCCTATTACTGAAGCCGTTCCATTTTTTAAACACATTTTTTCACAATTTTATTTTAAATATTTTTTAACCTGATGCGAGGCGAGAAAAAAGGAAAGATATTTTTTATTGATCTTAACATACAAAAATCGTAAAAAATAAAATAAATAAATACAGATAAATTAATAATAGAATAATATTAGAATTCCTTGATAGAAGAAAATTGTTACACGTTTATTTTTTTCTACATAAAAATAGGTATATATATATATATATATATATATATATATATATATATATATATTGACGAAAAAAAATAATAATACGTTGTGGTTTTCATTTAATATTTTTTGAACCAATTATCCGATTGAACTGAAAGAAAGGCATTAGCTGCATTTTGTTCTAAATAATAAGTGTAGGGGAACATCTACAGTTATGGGAATACTCCGGTTGTGGGCACCCCACCATATCTTTTAACAAAAAGTAAATACGGTGGATTTGAGTACTGTCAAACATGTATTGTGACAGTAAGCAGTTATTGCGGTAACACCGAATTGAATAGACGTATTTGCTTAGTATGTCGAAAAAAAAAAAAAAAAAAGCAACACAAAAGTAATTTCTGAATTTTTTCAATTTGCGATAAATCGAAGTGAATTAATTAAAAAATGTGAGTGTAATATATATTCATGCAGTATATTCAATATATTTCTTTATGCAATGCAGAATTAAGCCAAAATTTGGAATGAAAATAGTTTTTTCTGTCGTTATAAAAGTGATTGTCATTCCCGGTTGTGGGCACCCATTTTTATTTCATTTAATGCGTGTTTTTGACTTACGACTTATCAAATATGGTCGTTTAAAGCAACATAATATATTTTATTAGTGTTTTATGTATTTTTAGGCTTTTTTAGCCATGTCAACCCCGGAAAAGTCAATCGATCCAAAACAAATGCATTTTAAGGCGATGGTTAACCCTTTCAGTCGCAGTGTTCCCGCTGATGGAACACCTAATTTTAATTCTCAAGTGCAAAAACTCATCCCGGAAATTTTTAAGCAAAAATTTACATTTATAACATAGCAGAAAAGGCCCTTTTTTTAACGTGAAAATTTAAAATTTCTTGTATTTTAATTTTGTTCGTAAATTCCGGTGGCAGTATAATTTAAATGATCCGAATTACCTTGCGCCGCAAAGGGTTAAAATACTCCGGAATAAATTGAAATGTTGGGATCTATGCTACTTTTACGAGTGTTTGTTGTCTATAATGTTTACTTATAAAGTGATTTATTTATTAAATTAAATATTATTTGAATTTAATAAGGTTTACTTACAGATGTTTCAAACTGAAAATTTCTCGAAAAGGAACAATGCTAATTTTTTATTTTTTAAATATTTACGATCAGCTGTGTGTCTAAAAGCCATTTTTAAAATTAGTTTAGTAATTTTTAAAATAAATTAAGTAGTGAACGTTAAAGGGTTAAAGCCATTTAGGATTGCTTAATACTATATACGAAATCCATAAAATCGACTGCCTGAGAATATGGACCTCATCGCAGCTTCTGTGTCCCTACAGAAAAATCCTAGAAAAGTTAAGGGTCAACCTGCTGTCAAACTGCAGACCAAGCGCGCTAAAAATAGGAACATTCGGGATCAGGAGATGATGTCGATTTCTGCATTATTTGTTTGGAGCACCTTCTACCATGCAGGACAAGAGCAAATTCAATCAAATGCAACGAGTATGATCGTCTGGTGCATTTGAAATGGGCCAATATATAGGAAAATTGTTTTATTTACAAACATTGCACTTCTGATTTGAAGGATGAAGAAGATGAATAAAATCGGAAAAATGCCATTTTCTGTTATTATTTCGGCCACTGAGTCCTTACAAAATGAATAAGATTTTTTGTTTTCTGTATTTATGGTGGGGTTTTTTATTATTTTCCCATTTTTAGCGGATTTTTCAAGTGTGCCCACAACCGGGTACAAAATTTTCTTTGGCAAAAAATGATCACTTCACAAAATTGGTAATAATTTTTTTCTGGTTGACGGAATCAATACAATTACTTCATCAAACGTTAGCTAATGGTTCTAGCTTTCCATTGGTATTCATATATTTGCATAATATTTATTCTTTCAAATGTTATAAGCTAAAATCAAAACTGTGTCCACAACCGGAGATGTTCCCCTATACTTATTTTCGCAACGATCGGTTGAACGATGTAGCTTTATAGCCTGACATATTAGCCTGACATATTATATATATATATATATATATATATATATATGCTTAATTCAAGGTGGGTTACCGCAAATTTCCACAACGTAAAATCGTTGTCCGAAAGTAAGAGCCCTGTTGTACTAAAAGAGAAAAGAAAAAAAGTACATAACACGAAATGATTGTATTGCTACTTTTAGTTATACTGAAAATAGCTTTATTTACGTAAAGTTATATAATCATTGCATAACAACAACAACAATAAATAAATAAATAAATAAATAAATTTAAAATAAATTTAAAAAAAAAATCCCTCTTCAATATTCTTATTTCAACATGATAATAAATTTGAAAACAAAGCAATATGTTATTCTAAATTTAAATTTACACTTAATTCATTAATACAAGTACATTTAATCACTTAAAGTCATTCCATATTTCGAATCTAATTCATCCTTATTTGAACCGGTACATTTATAAATTTAATGTTACTGTAATATGTAGCTTAAACAATTTATTATTATTATTATTATTATTATTATTATTATAGACATAGTTTGGATGTCTTAAAACAAAACCCAAAGAAGCTGAAATTCCTTAAGGAGTATATTATTTTCTCTTCTTCTCAAAAAAGAAAAAATGCTGCTAAAAAAAAAAAAAAAAAAAAAAAAAAACACTGTCTCTCAAAATAACTAATTAGGAAAATCTCTCGAATTACTTAACTTTATTTCTTTATTATGTTAATTTGTTTTTTAAGTGTTGTTTCTCCAAACTTAATTCAAGAATTCGTTTGAAAAGGATTGCGTTTTACAAGGAAATAAATGCGCTATGTTCTTTGTGTAACTTTTGAAAACAAATCTTTTTAGCTTTACAGATATACATAATTATCAACAGCCGTATCTTTTGTAAAGAATTTCTTAAGACTAGAGAGAGATTAAAATTGAACAAATCAAAAAGTTTCCATTCCCGTTTACAGTTTAAAATTTGGAAATGTTTAATATGTGCAGTGTTAAATTAAGTAAAATGCAGAAGAAACAAAAATAAAAACCTTTGTTTTTCTATTTTTATTAACAGAAGTTTTATAAAAACTATTCCTATTTTTGATGATATAAGAAAGAGATTTTGCTATTAATTTACATATCTACGTATACGTGTAACAGTTGTTAACGCCTGCATTTTCCAAAGCAAAAATTTTTTAATATTAATTTTATGCAATATATTTCCATGATCAATTACGTAAAAATTAATATGTAGAAATATTGTTGGAAGAGTAAGGGAAAAAGGAATAAATATTCATTATAAGGAATAAATATTCATTATAAATTATAAATACTCTTTGTGTGAAATGTCGCAAATTGAAAAAAAAAAAAAAAAAAAAAAAAAAAAAAATGAAAAATAAAAATAAATGTGTTTATTTGCAATTTTTAAATAAAAACTTTAAAATTGATTAAAGCGTTTTTTTTTTTTTTTTTTTTTTTTTTTTTACTATAATTATCATTACTTTGTGTGATATGATTGATATATCTTTAGTTGCTAGAAGCATATTTGAAACATTTCTATTAAAATACCGCCGAACAGGAAAAATAATAATACGATTTCGATTTTTAAATTCAGATATAAATTGTATCGTATAAATATTGTATAAAATTTTATAAAATACACTGAGAAAAAATATATATACCACTTTCATCTAGAATGAATAAATGGTCATTTTCTAAATCCTTAAACTAGAAATATAGATTTCCGAGCTATGCGCATAAGGCACGCCAATAAACTGAATAGATGAAATGGTCAAGAATTTCTAGTCTACACATTTCTAGATAGTGAAACAATATTCTGAATCTTTTGTATTATGAGAAATTCTCGCTTAATATTCTAGAATTGGGTCATAAACCAAGATTATACCTGCTGAAACCCGCCTCTTGTATTCTCATTTATTTGGAGATATTTTGAAATAGGTTTGTCCTCGATAGTATAGGCAAACGCTCAAGAATTCTAATAGAGGTCTCTAGAATTCGCTTTCGAAGGAGACTAGAAATTTTTTTATAAGAAATTTATAAGGATGACACAGAACTATTTTTTCTAGAGACACAATTTAGATTCTAGATGTCAGTTATAGAATTTTTTCTCAGTGTATTGGCATGCCTTATACTCATAGCTTACAAATCTATATTTGTAGTTTAGGGATTTAGAAAAGCACCACCTATTCGTTCTAGATGAAAGCGGTATATATTTTTTTCTCAATGTAGTGTATATAAAATGTTGTATAAAATATATGCTAACTCTCTTACAAACATTGCCTTTAATATGTTAAATTCAGTGAAACGTCATCCATTTTGACGAGTGAAGGAATAGAAATGATATCAATAGAATGAATAGAAATAATGAATATAAATTTCTATAAATATATTTTAAAAAATATAGTAAATCTACATTGCATAAAGTGACAATTTCTTGCTTTAATTATTTTTTTATTATTATTTAAGCCACATTATGCACTTCAAACTGTCAGACTGTTATATATGCCTGAATGTAATAATAATTATTATTATTCAAAATTAGACCCTAATATTTTCAACGAGAAACATATATCAACAGACTTTTTTCTTTCTATTTAAAAATGTTACTTCAGTTTAAAATTCTGGCAAAATGCATGTGTGTTTTCATTATAAATCAAAAAATATAACTTAGAAACGGGTATTATAAGTCAAAGAAATCTTTGAAATAAAGCCTGTACTAATGAGAAAGTTTGAATGATAAATATGCAACGAGATTGTTATAGTTATATTTTATATTCGAGCAATCATATCTAGACCTTTCTGAATACTTTTATTTGTTTCGAATTGTATGTTGAAAAGAACAAACGTTGATTAGTTCTTTGAAACGTTTAAAAAGAACTACCGTATTTGTTGTTATACAATATCAGCTTATTGCAAGGTAAAGCTAGGAAAGTTTGTGCACAATTCAACAAATGTTATAAAAAATCCAAACATAAATTTTTTGCTAAACTTTTGGTGCATAACTTTGAATTGATCCTTCTTCTATGCATTTCTACTGCTATTTTGTTGCTCTGTTATAATTTAAAACAAAAGTAGTAATAAAACCAAGAGTGCTATTTTGCGCAATCTCTCCTTACAAGGTAGGAATGATTGCGCTTAATTATAACTATAATTACATTATTCATAATAATAATTCACTTAAATGACACTGTTGTAAGGTATTTGTAAACAAATATTTTTGCATTGGAAGTGAATATTTCAATTCAATGATTAAAAAAATCAGAAAAATAAAATTAATTTAAAAGTAAGTACAAAAGTTTATTCAAAGAAAAAAATACTAAAGAAACAGAAAAAAGAAAAAAATTAGATAAAGAACAAGACCATAAATAATATTAAGTTATTAGTTAACACGTTTAACTTGAAATTGGTACATTACCTTTCAGTTAGGATGGTTTCTTGTTTGCTGACCGAATCTCTCGTTGTCCACAATCATTACACATGTACATGTGAAGTTATTGTGCAATCACCTGCCACAAGCATTTCCGAGAAAAAAAAAAAAAAAAGCGTTAGTACACCGTCCGTGCAATTATATGTGCCAGTCCCGCCCATTTTTAAGCGCAGAATACGCCCAACATTTACTATTTATTAAAGTTTTTTTTTTCCCTCAAAATCTTGCGCCAAAAAATCATTTACGCTTTAAAATCCTTTACATTTATTTATTTATTTTATTTTATTGAAATTTAGACAATTACATTCTTTAAAAAGAATACTGAGTATGCTAATTGCCGAAACGTCAGTGGAGGCCCTCTGTTGAGACTCAAAACGGTTTTGGGCTGCGTCTGTGTGTCTTTCTGTCTGCCTGTCTGTCTGTCGCGCGATAGCGGCCGCAAAAATAGTGCTATTGACTTGAAGTTTGGTACACATGTTCATGAGCCCCACGAAACCAGCTGTATAGTTTTTGGTATGTATTCCATTTTTAGTTCGTATACAGGGACACGCCAAAGTTTTTTTTTTTTATCATTACGACCTATGGGAGGAATTTGTATGTATCACGATAGCGGCCACAAAAATCACGCTATTGATTTGAAATTTGGAACACATGTTCATGTGCCCCACGAAATCAGCTGTATACTTTTGGGTGTGTATTCCTTTTGTAATTCGTGTATAGGGAGACGCCAAAGTTTTTCTTATCATTACGGCCTATGGGAGGAATTTGTATGAACCGCGATAGCGGCCACAAAAATCACGCTATTGACTTGCAATTTGGTACACATGTTCATGAGCCCAACAGAATCAGCTGTATAGTTTTAGGTGTGTATTCCATTTGTAGTTCGTGTACAGGGAGACGCCAAAGATTTTCTATCATTACGGCCTATGGAAAGAATCTGTATGTACCGCGATAGCCACCGTAAAAATCAAGCTATTGACTTCCAAATTTTGCCGAAACGTGAATGGAGGCCCTCTGTTGAGACTCAAAAGGATTTTGGGTTCCGTCTGTCCGTCTGTCTGTCTGTCTGTTGTGCGATAGCGGCCGCAAAAATCACGTTATTGACTTGAAATTTTGTTCACATGTTCATGATCCCCACGAAATTAGCTGTATAGTTTTGGTTGTGCATTCCATTTGTAGATCGTGTACAGGGACACGTCAAAGATTTTCTATCATTACGGCCTATGGGAAGAATCTGTATGTACCGCGATAGCCACCGCAAAAATCAAGCTATTGACTTGCAATTTGGTACACATATTCATGAGCCCAACGGAATTAGCTGTATGGTGTTAGGTGTGTATTCCATTTTTCGTTCGTGTACAGAGACACGCCAAAGTTTTTCTTGTCTTTACGGCCTATGGGAAGAATTTTTATGTACAGCAATAGCGGCCGCAAAATTCCTTCGATTGACTTGTAAATTTGCGCACGCGTTCCAGCTTTGCATATAAGCAGCTGTATAATTTTTATTGCTGTATTTTTTTTATAAACTGTGAACAGGGACACGCCAAAATTCTTAACATTACGGCGTATGGGGTGAATTTCGTTTAAACGCATTTTAATACCATTACTTTGCAATGAAGAAAATTAAACTAGCGTACGTGAGTAAGATGCTTAAACTTATGTTGTTTGAAGAAAATGTGTGCTCATAAGCTTTCTAATTAATGTACAGGATCTTACAAAAGTGTTCTGACAATGTCACGTAGTCATCCAAACGATGTTACATTTGGAACAATTATTAATTTTAATCGCAAAATAAGCTGAATAGTTTTTACTGGTGTATACAATGTTTATGGTTCGTGTACAAAGACACACGAAAGATTTTCGTAACATTACGGCCTATGGTCAAATTTTTAATTTAAGCGCTCACTTTAATGCGTTTATGCTGAATTGAACTTAATAAAGTTAACATACATTATAAAGATGCTTAAAATCATGTTTACTCTTAAAAAAGTTTATGTATAGACTAAATAATTTATGGGACCACACAAAATAATTCCGAGTATGTACTGTAATCATCCAAATCATGTCAAATTAGTTTGAAAAATTAATGAGTTATGATTAATTAGGTTTATTCTTATTATTGGCGTTTATAATGACTGTGGCTACTTTTCCGGGATACATAAAGGAATTTCGTACTATTACGGTCTATAGTCGGTATTTCTTAAAAGTGTATTTTAACATGGTTACATCCCCATCAAATATAATGAAATTTTATTAGAATTTTAAAAGCATGTTTTTCTGTTGAAAATTGTGGGCAGAGATATGATAAATAGTTTAAAGGTTATGCAAAATATTTCCGATATGCTATGTAATTTTTTTGTATGAAATTTGATAGTTATGAATTGCAGGGAAATAATACAAGACCGTCGTTTATTAAGAATATATATTGTTTCGTACTTGGGGTTTCGTAAGTTGTCCGAGAATGAATGGCGAAACTTGCAAAAATTCAGTGATTTATTCACAGAAAGTTTTAGAAAAATACAGGTCTATAAACCAAGTATCAGCTTCAATTCAACCAGTAAACATAGCTTAAACAACAGCCGTTGACAGCAAAACAACATTACAAACTGTTTATCAATAACACATAAAGCAAGTCTCATTCAAAGAGGCTCAAAGCAAAGCAAGCATTTGACAAAACTGACACAGATCTGAGATTGACCGTCTTGGCTAAAAAAATGCTCCTTTTATACTATTCTATCGAACACAGACTGTTCTGGAAAATTCTCGTATCTCATCAGCCAATGAGATTAGAGCTTCCATATTTGGTATATCCCTAATAAGGATTTTCTCGCCAATGTCGCCAAAAAATCGCCAATGGGGGAAACAGGCGCCAAATTTGGCGCCAAATCCATTTCTTCCCTTATTGGGGCTTTTTAATGCGTTTTTAAAAGAAAATTAGGCTATTTTAACGCTAAAACGACTAGAAATGCACAAAATTAGCATTTTATCGACTTTCTAAGCCTCTTTGAAAGAATTTATACAAAAATAAATGCAATTATTCACAATTCCGTAACACTTTATATGATATACAAATAGGTATAGAAAGAGAGATACAGCAGGGGGTTGAGGGAAGCGGTAGCCCCCCCCCCTCTCAGGAATGTATCTGATTATGGTAACAAGTCGATCGAGTCAATATATACTTTTATATATAATAAGGAATAAATAAAAATGGCCTATTGAATAATGTCTGATGCAAATAGGACGTTGAGGCACCTGATCTGCAGATCCACTAGTATATATATATTGCTTGCATTTAGTTTCATCTCATCTATTTAGACAGCCGACAGCTGTAAAACTTGAGCATCACAATTGAAAGTATTGCAAAGTTAAATACACATACAATAACATTTAAATCATTTGCGATAAATTTTTCATAAGCTAACAGCATTCTAGCGGTAAATCCCATCAGATTTGTGGCTTTTGTGGATTGTGCCACTCCATAATAATGTTTAATTTCAGATTCTGTGGATAGTCCCCATAAAACTGGTACGCCGTCTCGAATGGTTTGAATTAGTCCAATGACTTATGGGAGTTAGGTTTTTGTACAATCCCAGGCATTGAAAAACTCATCATCATTGCCTTGTTATCACCAATAAGCTGCGAAATCTCTGTTAGTATAGAATTTTAAATGCGCAATCTCTCCTAAAAAGCAAAGGCGCAAACTCTCCCATTTTGGTAGGAGAGATTGTGCAGTGGTTTATTAAATATTTACTCACCTTTAGAGGAAATCGTGGCGCGTGCACCGTTAGTCTAAGTCAGTAGGTTATGAGAAATTGTTTAATTAAAAAATATTCTGTATTACTACCATTGTATTAAATTTTTAGGAAAAGTTATGAAAATTCAAGCATTTATTTTTGAGAACGGTATAAAATAATCACGTTTTATCTTAAACTCTTGAAGCAATCAATATGCAAATTAAAGTCGACACTTCACTACTGGTGTTGTACAACTACCTAAAATTTCAATTCGCCCACTCTACTCTTTCCTTCCGATCCCCTATGTGTGCAATCTCTCCTACCTCGCGATCTCTCCTAGTTTTACCTTAAATAAAAATTGATAAAGCCTCCTATCATCCTCATCTTCTTCTTCTTCTTCTTCTTTTTTTTTTTTTTTTTTCCTGAGAAGAACTGACATTTTCTTCATTCAATAAAACATAACTTTTTTAATTTACACGATATTTGTTTGAGTTTTCACATAAGTAGCTTAATGCTTTTGGCTGCTAAATTAAGAAATGCAATTTTTATAAAGCTTGCTCATGCGTAGTTAAAAATTATTTAGTAAAAATGCCCATCTTTCGTAAGATATTTAACATTTTTGCATTCTGATTGCAGTATGTTTTGTCTAATATTGTATGCCAAGTTTTCTAAAAATGGCTTTGCACTGGGTCTAATACTCTACGTGTTATAATTAAAAAAGTTTTTTTTTTTTTTTTTTTTTTTTTTTTTTTTTTTGTTTTCTTTAAGAAATCGTTATATCTCCATGAATATATGTGGTAGCCTCCTAATAATTTATACTGATAATTACAAGTATCCTCATAATCACATGCTACAGCCAAAACGCATTCCACGCATTTCTTTTTACAGGGTGGCCGAAAACATTTTGACATTTGTTTAATTTTTTACTGGTCCCTTTTTCCTCTTCAGGACAAAACATGCCCTGCAATATATGAGGTTAACCTGTTATTCGTAATCCCAAACTTTTTTTTTAAAGGAACCTTTATATCTTTATGAATACATGTGGTAGTCTCATAACACTTTATACAAATAATTAGAAGAATCACTATAAACACATGCTTCGGACAAAACGCTTTTCAAGCATTACTTTTTACAGGGTGATGCAAAACAGTTTGATTTTTCTTTAATTTTTTACAGGCCTCCTTTTCTTCTTCAGGAAGAAACTTCTGCTGAAATACATGTTCTTTATACTCCCAAAGTTTCAAGATGATTTCTAAAGAGTTTTTCTAGATATTTCATCAAACATCTGAATTCGAAAGTTTCCAAATGCTTATTGGTAGGTCATGTACAAAGAAAAACATAAATATATTTATAATATATAATACTAAAAATAAGTTAAACTATAAATAAAAAACGCGCAAATATCATTAATTGTATAAGGTAGATAATTGAAACACTTAGTCGATATGTTATTGAACTTATTAGAAAACCAGTCTCAAATTTTGTATATTGGTATTTTATGCATCCAAGTGATCAAGAGGAATGGAAAATATAATGTAAAAAATTTGATTGTTGTAGTTAATTAGCGCTTTTTTAAATATATTTAAAAGTAATAATAGTAGGTGTAATAGCAAGTGGGATGTAGCTAAGCCTTGTCGGTAGCTTTAGGGCTACGTACCGTGTACGTTCTTATGTAGTTCGGTTTTTTTCTCCTTTGATTTTCGTACATTATCTGAAAGACGTTATCTGTATTTTTTACACACTTACAATGGGCGTTCTTTTTCCATGCTACTTCAAAAGTATATTTTACTTTTTTTCTCGTCTTTACCACATACTTATGTTTTCTGTTTAACTTATTATTATGTTTTCTTTTCCATTTTTTTTTTTTTTTTTTTTTTTTTTATTATTATTATTTAACATGTTGAGCGCCATGCCAGCCGTTCTAGATTCTAGACATTTTGTCATATATCTCTAAGTAATGAAGGAATCATCTTGAAACTTTAGGAGTGTGCAGAACATGTTATACTTCAAACATTTCTGTGAAAGTTTTACCCCGAAAGTAAAAGCAGTGCCAATAAAAAATTAAAACGTTGAGCGCCCTGTCAACCATCGGTGGCTGAGAGTGTCAAATATGATATAAAACCTTGTCAACCATCGGTGGAGGATATAAAATAGGGTATAAAACTATAAATATTACATTTAATAATTGAAAATTTGCTTAATTTTTATTCATTGCAGGAGGAATCATTGTGGAATTTTAATGGATTTTAAGAATTTGCGTAGCGCTCAACGTGTTCATTTAACAACAAATATTATTGAAAAGATGATCAGTCAATAAGAAATTATCTTTATATAATTATAATGTTTTCAATAAATCAGTTAATGAGGCCGGTCTACCCCCCCCCCCCCCCCCCCCAATGCCTAAATTAATAGCTAAAAAGAAAATATCAAAGTCAATGAATATAAATTAAAATATTATATTCTAGTTCTTGAAATTATATTTGACATAGAGTGTTTACGATAATTTTTACGATAAATTATTTTCATTATTTAATTTTATTTCATATGTGTCAGAAATCCATATATTACAATATGTATTAAGTCAAATTGTATACTCTTGCATTATTCTTGTATATTAAATTGCATATTACTCTTTATTGAAATTTTAAATTATATTTTAAGGAAACACTCTCATATTTTGTAATTGTGAAACTTGCTTCATTTTAATAGTAAAACAAATTAAAATTTCTTATTGAACATTAAAATGCAAGTAACGATATTTGATGAAGTTTTACTTTTTATTATACTTAATAACAGTAGATGGCAGCACCACCGACTTTTTACACACTTTATACATTTTGTTTTTTAAGAAAATTTCTATGATATTCGTCCCATCTTATAATTAAATGTACTATTGTATGTTTATAATTATTTTAACAATAAATGCTTTATTTTTGTTAAAAAAAGAAAATTTATTTGAAAAACCTGAGAATGTGAAGAATTATTTGGGTGAAGAATAACAATAGCTTATCAAATCATGACACAAGGTCTTTGTAAGCCAGTGAAGACAGACTAATTTCTTGCTAAAATCCGAGCAAAATCTATTAAAAAATATTTCAATGTATAATATGCAGATAAGCTATGTATATTTATTTCCCACATAACCAAAAATTTTTATAATATGTTTTCAAAGTTCATATTGAAAGAAGAAGTTAGAGTAGTAATCTGAATGATGGTAATTAAAGCTAATTTACTAAATGTACTCTAATTTTCAAAGTTTGGCTACCCTCAGGTTGTGGCTTTCTCATGACTGCCGTCTGACGTTTGCTCTCAAAACCTGCAGACGTGAGGTACCGGGTTCGGTACCAGGATGCGCTCGTTGGCCTAGCCGTTCAGAGTTTTCATAGGTTTTCTCCGAAACTTGCTTAAATACGGGCTAGGACCTCCTAGAAAGACCCCCATGATGGGCATTCCTTCTCAGGTCTAGGACCCTAGTACAGTCAATCGGCCTTAATCCCCACAACTCAACCCGTTTGAAGTTTATCATTTACAACTATTTTTGGTCTCATGGGTTTCTGGAAGAGGAAAAAAACTTAGAAGTTTGAAAGTTTCGGCAGAATTTTATGTGTGTGTATGTGCATTCACTAGGGCTCTGAGCCTAAGGGGAAGTGCCCTCCATTGGAGTCTTATGCGATTAGTTGTAAGATTTTAAAATTTAAATTTATTTAATTAATTACGTAGTAAATTAAAAATCTTAGAGTTTAAGATTTTTTTTTTTTTTTTTTTTTTTACTATATGTCTAATTAAATAAATTTGAATCAAAGCACAAAATAATAAATCGAATTACACATAAAAATTAAATTATTAAAATAGAAGTAAAAATTAAATTTGTTTATTCTAATACATTACTTTCTTTCTTTATTGTTATAATTTATTATTCATATAAATAGAGGTGCCCGTGTATGGTGTACACTCTAAAGATATTGCTGGCGATGGCAGGACTATAAAACTAGGTAAGATGTAGTAGCTCGGGCTAGGACCTTAAATCCTATATGCGAGTTTTAATGTATAGATGGCCCCCTAAAAAATCTAGCTACACCATTATAAACTAGATGTTATTACTAACCAATTGGCACAAAACTTTTAACGCACGAAATGTAATAAAATGTATTTAAATTAAAAAGAATCATCCTTCATTTGGAGTAAGGAATAATATAATGTTAGAGGGATAATTTTACAGAAAAATTAAATAAATAAATAAAATACATCAGAAATTACATCACAATCGAGAAAAAATAAATTTTACCTGTAATTTGAAATTAATTAAATCTTGTTAATAATAAAAGCCCAAGTTTTCCGAAATTAATGTTTGAATCAGACGTCGCTGCTCAAAAATATGCTAAAATAATAATAAAAAATAAATAAATAAATTTTCATTCATATTGTGGAGGAATGAATAAAATAACGAAGAAGTGTGATTTAGCAGAAAAAAAAATGACGTCACGATTGCAAAAATATACTGGGAAAAAATAATTTTTACCCGTGATTTTAAATTAACTAATATGGCCCAGTAGTTCATATTCGACTACTTTCTTTCTTTTCTTTTCTTTTTTATTTTTTAAGTAAACTTTTAAATAAAAAACATAGAAATTCAAAATTTCCTTGTAAACAACGTTCTTAGGAATTACTCTATCATTCAAATAAATAAATCACTATCAATATATTTATTTACATGACGGTGCATATCCCTATGAACATCTAAATCTATTTGCCTCTCAACTCGAATCAAAGTTCTTTTTCTGAGCATTTCAATAGCAAATACACTGTTTGTATCGAAATAGTACTTCAACAGTTTAAATAATAATAATAAAAAAAATACTTGTGAAATATAATTATTTATGTTGCCAAAAGACGAATGATAAAAATCGTTAAATTAAAAAAGAAAATTTGATACTTTTAAATGTTCAACTTCCAATTATCGATCAATTTATTCATTTTCATGTGTTTAAAATCGAATCAACCATTTATAGATCATGTTTTTCTGAGTGCGTATTAACAAAATATTGTGGACGTTGTATCTACCGAATCAATGGACATAATTTTAATAATACTTGTAACTATTATTAAGGCTGATTTATTTTAGGGATATATTGCCCAACAGGTGGCACTGTCATGCTGCGATTTTTTTCATTTAAAGGAAAGCTATATCCCAGCTTATATTGTGTAAAAATTTTCCAACATTCAATATGTAAGACGTAAATTATGCAATGTTCTGCATAATTTGGTTGCATATCAGTCGAGAGGTGGTGCTACTATACTGAAATTTAATCCCATTTACGTAAATGCTATAACCCTGATGTTATGTTATAAAAATACATCAAACTTAATATGATAGATGTACATTATAAAAATTATACCGGAAGGAATTGCGTATATGACGGCCAAATAGTGGCTCTGCTATTACTTTTCTTACTGTAAACAATTTAGGTATGAAATTAGGTGCAATTTTTACCAGAAGCTGCTCTGATATATCATTTGGAAAATCGCAAATAGTAAAAACAGTATCACCTGACGAGTGATATATACCCAAGTTTAATCAGCATAAATTTTCATAATATATATCTTGCATAGCGAGTTTGTTGCACATATATAACATAGAAGCTGAGATAATGAAGTTAATGAAGTGTAAGGAAGTTAAATCGCAGTAAATGAAGTTCTGTAAATGAAGTTATATCGCAGATAACAGTGCCAACTTCTCTTCGATATGCAACCAGATTGAATCAGCATGGTTTTACATGTTGTTCATCTCATCATCCAAGTTTGGTGCATTTATACATCATAGAAATTAAAATATTACCTTCTTGTAAACGGAATTAAATTGCAGCACAGCAGCGCTCAGCTGAAATCTGCCAAATTATGGTTAAACCATTGAGCAAAATTATAAGAAAAAAAAAATAATAAGAAGAATAATATTTGAAAATATTCACCGTTAGATGGGAGAAAGCCGACTAGTTAAAAATAATGTGCAGTGAAATATATGCGTGTGTACACTCGGCAGCAAAATTATTGAAGCACACATACAAACTTTTCATATATGTCTTTTTAGTTTAATCGCTAATTTTTATCACCAACTTACTTTTTATAAACAGTATAAGACTGAGGTCATGTCTCGACAAATATTTAGTTAACAAAACAGTATTAGGTGTCTATCTATTAAGTAGGAATTATTGCTAGTGCTTCAATAATTTTGCTGCTGACTGTAGTTGCATGTATTTCATTACAAAACTTAATCTAAAAAAGTGGCAACGTCTTTAAATGCAAACGATTTTAAATCCCTACTATCGTAACCCAAATATTCCCAATTTTGAATTTTAGCAGGTTTTTGAAATACGCAAGGTGGTAGCTATGACTTATTAATGTGTGTAAGGCAATTCTATTAGTTGCCTAGTTATAAGGGATTTACCTATACATATAAAAGAGTACTTCCACTCACTCACTGACTCATGAACGCACAGCAAAATCTACTGGAGCCACTGACTCGAAACTGGGTCAGATTATAGAACATATAGTATAAGCACCCCCTAAGAAACGATTTTGCAAAATTCGCCCCCCAAGGGGGAGTAGGGGGCAAAATGTGATTTCACAGAAACCTTCATATCTCAAAGAAAAAACAGATATTCGTAAATTTTTTCCTTTAAAATATAGCTAACACAAGTATCTAACAACCAATTTCTGGAATTTTAGAAATTCGGTCCGCAAGCTAGTAAAGGGGGCAAAACATGATTTCACATGTGCAAAACGTTGTTTCACATACTCCTATGTATCTCAAACAAAAAAATAGATATACGTGAAATTTTTGTTCTAATATATAGCTAATATAAATACCTAAAAACTAATTTCTGGAATTTTAGAAATTCGACCCCCAAGAGGGAGGAGAAGGCGCAAAAAGATTTGAAATATTCCTTTATATCGCAAACAACAACAAAAAAAATCTGGTGTGAAACAACCACACGACTTCCATTACCCGCTATTACATGTATTATATGCATTTTTGAGAGATAATGTGATCAGAAAACATAAAAGTGACCTAAAGAGAAAATCGTTAGAGCCGTTTTTGAGATACCAACTTTTACAAAAAATCAATTATTGACCGGAAAAAAATAATTACATACAAAAGCATATTTAAAAGTGAGTTAAAATGACGAGTTTGAAAAAAATCCGTAGAACCGTTTTTAAAGGAACGCTTTTGCGAGGCCTGAAATTGAGCAATTTATACAGGCCGCTTATCAATTTTCCTGAACTAACCAACTATATAATTCGAAAGGACATCTAATAGAGTGTTTATATAGCAAGTTTGAAGAAAATCGTTTGAGCCGTTTTTGAGATACGGTCCCATTTCCGGTTTCCGATGTCCCACTTTCGGTTTTTCAATTTTCACCAAAATTTGGAAATTTCATCTGTACACCAGACGTATTTCAATTCTAAAGTTTCGTAGATCTATCTTTATTAGTTTCTGAGCTATAATAGCCAGAAGATTCTCCACATACATACATACATACACACACACATACATACACACTGACCAATTGCCAAAAACCACTTTTTTGGACTCAGGGGACCTTAAAACGTGTAAATCAGGTGAAAACCCGATATCGAATTTTCAGACCGAATACAATACTTCCATTACCTACGGTAGTAGGGTAATGGAAGTAAAAAGATATACATGAGATTTTTGCTCTAAAATATAGTTCCCACAAATACATGAAAACTAATTTATTTAATTTTAGAAGTTCGTCCAAGGTGGGGCGGGAAGGGGGGGGAGGCTATGGGGCAAAAAAATAGAAATACAGTTAGACAGTTAGACAGTTCAAAATTGGTACATATAGGTTTTAGAGGCCTGCAAGTCAAATGAGGATATTTTCGAAAGTGTAAAGTTATTAGGAGGGTCAGAAAGGGGGGGGCATGGAGGGGCAAAAAAAATAAAATAGAGTTAGGTCGCTCAAAATTGGTACATGGAGGTTTTTGGTACCTACAAATCGATTGCAAATATTTTCGAATTTGTAAAATTATTAGGATAGACGGGAAGGGGGAAAAAGGGGCAAAAATATATAAATAAGAGTTAGAGCGCAGAAAATTACTGTTGTTAGGTTTTGAGGCCCGATAAATCGATTGCGAATATTTTCGAAAACTACAGAATTTTTATGAGGTTTGGGAAGGAAGGCAGGTGCAGGGGTAAAAATAAAAATTAATAAATTCAGATAGAATGTTGGAAATTAGTATTATTAGGTTTTAAAGCCCGAGAGAACGATTGCGAGTATTTTTTTAAAGTCTAAATTAGTTAGGAGAGGCGGGAATGGTAGGTGAAGGAACATGCGTGCCTGTATACTCTGCCGGTATACTCTGCCCGGACCGATTATTCCACCGATGAGAGAATTGTTTTTTTTTTTTTTTTTTTTTTTTTTTTTTTTTTTTTTCCCGCATGATAAAAGTTAATGTAATTTTGAGAATTCATTAACTATAGTAATTCATTTAAAAATAGTGACCAGCGAAGCTGGCGTAGCCTGCTAGTAATTTATATTTCAGTATATTTTTTCTCTCCTCTAAAGTTAGTAATTTTGATTTACGTCTTAAGAGCGTCGTTATATGCAAAATATTAATGCAAAAAATATATTATATTTACTATGTATTTTATAGTATTTCCATATTATAAAAAAATAAAAATAAATAAATAAATAAAAATAATGTTGACATTTTGTTGGTATTCCCAGTTAAAATTTATATACAATATTTTGCACTTAAAATATTTTAAACGTTTTTCAAATTTTCTATATATGAAGAAATATATTGTTTAAGGTTTTTATAGAGGTGCGTTATTATTACCCATACACTTTGCCCACGTTACACATATTCACAATTTTCTAACCGACATATATAACTGTTTTTAAATTTTAAGATATATTTATTCAACGTACGAAGTTTAAGGAACGATATAGTCATATATATTTCGAAAAAAAAAAATTGCCTGTGATTAAAAATATGCGCTTTTAAACTCATATTTCATAAAAAAAAAAAAAAAAAAAAAAACCTTACATTTTATTTATTTTGTGAAATTTATCATGAACAGAATAATTATTTTTTAAATGTTATACAGAAATTAATTACATGAGTCACGTTATTAAAAAGAAAAAAAAATCTAACGGTAAAAATATTTTTAATTTCACAAAAAGATTTATCTGTATACTCGAATTTTTTTTTCGTGTACTCCGTATATTCCAATATAAGGCCTGCGTACCATTTCACAGGAAATTGAAACGCAGAATATTGTATAGCAGAAATATTTCGTTTTAGATTCATATGCTTTGCTCCTCTCAACTCTTATACAGAAAAGAAAAATAGGGCGAAGAACATGAGTCTATGCAGAAATATGAACAGTCATTTATCACTTTCGATATCTGGGAAGAATATAAAGTAAGGTACTAAGTTGGGGATTCACGTTCTTCGTAAGAAAAGAATGTTCGTGTTACAGAAGTTATTCCTTCGATTTAGAATAGAATTTCCCAGATTTAGGGGGAAATGTACAAAAATTACAATATAACGCAAGGATTATACAGAAATTTTGGAATAGAGATTGAGCAGAGGGCATTTGACTGCCACTGTCTTATTTTAACTAATACACTGTAATACTACAATCATATGTCATAGTTGTCAAGAGTTAAGTGTTAAGTTTTTTTGGATTGATAATTTTTTTAATAGAAATTTTAACTTTATATAATAACAGAGAGTGTATACGAGTGCTTAGAAACATAAAAAATACTGGTATTCAAAAAATATGACACTTGACACCTATGGCCGTAATTTACAAAGTTAATCAAAATAAATACGATTGTAAAACTTCAAATGGATGTTTATAACAACATTTGTGGTTATTTATTGTGCAGTGTTTATAAAATTTCTGCTTCTGATATAGACTAAAGAATGCAAATTTTGTAAAGGACATTTTTTCTTTTCTTTTTTTTGGTATTAATGTATATATATATATATATATATATATATATATACACATTCACACAGGGGATGTGCTCTCCGCCCTTATTTCCGGACACTCTCAAAAAAGAAAAATTTTTAAATTATTGCTACCACTATTTTTATACAGTAATCTCTATCCTGTATAATAATGGCACATTACTGTTCTGCATGAAAATAGTGGTGGGAAAGAAGGAAGACATTTCTTATGTTTGAGAGTAAAGGGTGGAGTGTACGACCCTGTATATATATATATATATATATATATATATTTATATATATATATATATATATACAGGGTGATTCCGAGGTCATGAGACAAACTTGGAGGTAGAGAACATCAGGATTCAGAATTGTATAGGAACGCATGTTCCCAAACTTCATCTTAATCCTTTAAGAACCGGGTGATTTTGCGTGGATATAGGCGTGGGTCTTCAATAATGAATTAAAAAAAATAAAAAATATACTTTTTTACATGTTAATATTTACATTATAAATAAAATTTTATCGATGTATTTTATCGCAGTGATTGCAATAATATGAACAATGTGTATGATTTTGCGAAATAATGAATCAGGCAAGATTTTAAGATTTACACAGTAGGTGGAGTTAGTAGTACGCAGTACTCCAAAAGATTAAATTCTGAAAATGTTAAAATGACATTTGCGGACATCGGTTCCAATACATTTCTGAATGCTTATGATGTTCTCTACTTATGCTCGAAGTTTGTCCCATGATATGGGAAACACCCTGTATATAGGTTAAACTTAGAAGGTTTATATAATCTTAAATCATAACCTGTATAAATGTATTTATATAGGTTACAGTTACATTGAAATACAGTGATTAATGTATTTTGAAAATCCTTTAAATATAGTGACTAGCGAAGCAAGAAAACCTGCATGCTATATTTTATATATACATATATATATTTATACATATATATGTACTTATACATACATACATATTATACATACATACATATATATTATACCTGCCAACATTCTAATTAATATTCCGAAAATCTGTTAATATCCTTTTTTTTTTTTTACGGATTTTTACAATAGTTGGACATTACGATAGTTGGTTTTAGGATAGTTGGACATTTATCGAAACTGAAAAAGAAAATGTAATTGAACAGTTCGAAAACGATGTTATAATTTGAAAAAAAAAAAAAAAAAAATAATAATAATAATAGTCCTCCGTACTAAACTATATTCTGCTTTTTCCAGAATTTCATCGAAATCTTTTTTTTTACTTTCCGAACACTATAGTGAGGAAAGTATTGTAATCATGTCAAAAATCCGAATTCGAGATTTTGATGTTTCTATACGTTTTGAGGTCCCCTGAGTCCGTTTTCACTATTTTTACGATGATGTATGTATGTGTGTGTGTATGTGTGTATGTATGTGTGTATGTGTGTATGTCTGTGAGTGAACACGCTAGCATCTAAACGCTTTGTTCGATTAACCTGAAAGTTGGTACGCATATTGTAAGTCACCATAGTACGAATCCTATAGATTTTGGTGAATCTAGCAGTTATAGTTTTTTTACAGGGACACAAAGAAAAATTCTTTATCATTATGGCCTATGGGAGCAAAATCTTAAAAGTGCGATAGCATCTAAACGCCTTATTCAATTAAGCAAAAAATTTATACACATATTATAGGTCCCAAATACTCAATCTGTATAGATTTTGGAGAATCTAGCACTTATAGTTTTTTTACAGGGACACAAAGAAAAATTCTTTATCATTATGCCTATGGGGCCAAATTTTTAAAAGTCTGATAGCGTCTAAACGCCTTATTAATCTGAGCAAAAAATTTGTACACATGTTATAGATCACAGTTGAACTAACTGTATAGACTTTGGTGAATCTAGCACTTACAGTTTTTTTACAGGGACACAAAGAAAAATTCTTTATCATTATGGCCTATGGGACTAAATTTTTAAAAGTACGATAGCATCTAAACGCCTTATTGAATTGAGCTGAAAATTTATATGAGTATTATAAATCAGTGTTGCACTAACTATAAGCATTTTGGTGAATTTAGCATTTATAGGTTTTTACAGGGACACAACGAAAAATTCTTTATCGTTATGATCTATAGGCTCAAAGTTCAGTAGCGTTAAATAAAACATCGTGTAATAGATGGAGAAAAATACTCAAACACTCTATTATGGTTTTCTCTCTTTTATTTGTTTAACAACTCCTCTTTCTTTACTTTATCTACAAAACTGTTAATTACTCAATGTTCGGAAAGTCGAGTGGAGTCACTCCAGATTTTTTTTTTTTTTTTTTTTTTGAAAGAAAAAGAAAAGAAAATTAATAATAATCAGTTTCAAAACATACAATATCGAAAAAGCTTTTTTTTTTTTTTTTTTTTTTTTTTTAATACTTTTGAATTAAGAAATAAAAAGTGCGCGTGGAAAAAAAAAAAGGAACAAGCTAATTAAGTTTGAATTTGAGTTGGTACTTTAAGGATGCCATTGATATAATACATTTTTTTTTTTTTTTATGCATCTACTTATGCTCATATACACCAGAAGAAGCATCCATATTATTGGAAATCGCAAATTATAGAAGTAAGCATAAAGTGTTGATTTTTTTTTTTTTTTTTTTTTTTTTTTTTCACAGTCTTTTTTAGCTTTTTTTTTTTTTTTTTTTTTTTTTTTTTTTTTACGCACATGGACATTGAAAACAGCGCACCAAGAAGGAAGAATCGGATTAAAAAGAAATTGATGAGAGATTCACTTGATCCCGAAATCAAGACAATTAAGCAAATGCAGTCTGTCCAGTCAGACAAATACAGTACAACTTCAGTATCGCGTCGGACCGCCTAAGTCTGCAATACATGCCGCGACACGGTCCGGCATTGAATTGATTAGACGTCTGATGTTGTCCTGAGGCAGATGGGTCCACAGATCTTGAACAGCCACCTACAGATCATATACAGTGTGACACGGTGGCATCTGGCGTTTCAGTTGGTCACACACGTACTTTATAGGACACAGGTCCAGGGAACGGGCCGGCCGCGTATCTCCGAAATGTTGGCGCGTACAGGCGAACCTGGCGAATTTTTGTAGTTCGCGCCAAAACCCTCTCTGCCGCAAAGCAACCCTTCTTTCTACTTCATTCACGATTCGTTAAGGATTCGAGCAATCTTTTTTTTTCCCCAAGAGAATAAACTATTAAAAATGTGTCAATGGAGTTTTAGTATCGTAATTCTTAAATAGTAATATATTTAATGCAAAAATTTGTTAGAAATCCTCCACTCTTTAAATTTAATTTAGCAAGATTAATGAAGAAATAAAATTGTAATATTCTAATTTTAAAGCTTTTAAAATTGTTCTTGAAATACATTTATATATTTATTTATTTATTTATTTTACTTTCTCGTACCAAAATATATGGTAGATAAAGTATTGTTTTGGGGTCAAATTTTCGAAATTGAATTTTTAGTTCCCCATCATACTATAGGTATGGGGAACTTAGGTAATCGTGAAAATTTTCGACCTAGGTTTTTTGACTTTTTTACACGTTTTCAGGTGTGAGGAATCCGAAAATGACAAAATTTGTATGGTGTCTGTCTGTAGGGTGTCTGTTAGTGTGCCAGTCCGTTAGTGTGTCAGTGTGTTAGTCCGTTAGTTTGTTAGTCTGTTAACACGATATCTCACGAACAAATGATCGCAGACAGATCAGATCAGTTTTAAAATATTACTTTCGATACTGGCAAGAACCCTATTCTTTTGCAACATTCGAATTAAAAAACTTCGTAAGTTATGAGAAATTTACGATTTTCTTAACATGTGAGAATAGGACAAAAATTCACTTAAACGTGCATTAAATGGAAACTTTTTACTGTAAAAATCTCAGATCAGTTTTAAAATATCAGGTTTGATGCCGGAATGAAAATTAGTAACTATAAATGTGCTACTTTGAAAATTTCGCAAGTTATTGGAAATTTACGAATTTCTTAACATGGCAGTATAGGGCAAAATTTCACATAAACGTCAATTTTGAGAGATATTTTTATCGTAAAGATGTCAGACTACTTTTGAAATATTATTTAGAACACTGGCATGAATATTAATGACTATGAATTTTCCAATATAAAAATTTCGTAAGTTATTGGAAAATTACTAATTTCTTAACATGGCAGCATAGAGCCAAATTTCACATAAACGCCAATCTTGAGGGATATTTTCCGCGTAAAGATGTCAAACCTCTTTCGAAATAATATTTTGGATACTGGTGTGAATATGATTTTTCCAATTTAAAAAAATCGTAATTTATTTGGAATTTACGATTTACTTAACATGTCAGAATAAGGCAAAATTGAGCATAAATTCCCATTTTGAGGATCATAAATACATTAGACAACTTCAAAATTACACTTATGATATTTGTTTGAACATGATTGAATAAAAATATTCTAATAGGAAAATTTTGTAAATCATTCGTAATTTACGATTTTAACAACATAGCGAAATTGTAAACTTTTCATATAAATATGAATTTTGAGGATTATTGCATTGGAAATAGTAGCATGAAAACTAAACAACGGAATTGACCCTGATAAAATAAATTAATAGATTAGAATAAGATATATATATCGAAGTTAACGGTGGATAACCTATACAGCGGGGATTTTATTCTGTCACTATATCAAGCTTTGGTCAAATTAATTTCTTTTAACATGATTATAATATGTCTCGCACTAGAAATTTATGAGAACATAAATATGATGGGGAACTGAGCAGAATCCACCTATGAAAACTAGTTTTTATATATACACGTTTTGAGGCTCCCTGAATCATAATTGTTAAAAATGTATCAATGGAGTCTTTGTATCGTTATTTTTAGATAATATAATTTAATACCAAAATTTATTAGAAAACCCTTTAAATTTATTTTATCAAGATTAATGAAGAAGTATATTTGTAATATTATGATTTTAAAGCTTTTAAAATTATCCTTGAAATACATTTATTTTATTTTATTTTATTCTGTTTTATTATTATTTTTATTATTACTATTATTTACTTTCTCTTCGTCAAATAAAATTGTTTCTAAACCTATTTTAGATTATTTCAAAAGTACATTAAACTTTACATTCTTACGCTATTGATCTTAAGATTTAATGTGCAATCTGTCATTTTAATATTGAAATGCAGGGTAAAAAAGAAAGTCGTGTGAGTGACACACCAGATTATCATTATTATGATCATTATTTAGTTTATTTTACCCATATATTGTAAGAAAAGTTTTATTTTTGATTCAGATTTTCGAAATTGAGTTTTTGCTACATTTGCTTAAATATCCTGAAACAAAAAATTAGGTTTTTATCGGTTGCCTGAATGTGTCAGTGTGTTTGTTATCACCATACCTCAAGAATAGATATTGGGACTCGGATGAAATATTAAGTAATTCGTGTACAGTGACTAAGAAAAGAATTCAAATTCATTAAGTCTATGTGTGAATTTTCTGGTAAATACAATTTAATATTTTTGGATGAAACAAAATAAAATAAATTGAACTTATATTTTATGTGCATGAAAGAATGTTTCGTATACAATGTAGAATGTACATTCTTCATTAGAAGTTTACACAGAACCCCACAAAAGAATTCAGATATATTCATACAATGGAATTGCTGAGAGGTCATTTCATGTCGTGCTATGTGTTTTAAATTCTGTGCTAAATTAGTACACTATATTGTGTTTGTAAAATTTATAGTAAATATACAGGGCTACCCCAAATTAAATGAAAGCATTTCTTTTTATAAATAAAAATCAATGTAATAAATGCAATTAAAGTTTAATTAATTTAAAATTATTCTCTTATTCTAATTTACTTTATCTTATCCGTAAAAGGTCGCGAAAGTATTGTTTTCGGATCAAGTTTTCGAAATTGAATTTTTGTTACATTTATATGTTTTGAGGTTTCCTGAATCCAAAAATTATGCTTTTAGTGGTTGTTTTATGTGACTTGTCTGTGTGTATTATAGATAATGAGTTTGTAAAATGGGTGCATCAGTTTTTAAATATCACTTATGTTATTGATAAGGACAATATTGCTTTGGAACAATGTAAGTTGTAAACTTCGCATGTTATTCAAAATTTACGTTTTCTTTTTAACATGGCAAAATAGAGCAAAATTTCGTTTAAACGTCCATTATGCCAACATTTTGTCGTAAACATGTCAGACTAATATTTTAAAATATATTTTTTAATACACTTCATTAAATATGAACATTTTAATTTGAAACTTTAGTAATTAAAAATTGTGTTTCCTTCATTTGACAAATTAGGCCAATACTTCACACGAATTTGCAATATGGGGATCAGCTGTATTGGAAATTAATGTACGAAAACAATCCTAATAAAATTAGTCATTTAATTACGATAAGTCAAATGTATCGAATCGGATAGAGGGTAGCCTATGAGGTGCGGCATTTCAGTCTGCGACTGTGTTGAGTGTTCTATCATACTTATTCTTTTTAATATGAATACATTTCGCTCTTAATAGAAATTAGTAACAATAAATATAGGATGAGAATGGTTATGCGCATCATTATTACTTTGATTTGTATAACATATTAAGTTAGATTGTTTATGATTACTGAAAAACAAATAGAATAGCATTAATAAAATGTTTAACGTTTTATTTTATAACTTTGTATGTCGGGGTTGGGGGGGGGGGGTAAAGAATGAGAAATGGACATGTCCGAGGAGGAAATTATACGTAGAAAATTTTATGAATTTCAACCATAAAATTTAACACGAAATATCTATTTTATTATGATTAAGATGTTCTTTAAAAATACATAATAGATAAATATAAGGTGATAATTTATGAAAATTCAAGCACTGCATCGTAAGAGAAATATTTTATAAAGTTGTACATTTTAAAAAATTAAATACAAAATGATAATAAAAATAGTTGAAATGTAAAATGGCGTACTGCTGATTTGGACTTATGAACATTCTTCATGCATTTTACTCAGAATTTCTAATTTGTTTGAACAATTTTTACAAACTTTTTGGCCTTATACATGAAATCGGATCTCAATGCAAATATATTACCATTATTATTATCTACTTCTCTATTCGGAAAACTATTTCTTAATTTCAAGATATGTTTCGTTTTGCGATTTAAATCCTACATTAATCATCATCAGAAAAAAAATAATAAAAGAAAAAGAAAGAAAGAAAAACGCCGGATGTTTATTTATACAGATTAAGCGGCGTGAAGTTTCTCTTTGCACTTCCAGATTTTGCGAAAATCGCATTCTCTGGCGAAAAATTGTGAATTTTTTCTGCGCGTGCCAACATTTCGGAGATACGCGGGCCGGCCATGGAAGAGTCTGACCATGACGCAGGAAGTCTTGAGAGACTCAAGCTGTATGCGGACGAGCATTGTCTTGCCGAAAAATTGCCTGTGGAAGACTATTGAGGTAAGGTCCCACGTGGGATCGAATAATGTCGTCAACATAACGCTGGCCAGTTAAGGTTCCACGTATGACAATTAGAGAGGATCTGCAATCTTAGGCTATGACCCTACCCCCCACCCCCCAGATCATTACGTCTGCCGTGCACGCAGTGTGTCGCCAAACAGCGAGGGGGGATTGCACCGTTCACCAGGACGTCTCTATACCCGCACTTATTTTATCATCTGTCCCCAAAACAAATCGGGATTAACAGCTTTTTGCCAGTCTGTAACATTCCACGATGCTCTGCCTTGGCACCACTGTAGATTAAGCCGCCGATGTTTCAGTGTTAAAGGCAGTACACGAAAAGGGTGCTTGGATTGCAGATTAGCTTCTGAAAGTCGTGTGGAAATGGTTTTTGGAACAAATGGTACCCCTGATGTACGACCCAACTGATACATTTGGTTGTATCCTGGACGAGTCACTGTGGGGTCCACTAGCGCTTGCCTCCCGATCCTTCGATCCTCTCGCTTCGTCGTCTTCTTGGAAGCTACAGACCCATTTCTCTGCACGTGGGTACCATCTTGGTGTCCACTGCTCCCAACATGTACTGACGGCACACTGAGAACGGATGACGAGGCGAGCAACACAGAGCGTCGACCATCCTGCAGTTTTCAAGCCAATGATCAGGTTCTTCTCAAAACTCGCTTAACTGTGAGAAATGTTTTCTGAGACATCTACCTGGCATTTTTCGTTTGCTAAAGTCGAAATGAGATCGTCACGTTTATAAGTCTTCCACTATGCGCCGGTTTATATATGGTCCACTTACCAATTGCAGCGCCACTGCAGCGTGTGTGGCCATGAGCATTGGCACCAAACTTGGATCATTTGCATTTCAGATCTGACTGTACTTATATGGAAAGTTTCACGGCTGTAGCTTTCTCTCTTCTTGGGGCGCTATTTTCAATGTCCCTGAGTGTATTTACACGTAATTATATTTTAAGAAAATTGCTCCGCGGAATATTAGTTCAAATCTCGAAGTCCCCCTCTTATTTTCGGGATACTATCAGAAATAAAAATTTTTTGGCTTCTTTGCCACTTATATATCTACACAGAAATATTTTATATTAAAAAACCGTGATAGAAGAAAGCTGTTTTCAAGATTAGAGATTATTCCTTTAAAGTAGTAATAGCTGAAAAGGCAGAAATTTCTCAACAATGAGAGTGTCTTGAAAAAAAATCGAGTTTTGATTAATCAGATCATTGGCAATAAGTATATATATATATATATATATATATATATATATATATATATATATATATATACTCTTATGGGAAAGTACAATCGACGAATACAAATTTTTAATATATGTAAGAAAAAAAAAAAAAGAAAAAAAAGAAAAGAAAAAAAATCCTAAATACGTTTAAAACGAGTAGATAAAGCAAAGCCCTGTGAAAACTTAACACAAGTTTAAATGTTTTTTATTGTAAAAAAAAAAAAAAAAAAAAAAGGAAATATCTATTGAGTACGAAATTGGTTTGCATTCGACATTTAATAGTATGCTTTCCTGGGAGGAAAATCATCTGCAATCAGCATTGAAAATAACTTTAAGAAATATTTTTTACTGTGCGAATTTGTATAGCAAAATATAGAAAATTTCGGGATAAGCCACAACATTCTAATTTAATAGCACTTTTTTTATGTAGAATATTCTGCTTTATGTAAACAGAGTAAACTGTTAAAAATTTATAAAAGGTTTCCATTAAAAATTTCTTTTAACCATAAAACGTAACAATTGGAATCAATCTATTATACGAAAACTCATAATATATATCTATTGGTTCGGAACAATATCTCGCGGGACAAAATCTCGTGTGGACAAAATATCGCCTATATAAGTGAATGGAATGCAAAAAGGAGTTGGTAATTATTAATAATGTTGTATAAAATTTCATAACAACACATACGATAGTTAGAGCACTCACATACAGACAAACATACCTCAAAAATTGTTATAACTTTTGCTTAAAAGAGTTTTAAGACTATATTAATTAACTTTTGTCAAGATTAGTCATAAAGAATTCAATCGTACTTATCTACTTTAAAATTTTTAATTAAGGTTTCTGAACAGTGTTCAGCTTTGATGTCAGCAGTGAAGTACAATATTTTAAAAATGTATTTTCAATGGTGAAAAGCAAATGATAAAATAACTTAAAATTAAATATATATAAAGTAATAAAATTCCATTCTATATTGTATTTATTTATTTATTTATTTCAATTAATTAATTAATTTAGATTTCTAAGGCCTTGTGGCCTTCACCAGAGATCCCACGTGACACAAATACAAATTTTCTAATAGATCGTACTAATTTTTTTTATGCGATATTTTGTCCGGCGATATTTCGTCCCGCGATATTATGTCCGGATCCCTTTAATTTCATTGAAAAAGTTCCCTCTGAACGTTTTTATAGTATTACATAAGTTTCAATCCAGGATGTGAGTTTCATTTTACAGGAGGTTAACCCCTTTCCTGCCGAAGAAAAATTACGAAATTCGTTTCCCAGTACCAACATTTTCCACACAATCGCGTGTAATTATTTGTTCACTATTCCAGAAACATTCCCTTTCCAATCCCTCCCACTCCCAATTTTCTCTGAAATAAGTAAATCCTTGGAAAACATTGTCATGGTGATTTAATTGCACTCCGAAGCCGTGAGACTAATTTCACTGGCAGCAGCGTAACACAAAGGATCGTACTATTTAAAAAAGTACGTTTTAATTAGGATCCATCACTTATGGTCGTTTATATTATACAAAATTGATAGAAATTCTGATTACATAATATGATAGATTATGAGACAAAAAATTTTTGTAAAAGACAATTTTTTTTTTTTTTTTTTTTTTTTTTTTTCAATCTTTGCGTTATGACATTTTCAGGCCAGGGTTCGTACGGGCTTATTTTTTCCCTAAGTCTTATACCAGTAATTTTTTAGAATGATTTTCGTTATAAAATAAGTCTTTCTGATTAAGATGAATTTTATTGTTTCAGTATACTGGTATGAGACTCAAGGAAAAAATAAGGCCCGTACGAACCCTGCAGGCGTAGTTCGTACGGCTACGCGATTTTTCAAGGACAGTATCATACCACCAGTATCATACCTGCCAACAATCTCATTATGACTCGTAACATTTTTAGAACCCGTTATTTTTTAGAGTGATTTTATTCTTATTTAAGTGTAATAACATTTGGAGAAATTTACTCTAAGTATAAAGTGGTTCGGGAAAAGGGGCGTGCTTTGAAGGGGCGTAACAATATTACGATTATTAATAAGATGATTGGCAAGTATGCAGTATTTTTTTATAGAATATATTTCCTTTTAAATTTTAAGGCTCTTTTCTTATCAAAAATTGCAGTATAATATTAGTGGTGCCGGAAATCAAGAAAATTCAGGGACTGTACGAACTATGTGAGGGGTTGCACTTTCCGCCCTTTTTTTTTTTTTTTTTTTTTTTTTTTCAGGAAATTTTCAAAGACGAGAAAATGTCGCCTTTATAGCCGCCACTAATTTCATGCAAAAATCTTAATGGTATTTTTATTGTAATACATCGTGATTAGATTAGAGAGTACTACCCCTGCATTTTTGATCAAACTGTTTGAGACAGGCCAACATTTTAATTTTTTCCGAAGCTCTATTAGTGCCCGCCTTTTTTCACATCACTTTATTTGTAGTGAAATTCTCTCCAATATGTCATTACGATTAAATAAGAACAAAAATACCCTTCAAAAATAATGTTGCGATAAAAAGGTGGATGCAAATGGTGCCGCGTAATATCTGCTATTATACAATTCATATAGTTTTAAACAACATTGGATTATGTGAGATATTAAATTTAAGAAAATCTCAATGATACAAACATTTTTATTTCCACCAAGAGTCAGATATTTTATAAGGTTTTTCATGTATTTTGTATATTCCATACTTGCCAACCATCTCATTATGAACCGTACAACTTTTAGAACCCGCCTTTTTTTTCACACCAATAACATTTTAGAGTAATTTTTGTCTTATTTAATCGTAGCAACATTTGGAGAGATTTGCTTTAAAAATATAGTGGTGTCAGAAAAGGGGCGTTAACAATTGTACGGTTATTAATGAGATGGTTGGCAAGTATGATATTTTAACATGAGGTCGCTCTCTGAATTAAAAATAATTTGTTTCTCTTAACTACTATTAAAAAATAAAATAAAATAAAGAAAGCAATGATGTTGTTTGCATTTTGTTATATAGTTTGAATTTTTTTTTTATTCGTTTTCCTTTGGCAACAAAATATCAAGAACTAAAGAACGGTGACCAATGGCCGCATTCGCATATTCGAACTGTCGTTTTATGCCTTTCGTAATCTTTACTTTATCGTCTAACTCCTTCAGAAGTTGTCAGATTACGTGAATCAAGAACGAAAACGACGAAGCTGAAGCAACAACCGGAGCTGTTTAATATTTCATATAATATATTTTATCGTTACTTTTTCTGGTATGAATTAAAATATCTTCTTCTGGTATGAATTAAAATATCTGCGTTTTTAAATAAAGTGTTTCTGTAACAGTATTACCATATTTTGCTAATTTTTTTTTTTTTTTTTTTTTTTATAGTCACCAATAATTTTAAGAAATGATATTTCAGATATATAATAAACGAATAAACTTTGAAATGACTAGGCAAACGTTACATTTAAAATTTAGTGATAGATATTAAATAAAAAAGTCGCAAAATCGGATAACCTGCAATCCTTATGATGGAATTATATGTCAGAGCATAGAAACTGTATTAAATTTATTAAAACTTGTTGCGGAAGTTAAAAAACTAAAATCTAGTAAAAATTTCGTACTAAAATTTCATTAAGTACATTATTTATATTTACTATGTGTAGCAAATTTTTTCTGCAATCGATTTATTAAATAATTTTCAAAATTTAAAGTTCATTTTACATAAGCGTGAAATTTTTCACACCTTTACCAGAGTAAATTAAAATTTAAGTAATTTAAAATTAATACAAATGTAACATTGTTCATATTTAGTGCCCTTCATACGAGACTATTTTATTCATATTACGCATTACACCCAATTTTTATTAGCTCTTGAGTTTTTGCATGGTTTTGACCCGAGTAATGAATATTAATTTTCGAGTAATCGAAAATATTAAACATAAACCATTTGCATCGTCTAAATAGGTATTTGATTGGATTCTCTTCTTCTTTTCTTAACATTAAACCGAAGTATTTTTCTACCTTTCTTCTTTAGGGGGGGAAGGCGGGGTTACGTGCAGTTTCTGTTATGTTTCATCTACTTTATCGTTTTTACCTTTTACCTTTTATCTTTTATCTTTTGTCTTTTGACTATTTATTTAATCTGCTGTAATACCTGGATAATTTAAGAGTCTGATTGAGAGAAGAGCATATTTCAGCATTTTACGAGCCGAGAGTTTGTCTTTCTGTGTTTTTTCCAATGTAAGGGATATTATTTCAATTGTAATTACCGCCGGTATAGTTTTAGTAGAGTTATGACTTTTGGTAAAGTTTTGAAGTTATAAATGCATTATATGAAAGTGAATTAAAATTGTTACGCAAAGTAATTATCCTGTATGATCTATTTAAATAACGAAATATCTGGATGAAAGAAGTTTTTCAATATACTAGGATTCATCACAATTTTAGAGGATTATCAGGATTCAGCATAGAGGGATTTTTATGTACAGTCGGGGTAAAAAAAAAACGCAGCACTTGATGATATTTCGTTATTAATTGACGCAGAAAAATTTAATAGACACCATTCAACAGGAAATTAAATGCACTTTCTGAAAATGTCGTCAAATTTTGAAATAGGGGTCATCTACATATTAAAATGAGCGCCAGCTTTGATTTTTTTCAATAGCAACACCCAATTTTGACTTCGTATTCGAATTTCTGAGAGTCTGGCAGTGCGGAAAAGTATACTGTTTGTGTACTTTATCTTTAGTATTCATAGAGTTATGATTGAAAATGTGTTACGGGGTTATCTCTAAATATAGAAAAATAAAATTAAGATCCTACACGAATTAGACAAAATTATACTTTTTCACACCGGAAATATTTCAAGAGAAAAAGAGTTATAAAAAGAAATAAAAATATGAACACTTTTGCAGTACCTTAATTATCATGAATTCAGTTTTTTCGATATGTATATACTTCAGTACTTTTTTAGACAATTTTAGGTATATTTAAATACATTACACTTACGATTGGTCAGAAAATACTCTTTATAAAAGTGCAATATTTTTCAATTAAAAAGTATCTATCATGGATATACTGATCACCAATAAAGCTTAAATTTTCTTTCGTACGTGTAACATAACATACAAACTGAAATAATATAGCTATATATATATATACTACAACGCATAAACTAAATCTTTTCGGATAAATTATTTTAAGGTTTCATAAAGTAAATATTAAACAATTTTAATAGCACTTACTAGTTTTGGGTCAGTTGAACTCTTTGGAACTGTACAATTTGTTTTATAATTTCTATGAAAATATAATTTCTTAATTACCGCTTTCGCGACTGCTGACGAAGATTCACATCATTTGAAAATCTGTAACTATGCCAGTGGGCGTTTCTTTCGTAATTTGTGTGTTACTTATTTCTTAAGTATGTACCCAGTGTTCATATTTTTGCAATAAAATATAGTATGGATAGAAATATATTAATTAGAAAGAATATAATTATAATGTATATCCATCTGTAATATAATTGTGGTACAGAAAATTTGTTCTGAAATATTTTATTTTGAGAGTATTTCAAACAGTAAACCCCGCCTATTTCGTTAATTTTTTTCTTCTAGTGTTCGTTTAAAGGATTCAAAATTTATCACCATTAGTCGATGAAGTAAATACCACTTGTGTATATTTTTGTCAACGTAAAATAAGGGGTTTAACACAAATACTCAAAGTCACATTCACTTTTTGTTTCTGTATTGTTTTGTTTTGAAGAACGATAAAAGGCGGGGCTTTAGAAAACAGGAATTCTTGTTACTAACACTAATGTCTAAAAATCTATATTTTTGTTTCATTTCTTTGTATTTGATGTTGTTGTTATATAATTTGACCCGTAAATAAAAAATAAAAATATTTTGCTCAATTTTCTCCGTTATTTTTTAAGATTTGCTTCGTTATCTCATTCAAAATTTTTTAAGAGACGGTCCCTAAACCACTCCAAAAGAAAGATTTATTTATATCTCGAAAACTAATAACTGGAATGAGCTGCAAATTTTCACACCCATATTTTTCAGCATTAGGATTCATTTTATGTAAAAATTAATATAGGTCATAATTCATAATTTTTATGAATATGAATTTATTAATATTTTTCAGAATTAAAAATATTTTTCAGAAACTAAAGTAATGATGGATTATGTTTGGGTTTCTTCACTGTATCTCGTAAAAAAAAAAATATATCGATCACGTTATTTTTTGTGAAGATATTAATAAAAGTCTGAAATACGAATTTAACATTAGCACCTTCAAACTTTGAACGCTTATAACTCTGTGAAAAAATAAGTAAAATATACAACCAATATACTTTTTCGCATTGTCGCGATCCCAGGAATTCAAATATAAAATAAAAATGGGGCATTACCATTGAAAAAATTAAAGTTGGTGCGCATTTTAATATGTAGACGACCCCCAATTGAAAATTTCCGTTCATTTTCTGAATCTACTCTCAATTCCCCGTCGAATGATACCCATTACATTTTTGTGCATTGATTAGCGACGGAGTTATATCGAGTGCTGCGTTTTTTTTTTTTTTCCCGACTGTACATACTTCTGCTCAAAAGTTTAGCAAGATTTGGAAACGATCAGTTTTTTTTTTCAAATTAAAAATTTATCTTTCGATGAGATATTTTCAAAAATTGGGTATTTAAAGAATTTGGTCTACCTCATGTTTTTCAGTGAAGATTGGTTTAAGACAACATTTAGAGGACCGATAACAAATTGAAGAAAATCAATAATGTTTCTGATCAACCTGTATCGTTAAGTGAAGGAATGATCTGTAAATTTAGAATATGTTATTATAAACCCAGTACATCTTGTGGATGAATTTGTGTGACGATAGCACATTAAATAACGTACATAAAAGTATTTATTTTAAAACTCAATAAAAAATAAAAAATAAATAAATCATCAGATTCATTTTTTTACTTATTTTTATTTCATATTATTGCAGGCGCACTTTTTATTTAGTAATTCGACATTATTAAAAAAAAAACTTTTTCGATATCGCTTGCAACGATACTGATTATTAATTTTCTTTTCTTTTTCTTAAAAAAAAAAAAAAAAAGATGAAATTCTGGCAAAAGCAGAATGTAGTTTAGGACGGAAGACTATTACTCATTTTTGTTTTCTTTTCAAATTATAACACCGCTTTCAAATTATTCAATTATATTTTCGATAAATGTCCAACTATCGAAAAATGACACCGCAAAAAATCACAAGTTGAGACTAATAGTCCTCAGTCCTAAAAAAAAAAAAAGATTGGGTTGTGGGGATTAAGGCCGATTGACTATACTAGGGTTCTAGGCCTGAGGAAGAGTGCCCTCCGTGGGGGATTTTTCTAAGGGATCCTAGCTCGTATTTACGCAAATTTCGGAGAAAACCACGAAAAACTCCAAACGGCTAGGCTGACGAACGCGACCTGGGACTGAACCCAGAACCTCACGTCTACCAGCTTCAACGGCAGAACCGCTCGGAAGCTGGTCCCCCCCCCCACAAAAAAAAAAAAAAGAGAGAGAGAGAGAGAACAAGAACTTACCTCAATGAAAATGTATGAAGAGTCATTTATCAAAATTTCTTATATAGGATGAATGTAAGAAATTAAATTGGTAATTTTACGTTCTCCGCATAAAAAAGACATAGCTGCCAACATCCTCATTAAGTTTCTGTAATTTTGTTAGCACCCGACCCTTCTTCAACACCACTTATTTTTTAGAGTACATAGCTGTCCAATATCCTAATTAATAATCCGGACTATATTATTACTATCCGCCTTTTTTTTACACTAGTCATTTTTTAGAGTATTTTTTTTCTTTGTAAATACATCCGGAGAGAAGTACTCTAAAAGGTAAATGATGTGGAAAAAGTGGTGGGTAATAACAATACTCCAGATTAATAATTAAGATGTTGGTTGCAATGAGAGTAATTCTCTCCAAATGTAATTACAATGAAATAAGAAAAAAAAATACTCTAAGAAAATGACTGTGTGAAAAAAAAAAAAATCTGATGCTAACAATACTCCGAATTCATAATTAGGAAGTTTGCTGCTATGAGAGTAATTTTCTCCGTATGTAATTACAATGAAATAAGAGAAAAATACTTTAAAATAAGACTGTGTGAAAAAAAAAAAAAAAAAAAAAAAAAGGCAGGTACTAACAAAACTACGGAATATTAATTTAAAAGTTGGCAGCTATGGAAATAATTCTTAGTGGTACTGACGGTATCTCTTCTATTTCAAATAGAATTTCACAGATTTAGAGGGGGAGGGGGGATCTAGAAAAAATAATGTACGGAATTACGATTACAGTGCAATTTTAAAATATAGATTGAAATGAATAATTTAACTTTTTCTGTTACTCTGTAATAATTATAGTGAAATGCTATATAAAGAAGATAATCACGTTGAATGTTATAAAATTTCAAAAGGATATTTTTAATTGATGATACATTATTCACTGCTGCTTGTATTATGAAATAAAGTATAAAATTTCTGTTTCTTAGAAAATGCAAAATTTTGCAATGGCAAAACCGCTTTTTAGGCTTCAATTTAGGACATTTAAAATTAGATTTTTATTTAATATAATTTTTGATTCTGTTTTACACAGTGTGGACTTCTAAGAGACACATTGGCAATACAAGAATTCATATGATACGAATATTATCAATTTCCTGAAAAAAAAGCTTATCTTCCCATACAATGTTTTTCACGCATTCCGTATATTTCAATATAAGATCTCTATGTAATTTTAAATGAAATTGAAACGCAGTATATTTCGTACAGAACATATTTCGATTTATTTTCATATGCTTTGCATTTCGAAATTGTAATAGAGAAATGCAAAACTGGTGCAAAAATTTGCATCTATGAAAAAGCATGAACAGTTATTTATCAATTTCGATATCTAAAAGGAATATAAAGTAAGGCACTAAGCTACCAAACGTTCTCCGCATAAAAAAATTACCTATGTACCTGAAGATATTCCCACTTTTCAGAGCAGAGATTTGTTTATGGTATATTGAGTATACTATATTATATATTCAATACCATATGGGCCAAATCACCCGTTTTCCACGAGAGATATCAACCTTTTTAAGACATAGAAAGTTTTTAAAATTGTTTTCAGTTTATTAAAAAGACGAAAATAAATGTGACAGATTTCTTTTTGAAAATTTAGTGATAAATCTATATTTAAAATTCTGAAAGGTTTGCAACTATGCAATGGTGAATGTGCAACAAGAATGGGAGACAACCGAAACACTTTTATAGCTGTTTTCATTATACTTAATTGTCTAAAATGTTTAGAACAGATCCATTTTTAAAAAATAGTGGTGACAATTGTGATTTAAAATTTAAACAGTTTGGCAGCTATGCAATAGTATAAACTGATATCTTATTAACGAAGAATATGACAGTAAATTTTCATCTATGTTGAGGTTGTATGGATTTTACGATGGAATAAAATTTCGCGAATGAGATAACTTATTTCATTCTTCTTTCAATTAACATTTTTTTTTTTTTTTTTTTTTTTTTTAGTACGACTGGACTACTTTTTTATATCTGCCATTTTGTTTGCGTCGTTACCAATTTATAGTGTTCCACCTCGAAAACACCTATTCAACTTTGCGCAAGTCGATATTTATAGTCGCAATTTGAACTAACACTTTTTAGTGGTGGGGATATGATTTTACTAACAGCACGGTATTGCGCCGCGTATTTTTGAATAGCAAAGTTGTAGTTGCTGTTTTTAAAATGCCATTGTAAATTCATTTTTTGATTTTAATCTTTCTTACAGTTTTCGTGATTTTAATTTAAAGTGAGAGTGATTAAATGTAGTAGTTTCTTCTACATCTAGAAGTTTGTGGAATTCTCACCGAAACAGATTTTCATAAATAATTTAACGATACATTTCTTTACTCATATTCCATTATTTGAATAAAATACACAAATTTTTAAATATTCTTTTTTTCATTTTTGGCTCATGTTTCCAAATGTTAATTATAATTAACATGTCTTTTTATTAGTACGACAGGACTATTTCTTTCATTCTGGCATTTTGCGTCGTTACCAATTTATAGTGTTCCACTTCAAAAATGCCTTCCAATATCCAGTTCTACGATTTAATTTCTTTTTCTATCTTAAAAATTTTTGTGAAATCCTTAAAAACCTCTATATCTATTTTTTTCCCTTCCCATCGGTGAGGATCGAACACACAACCTTCTGGTGCGTATCTCTGTACTCTGACCACACAGCCGACGTTACTTAGCTAAATATTACTGAATAGTGCTTATTAGTGAGTTATTAGTGTTTTCAAGTATTTTTAGTACAACGAGACTATTTCTTTCAATCTGCTATTTTGCGTAGTTACCAATTTATAGTGTTTCACTTCAAAAATGCCTGCTAATATCCAGTTTTATTATTTAACTAGCAGGCTTTGCCCGCTTCGCTGGACATTAAACTTAAATGAGTTGTCAAAATCCCATATCTTTATTAATAACCTAAGTTCTTGCTGTGATTGGTAGAGGTTTTCTCGCTCGCAAAGAGAGGAGTCTGGGTCTCCACTGTCTTCGGCACAATTTACCCACTCCTTACTTCCCCTTCCTCAGCGGGTGAGTACGAAGTTTTGCAAAATCACACTAATGTACATAATGCGTACACTTAATCAATATCTAGTCTGGATCCCCACTGCCTTCGGCACAACTTACCCACTTCTTACTTCCCCTTCCTCAGCGAGTGAGTTCGAAGTTTTGCAAAATCCCACTAATGTACATAATGCGTACACTTAATCAATATCCGCACATTAAAATTCGCCATTCTAAGATAATTCAAAGCGAATTCAAACGGAAAAACATGTTTTTACACATGTTTATTGGGAACAACTTCAGTATAACCCCACAACGATATTTGGCAATTTTTTTTGTTGGCGATTATGGCTAAATCATAAATCATATATGATTAATGATAAAATCATAATCTAAATCATAAATCAAAAAACATAAAATCATAAATCAAAAATCAAAAATCAAAAATAAACAACATATTAGGCTGCCATATTATATCGCAAACAGTCCAGAACGACATTGTTATCCTTCAAAACGGCGCCAAAGAAAAATCGCCAAATTCAGCTGTTGGGTTATGCTGAAGTTACGCCGTTTATTGCCCTCCGACTCCGAGAAGGGGGAGGGGGATTTTGAATTTCGTGAAATCCAGTTACAATAAGTGCCGGATGCAAACATACAATTTACGAACCAAATTTCGTGACCACAGAAGTCTTTGATAGAAAATATTACAAATAAATAAATACAAAAAGCACAGCTTTAGTATGGGACCCCTTTGGAGAATTTAAATATTTTAAGCCATTTTTGCGATGAACTGAATTGGCTATCTCAATTATGCAATTAAAGATCTTAGCGAGAAACGTCCGAGCTACGTCGGTTCCGAATTTCAAATTTTGCCAAAGGGATCCAATACTAAAGCTGTTCCATACACAAAATAAATAAATAAACAAATAAAATAAAATAATAAAATAAAAAATCTTTTCTGATATTTACAAAATAAAAATAAAAAATCTTAATAAAATCCAAATTATAATCATTTACAATTAATGGGAAAACATAAAAAAAAAACCTCATAAGGTACATAATAACAACAAAAAAATTTTGTTTTACTGCAGGAAAGAAAAGTACTGCTTAAATAAATAAAAATATTAAACTAATGCCAAATATCTCTATGAAAATATCTATCTACGTGCAAATTCCTCATTAAAAAAAAAAAAAAAAATCACCAACTTTTGTAGGTATTTTTCTCTCTAATTTTTATTATTATTCACGTGAAATTAAAAATATTTCATTTTATTTCTCGAAAATAAAAATATATATAAATGCATATTTATAAATATAAAACCCTTTACCGAATCCGCGTTGAAAACGGAAAAAGGGTAAAATAAATTAGAAATATCGAGCCTATATTTATAAATTTGATACCAAATAAAAGGGGTGAGTTTTCGGAATCCAGGGGTGCAAACAGTTTTTCGATGCGACAGTTAGATTTTTAAAAAATAACTAAAGTATGAAATTTAAGTGGCAACGGAAAAACGGAAAAAGGGGAAAATAAATTAGAAGTATCAGACCTATCGTTACAAATTCAGTACCAAATGAAAGAGGTTATTTTTCTGAATCCTGGGGTGTAAACAGTTTTTCGATACGACAATTAGATGTTTTAAAATTAACTAAAGTATGAAACTCAGATGTCAAAACTTCATTTCAATCTTTTCATAATTTGTAGTGCGAATCACGCGAATAAACAAGTCTTTATCTTAAAAAATTATTTTTGCATTTTATTTTTCCATTCAAAGCGTTTTATTGAAAAAATATTTATGGCGCATGCGGAACCATGCGGAACCATCTAACAGCTCTTCGCCGTCAACAAAGATTTATTAATGACACAGACCTCCCCCAACATAAATTAAAAATTAAACAACTTTCGGCAACCTTCAAAAAACGTATTAACACTGCAAAACATTCCGCATGGAAACACTTCTGTACAACACAAGCAAATACCTTTGGCATTGCACAAAAATTTTATAGCAATAAATTCTTTACACCTACAGAGCTAGGGCTTGAAAGACCCCCAGCTCATTCTTCTAAAGAAAACAATCTGGAATATCTAACATCAGTTCTTTTTCCGCCCAGTAAATTTCACTCAATAGAAAAACCCACTTTCACAGCCCAACCAGACGAACCCTTTTCGGAAGTGGAAGTCCGGTCAGCCCTTTTTAGCTTTAATACCAAGAAAGCCCCTGGTCCTGATAAGATTGATTTTAGAATTCTCCGACACTCATTTCTAACATTTCCACATATTTTTCACAAATGGTCTAATCTCTGCATGCAACATCAATACTTCCCAGAAACACTTCGCAGGGGAGAAGTGGTATACTTTCTGAAGCAAGGGAAGCTTCCCTCTGAACCCTCTTCTTACAGACCAATCTGCCTCCTTCCAACTTTAGGCAAATTATTAGAAAAGTTGATTGTAACTAGATTAAAATTTCATCTGGAAACAAATTCACTTCTTCATCCCTCACAATTCGGGTTCAGAGAGGGCAGATCATGCGAACATGCTTTACAACAAATTATAAGCTCCTGCACCTTTAATATTGATTCCAGTCGGTATACCACTCTGATCTCACTTGACATACAGGGGGCTTTCGACAACATTGAATGGATCGATATCCTTAACTCTCTCAAAGCAATTAATTGCCCGAGTAACATAGCAGGAGTCATCAGCTCCTATCTTTCCAAAAGAATAATTGCAATAAATTGGGGTCCAGAAATGAAAGACCTCCCACAGTCTAAGGGATGCCCACAGAGATCCTGTTTGGGTCCGATCCTGTGGAACTTGATCGCCAATAACATCTTGGAAAGTATGAACGTCGCAGGCTTTCAAACTTTTGCTTATGCGGATGACTTTTCGCTTGTTGTCTCGGGTCGCACGAGGGATAAGCTGGAGAGTCAGGCCAGGATGGCCCTCTCTCTCTTTAGCAACCTGTTACATAAATATAATCTTAAACTCTCCCCTTCTAAGTCCCAAGCTCTTACCTTCGCTAAACCAAGAATTCTTCGTAGGACTCCGGTGATGAGGATAGATGGCGTCAGTGTTAGACATGTACCCCATCTTAAGATACTAGGTCTTACAATAGACAAGAACATTAGTTGGACTCAACATTTAAATGATCTAAAAATAAAATGTCTGAAAATTTATCATAACGCAGCTAAAATGGTAGGGAAAAGATGGGGTATCTCTACAAATTTACTAAAAATCTGGTACAATACTACTATAGACAAGATTATTACATACGGTGCAGGCATCTGGGGCGGGGATTTAAAACAATTGGGAAACACTAAAATTAACTCAATTCAAAGAATGTTTCTTTTACAGATCTCGCGAGGCTATAGAACTATTTCTACAGACGCCCTCTCAGTCATCACTGGGGTCCCACTTGCTCATCTTCAACTTAAATATTGTTATCGTAAAGTAAATATTCTTCAACTTAATATCTCAGCAATCGCTAATAAATACTTTGAAAATATGGTAATACAATCCCATTCTCCTAACTGGAACATTCACCCTGCTCAGGATGTAGCCTCGTTATTAGTTAATAGTTCTAAGAATAGTTTTTCCCCGTCTGCTCCTGTTGCAATCTATACTGACGGCTCTAAAACTGAGCATGGAGTCGCAGCAGCATTCTGTGTCCTCAGGGGCAATATTTTTATCCATGAGTGGGCCTGCAGGCTTGAGGACTATAATACTGTCTTTCAGGCGGAACTCTTCGCTATAGAAAAAGCTCTAGAATGGGCTCACAACAACAAAGACCAATTTACTTCTCTTCCCATTTTTAGTGATAGTCTCTCGGGTCTGCAGGCTATAATTAGTTACAGGTGCAGACACCCTCAGGTAATTAAAATAAAACAACTGCTAATTTCACTTAATTCCTTAGTTTCCCTGGCACACGTTTCTGCCCATAGGGGTGTCGTGGGCAACGAACGTGCAGATGACTTGGCCAAGGCTGCTACAGAGGAACACACTCCTCTTTACTCTCTCCCAGTCCCACCTTCCTATGTCAAAAGAAAACTAAAATCTCTCCTTTTCCGGGAATGGCAGTCTTGGTGGGAAGATTCCCTCAACGGCAGAATTACTTTCTCTCTAATACCAAATGTTTCTCTCAATGATTGGGTACTTACCCCAGAAATTACAGCGTTTTTAACTGGGCATGGCCCTTTTCCGGCTTATCTGCACAGATTTCGTCGTCGACGTTCGCCCCTATGTTCTTGTGGAGAGGAGGGTTCTTCCTTTCATTACTATTTCCATTGTCCGCTTACAATAACCTATCACTTAAGAAATCCGAATAATAGGCCAGCCAACTGGCTGACTGATATTTTAACAAGACCTTCACTTGCCATAAAACTAAAAAGAATTTTTGAATTACTCATAGATATTTCAAATAGAACAAATTAAATTCTTCTTAAGTCATTTAAAATTATCTAATTCCTAAACATTTAAATAAATTAAAAGTATTTAATAATCTCATAAGTTAAATAATCCTTTTCACTTACCCACTAGCCCTAAGATATCTATTCTTTCCTCATGTGTTTGTAAATGTCCTAAAACAACCAACTTCGCCCTATGTCGCGTGGGAACCTTGTTCTGGCGATTTGATTTACTTGTAAACAACTCTCCCTCCCTGTTCAATTCTAGCTCATTGTGCTTTTGAGTTTTCAAGATTTATTTTATTTCGCCCCCTGTCGCGTGAGTACTCTGTACTGGCGAATCTTACTTTAGTGTATTTAATTTTTATTTATTTTTATTTTTAAGTTTGTTAATAATTAATACATATTTGTAATACTTCGCCCTATGTCGCGCGGGAATATTGTTCTGGCGAACCTTGTAATTTTTTCTTTTTTTTTTTTTTCTTTTTTTTTTAAATAAACGTTCCGGAGTAGGGGCCTAGCATAGCTAGAAGCGCTCGACACCACTCTTAGAGCGGTGAGCGGCACCTACTCCTTGTTAAATCCTGTTAAACGAAAAATAATTTGATACTTTAATAAACATAATAAACATTTAATAAACATTTGACAATTTAATAAATAAATATATTAGACATAATAAACTTATTGAATAATTTTTTTGTAAAATTTTGTGGTGGCCACATCATACTAGTTTTTAGAAGGCTTTATTATTATTATTATTATTATTATAGACATAGTTTGGATGACTTAAGACAAAAACCAAAGAAACCGAAATTCCTTGAGGAGCATATTATTTTCTCTGCTTCTCATGAAAGAAAAAAAAATGTTAAAAAAAAAACATTATTTTTCTCTCAAAATAACTAATTAGGAAAATCTCTCGAATTACTCAACTTTATTTCTTTATTATGTTAATTTGTTTCTTAAGTGTTGTTTCTCCAAACTTAATTCAAGAATTCGTTTGAAAAGGATTGCGTTTTACAAGGAAATAAATGCGCTATGCTCATTGTGTAACTTTTGAAAACAAATCTTTTTAGCTTTACTGATATACATAATTATCAACAGCCGTATCTTTTGTAAAAATTTTCTTAAGACTAGAGAGAGATTAAAATTGAACAAATCAAAAAGTTTCCATTCCCGTTTAGAGTTTAAAATTTGAAAATTTTAATGTGTGCAGTGTTAAATTTTTGGAAAATGCAGAAGAAACAAAAATAAAAACCTTTGTTTTTCTATTTTTATTAACAGAAGTTTTATTAAAATAATTCTTTTTTTTTTTTATGATACAAGAAAGTGATTTTGCTATTAATTTACATAACTACAGAGTTTATTCACGTTAAGGAGTTTTACTCACATATATATATAAGAGTTGTTACCGCCTGTATTTTCCAGAGCCAAAATTTTTAAATAGTAATTTTATGCAATATATTTCCATGATCAATTATGTAAAAATTAATATATGGAAATATTGGTGGAAGAGTAAGGGAAAAAGGTGTGTCCATTAAAAACTTGTATAAATATTGATCATAATTTATAAATACTGTTTGTGTGAAATGTCGCAAATTAAAGAAAAAAAAAAAAAAACCTTGAAAAATAAAAATAAATGTGTTTATTTTATTTGAAATTTTTAAATAAAAACTTTAAAATTTATTAAAGCTTTTTTTTTTTTTTACTATAATTATCCTTACTTTGTTCGATATGCTTATATCTTTAGTTGCTAGAAGCATATTTGTAACATTTCTATTAAAATACTGCCGAACAGGAAAAATAATAGTATGCTTTCGATTTTTAAATTCAGATATAAATTGTATTTTATAAATATTGTACAAAATTTTATAAAATACACTGAGAAAAAAAATATACCGCCTTCATCTAGAATGAATAAATGGTCATTTTCTAAATCCTTAAACTAGAAATATAGATTTAAGAGCTATGCGCATAAGGCCCACCAATAAACTGAATAGATGAAATGGTCGAGAATTTCTAGTCTACACATTTCTAGATGGTGAACCAATATTCTGTATCTTTTGTATTACGAGAAATTCTCGCTTAATTTTCTAGAATTGGGTCATAAACCAAGATTATACCTGCTGAAACCCGCCTCTTGTATTCTCATCTATTTGGAGATATTTTCAAATAGGTTTGTCCTCGATAGTATAGGCAAACGCTCAAGAATTCTAATAGAGGTCTCTAGAATTCGCTTTCGAAGGGGACTAGAATTCGGACACGATGACACACACACAGACACACACACACACACACACACACAGGCAAAATTTTCTGAATTCTTTTTCGGCTGTCATGGGGTGTAAAACGTGAAGATATCGCAAAATTTTTCGATTCCGACAAATTTACAGACAAAACTCTGATTTTATTAATATAGATTCTCTAATACTTTTACTCTATCTCTACTTTTTCTCTTACTCTAATGCTCTAATATTCTCTCTCTAATTTTACTCTTTAATTCTCTAATTTAAACCAACTCTATCTTAAAATATTTTGTGAAATCCGTAAAAACAATTATATATATGTATATATTTTTTTTTTCAACTTACCATCCGTGAGGATCGAACTCTCAGCCTTCGGGTTCGTAGCTCTGTTCTCTGACCACATAGCCAACGGGTCTTGGCTGAATGTCAATGGATTATATTAATTAATCTGTAATGAATTTTGAGTATAATTTAAGTATCTAATCAGTTTATAGATATATATATAGTAGGGAACTAAAATGGGAGTTAATAATTAATTAATACTCAATTATTATTAACTATTTAATTATTAAATAAAAATAACTATATTCCATTTTATGTACAGGATGGATGATATGAATTAATATTAAACATTCGACCAAAACAGTCACTTGTAATAGTCAAATCATAACAGTTCAATTGTATTTTAAATGTTACTTATTCTCTTTTTAGCGTCAGTTCCATAAAGTTTTCAGTCACCACAATTTATAGAAGCTTTGAACATTCCGTCTATTGAAAGTATTCGTCTAACAGTTTTAAGAACATCCCGTCATTACAACCGTCTGTCGTGAATAACGTAGCGAGGCTCGGTTCTGCCACCGTCAAATCCTAACAGCCGTCTGTCGTCTCAGCGCGCTTGCTCCACATAGAAGTATGCGAACGCAGGGGAAGATAATGACGACACCTGACATCACAGCTTTGTCACTCCGTCAAGATTCTACGCTCGTGGCTGCAGTGAGATAAACAGATCTGTGCAAAGCTGATTTCAGAATCAAATGTCCGAAGAGCATGGTGCTTCCACCATATATATATATATATATATATATATATATATATATATGTTTTGATTTGTAGAAATTGACATTGTTAATTATTAACAATGAATGAAAAATTGTTTTTAAGATTATTTTAAAAATTAAAATATTTAGTAAATAAGTATTAAGCAATTAGGGGAAGATACTATACAATCAATACATTCATATTCCAATAATTTATTTGGAATTAAAAATCAATATACTATTTGAATATGTGTTTAGAAATTTTACTGAACGCCCTCTATTCCTTATATATATATATATATATATATATATATATATATATTTAAGGATGTTAATACACAAATATCATTAGTCCAATCGTACTAAATTAAATTATGTCATAGACAGAATTTCATCTATAGTTACTATTATTATTATATTTGCATGATACAATATAATTATTTAATAAATTTTACACAATAATACATTATAAGGGACACACTATCAAAAACATATTCAAACTATACAGCTATCTACGGTTTCATCAATGGAGTCATGTCTCTGAATGTTTTACTAGTATTTCATATGTTTTATAAAAGATCTGAGTATTATTTTACAGGAAACTGAAATGCGTAATATTGCATACTAGAAATTTTTCGATTTTGTTTCATATTCTTTCATTCTTGTATAGAAAGAAAAATTCGGAAAATATTTCAATGTAAAAAAGGAAACTGGCGATTTCAAGTTGTAATTAAAGATATTCCTTCTTAAAAAAATAAAAATAATAATAAAAATAAAAATAAAAATGGAGATTGAGAAAAAAAAAAAAAAAGCACAAAGATTTCTATATGGCTCTACGACTGTAGAGAAACATTGTAACACAGATTAAAATGAAATTTCATTTTGTTTATCATGTATTACGTGTACCAGAAGGGTCTTTCATTTTAATTTAAAAGAGACAAAATTTACATAAAGTTAAAAAAAAAAAAGTGTTTTAAATTGTTTAAGTATTATTTGAAAAATTTCCGGTGCCATTTTACTACTTCAAAATGACAGAACTTTTCGGTGCACCTAATAATTACTTCACACCTAATAATATATATATATATATATATATATATATATATATATATATATATATATATATATAATATATGTATACATAATTAAACGTTAAGATTTATTTCAGTAAATAATAATATTAAAAATAAATTTGTACTTCATTTATTTTTTGCTGAATTTATTTTTAACTTAATTTAATTCAATTATTTTCAATATTTATTGAACTCGTCCTTTTCAATCGTTCTTTCAATCTTTTTACAAGTAATATAAAAAGGAAGAAAATAAATCCAGCATTTCACCTGTCTTTAATATTATATAATTATGACGTTAATCATTGAGTAATAATCAATATAAAACATATAATAATTCTTGTTACAATTACTTTATAATTATAACTCTAGATATCTGAAAATTTTCTAAATATTCGAAATTTTGTAATTATTAAGATTAATAACCTGCTCTAATTAAAATAATCTTTAAAGTTAATTAATTATATTTGTTTTTATTTAAGTTTACATTTAATTCCAGTTATAACCGTTAAATATCCAAATGGCAACAAATGAAAAATAAACGAAACTCAAAAATTATGTCTAAGTAGGTGACATTATATATACACTATCTACCTGTCGGGAATTCCCGCTCATTCTTCTGCTTTGAGAACAAAATGACTTTCCAGACAGACGGGCGCCTCTTTTTCGAGAAAGGTGCTTTTTTAGAATCAGAAGCAGAACAGAAAGGACCTTGAATGGAGATGGGGCTACGTTAAGAGAGTTGTGTTTACAGACGCCCGTCCCGGTCCTAAAACAGAACAATTATAACCTTTAAGAATTATAATTAATATTTAAGAACTAATGACAATCTAAGAACGTTAATATTAAGATTTAATTCAATATTTAATTGTAAATACTGTAGATAGTTTCTGTTTTCGTTTTCATTTTACATGTATGCTAACAAAGCATTAAAATTATGTTTTCTCATCTAAGAAGTGCTACGTTCATCGGGTTTAGTTTCTTTAATGGATCAATAGTTGCCCCATCCACATCCGGACTTTTGGATTAGAAGATTTCAGGTGAGATCCATCCATATCTTATTATTTAGAAGAATAAATATTTTATTAGAAAATTTAAGTAGTAACTGTAAGAAAAGAGTTAAAGATTTGAAATATGCTGTATCGGGTCAGTAAGAAGAATAAGTTTTAGATCAGAAATCTGGTACAGCCATACTACCAATAAGTATTTGGACTCTTTCGAATTTAGATATTTTGTCAAATATTTAGAAAGGTTCTTTAGGAAACATCTTGAAACTTTGGTAGTATGAATAACAGGTTAACCTTATATATTTCAGGAAATGTTTTGTCCTGAAAAGAAAAGGGGACCAATATAAAGTTAAATAAATGTCAAAATGTTTTCAAACACCCTGTAAAAACTAATGCTTGAAATTCGTTTTGGCTGTAGCATGTGATTATAAGGATACTTGTAATTACTAAATACTATTATTAAATACTTGTGCACGAACAATTTACGATTTGAATAAAAATTTTCATATAGTATTCCCATATACAGGATCTACCAATAAATATTTGGAAGTTTTCGAATTGAGATGTTTTGTCAAATATCTAAAAAGATTCTTCGGAAACTATCTTGAAAATTTTGAAGTATAACGAACATGTTACAGCTCATATATTTCAGCAAACGTTTTGTCCTGAAGATCAAAAGAGGATCAGTAAAAAATTAAACAAAAGTCAAAATGTTTTGGATCACCCTGTAAAAAGTAATGCTTCAAATGCGTTTTGGCTGTAGCATATGATTATAAGGATACTTGTAATTATGTGTATAAATTATTATGAGGCTACCGCATATATTCATGGAGGTATAACGATTTCTTTAAAAAATTGAAATACATATATATGTATCACTTTTTAAATTATAACACGTAGGGTATTAGACTCACAAGGAAACATTCAAAAGGTGTCATCTTCAAAAAGTATTGAAAAAAATATATGTGATTCTACTCTTCCTAAAACACCAGAAAATGAAAAAATTATCGGCTGAAATGAATTACAGCGACCACAAAAAATGATCAAAATTAAACATATTTGGCGATTTCGCACTGCTAGGCGATTGATTTTGAGTACTTGGCGGAAAAGCTAAACACGGTTCTGTTCGTACACGGCAATCTCGGTGCTAGCAAACGTATCACCTAACAGCGCTAAATCGCCAAATGTGCTTAATTTTGATAATTTTTTGTGGTCGCTGTAATTCATTTCAGCCGATAATTTTTTCATTTTCTGGTGTTTTATGAAGAGTAGAATCACGTATATTTTTTTCAGTACTCTTTGAAGATGACACCTTTTGAATGTTTCCTTGTCAGTAAAAAGCCAGTTTTAGGAAACATAAAATACTACATTAGACACAACCTACAGCAATAAGAATGCAAAAATATTAAATATCTTACAAAGTATGAGTAATTTTACTAAAAAATTTTTAACTACGCATGCGCAAGATTTAACAAAATTACATTTGCAGAATTTAATAGCCAAAAGTATTGGGCTACTTATATGAAAACTCTAAACAAATATCGTGTAAATTAAAAAAATATATATATCAGCGATGAAATGAACAGAATTTCTGTTCCTCACAAAATAAAAGCTAAACTATATAATAAGGGTTTTACTCTCATTTTTATTTTGATTCTATGAATGCTCAATGGTAAAACAGTGTCCACTGATTGTAAATAAATATTGATAAAACACCCTATTATCTCTTTTTTTTTTTTTTTTTTTTTGCGGGGAACTTAAATTCCGCTTATTCTATCTCTCATAATTTTTCGAATTTGTTTGGGATCTATGTAAAATTAGATCAATACTTTTGGTTATTATACTATGCAAATGAAATTTCACTAAATTTTGCACTTGCGTAATTAAAAATTATTTAGTAAAACTCTTCATATTTAGTAAGATATTTAAAATTGTTGCAATCTGATTGCAGCAAGTTGTGTCTAGTGTAGTATGCCAAGTGTCCTAAAAACGGTTTTTCACTGAGTGTACTATCCTAAGTGCTATAATTAAAAAAAAAAAAAATTTCCAATTAAAAAAAAAAAAAAAAGAAAGAAAGAAAGAAATCGTTATATCTCTATGCATATATGAGGTAGACTCGTAAAAATTTATACAGGTAATTACAAAAATCTCCATTATCACATGTTACAGCGAAAATGCGTTTCAAACATTACTTTTTACAGAGTGATCCAAAGCATTTCGATTTTTGCTTAATTTTTTACTGCGCCCCTTTTCCTCTTCAGGGCAAAAACGTTTGCTTAAATATATGAAGTATAACATGAACCTTGAATTCCTAAGATTTCAAAATGGTTTTTAAAAAACTTTTTCAGATATTTGGCCGAACGTCAAAATTCGAAAGTGTCCAAATACTTATCGGTAAATAGTGTATATACATATAATTATATATATACATATAATTTTGAATAGAAATTGATAAAAAGGTGTAAGCGTTTAAGATAAGTGGGCGTGATTAGCAAAAAGAAAAAAAAAATTAATAAATACAACAACAATGAATTAAATTATCGAAAAAATTTTTGTAAATTAAACACTTCATGTGAAAAACACCCATCGGCTTCCTCTTCAGTGGGTTGGAGCTGCAGAGTAAGCAATTATTAAGAAAAATTAAAAAGGCGTAACAGGTTTCGGAAACATGGCGAAACAAGCATACTCCCAAAAAAGCGAATAACAATGAAATTCTAAAATAAAAATAAATTAATAGTAAGTACTTAAATAGATACAACTGTAGCAATTTTGCTTGATAAAATTAAGTCAATTAAAATTCAAAAAAAATTTATATTCAATGTAAATAATATATATATATATATATATATATAGATAGATAGATAGATAGATAGATAGATAGATATAGATATAGATATAGATATGTATGTATGTACAGTCGGTAACAAAAGTGTTCGAACACCAGACAATATTCCTATGTAAAAAAGTGCACTTCATACGGTTTTGTTAAATAGATCCTTGTCGAATCATGTTCTTACTCTGACTGAAAACAGGATTCGACAAGGATTTATTTAACAAAACCGTATGAAGTGTACTTTTTTTACATAGGAATTTTTGCTAGTGTTCGGACACTTTTGTTACCGACTGTATGTATATATATATATATATATATATATATATATATATAACTAATAACATATTAGACTTTTATTTTAATGCAAAGACAAAGTTGGGATTTTACTTTTAATTTTACTGAAATGCAAAGACAAAATCATAATTTTAATTTTAATTTTATTTATATTTTCAGAAGAAGGGGAAAAAGTTTATCACTCGACATGATTACATAAATTAAAAAAAAAAAAAAAAAAAAGTGTGGTGTGAAACAACTACATGATTTCCATTACCCACTATATCACATATTTTATGCACTTTTTGGAGATAATGGAATCAGAAGACATAAAATTGAACTAATAAAATAGTCACCTAAAATTTTTCCGGTAAACGAAAGCTGATACACGTGTAAAGACATATAAAAGGTATTTACACATCGAGTTAAAAAAAATTGATAGAGATATTTTTTGAAACACCAATTTCCGAGATCTCAAACTGGTCTACCTAATCGGGATGACTCTTAATTTTCAGATAATAACTACCTAATTTATATGAAAGGATATCTAAAATGGGTTTTTGTAACAAATTTGAAGAAAATCGTTAGAGCCATTTCTGAAAAATTGACTTTTACCAAAACTTGGCATATTCAATTGTTTACCGGAAAACAACAATTACATACAAAAGGATATCAAAAAAGGGGTTAACATTGAGAGTTTGAAAAAAATACGTACAGCTGTTTTGAAAGGCACGCGCTTGCGAGATTTGAAATTGAGCTATTTATACAGGGCGTAAATGGAAAAATGAAGATGGGGTTCTTGGACTACCTAGTTCACAACCAACTTAACGCCCTGGTTAAACGTGACTATATAAAAACTTAATGAACCAACAAAAAGGAAAGATCTCTTGCCAAAATTAAAAGACAGATGACAGCATAGCCAAAATCTGACTTTTATAAAATTATCAGAGCTGCTACTTTTTTATTTTTTCCGTAACATTGTTAGTCACCGCCTAATCTTATACCACTATTTTAGAAAATATTTTTTTCTTATTTAATCGTAATTATATATTGGAGAAAATTAGTCTACAAAGAAATTGTAGACATGTTAACATTTTAATTTATTCCAAAGCACTATTAGTACCCGCCATTTTTTCCGCACCAGTTTATTTGAAGTGAAATTTTCCCCCATAACTAATAACAGTGTGGTGACAGACCACATTTTACGCCTGATTCTTCCACCTGTACTTTTCTTTTGGAATTCTTAACAGTAAGCTTGCCATGGTTAATCAAGTAAAAAAATATTATATAAACATACTGAGGGAAGAATCACGGGAAAAATGCAAGTCTGCAGCCATTCTGAATTACGATTAAATAAAAAGAAGAACACCCTAAGAAGCTTAAGAAATGCCCTGTGAAATAATCTTGTGTGTCACTTACACGACTTTCTCTTACCCTGAAATTTAATACTATAAATACCGGTTGGAGATTAAGAGGTAAGATAACGAGTACTGTTATGTAAACCTATGATAAAACAATTCAAATTAGGCTTCGGAAGAGTTTTATATGATAACTAGTTCTGTGTGAGGGGGGTACCGCCCCCCTCAAACACCCGTTTGATTACTGCACCTATATTTATATTGAATTTAAATCTGTAATTAAAATGAAAAGTTCACTTAATATTATTCACACAAATTTTACACGCAAGATTCCTTGAAACTTATCAGTCTTGATCAAACTTTTTCAGCAACAAACTTATAATTAATTTGAAAATACAACTTTTGGATCTTCTGAAATTATTCGTTTTTAAGTTACTCTAAGAGACACAGACAAAGATCAAACTTTAAAGAAACTTTATTTTGGTAATCAAGAAGTCGCAGAACGTGTAAATACACAAAAAACAAGCGATGAATATTTAGCTTAAAAACATACATTATTTATCATATGTTTTTGAGGAATTCATTTTCATTCCTGAACAACTTTCCTGGACATGGTAAATATTACCTATTAGTAAAGCATTTCCGCTAACAGTAAAAAAGAATGTTATCGCTTAAATATTTTCAGCCCTGTATATCTTTTGAAGATTACGTAAAAACCACATAGTGCACCTAAATATAATCTTATAGTTATAATATACAACACAACCTAAAATGCACTTCCATCAATTTTCAGCTATTGTCGTACTATAATCTAGTTCTTTTGTGTAACCCTGTAAATGAACAATCAATTATTTCCTTGCCATATTCTACATGAGGCATGTTTTTACGCATATAAAAAATATATATTCATTTCATTTGGTTTAGTGCAGTCTATAGTTGTTAAACTCTATTTATCTGCATTTCCCCCCTTACACGTAATGTATTAAAATAATCTTGAATGTCCCTGTACACGAATCATTTGCTTCCTCTCAACGAAAAGCTTAGTGTAGCATCCCTATATGATACATATTTAGAATACCATGTTTGGACTTTCTGCTGATATTTGTTCTTGAGATATGCTGATAACAGACCCGACACACAGACACACACACACACAGACCAACCGCTAAAAACATGATTTTTTGATTGAGGGCACCTCAAAACATGTAAATATATTAAAACCTCACTTTCAAAAATTTGAACCAAAAAACAATATTTTCTCTACCTTATGAGCAAGAGAAAGTGATAATGGTGGGTACAAGTCTTGGTAAGAGCAATGCTCCGGAAAAACATAAAATGTTCGTAAATCTCAAAAGTGGTACGAAAAAAGCTGGATTATTATTAAGGAACATTATTAAGGACAAACTTTATAAGGAACAGATTAAAAAGTTGAAAGCTATAGTATTCCACGACCAGTTATAAGGTGAAAAATGATCTATTTATAAGTGGTGGAATAATCAGGGGGGGGGGGGGATGTAGAATCGTAATATTTATGAAATTTGCATACAGTAATCATATAACTGATTAAGAGACGGTAATTTTAAATAATTAAATCAAATTATTAAGTTTATCTAAAACGTATGCATGTTTACACAGTTTAGCATTATGGTGTGTCTGTCTGTGTGTATGCCTGTTATCAGCATATCTCAAAAACAGACAACAGCAGAAAGTCCAAACTTGGTATACTAAATGTGTACGACATAGGGATACTACGCTAAACTTTTTGTTAGGTTCAAGCAGATGTTTCGTGTGCAGGGACACGGAAGAGAATTTAAATACATAATGGCTACGGGGGAAATTGCAGGTAAGTAGAGTTTAACATCTAAAGACTGCACTAAATCAAATGAAACGAATATATATATTTTATATACCTAAAAAGAATGTTTCATGTAGAATATGGTATAGAAATCTTTCACTGTTCGATTACAGGGCTACACAAAAGATCTATATTATAGTACGACAATACTTGAAAATTAATAAAGTGTACTTCAAGTTGCGCCATGCGTTATTAATATAGAATTACATTTATGTCCTCCCCGTGATGTGTACATAACTTTTAGGAGACATACAGGAACGCCAATACTTAAGCCATAACAGTCTTTTTTACTTTTTCTTACCCATAGGGTCGAGAAAGTATTGTTTTAGGGTCAAATCTTTTGTTATATTTACATGTTCTGAGGTCCCGTGAATATGAAAATCATGTTTTTAGCGAAAGGCCTCTGTGTTTGTCTGTCTGTCTGTGTGACTGTGTGTGTGTTATCAGCATATCTCAAGAACAAATAGTAGCAGAAATTCCAACCTCGGTATGCTAAATGTTTATCATATAGGGATGCTACACTAAACTTTCCGTTGAGATGAAGCAAATGGTTCGTTTACAGGGACACTCAAAAATATTCAAATACATTACGTCTATGGGGGAAATTGCAGGTAAGTAGAGTTTAACATCAATAGACTGCACTAAACAAAATGAAACAAATATATATTTTTTATAATGGAGATAGTCAACTGGGAAAAAAAATTTGTTTATGTAGGAGCCTTGCCTCCCTCTGGGGGAAAGTCCCCCCTCGAGGGGAGTAAATTTTCATGACGGGTATCTTTCAAAAGAGCTTGCCAATACCTTTAAAACGAATAGTTGAACCCTCGATTTGCGATAATTTCAAATAAAGTTATCGATTTTTTTCAGTAAAAAAAAAATGTAATATTGAGAATAAATTTAACTTTTTTTGATATTTAGTGTTATACTACTTCTCAAATATGGAAATCGTCTGCATTATCATGGAAGATAGTTTTTTAAATAACGATTTTAATAAATTATTTTTACTGAGTAAATTTGTATAGGAAAATATAGAAGAAAGTCGTGTGATGGATTCGAATTCTATATAAATATAGGTATTGTAATGAAACGGGGGGTTGAGGAGGCGGCAGCCCCCCTCACACAGAATTACTTGTCAAATTAAGCTGTTTCGAAGCCTAATTTGAATTGTTTTAACATAGGTTTGCATAACAGTACTCTTTATCTTACCCTTTAATCTCCAATCTGTATTTACACTATTAAATTTAAGGGTAAGAGAAAGTTGTGTGAGTGACACACCAGATTATTTTTTTATATTACAAAGTAATAAAATAAAACAAATCTTATTTAAGAATTTAATAAAAGGTTTTAAAAATTTAATTTTCATATTAAAAAATTTTTAGAGCTATAATATAAATTTAAGGAGGTTTTATAAATAAATACTAGCAGACCCGGCCACGCGTTGCTGTGACTAAGTTATACGTTGAATTATACGGCTGAAAACTATTTAGTACAGTTAAATTATTATTTACGAACAAAGACGAAAACGTTGTAGCCGATGTAAAAACCCACAGGGTTGAGATTTGAAACTTAGGTCAAAATTTGGAAGCGATTGATAAAAATTTTCGTAGTGTTGATATTAAGCACAAATTAATTTTATTGTAGGGTCCTATAAATTTTAATGGAGAAGTGATATATATTATTTCTAATGCTACTTTGGATAAAATTGCTAAAATGACTAATATATAAATTAAATTCTATTAAAATAAAAGTATAAAAGAAACAGACGATTTTAAAATCAATTTTTATGGAGGAGTGAAATATAATATATGCTATAATGGATAATTTTACTATAAAATGACCTCATCATTTTAAATATTTCAAAGAGGGCAACAGCTGTAGTTATAAAAAGGAAAACAATAAGGCTAAACCAGAAAAATAGGTAAATTTGATAAATATTTTAAAACTTTAAAATTGGAAATCTTATGAAATATTGGACATTTAAAGTAAATCAAGGATGGAACACGGGCGCAGAATTCATACCACTATCAATGTAAGAAAATTTTCTACTTCTTAAATCAACGATATTATAGGTAGAGAAATTTCTTAAACGGATTCCGGTATGAATTCTGCGCCCGTGTTCCATCCCTGGTAAATACATGTATCATTTTAAATAGAAAAAGATTTTGGAAAAGTTTAGTGTATTTCAACGAAGTGATGAGAAGTTTTTGAGTATGTTAAAATTTTAATAGTAAATTCAAGTTAATAAAGATGGGAAACATTGAGGATTAAGATAAGAATAATTATAAGATAAAAAAAAAAACTTTTTATATACCATGTTTTTAAATTTTAATATACTAATAATATACTAATTAAAAGGAAAATGATAAATATTCTATCATAGTTTGAAGTCAAATTTGTTTTCAAATGTCTAAATAAAATATCTGATGTAAGATACTAATATTTTGCAGCGGAATACATTTCATTTCTGTCATCCTTGGCGAAAAAAAAAGAATATCGCCAAATTATCTGGCGAAAATATTTAATTCCTTTCAAAAATCATGGTTATTTTAACAACTTATATTAAAAGAGTAATGAATAATATGAAACAATATTTCGTACAATACATATTACATGTCATACATACGTACAATGAATAATACATATTACATTTCGTACAATGCATACATCTGGCATGTATATTTTCGTGTTACGCTTTTGATCGCCAAATAATAATAATAATAATAAAAAAAGCCAAGGGCGACAGAGTTTAAAAATTTAAAATTAAAATTTTGTCAATTTGACAGCAAAATAATTCAATCTAACACCCGCGATAACTAATACATATCTATACCCAAATATAAGGATTAAAATCGGGAAATAAATTTCCTCGATTTTTAATAATTTCTTACAAAAAATCCAGTGGGCAATTAACATAGGAAATCTTTTTCTTGGCTGCACAGACGGTCAGTGAGTCACACTTCGCTTGCGTATAGAACTCATAGATATAGTATAGCATATATAGAATAGAGTGATCATTGGGGAGAAAAAAGTTATTCCTTTTCATTTGGGAAAAGACGACGTTTTTACCAAAATATGGCCGTCTTTCCCCGAGTGAATACACACGGGAATACATACTAATATTTTAGCAAATAAAATTTATGAATAATTTATTTGCTAAAGGGGAATGGAAGACTCCAGATACAGTTTCAAATTCATATTTCTTTCTTTCTTTTCTTTTTCTTTTTTTTTTTTTTTTTTTTTTTTTTTTCAATACCACTTAATGGCTGTTTCCAAAGCTTTTATTTTTTATCTTTTTTCGGCATCAAAAATCTTTCTACGATAACATGGGGATGAGAGATCTATATATATTACTATATCTATGATAGAACTACATTAGCACTTTATCAATGTGTATAAAATCTTTAAATTGATTATGACGTCAATTTTCGTGAGATGCATAATTTAACTTTTTATAATTTTTTAACGTTCACGTTTGATTAAATGTATTTATTTTTATGTCGAAAGAAAATGAACTCGTATTTTTTTTTTTTTTTTTTTTTTTTTTTGGCAACAATTAAATTAATGGAACTCACAGATATTTTGGAGCAACTTTAATAAAGGTCTATAATTAACAAATAATTGCAATAAAACAATATTGTGACAATAAATTGAGATAAAAACTATCCTATCTCTCAAGTTGGATCAAACTGCACACAGTGTGCAAAATTTCATCAAAATCAGTTCCTTAGTTTAGGAGTTTACCCCGGACAAACATCGTGACACGTAATTTATATATATATACAGATTAAATTATAAAGTTTTGATCAATGAAGCACAAATAAGTAAAAAACAGGATTAATTTCACTGTATTATCTTCATTATAATATGAATTCAATTTACACTTCAGTCTAAGTAACACGTGGCCGGCTATGCTAACACCAAAAATTTAAAAAGTGGAAATAATTGAATTATACGAAATTTATTAATAGGTTAAAAAGTTGAAGATTCTTTGTGTAGATGGCAGCACCAAATATATTTCAGCTTTCATTTCAACCCAGTCGAAAGGTATCGACATCTGTTAGAATCATTTGGAGTTAACAGATAATTGTGACTGTCAAATAATAACAGACAAATAATTAGCAATAAATTAAAATTGCGACTATAATTTGAGATTTAAACTATCCTATCTCTCAAGTTGGATCGAACTGCACATGGTGTGCGAATTTTATTATAATCGGTTAAGTGGTTTAGGAGTCCATTGAGGACAAACATTGTGACACGAGATTTATATATATTAAGACTAGTGCAAAATATATTTTTTAATGTAAATTTTACTATTGTAATTATGGTAATTTAAAAAATAAAATAAACATAACATATTTTTTAATGTAATTCTGAGGTTACAGATATTATAAACCGTTTTTTATATTTCTTTTTAACTGATACTAAAATATGATTCTCCTGATAATGAAATTAAAATATTATTTTCTTTGAGAATACATATTAATGCAACCCACTTGTAAAAATTATTTTTTATTGTATTTAATTATTTTAACCTACTTGTACAGAAGTAACATACAAAAGTATTTCATTACTAAAGAAATATTAGAAAAATACAGTAAAACGTATACGAAAATTATGAAAATTACGAAAATTATACATGAAACATGATTGTTTCGATTTACTTATGTTCCTTAGCCAAGAGCAATTGAATGCTTCTAAATAATTTGATTATATGGTAAAAAAAATCAAAACACGCATTATTTTACTGTTAAGTTGAATTCTTTTAAAACATTATTCTGTGTAAGAGAATACGTAGTAATTTAAAATTATGGATCTTATTCTTATATAAAAAATTTCATAATTAATTCTGGTTATTTAGAGGTAATTCAATATTTTATGTTATTAATTTGCTTGTTTTCGCATAAAATATACTATAATAATAATAATAATAATAATAATGCATAATTTAAAAAAAATCATTAAATAGTATTTTTTTTAATTAATTAATTAATTAATTATTTGTTTTTCGTAAAACATAATATTTTTCTGTTAGATAAAAAGTTTCCACGATATCTTTTTTTTTCTTTCTTTCTTTTTTTTTTTTTTTTAGACACGAACTCATAAGACTTCATACGACTTCGAACGAGTTGGTTAGAGTTAAAAAGTTTTGAAAAGTATTAATTTAAAATTATTAATTCAATAAACAATTAAGCATCTTGTGCCTATATTTTACAAAAGTTTTCATGCGTGAATAATAAATAAGTGCATGCATAAAAATAAGTATTACTTAACTTACTAAATGAACCGCAAATATGTTACAGCAAAGGTTGAAATGTGTGCCATACCAAATTATCTTTCTGTAAGAAGAGATACAAGTAATACTAAATAAAAAGAGATGATACTGATTTATATGGATAATTTACTCAATGATAAACACTTTATTTGATCAATAAGTAGGAACTGTTGGGTGGTAATAAGTTGTTTCCATCAAAGTACGTTTTATTGAAGTTATTTCATTAATCGACCTGATACCGAGTTGCCAATTTTTATAAAGTATTCATGAGCATCTTTAGCCTCGCCTTTATTTCACATGATTTTATTTTTAGAATTTTTTTCTCAGATATATAGCATATGACGAAGAGAAAATTTCATTTTAAAAATAGTAGCAGTATGAAAAAAGGCTTGACTAAAAATACTCCGGAATAAATTATATAAGTTGGCAACTCTCCTTTTGTAAATATACTTTAAAGGCCGGGTCGATCACTTTTCTTTCATACCTCTTTTTACAGATAAATAGATAGACTGATAGATAGATAGATACATAAATATAGATATAGACAGGTAAATAGAAAAATGTAATAATCATTTGGAAAAGCTATATTGCATTGAACAATACAGAGACTGCTTTAAAAAAATACTAGCATGCTTTGTCCGCTTCCCTGGTCATTATACTGAAATGAATTCTCTAAATACTATATCATAAATAATAATAATAATAATTTAAAAAAAATGTTAAAATCAGTCAAATATAAGTTAAATTTCCCGCTACACTTGCCACATGTCGAATCTGGAGCCCCAATGTTTTTGGCAGTGCCTCACCTACCTTTTACTACCCCTTCCTCGCAAGTAGTGTTGAAAGATTTGCAAAATTTGCTCCCATCAAAGTGCATATTACGTACACTTAATCAACACCTACACATCAAAATTCACCATTCTAAAGTAATCTGGAGTATATTTAAGCGTGAAAATATATTTTTTGCCACCCCCCCCCGCACCAAAGGTGGGGAGAGTGGATAATTTCGCGAAATCCCTTTATAGTGCATGTTGCATACACATACCGAACCGGACATAAAAAAATCGAGAACCTGAGATTATTTGAAGCAGAGTTATGTTTTAAAACGTGATTTCCCCCCCTGCTCTTAAAGAAGGTACGGGGGAGGGATTTTTGCAAAATATTTTTATACTATGAGTTAGATGCATATAACAGACCCACACATCAAAAATCTCTTTCCTAAGATAACTTACTACAGAGTTACACATATATACATGTTTTTCGTCCCCACATCCCAAGAACGTTCGGGTGGAATTTCACAAAATCCCTTTGTAGTGTGTGTTGAGTACGTATAAGTAGCTCACACATCAAACATTGGCATTTTAAGATAATTTGGAACACAGTTACGCATGGAAATATGTGTTTTGTTCCTTCCCAACCCCTAAGAAGGGTATAGGACGGAATTTCAAAAAAATCCTTTGTACTGTGTATGTTGAATACGCATAACCAATTGACGTATTAAAAAAAATCGATTTCCTGAGATAATTTGGAGAAGAGTTACTCTTAAAACGTTTTTTGCTCCTCTCTGTTCTTAAAGAGGGGGAAAGAGAAGTTTCGCAAAATCACTTTATAGAGCGTGTTGGGTACGCTTAACCAATCCGCACATAAAAATATCCTTTTTTAGATAATTTGGAGCAGAGATAGGCAAGGAAATATGTTTTTTTGCCTCACCATCCCCAAAGGAAATAGGGCAGGATTTCACAAAAACCCTTTGTAGTGTGTGTTGAGTACGCTTAACCAACTGACATAGCAAAAATTTTTTCTTGAGATAATTTGGAGCAGAATTACTCTTATAAACGTATTTTTGCCCCCAACCCGCCCTTAAAGAGGAGATTGAGAGGGAAATTTCATAAAATCCCTTGATAGTACGTGTTGGGAACGCATAACCATTCCACACATAAAAATTAATCTTACTGAGATAATTTGAAGCAAAGTTATGCTTGGAAACGTGTTTATTGCTCCCCTTCCTTCAGGGGGAATTTTGGAAAATTCCGTTTGAATGGGTGTTGGATACACGTAAATAAGCCACACACTAAAATTTGTGGCCTCATCTCCTATGGATTTCTACGGACGAAATTTACCCGCTTGGCTGGTCACAATATTTAAAGAAATTCTTTTCTATATCGCTTTACAGACAAAAAATAGAAATAAAATCCATTGAAATTGCTCAAAAGCTCGCTTCGGGTAAGTGTCCCTATTGCATGCGACAGTGCCATACCAGTGAGCTTCCACTTTTGTGCTTATCAGATAACAGTTTCAAAACAGACAGTATCGAAAAAATTGAAAAGTAGCCCTTTTATATTTGAATTTTAATTACATATGAACAACACTATACGTACTGTACATAATATTTATTTTCACGTTATTTTCTATATTCATTCGATTTTCCGGTCGACCATAAATGACAGCAATTTCAAGTCAAATATAATATTACAATATGCTATGAGACAAATAAATTTTGTGGTTATATATAGTTAATGGTGGTCGGTATACAGAAAATAAATAAGTAAATAAATAAACATGTAACTTGTTCATGGTACAGGCTTACTGTAGCTCCCCTTGGTTACTCTTGATTTTTTGTCGCCATTTGAAACAAAAATACGTAATTTATGAGATTATTGTTTCTGTTTCTTTCATTTTTTTCCCCTCTTTGTTTCTCAATATTTTATAATTTATTTGTTTATATTTTTTATGGACTACTTGGCTTAAAGTGGCTGTCGTGAAAGTAAAGTCCTTGGTGAAAAATGTCCTATCAACTTCAACATAAAAAAAAAAAAAAAAAAAAAAAAAAAAAACAGGTTTATGAATAAGTAAAGCTCTTTAATGCTGAATTTGCTTTCATGCCAAACGTACTATCCGTGCCAAAAAATTAGTAAATAAATAAATAAATAATAATATTAATTAAAAAAAAACATCTAAAATTGAAGTATGTTAAAAAAGATTATGAAACAAAATTTGAGGAAGCATTCTGGATTTCTATTTTTATTATTTAATTTTTATAATGACGCAAATTTAATAATTAATTATTTATTTTTATTTATTTATTTTTATTTCTTTCGCGTGAAAATATATTTTAGTATATGTCAAAAAATAAATTAACTTGTAAACATTTTTGACAACAATTAAAAATTAAAATATCTTATTTAAAAAGCTTTATAGAAGAAATCTATATTATATAGAAGATATAATATAGATAATCCTCCACCTCCCCTTGGGGACTAAATTTCTAAAATTCCAAAAATTGTTTTTTAGGTATTTGTGTTAGCTATATTTTAAAGCAAAAATTTTACGGATATCTGTTTTTTTCTTTGAGATATAAAGCTTTTTGTGAAATCACGTTTTGCCCCCTGTGCCTCCTTAGGGACCGAATTTCTAAAATTCCAGAAATTGGTTTTTACGTATTTATGTTAGCCATATTTTGAAACACAAATCTCACGTATCTCTGTTTTTTTTTTTTTTTTTTTTTTTTTTTTTTTTACTTTGAGATATGAAGTTTCTTTGTGAAATCATGATTTATGCATGCGGAATCTCGTTTTGACCCCGCCCCTCTTGGGATCCGAATTTCTAAAATTTCAGAAATTGGTTTTTAGACATTTGTATTTTCTATGTTTTAAAGCAAAAATTTTATGGATATCTGTTTTTTTCTTTGATATATGAATTTTTTTGCGAAATCATGCCCCTCCCCCCTTGGGGGGTGAATTTTGTAAAATGGCTTCTTAAGGGGTGCTTTCACTATAAGTTCTACAATCTGATCCAGTTTCGAGTCAGTAGCTCCAGTAGATTTTGCTGTGCATTAATGAGTCAGTCAGTGAGTGAGTCAGTCAGTGAGTCAGTGAATGGAAGTACTCTTTTATATATATAGAATTTTTTGCCTGTTTTGCCCCAATTTTTGCCTGTATTAAATTTTACAAGGTCAAAATATTTGTTAGTTATGTTTAATATTTGATGTTAAATCCTTAGAATTTTAGGCAAATTATTAGTTTTTTTTTTTTTTTTTTTTTTTTTTTTTTTTTTTGTAAATTACATCAGGATTTATAAATATAAAAAATGGCTTACGATTGGGTTAATTAATTCTCATCTTTCTTTTTTCAAAACTGTTCCATTCAAAAGAGATATTGCAGACAGAAATGAAAGGAAAGGAATTTTTCTTACATTGAGTTGAAGAATAATTATATAGTATCAAACTCACATATATATCGCTAATATGATATACTATGTCATGTAGATAGATTTATATTATAATAATGTCAGGTAAAAAATAATAAATTATTTTTTAAAAGTGAAAGAATTTATTATATTTAAAAAACCCAATAAAACTCTCTTGAGAGTGAGTTTTATTGGGTTTTTTTTAAGTGGGTAAACCAAAAAAGAACCCGCTCGGGTTTTGGGAGGTTTGTGGGTGAGTTTAAAACACTGATTTATGTTATTAGATATTTTAGTCTGCTTTTTCAAATCTCAAATACCATACACTATATTGATTTTTAATTATAGATGATTATGAAACATGATGATATACGACACACTTTTAATATATATAATTTTAGACATATTTGCAAAATAGCCTTTCAAATAGTTAGGAAATATAAAAAACCCAAAGTGCGTAAAAAAGAAAAAAAAAAATGAAAACCCTATTTTGTGGAGAGTAAAACTTTTTTTTCGGCGCGTGTAATCTGAGTTGAAATTTCGGGCCCTGTGCTATAGTTAAATACCTATTACTGTAAGTAAAAAAAGAAAAAAAGAATCTTAGATAAATATAAAGCAGTATAAGTAATAATTTACATTGGTAAGGAGTATTTATTCTTAGTAATAAAAGGTAATATGCAATAATAGAAATTTAAGAATATTTTAAGATTACAAAACCCTATTTTTGAATTCTGGAGAAAAAACCCTCACTCAAAAAACCAATTTTTGAAAATATTAATACTTATTTTCTAAGAAAAATTACACACACACACACACACACACACACACACACACACACACATATATATATATATATATATATATATATATATATATATTTTTTTTTTTTTTTTTCAATCTAGATAATAATGCCTACATTGAATTTAAATTTCGCGACGAACTTTACAGATTCATAGTTTTCCTTACACAGTTATTTTAACTTATCGTAATCTATTTATTTATCATTTTATCAATCAACTTACTCTACAACTACAAAAGAATTATAGGAAAAACTAATTGAAACATGCAATTATATAAGATGTCATTGAAAATATTTTGCTATATGTTAAAAATTTTTGTTTACGAAATACTTTTTTTTTTTTTTTTTTTTTTTTTAATAATAATTTAAACATTTAATATACAACATCATCACAGAGTAAAATATTGAAATATCGAGTACAAGCCATCTAATTCTAGTGGTCATCAACCCTCCCCCCCCCCCCCCCCCTTTTTTTAAAACTAATATACGTTTTTGACAAATTTAATAATACTAAATCCAATTATGACAATTAAATTGTTCCATCACGTACAAATTTTGGGGGTTGCGGGAAAGTTTTTTTTTAGAAATACAGTATTATTATTATTTTTATTTATTTATTTATTTTTTTTTCAGGCCTAGTACAGACTGAGGAATATTTTAATTCTTTTCGTGCGTTCTTTACCGTAAAATCATTTGGTTAAAAGTTATTATTTTATTACTCAATATATATATATATATGTATATATATATATGTTTTTATTTATTTATTTTATTTATTTATTTATTTATTTTTCTTTTTTGTTAATGTATTCCTTATTTAATAATATCTATAGTAATAAATTATGCAAGGTGATTTCGAGGTTATGAGAAAAACTAGGAGGAGAGGCAGAGAACATCACAGGGATTCAGAATTGTACAGGAATCCATGTCCCCAAAAGTCATTTTAACCCTTGAAGAGCCGAGTTATTTTACGTGGATATGGCGTGGCTCTCCAATGTTGCATTTTTTTTTTAAGCCTTTTTATATGCTAATGTTTACAAAAATAAATAAATTCAGTTTTTATCCATGCATTTTATCGCAGAGATTGCCTTAACTCGTTAACGCCCGAATTAATTTTGCAAAATATTATTAGCTGAGTATTTCACTTCTAAATTAATATAGACAATTGACAGTAAAATATATTAACTTAAACAATTATTCTGATAGTTTCAAATTAAAAACCTATCCACATTTATTGACGTTTAGTGTTCTAGCGAGAAAACTTCGAGATAGAAAACTTTGAGATAACAGATTAATTTCCTATTATATATGTTGACAAAGATCTCGAAAGTAAAGTATTATAATATATATTATTATTCAACTCGGTTTTCGTTAATATACCTGCGCAAAAAGCAAATATATGTGCGACGAATGAAAAATCATAAAATGACTATCCAAATTATGAAATAATAATTAATAGTAGACACGTAAAACTTCCAGGGATCATTTAGAGTTACGCTATAAACTGTCACTAAAAAGCAGAAATCATTCCAAGAAACCACAAAAAATATACGTGCCATTTTATTAGCTGTCCTCAAATGAGGACACTGGGTGCTAACGGGTTAATACGAACATTGTGTATGATTTTGCCAAATAATGAAGCATGCAAGATTTTAAAATTTACACAGTAGGCGGAGTTTGTAGTACACAGTATCCCAAATATCCAGTTTTTAACACACTCACTATAGCTTGTTTTTGTCTTTTTCATAGTATGTTCCGCCTGTGGGTGCTATTCTTTAAAGCTGAATTATTTCAGTACAATGTTTCCTGTAACCCTTTTTTGTATTATGTATAAATATACTTATTAATTATACTCTTTCGAGTGAAAGTGTTCCGTAGTATTTTGATTGTACAAATATGAATATAAGGAATATTCCTAAGAGATATAGCAATTCATAAATTGCAAAAGAAACGCCCAGTGGAGGAGTTACAGATTTCTGAATGGCGTAATCTACGCCAGCGGTCGCGAAAGTGTTAAAGGGTTAAAATGACGTTTGGGGATATAATCTCCTATACAATCCTGAAACCTTGTGATGTTGTCTATCTCCCTTCTAAGTGTGTCCCATGACTTCAAAATCAACCTGTAGTTCCATAACTGCCGATTTGTATTTTTTATTTTTTCCTACCGGAAAAATTTAATGAAAATTTCCAATAAATGTTTTAGCAGTTTTCTGTGATTACGCATGATGAATTTTTTTTTTGTAAAAAAATAGCGGTGTTATAAAATCGGCAACTATGAAATACTCTTGGATTGAATTTCAAAACTTGCTCATAGAAACATTTAAAACTATATGCTGTAGTGAAAATATCTTATTACTGTAAGTAAAAAAAAAAAAAAAAAAAAAAAAAAAAAAGAAGAAAAAATAAATCTTGAAGAAATATAAAGCAGTTTAATTAATAATTTATATTATTAATTAAAATTGATTATAAAACCCTATTATTGAATCCTGGAGTAAAAAACCTCACTCAGAAAAATGAGTTTTTGAAAATATTAGTACTTATTTTCTAAGAAAAATTACCTATGTATTTTTCCCCCTCAATCTAGATAATAATGTGTACATTTAATTTAAATTCTACGACGAATTTTACAGATTCATAGTCTTTCTTATACAGTTATTTTAACTTGTTATGAACTATTTATTTATCATTGTATTAATCTACTTACTTCCTGACTACACAAAAAAAAGTAAAATAAAATAAAATAAATAAATAAATAAATAAAAATGAAAAAGGGGACTAATGTGCAAGTTGTACCTGACGGGAGTAAAGTGAAAGTTGTACCTCAAGGGACTAATGTGAAAGTTGTACCTCACGGGACTAATGTGCAAGTTGCACCGAACGAACAAACTATTTCTTTCAACGAAAATGCCTACTAACTCTGGACGATAGGTCTAATATATCGTATCATATTATATATCGTATTTATCGTAATATAACTCAATACTTATTTCGCTTCCTTCTTCGACTCGTTTTAATACGCATTTTTTATATGCATGAGCAGCCCCTGAAAATCAAAAACATTAAATTCATTTTTTTACTTATTTTTATTTCATATTATTTCACGCGCACTTTTTATTTCCTAATTCAAAATTATAAAAAAAAAAAAACTTTTTCGATATCGCTTGTAACGATACTGATTATTATTAATTTTCTCTTCTTTTTCTTTCAATAATAATAATAATAATAAAAAAGATTTTGATGAAATTCTGGCAAAAACAGAATTTAGTTTAGGACGGAGGACTATTATTATTATTTTTTTCTTTTTTCAAATTATAACATCACTTTCAAATTATTCAATTATATTTTCGATGAATTTTAGATTTCGACAAATATCCAACTATCGAAATCGACAAAATCCAGATTGAGACTAATAGGCCCTCAGTCCTAAAAAAAAAAAAAAAAAATTCAATTTCTACTTATATCACAGAAATTGATGCGGAAGGCGGAAAAGTTCTCTGTCACGTTGTGCAAATTTAACAGCATGCGCGAATGATAAAGAGGCTCTAGCTTCTTTCTAAACATAATATAAACATACCGAATCTCATATTACATTAAAGATAATAAAGTTTCCAGGATTTTTCTGAATTTTTATTAATATATTTACTATTATTTTAACACCGAGATGAAAAAAAAAAAAAAATAAATAAATAAATAAAACGTATCGTACTAAATACAATTTTTCTGTGCTGAATTTTATATCTAATATTAAAAAATAATAATAATAATAAAATTAGTAATTCTAACTTCTAAACTTTCATTAAATTATTTATTTTAATTTATAATTGTTGCCAAGAAAATTAAAGTTTAAATTTTACATCTACTTTTTAAGATAGCACGCGATCGTGTTTTATATAAAAATCAAATCATTAAATTCATATATTTATTTATTTTTATTTCATATTATTGCACGCGTACTATTTATTTCCTAATTCAAAATTATTAAAAAAAAAACTTTTTCGATATCTCTTGTTACGATACTGATTATTATTAATTTTCTTTTCTTTTTCTTTCAAAAAAAAAAAAGATTTTGATGAAATTCTGGTAAAAGCAGAATTTAGTTTAGGACGGAGGGCTATTAGTTTTTTTTTTTTTTTTTTTTTTTCTTCCCAATTATAACATCGCTTTCAAATTATTCAATTATATTTTCGATAAATTTTAGATTTCGATAAATGTCCAACTATCGAAAAATGATTTCGACAAATGTGCAACTATCGAAAACGACAACGCAAAAATCCCTGTCTGAGACTAATAGGCCCTCAGTACTAAAAAAAAAAAAAAAAAAGGAAAAAATAATTGAAACATAGAATTATATAAGATGTCATTGAAAATATTTTGCTATATGTTAAAAATTTTTGCTTACGAGATATATTTTTCATTATAATTTAAACATTTAATATACAGTCGGTAACAAAAGTGTCCGAACACTAGCAACAGTACATTTCATACGGTTCTGTTAAATAAATCCATATCGAATCATGTTCTTAGACTGACTAAGAACAGGATTCGACAAGGATTTATTTAACAAAAGTGTATGAAGTGTACTTTTTTTACATAGAAATGTTTGCTAGTGTTCGCACACTTTTGTTACCGACTGTACATCACATAGTAAAATATTAAAATATCGAGTAGAAGACATCTAATTCTGGTGGTCATCAACCCCCTTCCCTTCCGCCTGAAAAAGTAATTTTCGACAAATTTAAAAATATTAGGGGGACCGGAAAATAATGTCGTTTTGAATTAAAATACTGACATCGGAAATTTATCCTGGATAAAATTTAAGATATTCTTAGGTAACTTATAAGATGGTTATTTGTAAAGTACCATGTAAACACTGTTAAACAAAAATTTCCGGTTTCATTTTATTAATTCAAACTGACATTATTTTCCGGTCCCCCTAATACTAAGCGCAATTATGACAATTAAATTGTTGAATCACGTGCCTTTTATTTTGGCAGTGGGGGAGGGGGGGGGTGTTTTAAAAAATACAGTAGTTTTCTTTTGCTGAAGCATCAGCGCTATAATTGACTTTATCCGTGTCACGTCATAAAACTCTTGACACGTGACCTGTGTAGGGGAAAATGCAATATTATATTACTTATATTTGTATTGTATAGAGGTATGTTTTGTATTGTATAGGGAAAAATTGTACCCTAAAGGGAAATTCGGAGGGAAATGGAGAATCAGAAATCAGATGTTGGGTATCATTTAGCCTCGAACTCAAAAAGACGGATATTGTTCATTAGAGCAATTCCTTATATTTTCTTTTCTTTCTTTCTTTCTTTTTTTTTTTTTGAGCGAAAATAATTTCCTTGCTTTTGTGGAAAAGTTATGTACTACATTCCTTTTAAGGTCTATGATCTGAATTCACGCACGCGCAGTTTTAAAATGCAAATGCTGAACCTGGCGCTTTCACCGAGACCATCGCCAGCTAACACTAGATCCAAATGGTGACTTTAACTCTTCCAACCAAACACTCCATGGTTAACTAGATGTGATTGAGTGAGGTCTCACACCTTGCACGATGTCATATTTGAAGTCAAGAATGCCTGATTTACACAGTTAGCATATTTCTTTTACGGGGGGGGGGGTGGAATTTATTTTATTGTTATTATTATTACTGTTGTTGTTTTCGACTTGCGTAATTAGTGAGAAAATTCACTAATCAGATTAGATCCATATATTAGCGTTATTTCAATTTTAAAATAAAACTTATTTACAAGCAAAAAATTTAAGGAATTTAATATATTTACTATGAAGTTCTTTAAATTTTACAGAAATTTAGAACGCAGAATATTACTCTCTTGAAATATTTTGATATAATCGCATATGCGTTGCGCCTCTCAACTTTTATACTGAAAAGAAAAAAATGGAATCGAGATTTTGCATATATGAAAAGCACGAATATTCATTCATCATTTTCTGTATCGGGAGATAATATCAAGTGGGGCTGTCGATTTCAAGTTCTTCACACAGGAAAAATTGTTTGCGTAACTAAAAAATTGTTTCTATTTGAGGTAGAATTTCAGAAATTTAGAAAAAGTATGAAAGATTATTTCATGGGGTTATGGTTATAGAAAAAAATTGAATAAAATTGAACAGGAAGTGTATAACATTTTCTTTTTACTCCAGCTTAAGTAAAAATTTTAGGGAATGATGAACATATACTAATGTAATGTAGATTTAAAAACTAATCTCAATTAATATTAGTATGAAAAGCCGAATTTATGCTATACTAGTTGCAGAGTTGCCAACCTAATCCGGAGAATTGCTAGCACCGCCCCTTTTTTCATACCAGTATGTTTTTAAAGTGTTTTTTTCTCCTTAATTCACGGTGAATACATTTTATGAGAATTTCTCTAAACATTAAGTGGTGTGGAAAAAGGGGCGGTACTAGCAATCCTCCGGATTAGGTTGGCAGCTCTGCTAGTTGGCACAGGTGGACTCTGTTTCGTTCCCTATCATATACTTGTTATTATAAATTTCTACCATAACATATAATATAATACGTTCATGTTACGATAAATGAAATCTACCGATCTTTTCGACATAGCCGCAGACAGAAATGCCTCCAACCACTAAACTACCCTCTCACCACTTCGATACATTTACCTCAATCCTTAATTATATAATTTTTATTAGGGTTTATTTCATATTTTAGTTTTCATGCAACTTCACACTATTTCCAAAGAAATAATCCCAATAATGCAAATTATTGTGAAATATTGACGTATTCTGCCTTGCTATGATAAATTAAATTTAAAAAAAATTACGAAGTTTCAAAGTAGAATGTTCACAGAGTCAATGATGTTCAATGATGTTGAGTCTTGCTTTTGCCACCAAGGCAGTCTCACGTGTTTGCACCTGTGGAAGAAAGACCACGTCCTTTTGAAACCGGTAGTGTTTTCATAGGTTTTATGGTGCGTTAAGAAGTTTTTAGTTTGAATAATGATGTTCATGTCAGTGTCATTAACAACATTTAAAAAACTGATTCTGAAGGGGGGGGGGAGGGGGAAGTTGAGGCTAATTGTAACTCCTGTCTATGCGTGAGCAGAATATTTGGAGTGTATAATTCCTAGCCAAAGCCATAAAGTTAAAGAGAAACAACCACTCTTCCAGTCAAAAATTTCATGGTTCACTTATCCACACGCATAAAGATCTAACCGGGACTAAAATATAGAGAATAATATGATCTTTAAAATTGCATAGGCCTGCCAGGTCAAAGCTGTCAAGAAAGAGAGGTTGCCTCAAAAAAGGGGCAAATTTTAGTGATTTACTTACCTAAATCAAATATAAAAATGAAATCGGTGCTAAAATGTAGAGAATAAAATGAGCTTTAATATGGTATAGGGTTGTCTCGTCATAGCCTTCAAGAAAATAAGGCTGCCTCGAAGATAGGAGCAAATTTTAGCGATTTATTTACGTCACATACACACAAAGATGAAACCAGTGCTAAAATGTACAGAATAATACGCTCTTTAAAATGGCATAGGGTTCACTGGTCACAGCCGTGAAGAAACAGAGGTTGCTTCTAAAACAGGAGGGCAAATTTTTGCGATTTACTTACCTCACACTCATAAAGATGAAACCGGTGCTAAAATGTTGAGAATAGTATACTCTTTAAAATAGCATAGGGTTGCCTGGTCAAAACCATCAAGAAAATAAGGTTGCCTCGCAAATAGGGGCGAATTTTAGCGATTTATTTACCTCACACAGACAAAGATGAAACCGGTACTAAAATGTAGAGAATAATATGCTCTTTAAAATGGCATAGGGTTGCCTGGTCAAAGCCGCCAAGAAACAGAGATTGCCTCAAAAATAGGGGGTGAATTTTAACGATTTACTTACCTCACACATATAAAAGATGAAACCGTTGCTAAAATGTAAAGATAATATGCTCGTTTAAATGGCATAGGGTTGCTTGTGGTCAAAACAGGGTTTGGCTCGAACACAGAGGTTGCTTTGTAAACAGGGGGCGAATTTTAGCGATTTACTTACCTTACATACATAAAGATGAAACCAGTAACATATATAAAGATTGCCTCGAACACAGTGGTTACCTCGTAAATAGGGGGGCGAATTTTAGCCTCACGCACATAACGATGAAACTGGTGCTAAAATGTAAAGAATAATATGCTTTTTAAAATGGCATAGGGTTGCGTGTGAGAACCGTCAAAAGACAGAGGTTGCCTTGAAAAAACTAATTTGAAATGTTGTTAACACAATGTGAATGAAACTTGAAAAATATTTTTAAATGAATAAAAATAGAATTTTGAAAGCTTAAAAGATGAAATTCCTGCGAAATGTAATGCGTAGATGTTGCTTTTAAATGGCATAAAGTTTACTAGTGGAATCTGTCAAGAAATGGAAGTCAGCCTCGAAGACGCTAGAGAATTTTATAGATTTTTTTAACAAAACTTTAAAAAAAGTGGAAAATTATTTGAAAAACAAAATAATTAAAAGGGAATCATGAATATTTAAAATATGAAACTAAAAACTCCAAATTTATTCCTTTTTGGCTCTTTTTTTTTTTTTTTTTTTTTTTTTTTTTTTAATTTCGGAAAATTATTTTTATCATTATTCGTTGGAGGTAAGCATTGGTTGCGACCAAATGCAGGTACTCCGAAGCATATCGTTGACGTTGAAAAATCCTGCAATTGAACGTGAACTAAATCAGGTAGACCAATTTAAGACAAAAAAAGTTAAAAAATTCCCCAAATATTCAGTACCCCTAAAAGTTCCCAGAAGCCCGAAAAATCCCCAAAATGGGGACAATATCCCCAATTTGGCATCACTACGAACAACTGTTTCAACACGTTTAACGATAATGTTTCATTTTAATTTATATATTAAGAATTTCTATATTTCCCTTCCGGAGGGAGTCCTAATAAATAGTTTTCGTTCTATGCACGATAGTAATTAATTTTTCTAAACAGTATTTGGACGTAAAAATACATTTTCTCTTGTAATTCTATAAATAAATTATTTAAAGTATATGAATAGGACCTTTTTCCGAACTGTTTCGATCTCAAAATTTTGAACATGAGGTGAAAATTTAGGTTGCTATTGAAAAAAATGAAGCTGATTTCAGTCTTATGTACTCAGAAATCTCACTGACCTTTTTCTTGTACAAAAGTAGTCCAGTTCTGTCGAGAATAAATTCGTAAAATGCGAAAATTGTAACTTCCAGTTAAATTATTTTTATCTTGATGTTTTATTACCTTTTCTTGTGCATGTTATTCCTCTTTTTTTTACTCGAATCGTTAGAGGTTCGTTTGGTCAGTTTAATCAACTAATTTATTACTCCTTTATTGGCCAGCTGGTTTTTACAGTTTTAAAATTTTTGTTCTTTTATTAAACCTTTTATTTATGCGCTCTATAAAAATTGTTCTCTAATATTTAATAATAATTTCTTCAATGTATCTTGTCTCACTTTTTGGATGATTTCGTCTTTCTGATTATTGTGTCTGTTCATATATCTAGAGCTTTTTTATTCTTTTTTGGAGTATTTTTCTTTTATCAAGTTCCAGTTTTTTTCTGAGTTTCGAATCAAATTAGCATCTAAGGTTATGTGCAGACAGTGCCTACATTGCTATCGCTTTTAGTTTTCTTCCCACCTGGTAGTACCTCCTGCAGGGTTCGTACTACCCGCGTTTTTTCAGGGCACTTTCAGAAATGAAGATTTCTCGCCTTTTATGGTACCACTAGTTTTTTACAAAAATCGCTGTCCTTTCTAATTACGGCAAATTACTATAAAACACGATATATATTTCTCTGTAAAATAGTGGTAGCAAAAAAAGTACAAATTCCTCATCTCAGAAAGTGTTCTGAAAAAGAGCGGGCGTACGATTCTGAACTCCTAGAAATTGGAGGTGAAGCAACTTTCATAATAATACCCACATTACATAACTGCAAACTTTCTAATTAATATCAGAAAGATTTTAAGACTCTCCCCCTTATTCCACACCAATTTATTTTTAGAGAAATTTTCTTTAAATGTAATAATGATTCAATAAGAAGGAAAATACTATTAAAAAAGACTAGCGTAAAAAATAAATAAATAAAATGGCAGGTATAGTCAATTTATCGGTTATTAATTAGTAGGTTGGCAAGTATACAATTGTCATATCTGTCAACTTACTAATTAATATCCCGTAAGATTCTTAACTCATCTTGTTTTCTAAATCCCTTTATTTTTAGAGAAACTTTCTTCAAACGTAATTACGATTAAATAAGAAGAAAAATACTCATATATATATATATAAGACTGTGGGGGGGAAATGACGGGGGAGAGGGACTAACAATTTTATAGAATATTAATTCGTAAGTTTGTAGGTATGCTATTACCCACACCTATGTTTACGCCATAGTGTTGTCTTTTTACTGCACCAATTTCCAACATCACATTACACCACCTTAATGGCTAGATCGACAAGAGCTACGTGCTTTCGAACCCGAAATCTACTTGCTCATAGACTATTTTATTCACGAAGAAATCTATAAATATCACGCATGATTTAGTTGAATTAAATAAATTCATATAACGTAAGACAAATTGAAAGTTTATTCCGCTTGAATGAATAAATTATCATTTTAATTAATTAATTTTTTTTCATCAAAACATTTATAAATTATTTATGAAGCATTTTACGGTGAATAATCAATACTATAGGCAGGGATGGAACACTGACATAGAAGTAATACCGGTATTTGTTTGAAAAATTTCTCTACATATAAAATCTTTAATTAAAAAGTATAAGATTTTATTTCATTAATAGTGGTATGAGTTCTGCTTCAGTGTTTTATCCCTGCATGGCTGCCTAACGCTCCGATTTTTTTATACGTTATTTTTATTTATCTTATCCCTTACGCGCCAACTGTCATGCATATGTGCGAGTAATGAACGCACTCATTCGTAAGAAACGCACTCATTGCAAGAAACGCATTCGTGTCAGAAACAAATATATTCATATACAAGAAACGCACGCTCGGTCGGCACGCTGTCTGTCAAAACGTTTTCTCATTCAACTTCAGCTGTCATACATTTGTACCAGTATTTTAAGCGTGCGTTTGCGGCTCCCGTTGTGAAAGTTTAATCATAGAATGCAGCTAAAAAAGTTTGTAAAAAAATTCTGTAAAAAAATACTGGTATCCATAAATCGAAGCAGCTTGAAATTGCTAACGGTTCCAACTTTTGAATACCAGTTTTTGAAGTGAAAACTTCTTTAGGCGCGTTGAGCACTTTTGGGTGAACAAAAATCTTTAAACTCGCGTCATCGTAAGCTGACGCTTTCCATTTGAAGTGAAAACTTTTGGGTGAACAAAAATCATTGAACTCACGTCATCGTCAGCTGACGCTTTCCATCCTTGTATGATACAAATAATGTATCATATAATTAACTTGCCAATGTGAAGTGTTAATAATTATATACTGTATATTGTTTTAAAATCTGGTGCGGCTCTACACGACTTCTCTCATCTCCGAACACTGTCTCTATTGCAGTTAGACCTCACAAAACCGTGAGAAAGGCCAAAGCCGCCATTTTCCCCGCGTTTTTACAATCTGGTGCGGCTCTACACGACTTCTCTCATCTCCGGACAATGTCTCTATTCCAGTTTGACCTCACAAAACTGTGAGAAAGGCCAAAGCCGCCATTTTTCTCACGTTTTTACAATCTGGTGCGGCTCTACACGACTTCTCTCATCTCCGGACACTGTCTCTTAAAGATTGCAGCCGGAAACGTTGCAATTAGACCTCACAAAACAGTGAGAAAGGCCAAAGCCGCCATTTTTCTCACGTTTTTACAATCTGGTGCAACTCTACACGACTTCTCATCTCTGGACACAGTCTCTATTGCCGTTAGCGCATTAAATGAAATTGTAATATAATTTTTGTAGTAGTAGTTTACATTAATGAATAAAAAAACTCTTCATTTAAAAGTATTTCCTGCACAATAAAATATTTCCTGACGATTCAAGAAATACACACGTAATTGTTCACGTTTTCACTTCAGTCTGCACTCCCGGAGTACAAATGTTTTTTTTTTTTACAAAAAATCTAATGGGCGATTAACATAGGAAATCTTTTCCTTGCATCCACGGATGGTCAGTGACGTCACCACTTCGCTTGCATATTATATGTTGTTCTTTTTTTTTTTTTTACAATGTATATATATATATACATACATACACACTACACGGACACACACACATACATATCATTTTCTAAAAGGTTTTCGGGATAAATAAAATATTTTTTATAAAAAAAAAAAAAAAAAAAAAAAAAAAGGTGTCTGAAAGGTGGTGGAATAGTTGACAGTTAGAATTCTAACCACTTAAAAGATAAATAAGGATTTTGAATATTTAATGCACAATTTAGTAAATGAATGTGAAATGCTGCTTTAAAAAAGTCACCAAGTTATTTGACTGAATACTTAAATGTGACTTTTAAAAGCTTATTAGTTGTGTGCATATTGATTTTTATTAACCTTAAAATTAACAAATACCCTTCTGTTTGAACTACTCAGTTGAATAAATGCTTCTAGAAAATTTACTAAGTTAATTCAAATAGAAGTTTATCGATATAGATAAAATTATAAGATATTTAAACCCGTTTAAAAAATAAATTTAATATTTTGTTAAATTCTATTAACAAGTTATGTTAGCAGATGGCGCCACCATTTCAAACTTAGAGGAAATTCTCATTTGGTAAGATATTTTACATTTTCTTAGAAAAGCATCTATTCCTTGTAATATTAAGCATTCAAAAAGCTTGTTATACAAATATATATAATTATTTAATAATGTAAATTATGATTATCTTTTAAAAACAGTGTTTAAAACCTCTTTCTAATAATTTTACTTCTTCCGTATTTAAAGAAGTTCGTAATAATTCCTAAGGAAATCATTACGAATATTTCGAATGGTTCTAATTATTATTTTGTTTCTAATATATATCATTTTATGTCTGATGAATATAACTTCTTAAAATTCAGCATTTGAATACAGAGCTAAACGAATTATGGCTACAAAATAATTTTTGTTTTTAAAGTACTCAATATCAGATTTCACAGGTATACAAAAATAATTTTGCCAAAAGTTGATTGATAATTTTAGCAGATGCATATGTTTTTTGGAATGCTGAAACCGAAAATTAAACCAGTTTTTCTCTACCACGTATAGGTTTTTACCAATACAGGGTGTCTACCGATAAAATTTCTCCATTTTCGGTAGTTTCTACTGTGTTTCCATGATTAATTATAGTTAATCATGGAAAAAAAAAAAATGTATATATATATATAGACACGACATTATTTCATTATTTAAAACATGAAAATCTGACATTGACAGATTTTAATTTAGTGCCAGAGGCCTACTGCTAAACTTGTTAATATCGACAAATTCTTCTTTAGTTAATTCGTGACGATCTAAATTCCATGATAAAGTTTTCATTAAATCAAACCAATGTGTTTCAGCTGCAGATACTGTAACAAATAACGTTGGAAGTCCAAACTGTCTTATAGCCGCAAAACAACGTTTTTTCTCTTTTTCCCAATGAGGGGGAGGTGTGCCTTCGGGGGGGACTCATGTCAAAGGTGTGCCTTGGGGGGGGGACTCATGTCAAAGTTGTACCTAGGGGGGGACTCATGTCAAAGTTGGACCTTGGGGGGACTCATGTCAAAGTTGGGCCTTGGGGGGGGACTCATGTTAAAGTTGTGCCTGGGGGGACTTCATTCAATAAATCCCCATTCAATAAACCGACTGAAATAGGCCCTTAGCACTATTAAGAGTGACGTATAAAAATTCGACAACGCTGTACCGACTGAAATAGGGGTACCTTGGGGGGGACTCATGTCAAAGTTGTGCCTTGGGGGGACTTCATTCAATAAATCCCCATTCAATAAACCGACTGAAATAGGCCCTTAGCACTATTAAGAGTGACGTATAAAAATTCGACAACGCTGTACCGACTGAAATAGGGGTACCTTGGGGGGGACTCATATCAAAGTTGGGCCTGGGGGGGGGACTCATGTCAAAGTTGGGCCTGGGGGGGACTTCATTCAATAAATACCCATTCAATAAACCGACTGAAATAGGCCCTTAGCACTATTAAGAGTGACGTATAAAAATTTGACAACTGTACCGACTGAAATAGGCCTCTAGCACTAAAAATACTATAAATGTAATTATATTGGTGGAAGTGTCACGGAAGAAATTGCGTCGGTACACACCCTGTATCGACAAAAATCTACACGTGATAGAGAATTCCGTTTTAGCACTCCAAAAAACACAAAGATCAGCCAAAATTATCAAATCAGAATTTTAGGTGTGTTATTAGTATAATATATATATATATATATATATACTATACTAATAACACACCTAAAATTCTATATATATATATATATATATATATACTTTTTTTTGATGATTTTAGAAATGTCTAAATATTATGCTTTTTTGTATATCAACATGCATGAAATTTAATTTTTGTTTTCGGAATTGCATCATATTTTGAAACGATTAAAAAGAAAAGAAAGGAGACATAACTGGGATTTTGTAATTTTTGTCAAAAAAATCTTTATTTATATAATAACTAGTATATAACCCCGTCAAAAATGACGGAATGTGAACGATAAATCTTGAAAACAATGTTTAGATCATGATGGTTACCACGTGATCATTAAAATGTATTTTCAATTTTTGTTTATAAATCAAATGTGTTTCGATATTTTATAATTTTCGTTCTTTGTGAGGTCTAACTGTAATAGAGACAGTGTCCGGAGATGAGAGAAGTCGTGTAGAGCCACACCAGATTGTAAAAACGTGAGAAAAATTGCAACTTTGGCCTTTATCATGGTTTTGTGAGGTCTAACTGGAACGTTTCCGGCTGCAATCTTTAAGAGACAGTGTCCGGAGATGAGAGAAGTCGTGTAGAGCCCCACCAGATTGTAAAAACGTGAGAAAAATGGAGGCTTTGGCCTTTATCACGGTTCTGTGAGGTCTAATTGCAAAGTTTCCGGCTGCAATCTTTAAGAGACAGTGTCCGGAGATGAGAGAAGCAGAGCTGCAAACCTAATCCGGCAAATTGCTAGTACCGCCTCTTTTTCTACACCACTTAATTTTCAGAGAAATTCTCTTCAAACGTATCTACAATGAATTAAGAAGAAAAATACTCTAAAAATTAAGTGGTGAAGAAAAAGGGGCGGTACTAACAATTTGCCGGATTAGGTTGGAAGCTCTGGAGAAGTCGTGTAGAACCGCACCAGATTTTAAAAACGTGAGAAAAATGGCGGCTTTGGTCTTTCTCATGGTACTGTGAAGTCTAACTGCAACGATTCCGGATGCAATCGTTAAGAGACAGTGTCCGGAGTTAAGTGAAGTCGTGTTGAGCCGCACCAGATTGTAAAAACGTGAGAAAAATGGCGGCTTTAGCCTTTCTCACGGTTTTGTGAGGTCTAACTGCAATAGAGACAGTGTCCGGATATGAGAGAAGTCGTGTAGAGCCGCACCAGATTGTAAAAACGTGAGAAAAATGGAGGCTTTCCTCTTTCTCACGGTTCTGTGAGACCTAACTGCAACGTTTCCGGCTGCAATCTTTAAGAGACAGTGTCCGGAGATGAGAGAAGTCGTGTAGAGCCGCACCAGATTGTAAAAACGTGAGAAAAATGGCGGCTTTAGCCTTTCTCACGGTTTTGTGAGGTCTAACTGCAATAGAGACAGTGTCCGGAGATGAGAGAAGTCGTGTAGAGCCGCACCAGATTGTAAAAACGTGAGAAAAATAGAGGCTTTGGTCTTTCTCACGGTTCTGTGAGGCCTAACTGCAACGTTTCCGGCTGCAATCTTTAAGACACAGTGTCCGGAGATGAGAGAAGTCGTTTAGAGCCGCACCAGATTGTAAAAACGTGAGAAAAATGGCAGCTTTGGGCTTTCTCACGGTTTTGTGAGGTCTAACTGCAATAGAGACAGTGCCCGGAGATGAGAGATGTCGTGTAGAGCCGCACCAGATTTTAAAACAATATACAGTATATAATTATTAACACATCACATTAGCAAGTTAATTGTGTGATACATTATTTGTATCATACAAGGATGGAAAGCGTTTGCTGACGATGACGCGAATTCAATGATTTTTCTTCACCGAAAAGTTTTCACTCCAAATGGAAAGCGTTAGCTGACGATGACGGGAGTTCAATGATTTTTGTTCACCCAAAAGTGCTCAACGCGCCTAAAGTTTTCACTTCAAAAATTTTACCCGATCAATAAATATGAATGACAATAAAAAAACTGCTGGATGACAAAAAATATAGGCCCGACAACACAACAGCAACAACACATCCCAGTGTTCCATTAAGTGCTCTATACGCAAGCGAAGTGTGACGTCACTGACCGTCCGTGTATGTAAGGAAATGATTTCCTATGTTAATCGCCCATTGGATTTTTTGTAAAAAATTATTAAAAATCGAGGAAAATTATTTCCCGATTTTAATCCCCGTATTTGGGTATATATATGTATTAGTTATCATGCGCATATGTTAGATTGAGTTATTTTGCTGTCAAATTGACAAAATTTTAATTTTAAATTTCAAAACGCTGTTGCCCTTGGCGTTTTTGTATTTGGCGATCAAAAACGTACTACGAAAATATACATGCCAGATGTATATTTTCGTAATATGTGTTGTGCGAAATATTGTTTCATATTATTCCTTACTCTCTTAATATAAATTTTTAAAATAACCATGATTTTTGAAAGGAATTAAATTATATTCGCCAGATAATTTCGCGATATATATATATATATATATATATATATATATATTTCTTTTTTTTTTTTTTTTCTGCCAAGGATGACCGATATCAAATCTATTCCGCTGCAACATACGAGTATTAGTATCTTATATCAGATACTTTATTTAGACATTTGAAAACAAATTTCACTTCAAATTATGATAGAATATTTATCATTTTCCTTTTAATTAGTATATTAGTTGGATATTTATTGTGTAATATCTTCCTTCGAAATGAAATGTTTATGTTTTCAATGGAAGATGGAAGTTTTTTTTTTTTTTTTTTATCTAGAGTTTTGAAATTTAAAATTCAAATTTTATCAATTTTAGAACAAAAACAACTTAATCTAACGCATGCACATGATAACTAATACATATCTAAACCTAAATATGGGGATTAAAATCGGGAAATAATTTCCCTCGATTTTTAATACTATTTTACGAAAAATCCATTGGGCGTTTAATATAGGAAATATTTTTCTTGTATCCACGAACGGCCAGTGACGTCATCACTTCGCTTGCGTATTTAAAGTCCTCATAATAAGAAAAAACGATTCACTTCATTTTACCAAAATACTTTTTTTAAGACTATCGTAGATCCTGTTTTCAAATTTTCTAACTAACTATACAATAACTACAGACACTCCATGCTAACCCAAATTCACCTCTTCTCGATACCTCCAACGAGCTATCTCACCCTCAACATCGCCAATATATCCAGGATCCAGCTAGGGACTTTCTCATTCTCAACCGAACATTTTACCTTGACTCGACATTATCACATTAGACTACTCTAATTTCAATACTCATTTCAACTGGTGACTTTTACTTGCCCAACCAAACATTCTATCCCAACTATCATTTTACACTAATTTCAAAACTAAAATCAACTGGCGACATTTACGTACTAAACTCGGCGCCAATCATACCTTACAATGTAAACAAACAATAAAGTTTAATAAAAATATTTAAAGGCTTTAAGCCTTTTTACAAATATTTTAAGATTTTTAAGGCTTTAATATGTTTTAGAAATATTTTAAGCGTTTTTTTAATGAAAAAGTCAAAGAGTCGTTCATTCGGAATTAAAAAGTTGTCCATTTGGAATTTGTATTTTCTGAATGGCAACAGTTTTGGTTTGTTTTTATTTGGTCTTGCTTTGTTTATAATCATGAAGTTACATAATTCTATTTATAGGTTCATGTTTATAATAGCCAGTGATCCGTTATACTTAATTTAGACATTTAAACATTACAATTGAATAGTTTTTCAAGGTTTTATAGGAAATAAGAATATGTGCGATACAAAACATGTATGAAAATGATATGTATGTTTCCTAAGTTGAATTAAACAAACGGAAAAAAAAATGGCTGCCAAAAGTTTCTGTTTTGAAGCGGTACTAACCGGATTCGTTCATGACAGATGAGGATCATTATATATATTATAATTCATTAAAAAAAAAAAAAAAGGCCGCATGGAAGGCACTTTATCAATGCATAAGATAACCGTGTAATCGATTTTTCTTAATATCTGCAGCACACCACTTGAATTATAGAAACAATATTCTCTGTTTATAAGCAGATACATTAGCTTGATAATTATGTAGAATGACCAACTGTTTAATTTAAAAACCGATTAAAGCTTAATAAAAAAGGAAATTTCTCGGGATAATTTTTTTATTACTTAAAATTGCAAATAAAATAAATGAATATTATTTTTTCTTAATTGATAGCTTAAAAAAAAAAAAAGAAAAAAAGTGTTGAAGAGAATTTATTATCCTACTGGTTAAAAAAAAAAAAAAAAAATCTCAGATAGTATAGGGCAGTTCTTTGTTTGTAAACAAACATCTCAACTTTTATGAGTGGTTGGCAAAAAGGCTTGGGAAAAGCATAGCGATGGCGATTACTTGATTACTACCAACGGAAAATCAATGGTGGGCGGGGCGCGGGAAAGTCGAGCGCGCTTTTTTGCCAACCACCAGACGTCACGAGGAAATGCTCTATTATCAGATAAGTTCAGATAGTATGAGACTTTTTCAAAGCTTTTATGAAATCTTTAAATGTAAAGTCAGAACACTTTTTCGAAAGCTTGTAGTCAGTGGTTACTATTGCCTACTGTTGAGTCAAGCTCATGGGTTTTATATACTTAAAAAAAAAAAAAATGAAAAAGAAACAGAAATCTTGCATTTGCATATTTCAAAAATTAAATTATTTTGTTAAATTAATGCTTTATGTGCGCCTATCTAGATTGTTTTATGTAAGGAGAGAAAATCTCATTTATACAACTTATATATTTATAGTGAAAACATTTCATTTATTTCCCCAAATTATCTGTTAAAAAATTCTGTTTAAATAATTTTTATTAAAAGAGTACATTATTTTTATATTTGGCATATGTATGTAGACTTGAGTAAATTCTTTTTTATTAAAAATTAAAACATTACATTGAATAAATGATTTAGTTTACAGATCCAATTATTCATTAAATATTAGTGCAGTAGATCTAGATAGAGCTTATGAAAGAAGAATTTGCCCTGTCTTTTGTTTGAGAAATACATTGAAAAATATTTCTCTACACAAGAAAAACTACCCTTGCTCAACTCTTTATAATACATATTCAGTGTTTCATAAAATATCTATTTTTAGAAATTACTTTTTAATTTATTAATTCCCACCTAATTTTCTTGCACCACCTTAAATTGTTGAATAAATAAATAATTAAAACGTAATAAAAATCTGCAATCTCATAGGTAAACTACAGATATCACATATACTTCCAGATATCAAATAATTATACGGTCTCTAGCTATTTTAGCTAGAGGAGACTTTTTCACCGTCTCTAAGAAACGTCCAGATATCAAATAATTATACGCATCACGAGACATTGTATTTCATCCGGGCAATTTAGATAAAGAATCTTCAAATTCTTTCATTAAAATTCTTGGCCATATAATTTATTCAACATTTTTGTTTCAAAGAATGTGGATCCGTTATATAAAAATGCGCTCATCAGGCTTGACAATTCAAAAATTTTCTATACGATCATCGGCTTATTCTAAATTCTGTGCATATTGAGATAAATATACTGTATTAATGCACAGAGTACTGGAAACATTCAAGTTAGAAGAGTTAGACGTATAACCACAGCAACCAACTTGCTTACACTTCAGAATTAAGACTTTTGAAAATTAAAGAAGCAATAAAATATATTTCAGCTTAAAAAGTATATGCCTAATGGATGCAGACTAGAAAATAACTATAAATTCATATTGGAGCATGTAACGCTACTACATCTTTTTTTATATTTTTAAAAATTTTTTGTGTTATTATATATAGGTTCTTAACATAGAAAGAGTCATATAAGTTTTCTACATGCACGAAAAATACGCAGAAGACTAAAATAGTGTCGGTTGTTTATCAATCTGCGCTAACTCTATTGGTCAATTTCCTCACATTTCACGTAATTCTATTGGTTTATCAGAATCCGATTCCTTCCTTTTAAAGCACTTTTCTCTAATTTCATTATACGTTGAAAATGGTATGCTAAATGCTACCGAAACAGCTGTCTGCTATTCAAATTTTATCTCTGATGTTCCAGACGTTGAAAAATTTTCTGGGCTTAGTTATCTAGCACCTAGCCCCCTCTTAATATTCTAATACCTATTTCAACAGGTTTTCTCTAGCAAACTCTGTAATATACATTAAGGAAAGATAATTCAAATCAAGGTTTTGTTAAATAATAAAATGATTTAAAAAAAATATATATATATAGAAAATATTTTTTTATAAAAAAAATGCATCGGATATCTTTATAGAATCTTTTAGAATTTTATAGAAAATACATTTCAAGTTTAAATAATCCGTAATAATTCACTTTTAATGGAAATTACTAAAATAACGCCCCTGAAATCGTGCCAATCGAGGCGGACCGCCCCCCTCTGCCCCTCCTTTGGTAATAGCAAAAGGGAAAACTTTTTAACAAGTTTGTTAAAATACTCCTAGACAAAATTAAAAGTATTTTTTAAAGATTTCATGTGCAGATCTTCAAATGCGACGGCAGTCCTGCGTTGGCATTTCATAATTTGCGCCTAGTGTTTTTTCAACTGAAAATTACAGATTAAAAACTATATTTAACCCTTTGCGGCGCAAGACAATTCGGATCATTTAAATTATACTGCCACCGGGATTCATGAACTAAATTAAACTAAAAAAAAATTTTAATTTTAAGGTTAAAAAAACCGGCTTTTTTTACTATGTTATATACATAAAATTTTGCTAAAAAATTTCCGGGATGAATTTTTGCAGCTGGATCTCAAATTTTGCGTCCTCGCAGCGAGGACACCGCGCGTTAAGGGGTTAATTAAATTCAGAAAGTTTAATGTAAAGTAATGCTGTTATTTTTGTGCATGTCGATATTTGATTGACATTTATCAGCTCATTGTGAACTTGAACTCGTGCCAAAGACATTTCTAGTTTAGTGTGACTTGTTTAATCGTAAATGAGTAATACTTATTATTTATTTATTTATTTATTTATTTATTGTGCAGTTTACAGTGAAATGGACAGCCAAATACCAAAAGTACATAACCGGCATTGCACGCATTTTTAGTTTTGAAAGGGTAGTAATGAAACAGCTGGTACAAAAATCATTTGCGATATTTATTCAAGTGCATTAAACATTCCTAAATGCTACAAGTAGTTTTTCTAAGTTCAAATTCGGCAAATTTGATCTTTCTGACTCGTATCGATCAGGAAGACAAACACCTTTAAACAGTGACATGTTAGGGTAAAAGTGGATTTAAATCTGTATCAGACAATCGAAAACTGTCAAGCACTCTTACTTAACATTGGTCTACCATCTAAGAACATTTGCAGCAGATTGGTAAATTAAACAAAACAGGTTTTTCGGTCTCGAGTAATTTGTCTGAAGGAAACAAAGTTAACCGATCGAACACATGCAACTTATTGCATTAGAGACGCAATACTGAAACGTTTTTTGAACACTTGATCACTGGAGATGAAAACTGGGTCCTTTATCCAAACGGCAAAAGGTAGTGGCTGTCTTCGAATGTATCTCCATAAAGTACAAGTAAGCCATGTTTACACCACAAACAGGCGTTTTCGTGTATTTGGTGGAGGATTTGCGGGATAGCTCATTTTTAACCCTTTCAGTCGCAGTGTTCCCGCTGATGGAACACCTAATTTTAATTCTCAAGAGCAAAAACTCATCCCGGAAATTTTTTAGCAAAAATTTACATTTATAACATAGCAGAAAAAGCACTTTTCTTAACGTGAAAATTTAAAATTTCTTCCATTTTAATTATGTTCGTAAATTCCGGTGGCAGTGTAATTTAAATGAACCTAATTACCTTCCGCCGCAAAGGGTTAAAATACTCCGGAATAAATTGAAATGTTGGGATCTATGCAACTTTTACGAGTTTTTGTTGTCGATAATGTTTACTTATAAAGTGATTTATTTATTAAATTAAATATTATTTGAATTTAATAAGGTTTACTTACAGATGTTTCAAACCGAAAATTTCTCGAAAAGGAACAATGCTAATTTTTTATTTTTTAAATATTTATGATCAGCTATGTATCTAAAAGCCATTTTTAAATTGTGTTTAGTAATTTTTAAAATAAATTAAGTAGCGAACGTTAAAGGGTTAAGTGTTGAAAACTGGACAAACTGTGAATCCAGACCTTTACTCTGAACAATTAAATGGAGTATATCAAATTTTAATTGAAAATTGCCCAGTGAATGTCACCAAAAAAGGTTTTTTTTTGCAAAGCAATAATGAAAGACTATACTGCGCAAAAGGAATCCTGGATAAAAAATAATGAATTGGGTTGGGAGGCAATGCCTTACCTACTATACTCGCCTGATAATGCGCATTCGGATTTCTATTCATTTTAACCGCTACAACATTTTCTAGTGGCAGATAATTTGAATGTTTGGATGATGTCCCAAATGCTATCTTCAGAGATTTTACTTAAAAAACAATCGATTTTTATCGATCCGGTAATGAAAACTTGTACACTAAATGCCAAAAGGTTGCTGATAAAGAGAGTGATCACATAATTAATTAAAAATAAAAGCTTATTAAAAATTTTCTGCTTGAATTTATTAAAAAAATTTACTTTCCAATTCCTCTAGTATATATAGAGAAATATAAAGCTAGATATTTACCTGTTCATTATTATTAGACATGATATTTAATTTTTTATAATTAAAGCAGTGTTCCCGCTGATGGAACACCTAATTTTAATTCTCAAGAGCAAAAACTCATCCCGGAAATTTTTTAGCAAAAATTTACATTTATAACATAGCAGAAAAAGCCCTTTTCTTAACGTGAAAATTTAAAATTTCTTCCATTTTAATTATGTTCGTAAATTCCGGTGGCAGTGTAATTTAAATGAACCTAATTACCTTCCGCCGCAAAGGGTTAAAATACTCCGGAATAAATTGAAATGTTGGGATCTATGCAACTTTTACGAGTTTTTGTTGTCGATAATGTTTACTTATAAAGTGATTTATTTATTAAATTAAATATTATTTGAATTTAATAAGGTTTACTTACAGATGTTTCAAACCGAAAATTTCTCGAAAAGGAACAATGCTAATTTTTTATTTTTTAAATATTTATGATCAGCTATGTATCTAAAAGCCATTTTTAAATTGTGTTTAGTAATTTTTAAAATAAATTAAGTAGCGAACGTTAAAGGGTTAAGTGTTGAAAACTGGACAAACTGTGAATCCAGACCTTTACTCTGAACAATTAAATGGAGTATATCAAATTTTAATTGAAAATTGCCCAGTGAATGTCACCAAAAAAGGTTTTTTTTTGCAAAGCAATAATGAAAGACTATACTGCGCAAAAGAAATCCTGGATAAAAAATAATGAATTGGGTTGGGAGGCAATGCCTTACCTACTATACTCGCCTGATAATGCGCATTCGGATTTCTATTCATTTTAACCGCTACAACATTTTCTAGTGGCAGATAATTTGAATGTTTGGATGATGTCCCAAATGCTATCTTCAGAGATTTTACTTAAAAAACAATCGATTTTTATCGATCCGGTAATGAAAACTTGTACACTAAATGCCAAAAGGTTGCTGATAAAGAGAGTGATCACATAATTAATTAAAAATAAAAGCTTATTAAAAATTTTCTGCTTGAATTTATTAAAAAAAATTACTTTCCAATTCCTCTAGTATATATAGAGAAATATAAAGCTAGATATTTACCTGTTCATTATTATTAGACATGATATTTAATTTTTTTTATAATTAAAGCAAAAAACTGAATCTAATGTTGACATACAAAAGTTTTTCTCTATCCACTATAATTAGCGGTTTTCATTTAACTTTAATGAATGAAACAATATTTTGGAAGTCTCACTCAATCTAATTGAAAAGCAACTGTTGCACGTCACACACACACACATTTATAACTATGAATTTAAATTATGATAAGTGAAGATATGAAAGTGGAAAGTAAAAACAACAATAATAACTTTAACAATTTCAAATATACAAGAATTAACACTATTCAAGCTAAATATTTCAATTTATGCTGTGTTTTCTTCGTCAGCAGGTGGGAACACAGCTATTAAAAGAACTATGTAGTACTAGCATATTTTTGAAGGTATGTCAAGCTAGCATACTCAAGAATATATTTCATACAGAATAGTCAAGAAAAAACATGAAGTTATAAAGACTGAAATATTTTATTTTAAACCAAATACTATTACTTATGAGTGAAATTAGACTGAAATTTTATATTAGAATTTAAAAATTATTTTTATTATTTGAATTTTTGAAATGAAAATGCTAGCAAGAACATACCCCCCACCTGGATCTGCCAGAAAAAGATAGAAATAACTCACCACTTGCAAGAGGCAACTGCAAAATTTTATTTCAGCTTAAAAACTTTTAAAACATTGTAATGCTTCTTCCGAATCCATAGATGTCCAAAGCATTCCAAGTCTGGTAGAACAACGTAATTCTACCCATAAACCTACGACCTTCCTAAAAAATAGGATTTAAATCGTTACCATCTCATTGGACACCTATATGGACCACCAATCAAAGCAAAGCTAGTACGGAAGAAGCATTACAATGTTTTAAAAGTTTTTAAGCTGAAATGAAATTTTGCAGTTGTTGTCTCTTGCAGAAGGTGAGTTTTTTCTATCTTTTTCTGGCAGGTTCAGGTGGGGGTATAGGAACATACCCCCACCTCATCATGCTAGCATTTTCATTTCAAAAATTCATATAATAAAACAATTTTTAATTATGTTATAAATTTTCATTATAACTTTACTCAAATGTAATAGTATTTGATTTAAAATAAAAGGCTCTTGAAATATATCATATTTCAGTCTTAATAACTTCAAATTTTTTCTTTACTATTCTGTTTGAAATATATTCTGGGGTATGCTAGCTTGACACACCTTCAAAAACCTGCTAGTACTACACAGTTCTTTTAATAGCTGTGTTCCCGCCTGCTGACGAACAAAACACAACATAAAATTAAATTTTTAGCTTGAATAGTGTTAAATTTAACTTATTTTCTTGTTTATTAACATTGTTAAAGTTATTATTGTTGTTTTTACATTCCAATTTTTTACCTTCACTTATCATAATTTAAATTCATAGTTTTATTTTTGTATATAAATTTTGTGCTGCTTTACTACCTCTTTTATGCAAATTAATATTTTTTATCATTTATTTTCAAGTTAATTTATATATATATATATATATAATCATACGAGGCATTTTTGTCAGTTTAAATGATTTATTTTATGTTTTTGAAATAAGTTTTACTTATGTTTTGTTTAAAATTTTTTAATTTTCATATAAGTTTATCTTAAGTTACCTTTGTTACATATTTTCAATTTTTGTAAGACTGAAAACATATAGTATAATAACTTATATATCTGTACTGATAAGTATAAAGGATTTAAGTCCAAAAATGTCGATTTTGAGTTAAGTGCATAGTCAGACTCAGAAAAAATTTTTCTATCGATTGGTATAAAAGATTTAATTCTATGTCATTTAGTTTTTGAGAAAAACCATTGATAAAAAAAGGACCAATTCAGAAATTTATCATTCATGTATGGTATAAAATATTTAATTCAATTTTTCCCGTTATTAAATGAAGGTTGACAACCACTGAATGGTATAAAGGTTATAAATCAGCGAAATACCTTTTTCCTAATCGATTCTTCTGATTTGTTTTTAGCTAGTTAAACTTTATTTTTCGTCTCCTGAAAAATCAAGAATATGGACTTAAATCCTTTATACTTATCAGCATCATATATATATATATATCCAAAGTTCTTAGCAGAGTTTTTGTTTTCTTTTTTCAACTAACTTTGAGAATAATTCTTTTAATTTGTATTTTATAAACTTGAATTGTACTTTAATACATAAAAAAGAATATTTTATGTTTCGAAGAAAATATTCATGTGCTTATTCTATTAAATGTCAGAAGGCATAAAATGTCAAATTCTCTGGTAATATTTCTTTTTATACTCTGCATGCCGATCCAGTTTCTTCAATACTCTTTAGCTTGTTATGCAAGGATTTACGGCGTTTGGTTTCGAGTAATGCTCGTATTTTGCTATACCACTTAGGAGAATATCCTTGTTACAAATTCACACAGTTATACATTTTCCATATCTGAAAAGAATATTTTACTGAAGAAATAAATGCTAACTTTTTTTTTTTTTTTTTTAAATGTTGTTATCAACAAAAGTTATACATCTTAACAAGGCTGTTTTCAAATGTAACGAAATGCGAAAGCTAATAGAATATGTTATTTACTAGAATTATGTAGAGAGAAAGTATTGGATAAAAAATTGTATTATTATATTTATTACAATTGTGTAAGATTGTCTTTATATTATGTTGAAGAAATATATATTTAATAAAGTTGTTTGATGAGGATTTATTTTGATACAAGGGATTTTTTTTTTTTTTTTTTTGTAATTATTGTACTTTTTTAATTTTTATAGTTTGATATCAGCAATTTGTTTTAGTATTTAATCCTCTAAGGGGTAATTTAATTAGGCTTATTTAATACGAAAAGCTTCCAGAATTCACGAACAAATTTAGAAAATTGTTTGTTTCTTGGGTTTTACTTCGTCCAAGAGCAACGTTATGGGCAATCAAATTTAGAAGAAAAGAAATACATTTATTTTTAAACTAAGTTATAAAAGTAAAATTTTGTTGAAAAATTGCGGATAGAGATTTTGTAGTTAGAAATAAAAAATTAGGTGGTATATAATATACACCACCACCTTTCAAAGGCTTTATAAAATTATACTTCTGGGGTTACCGAAGAGGGGAGCCATCCCCTCCGTGGAAGATGAAAATTGTGATAGCATGTCTCTAGGTGAGACCGCTGCCAATTGCCCATTACGCAGCACTAGTGCAACGTTAAACTCAACCAACCAACCAAAGGGTTTGTAAGATTATTTTTAAATTAAAAAATCAATTTTAAATTAATTGAGTTTTAACCACAAGGATAGTACTGCTCACCATTTTTTTAAGGACAATTTAATGGATTAGAATTTTTCGTCATTTGTATTACCACTATATTTATACCGAAAACTTTATCTTATTTTTTTTAGTACTGTGTCGTGATTAAATATGATAGAATTTATTATATAAAATTAGAGTAGTAAAATGGGCGGAATTTTCTCATTTCTGGAAGTGACTTGAAAAGAAGGCTGGAGTCGACCCCTATCCAGTTCTCTGTAGAAAAAAAATGTTTAAATTACAGAGCATTCTTTTAAAAAAGAACTTTTCCGTAAATTTATTAAGAAAATTTTAGGGAAAAATAGCTGCATATAAAATATACGAGTCTGAACTTTAAACTTGAAATGATAGAGATTTCCTGTAAGAAAATAGTATAATTATCACTTTGGAAAAAAAAAAAATATTTTTTTCCTTGTAAGAGAATATAATATTTATGTCAGTGTGTTATTGAGTCATATTGTACAAACGTAATATATTTTATAAGAATTTTATTACATTTCTTTTAATTGTGAAAGATTACTGTTTGAAAATTACTTATTATGGGAGAAATATAGATTTTTCTAATATTGTTTGATAAATATTTCTTATGATATCAACGATTTTTTTTTTTTTTCTATTACTATTGCATAACCTGACTTAAACGGGAAACTTAGTATAACTATTTAGAAAAAAATATTTTGTGTAATTTTTTTTTTTTTTTTTAGATTAAATGTGTTGGAAATAACTTTTAGAAAATAATTGTGTTAATTTTTTCCGAAAGAACAAAGAGATGGACAGTTCTGTTATTGTATTGAACAAAAACACTGTATATGACATTATAGTTTTGTCTTTTTTAGGAATATGAGGCAAGATAATTTAAGGAGTGAATGATAAAAATAACAGAATACATTATAGTGCGATTTTTAGGAAAATAAAACTTGACTTTTTATTCTCCATATTAGGCAATGACATTCGGCAACTTTGAGTAATTTTGAAATAAATATTAAAAAAAAACTATTTCTATGTAATTATATTCCTATTTTATTTCATGACTGTGATTTATGCTGATCTATCGTAATCACAAGAAAAATGTATGTTTTACAAAAACATTATTATATTTTTAATGTGGTTTCATTTCTGTCAATAGGCATTATTATTTGTTAAGCCACCTATGGGAATATCCTTGTTTTAAGTTAAAACAGTTATACTTTTTTTTTTTTTTTTTTTTCGATTTGAAGAAAAGGATTTAAAAGCACGAATATTGTTAACAATTTTAAATCAAAAGGCAACATCTTAACAATATTTTTCTTAGCAAGATTGCTTTTAAATGTAGCAAATTGTAAAACCTAATGCAATATACTATTAAGCAGAATAATGCGGAAATTAGTTGTCATAGATGGACTGTGGTGAATTCTTTATCATATATTTGATCTCATACATTTCTACTGTATACTGAGAAAAATTGCAGTTCAATATTTCACGGTAAAAAGGTGCTCATTAAAAAAAAAAAAAAATAGCTGCAACCAAGATTTAAAAAAACATTTGCGCGCTGCTTCACCATTGTACTAGTGCTTTTTGAACACTAGGCTCCACTTTAAGGGTACTTACTTTTCAAATGGCACTACTAAAAATGGTGAAAGATACAGGGTGATTATAATTAAAGTTACGATTTCAAAACGCTATAACTTTAAAACAACCCATCAGAGCGATTTGATCTTTTACCAGAGCAATCGTGAGGCAATGAAATTTTGTTTGGGGAAGGAAAAAAGTAGTTCCAACATGTTCCTATAGATGGCGCTTTCAGGGTAATGTCAGGGGAAACGCCTAAATGGACTCCTTAAACACATGAATGTTGTTAGCAACACAATGGAATAGCAGGAAACAATAGATTTCAAGGGATTGCTACTTTTTTTTTTAAGCAAAAAAGACAAGAATACGTGTTTACAGCAGAAACAGTCATAGTGAAAAGAGAAAAAGAGGAGCTTCATGAAACGAATACTTTACGGATACTTAACGCATGATTGCTGTGGTAAAATATCAAATCGCTCTGGTGCATAGTTTTAAAATTATAGTTTGAAATCGTAACTTTAATTATAATCACCTTGTATAGCACCAAATTTCTTAAAATGTTGATTGCAGCTAAAATTTCCAATTTGCACCTTTTCTAGGGTGAAACATTAAACTATTAATTTTAACAGTGTAGACTATGCTTTATTCATGCTAAGATAAAAGAACTTTGCCAGTGACTCAGCATTCTTAAGGTTAAGACTGAAATGCACCACATAAATAAACTATCTTACGTCCAATTAGATACATTTACTATATCCTAATTTGCGGATTATTTTTATTAAAATTAGTGTCATATTTAATTTCCATGCAATTCCTTAATAATTCCAATGCATTAAACCTCATAATGCATATTTATGAAAAATTATGACCTATTCTTCCATGTTAAGAAAATAGAAAATTTAGGATAACTTATGAAGTTTTTAAATAAGAATATCCACAGTCAACGATGTTCATGTCTGTATTATAGATGATAACTTAAAACGGATCCAACATATTTACGCTGAAAATAAATGTAAAAATGAACGTTCATGCGAAACTTTACCTTGTTCTGACTTGTTAAGAAAATAAAAATTTTGAATAACTTACGATAATTTAAATTAGAATGTTGAACATATGAAAATGGTTCTTCCAGTATCATATTTTAAGTTTGATCGGACTGCTTTACGATAATTTTTTCTTGAGATATTATTGTCTACACAAACTAACAAACTAATTAACAAACAAAAGAAGAAACTAACTAACTTGTTAACGAACAGATAGATAATCTTTTGACGGATACTACATATGTTTTTTTGATTTTCGAATTTCTCAAAATTAAAACGTATAAACATTTCAAATAACCGAGGTCGAAAATTTTACGAATATCTGACTATTCCATACCGACAGTTTAGGGAAAACTAAAAATGTTAAAAGTTGACTATTTTAAATATTTATTTCAATTAAGCTCGATTACCCTTGAAAAAATTTCTATTTTGTTTAAAAAATATCGATTTAATAATATTATTTGATCAGATATTATTAAGATACATTTATATATATATATATATATATATATATATATTATTTGTCTGTTTTACATATGATTATTTTAGATATTTTTATATCAATAAAAAGTTGCACATTTCAAATAGATTAAACTTTTACTCCTGTCCTTAAAATGGAGACCCGTAAAACTTTTAGTATTGGTTTGTTTAATGAACAGGATCGAGTCAAGTACATATAGAAGAGTTACAAAAAGTTGGTTAGACATCACCATATTCTGCAACGGGTGTTTTAGACGCCATTTTCTAAAATGGCCCACACCGATTTTATTTTGTATTCATTTCTGTTCCTATGACAGTTATAATCACCATTTAGGTGTCAAAATATAAGGTAAAGGTAGGATAGATCGCGCAGTAGGAGAGATTGCGCACGCAGGAAATCGACAGGAAAGAGTAGAGTGGGTGAGTTGCGATTTCAGGTGTTTGTACAGCATCGATAATGAAGTGGCGACTTGAATGTGCATACTGATTGCTTCAAGAGTCTAATATAAAACGTGGGTATTTTCTCCCATTTTCAAAAATAAATGCTTGAATTTTCATAACCCCTCCTAGGAATTTCAATGCAATGGTAGTAGTACAAAATATTTTTAATTTAAACCGTTTTTCATAAGCTAAAAGCTATACAAACGGTAGAAGCACCACGGTTTTCTCTAAAAGCAAAATATTATTTAATAAATGACTGCGTAATCTGCCCTACTAAAATGGGAGAGTTCGCACTTTTTCAATTTAGGAGAGATTGCGCATTAATTTTTATAAAATTCTATGCTAATAGAGATTTTGCAGTTTGTTGGTAATGAGAATATAATGAGAATGAGTTTGTTGAATGTTTGGAATTGTAACAGGAAATAATTTCGACAAATAACTAGATTAGTTCAACCCATTTGAGACGGCGTACATTTTAGGGGAATATCACAAAAATCTGAAATTGAACATTATTCAGGAGCAGCACGATCGACAAAAGTAACGCCTCTGGAGTCAAAGAAGGAACATGGCGAAACAATTCAACTGTCATAATTGCGCTTGGCATTTTTAAGTTTGTAAGATACGATCACTACTTTTATAAGGAAGATTTTGACGTCGGTCAGTGTTATTGTCACACAGTATCAATTTAAATTCTTTTAAAAATTAATGTCTCATAAATTTTCGCAAATCGCTCATATTTAAAAAAAAATAAATCACGCCTAATTATTAAATAAATCAACACAATAACTTTAACGTAAATATTTCATACAACTTTAATAATGTTATTGAAACTTGTTGAAAACGTAAGATAATTTTCGGTAAAATATATTACTTTTCTACTTGTAATATCTATATATATATATATATTTGAAAAAAAAAAGAGAAGAATAGTTTATTTTCTCTGTTCAATAACTCTTTCAACGTTATTGGTTGTCTGAGAATCAAAAATCTTAAAACGATATTTTAAGATCCCATTTAAAAAAAAATCATGTCTTATTATTAAATAAATCAATACAATAACTTTAGCAAAAACATTTCATCCAAATTTAATAATATTATTGGAACTTATAGAAAACATAAGGTAAACGTCCGTGAAACATATTACTTCTGTATTTGCAATTCATAAAAAGTTAAATATTTCATTTCCTCAGCATAATAACTCTTTCTGAATCTTTCAGCATTTCTTCCATTTAGTGACAATATCGGTTGTCTGTGAAAGGAAAATCTTAAAACGATATTTTAAGATCCCAATTAAAATAAATAAATAAATAAATAAAAAGTGCACTGCACATTATTGAATGAATCAACACAATAACTTTAACTCAAACTTTTCAGCCAAATTTATTATTATTATTGGAACTTATAGAAAACATAAGGTAAACGTCCGTGAAACATATTACTTTTGTATTTGCAATTCATAAAAAGTTAAATATTTCATTTCCTCATCACAGTAACTCTTTCTGAATCTCTCAGTATTTCTGTCATTTTATGACAGAATCGGTTATCTGAGAAAGGAAAATTTTAAAACGATATTTTAAGATTCCACTTTAAAAATACACTCACTCACTCAATAAATAAATAAATAAATAAACAAAAATAAACATAAAATAAAATAATATATAATAATAATAATAACAATAATAATAATAATAATAATAACAATAATAATGATTATGCCATATTATTAAATAAATTAACACATTATGTTTAACGTAAAAATATCATCCAAATTTAATAAAATTGTTGGAACTTATAAAAAATATAAGATATACGTCCGTAAAATATATTACTCCTGTTATTTGTAATTTATAAAAAGTTAAATATTTCATTTCCTCAGTTCAGTAACTCTTTCTGAATCTTTCAATATTTCTGATATTTAGTGACAATTTCGGTTGTCTGAGGAAGGAAAATCTTAAAACGGTATTTTATGATTCCACTTTAAAAATACACTATTCAAAATAATAATAATAATAATAATAATAAAATAAAATAAAATAAAAAAATATAAAAAAATAAATAATAAATAAAAAAATAAATAATATAAAATAAATAAATTATTAAATATAAATAAATAAATAAATAAAAATAAAATACAAAGTGTTCATGCCTCATTATTAAATAAATCAGCACAATAACTTTAACGTAAACATATCATCTAAACTTAAAAAATATTGTTGGAACTTATAGAAAATATAAGATAAACGTCCGTAAAATATATTACTTTTCTATGTGCAATAGGGTAAAGATAGGAAAGACTGTGCGGTAGGAGAGATTACGCACATAGGGGATCGGTAGGAAGGAGTACAATGGGCGCTCTGAAACTCCAAGTAAATCCACAATATTGATAGTGGAGTGCCCAATTAAATGTGCATGTTCATTGCTCGAGCAGTCTAAGATTAAAAGTGGTTATTTTGTCTCGTTTTCAAAAATGTTTGCTTAAATTTTCAAAACTATTTCTGGGAATTTTTATAGAATGGTAGTATTACAAAATATTTTTAAATTAAACAATTTTCCATGGACACTTTTATAAATTTTACTTGTGGCAAGTGGTTGTATGAAAGTTGCGTAATTTATAACAACGAGTACAAAGATTATAAACAACGACAGATTAGGTCAACAAACAAAAAAACATTCAAACTGAAAAGGAACTTTATTAATTGTAAGGTAAATATATTATCTTGTAACTAAATGTTACTTTTTATTATCTCGTCTTTTCTTATCTGCATCTTTTATTTATTTCCTTTAAATAAGAATTTTTTATCCTTTTTAATTTTATTATTATTATTATTACTATTATTATTAAATTGAAATATCTACATGTAATACAAAAATATTTCTTTACAAAAACCTTATATCAATGTCATTTAAGTGCAATTATCATTGTTAACAATTTAATTGTAGTTAAAATTAAGCGCAATCTCTCCTACCCGTTTGCGCAATCTCTCCTACCCTATAAGGAGATATAATAGGGAGAAATAGCTCTTTTGTTTTTATTACAGCTGTTGCTTTAAATCATAATTTAACAACAAAATAGTAACAGTAATGCATAGAAGAAGGATCACTTCATAGCTATGCACCAACAGTTTGGCAAAAAATTAAAATTTAGATTTTTTGTAACGTTTTGTAGAATTTTGCGCGAACTCTCCGATCTTTACCTTGTATAAAAAGTTAAATATTTCCTTTCCTCAGGTCAGTAATCTTTCTGGATCTTTCAGTATTTCTGTCATTTAGTGACAGAATTGGTTGTCCGAGAAAAGAAAATCTTAAAACAGCATTTCGTGATCCCACTTTAAAAATATACTCACTCAAATAAATAAATAAATAAATAAAAATATAATGAAATAAAATTAAATACAAAAAATATACATGTCATATTATTAAACTAATGAAAACAATAACCTTAACGTAAATATATCATCCAAGTATAATAATATTATTAGAACTTATAGAAAACCTAAGATAAACATCCGTAAAATATATTACTCTTATATTTGCAATATATAAAAAGTTAAATATAGTATCGGTTATCTAAGAAAGGAAAACCTTAAAACGAAATTTTAAAATTCCCCCTTAAAAAATATACTGACTGACTGACTCACTCACTCAATAAATAAAAAATGAAAAAATAAATAAATAATAATAATAATAATAATAATAATAAGATTTACATGCCATATTATTAAATAAATCCCCACAATATCTTTAACTTAAATATATCATCCAAATACAATAATATATTTGGAACTTATAGAAAACGTAAGATAAACGTCCGTGAAATATAATACTGTTTTATTTGCAATACATAAAAAGTTAAATATTTCTTTTTCTCAGCTCAATATTTTTTTCTAAATCTTTCTGTATTTCTATCATTCAGTAGCAGTTTCAGTTGTCTCAGAAAGGAAAACTTAAAACGGTATTTTATGATCCTGCTTTAAAAAAATACTCTCTCAAAAATTTAAATACAAGAAGGTTTGCTATTTATTTTTCTAAAATTTCACAATCAATGAAGAAATGCTTTAGATCAATATTTTCAGTAGAATATACGTCAAAAGATATTTTTCTCAAAAAATTTATTATGTTTCACTTCAAGCAGAAAACTAAAATTTAGTTGATAGCGGTCGAAACATTTTGTCTAAAGTGAATGATAAAAGAGAAAAGTCAATTTTATTGGATTTAGATAAAAAGCCTAAAAGGCATTGCACGAAGAATTATAGTGTTCTTTTATTTTAAGAAATCTAGACTATTCAAATTGTTATACAGCTATTGCGTATTTATAATGTTTAGGATTTTCATTGATTGAGAGTTTAATATTATTTCAACGGTTTGTCCAAATGTTTTAACTTACTATTACTATACCCAGGTAGCACAAAAATATCGGCCAATATAAAAATTTGATATTGGCCAACGTAAAATGAACCCCCCCTAAAAGATATCCAGGAATATTATTTTTTGACATTTATTAATGTTGGCCAATATTTACAGACATTTGTAAATATTATATTTTGACATTATTAAATAACATTTTCAGATATTGCCTGATATTATATTTTGCTATTCCTGAATAATATTTTTAAATATTTAGCAATATCTATTTTATAGATTTTTGAATATTGGTTCAAGATATTTCTCAATATCTTTTTCTAATATTTCTGAATAACACTTTTAAATATTTGGCTATATTGAATTTTGAGATTTTCAAATATTGCTTCTGGATATTTAGAAATATTTTTTTCTAATATTTCTGAATAATATTTTTAGATATTCTGCTATATCTATTTTTGAGGTCTTTGAATATTACTTCATGATATTCTAAAATATTTTTTTCAAATATTTCTGAATAACATTTTTTGATACTTTTCAATATCAATTTCTTAGATTCGTGAATGTTTCCCAGTATTGATATATATTTTTTGGTGATAAAAAGTCGGCAGCAAAAGTATCCAAGCACTAGCAATAATCCCTGTACAAAAAAGGTACACTTCATACTGCCTTGTTAAATAAACTGATGTCGAGTTATGTTCTTAGTCAGTCTAAGAACATGACCCGACAAGGATTTATTTAACAAAACAGTATTAAGTGTACTTTTTCGATGTTGGAATTATTGGCTAATGCTCGAATACTTTTGCTGCCGACTGTATATCACCAAAAAATGTATATCAATATTGGGAAATCTGAATATAAATTCAGAGAAATGATTTTTTTTTTCTAACATTTCAGAACATCAGAATTAATGGCTGTATGTCAGTCAGTTTCAACCATTCTTCCACATATTATTCAATGGAACTTTTGTTGCTTAGTTTGATGAGGATCGCTCACTCAAAAATGAAGCTTTTCATATTCTGTTTAATATTCAATAATTATTGAATTGAGTAATATTCTATAACAAACAAATATTACTCTGTGAACATAATCAATGAGCATTTTTTTTTTAATCAATTGATTTAATTTTTTTTTAGCTCATTAAGCTAAAAAAAAAAGTTCAAAGAATAACTTTCAAAACTTCATTTTTCAATGGCAGATCGTAAAAAACTAAGCAACAAAAATCCCATAGGATAACATAGGGAGGGAGAAACAGGGAATTTGATGTGTAACCATAACGGCCCTCTTCATTTACCCTCGTCGGAAGCCCGAGGCAATTTATTCTATGGCAAATTTTCTTTACTTATAACTAATTAACTAATATATATTTATAAGTCTGTTTTTACATTCAGAAATTTCCCAACTGTTAAATTGACGCTCCTTTTTTAAAAATGAATTTTTTTTTATTTTTAACATTTTATTTGAAATTGCAAAATGAAAAATTTCACATATTAAAAATTCGTATTTTACAGCTTCGAAATAAAATAGTAAAAATGAAAAAAATACGTTTTTTAAAAAAGAGCATCAATTTAACAGTTCGGAATTTTCTGAATGTGAAAACAGAATTTAAAAATATGTATTAGCTAATTAGTTATAAATAAAGAAAATTTCCCATAGAATATTAGCTTCGGCTTATATGGCGACGGTGAGTGAAGTGGTCCTTTAATGAGCCACATTTTGCTTCTGGAATATACATTAGCATTGTAATAATGAAAAAAACTGAAGTTAGATTTTGCTGTATCAATACCCTTTGATGTCTTCTTAATTCCTCATTATTTGCTATTTATACACAATAGCATAAGAGTGATTCTGAATAAAACAAAATTTTATGAACTGTGCATAAAATTTTTTGAAGCTATTTCATAGATACATACATTTTTATTTAGAAATTTTATACATCAACCTTGAAAATTCATTTCTAGTAGATTGGTGTGAAAGAACTGATTTTTTATACCAATTATGTGAAAAATACCAGAGCCGGTAATCGAACCTAGCCTTCTGCTTAAATAAACTAATGTGTATCACCAAAAAAGCGAAAGGCCTGGGTCAGTTTCTGGCTCTGGTATTTTTCACTCAGATAGTATAAATAATCAGCCTTCCACTCCAATCTATCAGAAATGAATTTTCAAGGTTGATGTATAAAATATCTAAATTAAAATTTTGTGGCCTATTGGAGTTGTGCCATGATCAATTTGTCACTTGAAATGGCTGCGTGTTTGCAGACTCGGTGACCTTGCCAACATATATTATGCGAGAAATGTCGAGCTGGTTATCAGCCAGGGTAGCTCAATGGTTAGAGCATCTGCACATTAAGCAGAAGGCCCAGGTTCGATTAACGGGTCTGGTATTTTTCCCACAGGTTTTCCCCTTCCACTCCAATCTATCAGAAATACACATATATACTGTATTTATGTTTAGTCTATTTTGAATATAAGCTGTAAATTAAAATCTATAAAAGTAAATGAAAATTAAGAATTAAATAACAAAAACCTATTAAATGAAAAAGGTTAGTTATTCATTTGAATCAAAATAAAAATTTCTAAAATCTTTTGATTAAGTTAAATTTTTTTTAAATTAAATAATTTATGCTTTCAATATTCTATTTACCTGTTCTTTAAAACAAAAATCTAGATTTAAATCAGGGCCTGAAATTTCAACTCAGATTACACTCACAAAAAAAAAAAAAAAAAAAAAAAAAAAAGAAAGAAAGAAATTACTTGTCATAAAATAGATTTTTTTTTTTTTTTTTTTTAGTATTTTGGATTTTAAAAAATGTATTTTGGGTTTTATTCCCCTAATTATTTGAAATGCTTTTACAAATATTTAATCTCAATTTAAAATCTATGGTTAAAGCAGGGCCTCAGCAAATTTTAAGGAAGCCTGGCAACACTTGGGTACAAATGAGATTGATTATGCCTGAATAAACAGAAATGGATAACACAAACATTCAAAATGCGCACACAAAGAGATAACTTTAAATTTTCTTTAAAATTAAAAAGCACTGAAAGTTGAAATTAAAATTAATTAATATACAAACAAAAGTCTGAAAGTACTAATGCATGCATTTATTTCAAAATATGAACAAAACAGATAAATATTACAAATACAATATGAACAATAAAATGACATTTTTTTTTTTTTTCAGAAAAAATTTCTTTTTTATTTACATAAAGTTTTGTATCAACACATACAAATGATATAATAGTAAATATATTATAGGCTGTCTCTAAGCACACTTTGAGGGAGGCTCAACATCATCTTTGCTACCATCAGTGCTCGAATTCGACACTTCATCATCAGTCTACTTGAAACATTCACTTGACGTTGTCGAGATCTTTGTCCAATCTTTACCCACTAACAACTCCTTAAAAAAAAAAAAAAAAACTATTTTAGAAAAGCATTATTTTTTGCCTTTTTCATTTTTATTTAACAGTTCAGCATATGTAAGTAATTGTTTAGTCAATTTCTTTGTTACTATGTTTAAAAGGTTTGATTTTTCTCTCTCTTATGGTACACTTATATACAGGGTCAGACTAGCAAATTTTTATGCCCAGGATACTTTAAACTTTTCATACCCCCTTTGATGATCCACCCCCTTCCCCCAGAAAATAAAGTTTGTTATTACTATAAAGTGATCTATAGCAGGCGATAAAACAGACTGACTGGAAAAAGTATTTGGGCAAAAAAATAATATTTCTGGCTTTAATAAAATTGCTCCGCTCAGTCAAACGATATTTTATTTTAAAATTTTATTCATATGAATAAAACACAGTTGAGTTAGAAAACATGTAAAAAAAAAAAAAAAAAAAAAAATCTGGGGGATTTAGATAAGATATTTTTAACTAGAGGTGGAACGAAGCTTCGGCCACCTTACCGAAGCTTTGGCCGGGCCGAATAATGAGCGTGATTCGGCCGATAACAATTTAAGTTGAGAATATTCTTTTAACAATTATTATATAAAATAATAATAAAATAATAATAAAAATAATAATAATAAAATTATAATAAAAAAATTATAATAATAAAATAATAATAATTTAAGTTATGCATAATAGCACCTTATAATAAAACATAATAGAAATTGTGACCCTTTGGAACTATAAATCATACAACAATTAATAATATATTCTATTTAAATTGGAAGTTGCTAATAAATAAGTTGCATTACATTATATTAAGTTAACAATTTAATTATATGAACAGCTTTAGCTGCTTTAAAATGAAGCTATTAAAATATTGCATGAAATATTTTTTAAATATTTCTAGCTTTGAAAGTAGTCAATAATCAAGTAGTAGTCAATAATCAAAATTAACAATAAAGCTAATAATCAAAATTAACAATATAGTCAATAATAATCAAGATTAACAATGACCTAGGATTATAAAACATGCAGAGAATTGTTGAAAAATAAATAAAAGCAGAATTTTTATTTATTTTTTATAAACCAGAATATGAGGAGGGTGCCTATTACTTGCACATCCACCCTAGATCTAAATTCTAACTATTTATTCCAGATAATTAATGTTATAAAATTTGTTCTAGATTAGTTATCACATGATAAAATGTTTTCTAGGTTAATAACTGACATACTGTAAATTGTTTTTTATGCTTATTTTCATCATATTACATACAAGGTGAGCCCTCCGTGGCCGAGTGATTATGTCACTACACTGCTAATCGCCTTCGAGCATAGGAGAGCGGGTTCGATTCCCGCGCTGGCCCTGGGGTTTTTTCCATTTCTTCGTATTGTAATTCTGTCATGTACTATCTGTAATTATCTGACGAAGATTTGCAAGCGGACAACTAGTCAAGCATACAAATCTGATGTATATGTTATCAATAAACAAACATACAAGGTTAATTTTAATTCATTTTATCATTTATCACACAATTTTAAATTATGATGCAAAAAAATCAATGTTTTTGCATTTTTAGGAAGGATTCTAATTCTTTTTTACCTTATACACATTTTCAGCTTCAGAAAATAACCTTTCGCTATATATACTGCTACTTGGAGCAGATAAGTAGCATTTGGCCAAATCAGATAATCTGGGAAATATTTTTTTATTCTCTCTCCATCTCCACCAATTCCAAAAGACAGTGTGTTCTATTTAAAAGCAGATTGTTTATATGTACTTCCAGCTCTTTAGCCGATGAATTTTCAGAGTGCTCTGTGAGTAATTCATGCAAAACAATCTCACAATGATGCCGCAGCTTCGGCGATTAATTGGCCGAAGCTTCGGTATTCGGTGCTTCGGCCAAACTGTGCTTCGTGCCATCACTATTTTTAACTATAAGTAAAATTTTGTAACCATTTTGTAAAATTTTGTGCCCAGGTACTGCTTATACATGCTGAAAAATTTATATATCTTATAGTCTTTATCTTATATTTTATAGTCTTTAAATGCTTTTTTGAATAAAAAGGTAGACTTTTTACCTACCTCAACTTATACATTTCACTACAAAAAAAAAAAAAAATAAATAAAAAAAAAAATAAAAATAAAAATAATAATAATAATAATTAATTAATTAATACAATCCAGAATATTACAATTTTTTTTTTGTGTGTGTATGTGTGTTGTTATTCAGTTAAGTTAAACAGACTTTCATAAAATTGGACTTAACTTTTTTTACTTTAAACGTTTATAGTAGTAAAATTTAGAAATATTTATTTGTAAATTTTACATAACATGTATAGCAATAACTGGAACTTGGTCATGAATTTTCGTAAACATGCATTCAAAACTATATATTTAAAAAATAATTGCAAAAATATTTTGTAGATAAAATTTGGACATTAGATTTTCCAATCTTTTTCGATGATTACATGTTAAAATGGTATTTTTCTATTATATATAAAGACATCACTTTGTAAATAATATATGCATTATGCAAGATTGCATAAAAAATATTTATGTAAAAAATGTAAATAGATCAACAGTATTAAACATACATATTAAAAAAAATATATTTTTTTAATAATATGTGCAAAAGAAGAAAAGAAAGAGCAAAAAAAAAAAAAAAAGAAAGAAAAAAAAAAACAGTAATTTTGTAAAACTATAATTACACTGACAATATTTATGTTACCGTTAAAGCTTGAAATCAGTTAATGTGCAGATTACCTAGCTAATCTGCAGATTAAATAAAATGACCTGGAATCAAGACCCCGAAAGTGCGGAATCAAGAGTTTTCTGCATTTTAACTAGGTAATCTGCACATTAGCGGCTTCTGTGTCGTTAAAGTTCAAATGTTTGTTTCGAGCCTTAGTTTTTTTATATTCACTATGACGTCAAACAGTCATGCGATATAGATATGCAAATGACCTTCAAACACAAACTAATACTTTTATCCCTTCCGCTCCGCTATGATAAACCAGTAACCATATGTGATAAACGGCAAAACATGGAGCATTGAAGCCATGATTAAGTTTCTTATTATGACTAACACAAAATTTAAAGTAACAAGTAAGTTATAATTGTTTTAATTTCGATTTTATTTCTTCTCTTTTTTAATTCTGTCAATATAAGTTTAATAAGGGTCTGCATTTTATTAATGGAATCTAATCTTAATTAAAAGCTCTCTCTCGTGAAACTTCATTTTGAATTATGAATATTAAATTTATAACACAGTAATTATTTCCTCCCGAAATAAAACTATTAAACCGCAACTTTTTAAAACTAATTTATTTTAAAATTGATTTAAATTACTAACACTTACTGAAAAAAAAAAAGATGTATTAATTTTTACTCTGAAAAATATGGCATTATTTAATAAATACTTAATATGAAATTTTTATGCATTTTTTAGCATTTCATTACAATTTTTTTTTTTTGTTGTTGTTGTTGTTTCTTTCAATTTCAAGTTTCCTTTATATATTTTATATATCATGATTATATTTTTATTTTTTAAATTTTGTTCGCTTTTTCAGATAATTTCACTCTAGTTTATCGCATAAAATGTGTTAATAAAGTTTTTTTTCTTATTTATTGTAAAATTAATATATTTGATAAACTTGTACAGATGCATGCTGCAAAATATAGTTTAATAAAGCATTGGAAAACTGTCATTTTAATTTTTATGTGTTCTAAAAATTATTAAAGCAGTTTTAATTATTTGAAGTACTTCTTAAATAATGCTTCTGATTTAATATTTCTTTAGCAAATAAAAAATTGTTTTTTTTTTTTTTTTTTTTTTTTTTTTTTTTTTTTTATTTAAAGGGTTAAATATTTTTATTTTGAAAAGAAATCTTTACTGTATTCTAACTTTCATTTATAAAATAGAATTTATTAAAGTTATTACATTTCATATTAAAAATGCATAACATCTTCAAACTTATATTGACAGAATGAAAAAGATGAAATAAATAAAAAAAAAAATAAAGCAAATATAACTTTAAAACACATAAAGATTAAAATAAGTAAAGAAAGAAAGAAAAGAAAACTAATCTTTTTTTTTTTTTTTTTTTTCTCGAATGAAAAAAACAAATACAACACAGCGGGCTATAAAATTTCAACACCAGAGATCTTATTTTCACTTTAACGAGTACCTAGTATTAATGTGCAGATTATCTAGGTAATTCGCAGATTACCTAGGTAATTTGAGAAATGAAACAATTTTCTTCACTTTAATGGATAACCCTAGTTAATGTGCAAATTTCCTAGCTAATCTGCAGATTAACTGATTTCTGCACTTTAGAGGTAACATTTACATATTTCAAAATCACAAATTCATTCATCACAAATATAAAAATAAACAAGTAATATGATAAGAAGCTAGATTAAAACTTGAATGACATTAAAGAAAAAAAAAAATCCTTTAGTACTTACATTAAAATATTTGAAATTCAAGCCATCATTCTCATAGCTTTGAAACAGGAGGCCAAGGCATTGTAAAAAGATAGCAAAAGAAAACCTGTATAAAGAAGCATTAAAAATAAAATTAAAAAGAAATATTTACATTTGATTATGTAGCTAAAATTTATTTAGATTATATTATTTATAATTTTGAATTTATATATTCATAATTTAATGTTTCATTTTAATTTATTTAAGCTTATGGAAGCGCTATTAGAGATAAATAAAATAAAGGAAGCTTTTTTATAACTGGTATCATAAACTGCCTAAAGCGCTTTGACATGTTTAATGATTGACTATTACTGAATGAGTTTTTATTACGTCTTAATGATTCTCCATACAAAAATTCCAGACATTTATGCTATATAATGAATGAAGGAATCAGCCTTAATATATTTAATTTAAAATTAAAAAGAAAAGGAATACATAAAAACATTTAAAGAGTACATAATTAATTTAATTTACAAATGAATACATGTTTATATGCTCAAGATGTATGGCTTTGATTCAACGAGGACTAATGTCTGAATAACTGCAATGAATTAAAGAAAAAAAAAAAAAAAAAAAAAAAAAAAAAAAGGAGATAAAACTAATATTTATAAAACTAATACAAGGCCTAAAATTTGACCCATGAATCTCAACATGTCCTCAGGCTGTGCAGATTTCTGGGAGCACATATTTTTCTAAATTTTAAAATGCCGATACTGATACATCCCATTTTTAAAGCTGATAATACCAATAAATATACTTTATACTGTTTGATAGCAATAAAACTTAAGTTTTTAATTTGGTAATATAAAAAGTATCTTGGGGAAAAAAAAAAAAATCAAAGATTATTATAAAATATCCCAAGTTAATTTAAAATTGGGTTTCACGGGTTTTTAACATGTGACAGCTTTTGTTGGTTTTAACCATGGCTTCAATCGTCATGTCAAAAACCTCCTTGTCAAAATCTGTCAAAAACCTACATTTATATAGTTTGTTACATAAAAATATTTTGAAAGTAAATTGATTGATGTTCTTTGAAAAACACATTGTTATAACATTTTGATTATAGAAAACAAAACTTTAGTCTTTCAAATTTCATTATGAATTATTGTTATATTCACTCAAAATATGCTATGATACTTCCATATATTACTACAAAATGTATTAGAACAAGGACTATTAGTTTCAATTTGGGTAAAAACATCGCCAGTTTTTGTAGACCAGTTTTGTGTAACACCAGAATAAATTAAAAATATCCGTCCTATCGTTATGAATTCAGTACCAAATGAAAGGGACATTTTTTCTGAACCCAGGGTGCAAACAGTTTTTCGACACAATAATTAATTTTTTTTTAAATTAGCTAAAGTATGAAATTTAGGTGGAAACACTTCATTTTAATTCACTTCAGTCATTTAACAAAGTACATGGCCCAGTTTTATGGTCAAAAAATGAGATAAAAAAAATAAAGTAAAAATTAAAAATAAAAGTTTTACAAAATGAAATTAATAGTCCTCAATACTAAACTAAGTTCTGTCTTTGACAGAATTTTTACTTTATATATATATATATATATATATATACTTAACCCTTTAACGTTCACTACTTAATTTATTTAAAAAATTACTAAACTAATTTTAAATAATATTATAGTTTTAAAAAATTAAAGAACACGCTTTTATAGAAATGTGAACTAAAAAGCACAAAATATCTATCTTAGTATTAAAATGCAGGATGAGAAAATCGTGTGAGTGACACACCATAATATTTACATACATTTAAATCTTTAATTAAAATAATTTAGAATTAAACAAAAACCATTTTTAAAAAAATCTTCCCTGACTGGGATCGAACGATAGACCTTTAAGTTCGTAGCGCGGCGTTTTACCTCACAGCCACAGCGCTCACGAGGGGAAAGTCTTTTTTTACAATACAGAATTTTCGTTTGCTCCCAGAGCGGTTACAAACATACATACATACAGGTGAAGCTAATAAAAGCGTGTTAAAATGGCTTTTAGACGCTTAGCTGATCATAAATATTTAAAAATTAAAAAATTAGCATTGCTCCTTTTTGAGAAATTTTTGGTTTGAAACATCTAAAAGTTAACCTTATTAAATTCAAATAATATTTAATTTAATTAATAAAACACTTTGTAAGTAAACATTATCAACTACAAAATATCGTAAAAGTTGTTTCAGATGAAAATAATAGTCCAGCTTTTAATTAAATGAAAAAAACTAGACAGGAGTGCATCATCAAACCAGCAATTCGCACTCGCACACTCAAAGAAATTTCAAGTGACTTATGCATTTAGCTTCCTTTGAAGCATTACTTGTTAAATTTTGGAATAGTGCTGATATCTACAGACAGAAAAGAAACAAAAGTTTAAAATGTGATTAAAACTAGGGGGGGGGGATGTTAAAAAAACTGCTGCATAAAAATTCTTAAATTATGTCAAATGTTTGATTTTGCTGTGAAAGCAATGAACGTTAAACAGTTAATACAGTATATGTTAAATTTAGTTATGTGATACTTTAAAAATTTAGTTGTTTTTAATAAGATATCATTTATAAGTATGTTAAAAAAAAAAAAAAAAAAAAAAGTAAACAGATTAAAAGTTTTTGAGAAAGACTAATAACGTTTAGATTAATATAAAACAAAACTTTAGGCTTTTAAAAATTCATTATGAAGTATTAATTTTCATGTGCATTTAAAAAAAAAAAAGTAATACTTTTAAATTATTCAGCAATTAATTTATAATTAATATGTAATTAAGCTTCTTAAATTCTCATAATTAACACGAGGCAAGAGAAATATAAATTCCTTCTGGAAATGCATAAATTATTTAACATTTACTAGTACAGATTTTTATTATTATTATTAGTTCAAGCTGTAAACAGGCATACATATTTATAAAATCAATAATAATAACAGTAATAAAGAAGAGATAGCTACAAAATTATTGATTAATGATAAGTGTAATAAATATAGATTAATATAATTATTTTCAAACTCGTTAATTTACTGCGTATGTTATGTTTTGCTTTATTCCTGTGTTTTTAACACTTAGTTCATAAGTTTATATATGATGTCAAAATTTATAATTAACATTTCATAATTAACACTTTGAAATTTTAGAATTTCAGAAATATTAATTATAAATATGTCTATGCATGCTATTCTTACATAATGAAGAATTTTGCAAAGTTATAACTTAATAATAAAACGATTTTATTCATACGGTATACATGTTGATTTATAAAGCAAGTTATAATTACAAATTAAAATTTAAAGAATTTTTTGTTCTGTTTTCGTTTGCTAAAATTTTTTCGATAGTAATTGTGTGGCGACCTAGTGATATTAGTTGAGCATACTAATATCTACCGACTATTTCAAAGTGTTGCATTAAAGAAAGTTAATTTGAAAATTCCTTCACTATTTTAGAATTTCATGAACTAAACCTTTTAGTGCCTATACTTTTATAAATTAGAACAATTATGAAAACTTTTAACTTTATACATTCTGCAATAAACAACGTGACAAGTTTGCTGCTTTGATTAATAAACATACAAATTTTACCACAGGAAACAAGTGAGTGATTATTAAAAATTTTATTATGACTTATTTTGACTTCTCTATAGAAAGCAACAGGTTAAAAAAAAAAAAAAAAAAAAAAAAAAAAAAAATTAAGCACTTAAGATTTCGGAGATTAATTTCTATGATTAAAACTAACATCTTCACTATACTTAGAAGTATTAGCATCGGTTTTATTAGGCCTATATATAGACCTAATGAAACCGATTGATTATCAAAAATAAACGAATATTATTAGACAACACAACACATTAACAACACAAAGTTCAAAATATAAATGTAAATGTTATTAAATACAAGCCTTTTATTTTACAGAAATTTTAACAAGTTATATTAGCTCCGCGCCAGGCCGTCCACAGCTTGTTTTTAAAAATAATGAGCTGAGCTGAGATGCGCTCGCGAGATTTCGTCATATTTTTTAGTGTCTACGTTTCATCAAATTTCGAGCGTGTTCAGTCGTTCAGTGCGCCCATACGATCTTTTGACGAAATTATTGTCAAAATTAATGAAACAGAGCTCGAGGATTGTTGAATCGTCAAAAATGAGAGTTTTATTTCTGAGAGTGTTACATAAAAATGTTTGTCAATATCCTATGAACATCGGCTAATATTTTGAATGGCGCTGAATCTCAAACTTCGAATTTACAATATCTATTGATATTCACAGATGTAATTCGTAATTATTATTGAAACATAAAGCATTTTACAAAGTTGTTTTCATTACATACAACATTTTATTTAGAAGTAAGAAGAGATATATCTCTTTATAAAACGTTAAAATGAATGACGTACATATGACATAATACTGACATGACTTAGTAATATAAACTATAGTAATAAACTATACTAATAACATATAATTTTTTTTATATCTTGAGAATTCTCAACATATAAAAAAAATATTGTTTTACTAATATCAAGAAATATTTCACAACGTCTGAAAATGATATCATTTTCAAGAATATCAAAAGATATCTCTAGATGTCACCAAAGTGATATTATTTCAACGAATGTCAACAAATATTGCTGAATATCGTACAAATGATATCATTTTTACGATATTGGCCAATGTAAATCAGACATTTAAAATCAGATCAATCAGATCAATGTAAATCAGACATGTAAAATTATATTTCTTAAAAAGGGACAAACTTCTAAAATTAAATACTTTAATATACTTATTTCTACAAGTAAAAGTTATAAGTTATATAAAAAAACTTTGTTAAATGCTTTTTTTAAATAATAATTTTGAATTACATCTGTGAATATCAGCAGATATCATAAATTCGATGTTTGACATTCAGAGGTATTCAAAATATTGGCCAATATTAGCAGGATATTGGCCAATATTTTTGTGCTACCTGGGTAATTATTTTTATTTTTGTAATTTACTGCTTGTATTTGAAATTCTTTAATTTACTTCAATTGAAATCGCATTACGTATCAAACATAAATTAAAATAGCCGCATACTACTACTACTAATAATAATAAAATGTTTTTCTGAATAATAGATATAAAATTCTGCACAAGACAGAATTTAACTTAGTACGACAAGACTTATTTTAATCTACACTTCATTATAAAGGGATACAGTGTCTGTGTTTAATTCCCTAGCATCAGTTACTATATAGATTTCTTAAAACTTCTTTGGAACAGCTTAAACATTGGAATCCTTACGCGGATTTAAAATTTTTGTTGTTATTTTGGCAAAGAATTAAAGTGTTTATCGCAATTGCGTAAGTAAAAATCATGACGACAAATGTCCAAGCTATTTCGGGCCCAAATTTCAAATTTTACCAAGGATTTCTATACCGAAGCTCATCCATTTGTATATCAAGAATTTTCTCAATTTTATATTAATTACTAGCAGTCTTTGCCCGCTTCGCTGGACATTAAACTTAAATAAGTTGTCAAAATCCCATATCTATATTAATAACCTAAGTTCTCGCTTTGATTGGTAGAGGTTTTTTCGCTCGCAAAGTGAGGAGTCTGGGTCCCCACTGCCTTCGGCAGCAAATTACCCACTGCTTACTTCCCCTTCCTCAGCGGGTAAGTTCGAAGTCTTGCAAAATCTCACTAATGTACATAATGCGTACACTTAATCAATATCCACACACCAAAATTCGCCATTCTAAGATAATTCAAAGCGAATTCAAACGGAAAAACATATTTTTACACATGTTTATTGCCCTCCGACTCCGAGAAGGAAGGGGGGCGGGGGGGGGGTGTATTTCGAATTTCGTGAAATCCAGTTACAGTAAGTGCCGGATGCATACAAACAATTTACGCACCAAATTTCGTGACCACAGAAGCCCTTAGTAGAAAATATTATAAATAAATAAATAAATACAAAAAGCACAGCTTTAGTATGGGACCCCTTTGGTGACTTTAAATATTTTAAGCCATTTTTGCGATGAATTGAATTGGCAATCTGAATTGTGCAATTAAGATCTCCGACCTACTTCGAAGTCAAATTTCAAGTTTTGCAAAAGGGATCCGATACTAAAGCTGTTCCATACACAAAATAAATAAATAAATAAATAAATAAATAAAATAAAATAAAATAATAAAATAAAATAAAATAAAATAAAATAAAATAAGAACTCTTTTCTGATATTTATAAAATAAAAATAAAAAATCTTAATAAAATCCAAATTATAATCATTTACAATCAAGGGGAGAACATAAAAGAACATCATAAGGTACATAATAACAACAAAAAAATTTTGTTTTACTGCAGGAAAGAAAAGTACTGCTTAATTAAATAAAAATCTTAAACTAATGCCAAATATCTCTATGAAAATATTTATCCATATACAAATTACTGATTTAAAAAAAAAAAAAAAAAAATTAAAAAATTAAAAAAAATCACAAACTTTTGAAGGTCAACTATTTATTTTTCTCTCTAATTTTTATTATTATTCACGTGAAATTAAAAATATTTCATTTTATTTCTAGAAAATAGAAATTTATATAAATGCGTATATAAAAATATCAAACCTTCTACCGAATCTGTGTTGAAAACGGAAAAAGGGTAAAATAAATTAGAAATATCAGACCTATATTTACAAATTTGATACCAAATGAAAGGGGCAATTTTTCTGAATATAGGAGTGCAAACAGTTTTTCGATACGACATTTAGATTTTTTAAAATTAACTAAAGTATGAAATTTAGATGGAAACACTTCATTTCAATCTTTTCATAATTTGTAGTGCGAATCACGCGAATAAAAAAGTCTTTAACTTAAAAATTTATTTTTATATTTATTTTTCCATTCAAAGCGTTTTAGTGAAAAAATATTTATGGCGCATGCGCAGGTGTTTTTTACCCACAATTCAAAAACTAATCAAAATTTTAAAAATTTCTATAGATATAATTTTAAGTTGGGTGAAGACCTAAGTTTCTGCCAAGCGCCGTTGAATTCCGTCGAGCCGTTCTCGAGTGATGTCCGGACAAAAAAAGCGACATACAGACACGATGACACACACACACACACAGGCAAAATTTTCTGTAGTCATTTTCGGCTTTCATGGGGTGTGAAACGTGAAGATATCGCAAAATGTTTTGATTCCGACAAATTTACAGACAAAAGTATGATTTTATTAATATAGATTTAAAAGTAATGTTTGCACGTTCATTCTTTTTCCGACATAAAAAGAAATACAGTCGACAGCAATATTATTGAAGCACACGTCCACACTTTTCACACACACACATATATATATATATATATATATATATATATTTGTTTGATCGCTATTTTTTTTAACATCTTTCTTTTTTATAAACAGTACTAGCAGGCTTTGCCCGCTTCGCTGAGCGCTATACTTAAGTGAGTTGTCAAAATTTCATATCATTATTAATAACCATATTCCATAATTCCATATCATTAATAACCATATTAATAACCATATTACTTTCTCCTCCGGTTGCGGCTTTTTTGACAGGCCACGGGCCTTTCCCCTCCTACCTGCATAAATTTCATTGACGTCGGTCGTCCGTATGTCCTTGTGGCGAGGAGGGCGCTCCTAATCACTATTATTACTCTTGCCCCCTAACTGCTCCCTATCATCTTAGAAACCCATCTCCTAGACCCCATAATTGGCTAGAAAATATTCTCACGCGTAAACCCCTATTATTTAAACTATATAAAATTTATTTCCTATTAAATAAAATTTCAAACTTAACAGATTAATCTTTCCCACTTCCCTTGAGCTTGGTCAATTTGGAAAACAACAAAAGCTGTTTAATCACATCAGGAGTCAGTCCTGCACCTCTTGCCCTCTGTGGCGAAGGGTTTTACCCGGCAAGAGGCTGACATGACCTACACCTATTCTACAATGATCATCTCCATTCCTCTCGGACTTCAACATAACATTACAGCATGTCAGCATGCCTTCTGTCGCGAGGAGCCGGCTAGGCTCGGCATGCCGACCAACAAAAGACTATGTAAATTGAACTTGTTTCACATCGCCCATTGTCGCGAGTAGGCTCTGCCTGGCGATGATTCTTGTAATTTTTTTTTTCTCTTTGTCTTTCAATAAACATCTTGGCGCATCCCACGTGAACTTAGTTCTGGAAGCGCTCAACACCGCTCTTCGAGCGGTGAGCGGGGGCTGCGCCCTGTTCAACCATATTACATAATTCCATATCATTATTAAAATTTCCTCTGTATTCCGTACAGGTTTTTCCCTCTCGCAAGGTAAGGATTCCGCGTTCACGCTGCCGTAGGCAGCAACTTACCCGCTTTTTACATCCCCTTCCCCAGCGGCTAAGTTAGAAGTTTTGCGAAATCTCACCAAAGTACATAATGCGTACACCTAATCAACATCCACACACCAAAACTAGTAATGTAAGGTGAATAGATAATGTAAAGCGAATTCAAACAGAATAACGTGTTTTTACGCGTGTTTATTGCCCCCCCCCCCGACCCCAAGGGGGTTAGTGGCAGATCCCATAGATTTACCAAGACAGATTTAGAGTTAAAAGGGGGGTCGTTAATTTGCAACTTACCACCCCCCGCCCCCCCCCCAACCACCAAAAAAATGAAAATCACAAATAAACGAAAATGTGTTTTTTAAAATATTCTAAAGGAGACACATGGCTATTTTCAATACATTTGTAATATCTTTAGTAGAGCTCTACTAAAAAATCCGGAATTTCTGAAATTTTCCCCTCAAAAAACTATTTTTCCCCTCTCTCCTTTAAGAATCAAGCATTCTAAAATCGTACATAATGATTGATTTATATTCAAACCTATTCTCATCATGTGCAATTTCTTCACCGTGAAGTAATTTGGGGCCGAGTTATGCTTACAAACGTTTTTTTGCTTCCTGTTACCCTGAAGAGATTTCGATAAATGCCGTTTTTTTTAGGTGCCAAATGCATATAAACAATCCAAGCAGTTAACTTCGTGACCGCAGCTCTCATAAATTTACCAGGAGAAATTTAGCGCTAAAAAGAGTGTCTCGAATTTGCCCTTTGTAACACATCCCCCCCCCCCCCTCAAATAAAAAAAAAATGGCAGATCACCAAAAATCAATTTTCCCCCTTCCTTCCCTTAAAAAATCAAAAAATCCTAAATCACAGATAATGTTTTATTTGTATTGTCTAGTCTCCCCATGTGGAATTTTTTTTTTTTTTTTTTGTGAAGAAATTAGGAGCCGAGTTATGCTTACAAACGTGTTTTTCTCTTTTGCCCCAGCAGGGGGGAACGGGGGAAAGAAATTTCGGAAAAGTTGATAGATATAATTTTAATTTGGGTAAAGACCTAAATTTCTGTGAAGCGCCATTGAATTCCATCCAGCCGTTCTCAAGTGATACCCGGACAAACGTGTTTTTGTCTTTTGCCCCCCCCCCCTCCCCGGGAGCAACGGGGGGGGATTTCTGAAAAGTTGATAGATTTAATTTTAAGTTGGGTAAAGATCTAAGTTTTTCCCAAGCGCCGTTGATTTCCGTCCAGCCGTTCTCGAGTGATGCCTGGACAAAAAAAGCGACATACAGACACGATGACACACGCACACACGCACACACAGGCAAAATTTTCTGAAGTCATTTTCAGCTTTCATGGTGTGCGAAACGTGAAGATATCGCAAAATTGTTCGATTCTGAAAAATTTACAGACAAAAGTTTGATTTTATTAGTATAGATAAGGCTAAGATCATGACGCGACAAATATTTATTTAACAAAACAGTATTAGGTGCCCATTTTTAAAGTGGGAATTATTGCTAGTGTTTCAATAACTTTGTTGCCGAATGTATATTTAATTATTTCGGGCTATATTTTAAATATATCTTTATATCTTTATATATATATATATTACTTTTTTTATTTCTTTTTGCCGTCAATATTGTTTTCTTTTTAACAATTTCAAAGTTATTTATTTATTTACTTAATTTTTAATATTTTTTTAACTAATTATACAATTGAACTAAAAATTATGGCGTTAACTAGATTTTTTTCTGATTAATATTCGTATCAATTTTTGATAAACTATAAAAATCCAGACTAAAAATACTGACAAATACAATGAGAAACATTCAGCTTTATATATTTACTAGCATATAACCCCGTCAAAAATGAAGGGATATGAAATCACTGAACGTTGGGAATCAACGAAGGCTTTGCCTGCTTCGCTGTTCACGATATTTAAAGGAAACTCTTTTATATCGCTTTATAAACAAAATTAAAAGAAAAAAAATCATGAAATTGCTCAAAAGCTCGCTTCCTATCCCCGATGCCTTCGGCAGCAACCCACTTATTCGCAGACTATCGAGTGCCTGTGACAAGAAGCTTATCAGTAGGCTTCCATTTGAGTGCTTATCAAATGATAGTTTCGGAACGGACAGTATCGAAAAAATTGAAGTAGCAATTTTATATTTAAACCCCAGTTACATATGGACAACACGATACGTGGTGTACATAATATTTTCTTTCACGTTATTTTCTACATTTATTTGATTTTTTCGATCAAATATAAAATGACAACAATTTCACGCCAAATATAATATTACAATATGCTATGATTGGCTACATCTATCGCATGATACAATCAATTTTTTGTGGTTATAATACTTGAGTTAGTTAATAGTAGTTGGTATATAGAAAAATAAATAATTAAATAATTAAATATGTAAATCCGATCGTAGCACAGCCTTAACATAACTCCCCTTGTCGACTTTTGAATTTTTATCGCTATTTTAGACAAAAATACATAATTTATGTGATTATTTTTTCTCCTTCTTTCTTTTCTTTTTCCTTTCCTTTGTTTTCTTTTCTGTTTTTCAATATTTTATAATTTATTTATATTTTTGATGCGCTAAATTATTTTAAAGTGGCTTTCACAAATGGAGAGTTCTTGGCGAAAAGTGTCCGACCTATTTCAGCATCAAAATTTTAATCAAACCCAGGATTATCAGTGAATTAGCTTTCATGTCAAGCGCGATTCATCCGTGCCAAAAACGTTTAAAGAAAACTATTAAAAAAATTATAAAATTGAAGTATATTAAAAAAGGTTATGGTAGTTTTTTTTTACTCCATTTTCATATTTTCATATGCATGAGCAAATTTAATCTATATAATATTTCTCTAACGTGGTCCAGTTACGATTGATTTTTTTTAGAGACGATACAATAGTTAATTAATAAAATGCGAAGGATAAAAAATAATACATAAGCAATATTTAAGCACGCGGACTTATTTCAGTGATTTAATAAAAAATGACGACATTTGTACGATGAGATCATTTTATAGAAAAAATGTATTTTATTTGAAGGTTGCATTTTTACAATCTTTGCAAGCGTCATTTTAAATCTAGCAATATTTTAATGATATAATCCCCATATGAACTTTGGTCGCAAATTGACTAAAAAGACGCAATAATAAAAAGTATAAACAAAATAGATACTAAGTTTTTTTTAACACAAATTTATCAAAAATAAATAAATTTATTAATTAAAATGTATCGCCAACATGGTGACAAAAATTTGAAAATCGCAATTAGGGTCTTATACTAAATCTGTCCTGCCTCATGAAGTATGAAAATTAGGTCGTTAAACATGAATTTTATTTTTAAGTCATTCGTGAAGGATATTGGTTTGATTATCATTAGCATTTCATCTCACAATATTAATTTATTTCTGGTAATAATTTGGCTTCTGGGGAATTAAAATTGGGTGGGAAATTTTGCTTAAGGTTTATGAATTTCAAATTTTAAAGGTAAATAAGAAAAGAAATAAAAAGCGAAGGTTTCGCATGATTTGCTATTATTTTATAATTTTTTATTTTTCGCTTGAAAGCATATTTCATTTTATGCTAAAAAATAAATAAATGAATGAATAAATAACTGGTAAATTTTTTTGGCAACAATTATAAATTTCAGTGTCCAAATTTGAAGTTATTGCCAGGTTACTATTTTCATATTTTAATTAATTTTAAAAAATCTAATCAGAACTTCGTTACAAATAAGGTACCAAATGAAAAGGACTTTTTTTCTGAATCCGTCGGACTTAACAGCAAAACTTTGTTTGTTTGTGGAGGATAATCTCTGAGACTACTGACCGATTTAAAAACTTTTTTGACTGATCAAAAGCTACACTATCCCTGAGTTCTATAGACTATATTTAATTTTGATAAAATAAATTTAATTCAAAATATGAGTATTTTAATTAAAATCCTCATAAAAGCCATAACTGAAATAAAAATAATGAAACATTAAAAAAATTAGCTGCTGCCAACATAAAACAAACTTTTACATGTTCATTTTGTTTTTAAAATATCTTGACAGGAAAATAAATATATTTGTACGTGAATTAAACTGAAATTCATACAGAGCTTTGTCAAAAGTTAAACTTCTGACGTCATTATAGCTTTAAAAGTATTTATTTTTCTAATAATAAAATATGTTTAAACTGATCTGTTGTAAACCAAATTGGAATTACAAAAAAAAAAAAAAAAAAAAAAAAAAAAAAAACCTTACCTTAAGCATTAAATAATTTTTCATATTAAATACTAAAAAATGCAATTTGTAATAAAGTTTATACACCTTATCAAAATAACCATGATTTTTGAAGGGAAATTAATATGTGCGCGAGATAAGTAAGCTACCCTTTTTTCTCCAAAGACGAGATACCAAATATATTCCGAAAACGCCAAAAATTTCATAATAGCCATTAAAAAAATGAATATTGGCTGGTGCAGTTAAATCATTCCTTTAATATTTCCCTCTTGAGCATTTCGAAAAATTAGTAATTCAAAAATAATTTTCCAAAAGAGTAAGCAATTCTGTTTTCTTTCTCTAATGATTATAATTTATTAAAAGTATTTGTCTACATTCTGTGTTAATGCTTAAACATAATTTTCCTTTTTCAGTTATATAACTGTCACGTAATTTGGCGCATTTGGCGATTTAGACACATGGTTAAATCAGTGAACATTTTGTTTTAGCGACCGCAATTAACATTAAATATTTAGAGAGTTTCACTGATGAACAAGTGAATTAAAAATCGCAGATAAGCTAACTCGTTGAATCACTGATGTTTCATTTAGGAATAAAGAAAACTTCGCTCATTCAATTCTGTTATCCGCTTCGTTGGTCACTATATTAAAATGATTTTTTTTAATTGAATAATTGAGAAGTTTAAGTTTATTTGGCGACTATTTTCAGCAACTGACAGTTTTGACAAGTAGCTCAATATACACAGCGCATACAGCCATTACTGAAATGCAAATAGCATTTAATTATTTGAGTTACATTATGTTGATTTGTAACCTGTTTAATATATCTTTGCTCTATACTAATATATAAAGAGGAAATATCTATTTATATACGTAGAGAACGATCGCTAGAACTAAAAAACTAATTTCTTTTTTTCTTTTTTTTTTCGCTAATCAAAAGTTACACCGTCTCTAAGTGCTAGAGGCTATAATAAATTTTGGTAAAATAAATTTTTAATTCAAATTTTCAATATTTTAATTAAAAGCAAACCATAGATTTTATATTTGTTGTCCTCGGCGATTTTTGTATTTGCCGATGAAAAATCTGTATAATTTCGTATTAAATACGATATGTATGTTTTTCTTCAATTACCTACCCTACTACCGTAGGTAGTGGGAGTATCGTATTCGGTTGAAAAATTCGATATAGAGTTTCACCTGATTTGCACGTTTTAAGGCCTCCTGAGTTCAAAAATGTAGTTTTTGGCAATTGGTCAGTGTGTGTGTATGTGTGTACGTATGTGTGGAGTCTTCTGGCATAAAAGCATGTCTTAAATCATCTGTGTGATGGGATTCAATTCAAATACTTAATTTGCGCATTAATATGCGAGTCCATTTAAACGACAATAACAATGGCGACTTTCCACAAAAACTGCTCAAACATGTAGAAGGAAAGTTCTTTTCTTCAAGCACGCATGGTATTAGCACTGAAATAGAATTGTACAGTAGATTAGATCGTATAGTCCATAGTATCAAAAGTCTTATAGAAACAGTGTATCCTGATGTAGAAAATCTTCTGCAAAGAGATTATCAATGGTTCAAGAGCAATAGTATCACCCAGAAACGAAACAGTCAAGGAAATGAATGATTTTATATTGCAAAAAGTTCCTGGCCAAATAAAACTATATAAATCTATTGATACTGTCGCTAATGTTGAAGATATAATACATAACCCACAATAATTTTTAAATTCCTTAAAACCATCTAGCCTACCACCACACGAATTGATGCTAAAGATAGGTATCCCTATCATACTGTTAAGAAATTTAAGTCCACCTGACATGTGTAATGGAACAAGACTGTTAGTAAAAGACTTACCAGATAATTTAATTGTAGCGACCATTCTCATCGGGTCAGCAGCTGCACAACTAGCACACATTCCGCGTATACCGATGATACCGACTGATTTACCTATATCTTTTAGAAGCTTGCAATTTCCGGTACAAGTGTCATTTGCCCTCACAATAAGTAAGTCTCCGGGACAAACATTTTCGCTGGTGCGTGTAAACTTGAGAAAGGAGTGCTTTAACCACGGACAATTATATGTTGGTTTATCACGAGTAGGATCACCTGAAAACCAATATATTTTGCTTCCAGAAAACAATCGAACATTAAACATAGTATACAGAGAAGCATTGATGTAATGCACTATTGTTAATCTTCATGGCTAAATTATACATTAATATTTACATTAAAAAAGCTATTTCATCCTACTTCCAGTTAAATGCATTAATATGTTACGGTAGTTGTTTTCTAATGTTTTATAGTAAAACTAATTTAAAAAAAATTGTAAAATCATATTTTGTCTTTTCAGTTAATAATATTGCCTGACTATAACATAAACTGATATATTTGATGATTTTTTATATGTTAATTTATCTTTAACTAAAATTTGTTCATTGGTGCGGGTCAGCTAGTTTTAAATAAAAGTAAAAGTATTTGTGGGTTCATTCAAGGGGACAGATAAATATTGGTAAAACAACGCCAAAATTGCTGTTTGAAGGAAATAGTATGACTTGTACAAGTACTGCTACTACTACTACTACTAATAATAATAATAATAATAAAGAAATATTATTATTATTTTGATGCAACCATTACATTCTTCTGAAGTTTTAGTTAAAAATTTAAAGAAATATTTAATTATTTATTTAAGATTTATTTATTTAATTATGTCCAATTACATTTGCTTTAAGCAACAACATTGTAATATTTTTGATTTTATATCTAATTTCATTTTGCAAAAATTTCAATTTTTAGACTAGTCTATAATTTGCTATAAATGAATTTTTCTATTTTCTTTTTATTTCGTCTCAAATAAAAATTTTATAATGACAAAATGAAACACTTCTTGATAAGTATTTGTGATAAATTGTAATTTAATACGATATTTTATTGAATCTGGCTTTAATTATCATTTCTGTAAAAAAAAAAAAAAAAAAAAAAAAAAAGACTCATTTTCTGAAATTTTTAGTTTAAAAAAAGTTAAACAAAAAATCACACACACACACACACATATTGTATGTGTGTATAACGTTTATTACTTTCAATCAGATTTATATCAATACACTGCGTTGTTGTTTTTTTCGTTTTTATATCTCATGATAGTCTCGCAAAAATTTAATTTTTTATAGAAAGGTCTAAAAATAGCTATAAATAATATATACATATATATTTTTCTATTTTTTCTTCTAAAATAAAAGTTTTATAATACGAAGTATTTTACTATACAAAGTGAAATATATCTCGATAGATAACTTGTGATACATTGAAACGAAAATTTACATTTTCGTCGTACATAGAAGAATATACATATTGAATTTGGCATGCAGACATACGCAATACGCACATACTGAATATACAATACGTACATACTGAATTTCACAGTAAGCAGCATTGTTGCAAAAAAAAAAAAAAAAAAAAAACAGAATACTAGACACATTATGCGGCGTCATTTGTATTGTGAGTCCACTGCGAGTCATAGTCGTCAGTCACTAATGCAAACAATTACAAATCATTGCGTAGAAAAAAATCTGGAGTGACTCCTTCCGACATTCCAAACTGTTTGAGGAAAATTTCATTTACTTTATTACCAGAACTGCAAAAATATTCATCATCATTTAAAAGAACCATTGGATTCATTCAGCTGTGAAATACATTTAACATCTAAGCTATAATGTAAGAGAATGTTTTTTTTTTTATTAAATGTATTTAGTTTCGAATGTAAGTGTAATATGTTTCATTTAATGACAAACATGAAAGCAAAACTGTACTCAAGAAACGATTTTGATGGTCCCCCTACCATCTCCTCCGAAATTTTGCAGATTTGTCAAAATATTTTGAGTACATTTGCACAGAAGTTTGGACCTCCTTCCTCTCCCTCCAAACACAAACATTTTCTTTTCGCTGGCTATGGCCTTGCAAAAAAGCAAGAAGAAAATTAGGTCTGGTATTGTGCACTGATAATATTATGTATTCGTTTTTTCATATTTTATTTTATATTTTCTTAAAATTATGTTATTATGTTTTACGTTTTAAATGTATTTGAAATCTCTTATCTCGGCTTTGATTCCGTAAGTATTATTTTCAGATATATACTATAATTTGCAAATAAATAAATAAATACAAAATTTTATTATTCAACGTTGCCAACATATTCTTTCGAAAACTGAATTTTTTATTGCGATAAATTAGAGAACAAGGTTGAATTTCTTTTCTTTAAACAGCAAATATAGGAAAAATGCCAAAGCTGGAAATCGAACCCAGACACTCCGTTTAACGTGCTGAAGCTCTACTAATCAGCTACCGTGGTTGACCAGCAGCTCCGCCTTCTTTACATAATATCCATTGGCAAAGTCACCGTGTCTGCAAGCCCAGACATAATAAGTGAGAACGTTTATCGTGGCACAACTCCGGGAGATCACGAATTTTCTTACAAACGAAAACAAAGACTTGACAACGTGTGGACATAAAATATCTTCTTTGGAATCTGGTAAAATCTGGTAAAATTTAAACTAAGTAACTGATATTTAAACTTGAGATAAACTTACATAAATTATTTTATTGAATGCGTAATAGGAAGTAATTTTTCCACAATTTATAACTAATTATTTATTTATTTTTTTAAACACGCTTTTATTAGCTTCACCTGTATGTACGTTTGTATGTATGTTTGTAACCGCTCTGGGAGCAAACAAAAAATCTATATTGTAAAAAAAAAAAGACTTTCCCTACGTGAACGCTGTGGCTGTGAGGTAAAGCTCCGGGCTACGAACCTAAAGGTCTAATGTTCGAGCCTAGTCAGGGGAGATTGTTTAAAAATGGTTTTTGTTTAATTCTAAATTATTTATTTCTCATTCCATCATTATGTTATTTACATAAGAATTTTTGCTAGTGTTCGGACACTTTTGTTACCAACTATACATTCCTGCAATAAAAGCGTGTTCTTTAATTTTTTTAAAAGCTTAAATTTATTTTTAAAGAACTACAATACTACAATAATGAATAAATAATTTACAAGGATACACACTCTCTCAAATCTCATTTAATTTGTTAGGATTACTTTAGAGGTTGAAATTGAGTAGGGTTTACGCCCCATAACATCGTGTTTGATCAACTGTGGAAGAAATACGTTTACCTTAGAAACTTCGCCGTTGTCTTTTTCAAAACCGATATCGAAGTTAAGGGAGATTACTACTCAATTAATATATTAAAAGTGGCCGGTCTGGTTATTGAATCTTATGATTTACATCTTATAAATGGTTAAAAATCACGGAACTTTGGAATGGGAAAATCCGGGTAAAAAAGCCAAAAATCCATAGAAAATAGCATGGATTAAAATCGAAAAAACTCACAGTCAGAAGTGTGTGGGGAAGAAAAAACTAATATTAAAAAGAAAATTAGACAAAACTTGACAAGAAAAAATAATTGAAGCTCGGGAACGGTGGGCAAACAGGATTCTGCGGCTATCGTCGACGGTTAGCTACGCCTCATTTAATATAATGGTAATCATACTGTTAAAATAACTTTTTGTTCTATGATTTTGATGCTGAACACCAATGAAAAAAATCAAAGTTATTTAGAGGAGTAAATTAATAAAGTATAAATCTAAATAAATTGTTGATTTCGTTAGTTTATTGTTACAAATCCTCATTTTTTTCAAATATTATACCTATAAAAATCGAATAAAAGAATATATATATACTGGGTGATCCAAAAGTCACAGAAATATATATATATATATATATATATATATATATATATGTTATTCAAAATGTAAAAACCACTATGCGGTTTTCACTGAAACAAACAAAAAAACATGGGATTTTTTTTTTTTTTTTTTTTTTTTTTTTTTTTTTTTTAGGTAACAAAATATTTATTAGCAAATTAGTTTAAATTTTCTTTATAAGGTGGCGCTATAATTACTTTCTTTAGAATGTCTCAGTACATTCAACAATGTAATTAGGACTATAAATGCTCAGTGTAGTGGCTATCATTCATTATTATGTCCATTAGACGTTGCACATTAGAAATTCTCCTGAAAAGGCTTCGGCATTTGCATTATGGCGTCATTTGTTCAGACGGATTTGTTTAAAATGTGAGAAGATATTGCGAATACAGCGTGATATGTTGGTGAAAAATGTAATTAAAATTTTTTCTTACACATTTAAGAAAATCCCATGATTTTCTGTACATTTCATTGAAAACTGCTTAAAACTGCTGATAGCTATAATCAGTACTTTTTAAATAATGAATTTTTAATTTTTTTCTGTGTCTTATGGATCACCCGGTATATATATAGGTACATTTGTATAAATATTCTGGGGAAATATAAGGGCAATTAAAATATTTATTATTTTCAATATCTGGTATGCACTTTAAATATTATAAAATACACTTATGTCTTATAATATTTAAAGACATTCAGAAATGAATACATTTCATTTTATAATAATTAAAATTTTTTTATGCTGAACTCTAAGCATTTTTTTAATCAATTATTTCTTTCGCCAAAGTAGACACAGAATTTTACTAATTATATCATTAAATGAATTTTGAAACAAATAATATAATCATACAAATCATCGGCAATATTTTTAAAATAAGCTTTACAAATTAATCTTCAAATATTGAAATATATTTAATAATATTCAAAATATTTTTCTCATTATTTCTAAGAGACTTATGAACTTTGCAGTTTTATAGCCCTATTACCGAAATTCACATTGATAAACGATTTGCTTTAAGGCACAATATTTCATATTATACATTAAAATATGTTTGGTCATAGATAACAATAAATACGGAAAATGTGTTACAGAATAAAGCCATTAAATATATTTTGTCTTCAAGCATAAACGTATGAATAATAAAATCGAATAATAAATATGTATATTTTCAATGAACTTCGGTATAAATTCTGTATTTATTTAATTGGTATTTAGGAGTATATGCTAACCTTAAAATTTAAAACACGAATATATTATGATATAAATAAAAAATGGTTCAGAATTACAGACGTTTTTCAAGATTGGACTTATCATATATTATATTTAAGTGGTTTGAGAGATTATGCTGAATATTTAAATTGTCGTTTTGAAGGTTTTTTAAATTTTGTTTTATTTATTTTTTTCCTTTACATTGTGATATTTATATATGCTTCGTCTGTGAAATATATTGTACCTCGCTTTATAATTATTTAGACAGTGTTTTCAATTTTGATAATTAAATTGCTTTCCAAATAAATCAGATTACATTTCTATTAATATCAAATTACAAGAAATGAGACAAAATAAAAATAATGAAACTGTCCCTGATAGATGAGAAATTTGTTACATATATGTAATGTTACATTGGTGCGAAACTGTTTTACATATATGTAACAAATTTCTCGTCTATCAGGGATAGTTTCTACATTTTTATTTTATCTTATTCACGCCTAAAAATTTATTGTAATTTCACAATAATAGAAATGTAATCTGTTTAAATTGCAAAGCAATTTAAATATTAAAATTGAAAACATTTTCTGAAGAATTATAAAGCGAGGTACAATACATTTCACAGACGAAGCATGTATAAATATCACAATGAAAAAAAAATATCAAAATACAGGCAAAAATCTCAGACACGTGTTATAAAACAATTAATTTTATTCCAGATCGTCTGTATAATTGATGTACATGCAGTATTTTATACATTGGTTTTTCTTCTCGAAAAATGGTGTTTAAAAAGTTAAAAATGTAAATATTCCTCAGCATCATTTTCAAGACTGTCTTAGTTATCAAAACTAACCTTCGACTTTTTATATATTTCGTTTTTCATTTTCAGCGCCATTTATGGATTTCCAGCTAAGCTCAGTTTTTACTTCCATTTCCCTACTACCGTAGGTAATGGAAGTATCGTATTTGGTTCAAAAATTCGATATCGAGATTTCACCTGATTTACACGTTTTAAGGTCCCCTGAGTCCAAAATTGGTTTTTGGCAATTGGTCAGTGTGTGTGTGTGTGAGTGTGTATGTGTGTATGTATGCGTGGAATCTTCTGGCTATCATATCTCCGAAACTAATAAAGATAGAACTACAAAACTTCAGAATTAAGACAGGTCTGGTGTACAGATGAATTTTCCAAATTTAGGTGAAAATTAAAAGACTGGAAGTGGGACCGTAAGTCCGTATCTCTAAAACGACTCTAACGATTTTCTTCAAATTTGCTATATAAACACTCTATTACATGTCCTTTCGAATGATATAGTTAGTTATTTCAGGAAAATTGATAGGCGTCCTGTATAAATAGCTCAATTTCAGGTCTCGCAAGCGCGTTCCTTTAAAAACGGCAGTTTGGATTTTTTTCGAACTCGCCATATTAACTCACTTTGAAATATCCTTTTGTATGAATTTATTGTTTTCCGATCAATAATTATGTTTTTGCAAAAATTGGTATCTCAAAAACGGCTCTAGAGAATTTCTTGAAAATTGTTACATAATTCCATTTCTTTCTCGTGTATTACATGGCTATCCGAGAAAAATTAACAGTCTTCCTGCTTAGGTAGGTCATCTTCAAATCTCGGAAACTTGTGTTCCAAAAAATAACTTTACCATTTTTTTTCTCTTATTTTTTACCTCGCTATATGGATTTTTATATGTCTTTATAAGTTTCTTTTACCGGAAAAGTTTTAGGTTTCTACTTCTTTAGGTCACTTTTATGTTTTCTGATTAGATTATCTCTCAAAAATGCATATAATACGTGTAATAGTGGGTAATGGAAGTCGTGTGGTTGTTTCAGAGCAGATTTTTTTTCTATTGTATCTCTGCAGAGCTCCAACCATATATTCGCCAAATTAACTTAAACAAATTTTATTCTTCGAAGAAAAAAAAGAACATCGCAGATATTAAGTATAATACAGGAATACTACCCTCTAACAATAATTAACTAAAGAAATAAAGCTGTCCTACAGTAAAATAGATCCAAGTGACGATGAAAAAGTTTCAGAAGTTTAGGAAATACTCATTAAAAAGATGGTGCCACAAATTATTACATAGGTGTGTCTATCAGGAAATGTATCCATTCAAAAAAAGGATCGCACTGCACATATTGAGTATATTAGGAATACTACCACTATTGCAAGAATTAACCAATGAAACATATCCAAAAAACAATTCAATGAAAGTAAGTTAATTTATCTGTTTATGTTTTACTAGCCGCCTTCGGCGACCAGCTGGTTCGCGATCCCTGAAAAATCCGACTTTACGAAACTCCCGCTCGGTGGCGACTGCGGCGCCTTTTTCCCGTTTCAGGTCTAATAACAGCTTATTGATATATCGTGAAAATAGCTTATTGAAATCGCAGTAAATTCCCGTGCAGTAGAGCCTTCGGCGCCCTCTTCCCTTTTCAATATTTGAAACAGCCTGTTCGCTCACCATGTTATGATCTTTCAAATTTCTGACTTTAGCTAAGTCCCGCTCGGTGGCGCCTGCGGCGCCTTATCCCCGTTTTAGAACTTACAACACCTTCCTCGCTCATTAGAATTTGAAATATTGAAATTTTTAAATATTACAGCGTCATCTGGCGGTAGAAATTTCTGTAATATATTGTTCAATTCCAAATCAACAAAGCTTTCAAATGATGTATTACTTATGAAATTATTTTAATTAGTAGCTGAGATACAAAAGAAAACCTAATCAGGAGACCTTAAAACGTGTAAATCAGGTGAAATCTCGAATTCCACTTTCGATAATAAAAAAACGAAATTATACTAATTAGAAGCTGAAATACAAAGATAATACAAACATTTTTTTAAAAGATTTGTGTCTGACTTATCTGTGGTTTTCTCCAAAACTTGCTTAATTCCGGGCTATATACCATTAAAAATTATTAGTACGAAATGTGATCGAAAATCTGAATTTGAAACTCTGGAAAATATAAAAGAATAAAAATTTTCTGGTTATTCCGTAGTTTTCTCTGAAAGTTTCGTACAGAATTTGGACGGCTTATATCATTTTAATAGCCTGCAATAAAAATACTTTAAAATATTTTTTGAATGATGTATTATGTATTACAATAATGAATATCTTTGATATATTTTAGACTCAAAATGGCTAATCTATCAAGGACGATTAACGATTTCTATTGAAATCCGTCTAAAATTTAAGAATTCCAAAACTGCTTTTTTACAACCGAATTCATAAAAAAAAAAGGAAAAATAAATATTATTCTGTTAAAAGTAACTTTTGGTGTCATTAACAGATGAAATAAAAATGAATTTAAATAAATATAATATGTCTATTTATTTTATTTTTAAAGCTATACTTTAGATTTTTTAACTGCATATAGGTGAGCCATACTGACGGGCAATTTCGAAGTTCTGCTTTTGATCGATTTTATATTGAAAAAATTCAAAACTGCTTTTTTTATTTCCAGTACTTTGTCACGTGGGCGAAAAACGAAATAAATTTTTCTCGACCGGAAGCATAGTCAGCCAGCATGTCTAGCACCTGCCACTGAAGAATCTTTGATAAATGAAATAATTAAGTGTTCTGTCTGTTTCCAACTAAATTTCATACTTTAGTTAATTTTAAAAAATCTAATTGCTGAAGAGATAAGCCACTTGCACTCTTAGATTCGGAAAAAATTCCCCTTTCATTTGGTACCAAATTCGTAACGATAGGACTAATATTTCTAATTTATTTTCCACTTCTTCTGCTTTTAACTCCGTTAAAATATGTATTTTTACGCAATCGCGGTGAATTCTCAGTCATTGAGATCGCTTTTTGGTTAGACATAGGTCTACATTTTAATTAATATCTCCCGAACTAATTCAAATTTTTAAATTCTGTTTTCACTATCCCCTCGGGAAGGTTTCTGAGCACCTGTATGTCAAATTTTATATTTCTGCATTCAGTAGGGGCTGAACGTATAGATGCTCAGACAGACAGAGAGACAGACAGACATCTTCTTTTATTATTATAGACTAGCAGGCTTCGCCCGCTTCGCTGGTCACTATTTTTAAATGAATCACAATAATTAATAAATTCTCAAAATTTCATTAATTTTTATCATGTGATAAAAAAAGAGAAAAAAAATTCTGATCGGGAAAAATGTCGCACCGGTCCCCACTGCCTTCGGCAGCGTTGACCCGTGCGCTGCGCGCACGTATTCCTTCACCATCCTTATGACTTCTCAAAATTTCATGTTATTACTCATAAACTTTCATTCTTAAGAAAAGGAATTAAAAAATATATCATTTAGCATCGGGTAAAAACTCACACCAGGACCCCACTGCCTTCGGCCGCGCAGACCCGTGCGCGCGCATATGTTAAGATATACATGCGGTGAGAGCACATATTCCTTCTGAAATCAAACTCTTATTCTAAAGAAAAGAAAATGAAAAAAATCATTTCTCATCAGGTAAATTGTCGGACCGGGTCCCCACTGCCTTCGGCAGCGTAGTCTCGTGCGAGCTGCGCGCCTATTCCTTCCCCACCCTTCCAGCCCCTCCTAATTAACTTACATATACCAATTTTGAACGGTCTTACTCAATTAGCTGAGATGCAAAAGAAAACCTGATCAGGACACCTTAAAATTGTAAATGAGGTGAAATCTCGAATTCCACATTCGATAATATAAAAGAACATTAAAATATCTTTCGAATGATACATTAAAAATAATTTAATCATAATTAGAATTCGAAATATTGAAATTTAAAAATATGACAGCGCCATCTGGCGGTAGAAAATTCTGTAATCTACTGTTCAATTCCAAATAATGTATTACTTATAAAATTATTTATTAGTAGCAGAGATACAAAAGAAAACTTAATCAGGAGACCTTAAAACGTGTAAATCACATGAAATCTAGAATTCCGGTAGTCGCGGTTAATGGAAGGAGACAGAAATTTGTGGCGTCTACTCTTGAAATTCAATTCAAATAAGTTTCAATATGACATATTACTTTTGAAATTATGCTATATAGAAGCTGAGATACAAAAATGATATAAACACTATTATAAAACGATTTATGTCTGACTTTTTCGTGGTTCTCTCCGAAACTTGCGTAATTCCGGGCTAAATAATATTGAAAATCCATAGTATGAAATGTGAAAGGAGTATTAGAATTCGAAACTCAGCAAAATATAAAAGAATAAAGGCGTTCTGAGTTTTCCGTTGTTTTCTCCGAAACAACCGTTCCTTTTCTACGTTTTTGCCACCCCCCCCCCCTTTCCGTCCCTTCTAATAATTTTACACTTGAAAATATCCGCAATCGATCTATCTTTCCTTAAAACCTAATAATAACAATTTCAAACGCTGTAACTCTTTTTTTTGCCCCTTCGCCCCCCCCTTCCCCCCCAAGCCTTTCCTAATAATTCTACACTTTCAAAAATATTCAGAATCGAATTATCGGGCGTTAAAACCAAATACTTTTATTATTAAGAAAATGAAATTAAAAAAAAATCTTTTATCATCCGGTAAAATCTCGCACCGGGTCCCAACCCCATGCGCGCTGCGCGCCTATTCCTTCCCCACCCTTCCAGCCCCTCCTAATTAACTTACATATACCAATTTTGAACGGTCTTACTCAATTAGCTGAGATGCAAAAGAAAACCTGATCAGGACACCTTAAAATTGTAAATCAGGTGAAATCTCGAATTCCACTTTCGATAATATAAAAGAACTTTAAAATACCTTTCGAATGATGTATTAGAAATAATTTAATCATAATTAGAATTTGAAATATTGAAAATTAAAAAAATTACAGCGCCATCTGGCGGTAGAAATTTCTGTAATCTATTGTTCCATTCCAGATCAACAAAGCTTTCAAATGATGTATTACTCGTGAAATTATTTTAATTAGTAGATGAGATACAAAAGAAAACCTAATCAGGACACCTCAAAACGTGTAAATCGGGTGAAATCTCGAAATCCATTTTCGATAATGTAAAAGTACTTTAAAATGTGTATCAACTAAAATAAGCTTTCAAATGATGTATTACTTATGAAATTTTTTAAATTAATATCTGAGCTATAAAAGAAAACTGATTCAGGACACCTCAGAACGTGTAAATCTGGTGAAAACTTTCGATAATTTAAAAGAACTTTAAAATATCTTTCGAATGATGTATTAAAAATAATTTAATCATAATCAGAAATTGAAATATTAAAATTTTAAAATATTACAGCGCCATCTGGCGGTACAAATTTCTGTATTCCACTGTTCGATTCCAAATCAAAAAAGCTTTCTAATGATGTATTACTTATGAAATTAATTTAATTAGTAGCTGAGATGCAAAAGAAAACTGATTCAGGACACCTCAAAACGTGTAAATCTGGTGAAAACTTTCGATAATTTAAAAGAACTTTAAAATATCTTTCGAATGATGTATTAAAAATAATTTAATTAGAATTTGAAATATCGAAATTTTAAAATATCTGGCGGTAGAAATTTCTGTAATCTACTGTTCAATTCCAAATCAACAAAGCTTTCAAGTAATGTGTTACTTATGAAATTATTTTAATTAGTAGCTGAGATACAAAAGAAAACCTAATCAGGACAATCCCAAAACCTATATATACCACGGTTGTCCGGTAATGGAAGTAAAAAGAAAAAGAAAAAGTATTTTTTAGTTCCTTCAAATGTATTTTGTTGCTATGGAAACTCCTATCGTCTATTGAAAGATAGATTACGCGTTGGAATAAAATTTAATTTGCAATTAAAATGTAACTGCTTTGTTTATTAATGAAAATTGATGAAATTTTAACTGCAGGTTTGTTTTGTGCTGAATAGATTGTATATTAAGTGTTGTATGCGAAAAAGAAAATTTGAAGCACTTTGAAATTTGCAATTTTTAACCCCAGTTCAAAATCATGTGACATTAATTACTTCCAGATGGAAGTAAAAAGAAAAAGAAAAAGTATTTTTTTTAGTTCCTTCAAATGTATTTTGTTGCTATGGAAACTCCTATCGTCTTATGAAAGATTACGTATTAGAATAAAATTTAATTTGCAATTAAAATGTAACTGCTTTGTTTATTAATGAAAATTGATGAAATTTTAACTGCAGGTTGGTTTTGTGCTGAATAGGTTGTATATTAAGTGTTGTGTGCGAAAAATAAAATTTGAAGCACTTTGAAATTTGCAATTTTTAACTCCAGTTCAAGATCATGTGACATTAATTACTTCCAGATGTTTTGTTTCCATTCCAGACAACGGTTAAAATCGTCTGCTGATAGAATGCCTCTTTTTAAGCAATAAGCCGTGGATTTTTGGTCATTGTTCAATGGACATGGGTCGTTTTAATTAATATCTCCGAAACTAATTAAGATTTTTAAATTCTGTTTCGAGAAAAACATCGGAAAGGCTCCAGAGCATCCGTATGTCAATTCTTGTACTTCTGCGTTCAATGGGGGCTGAACGTATAAAAGAACAGACAGACAGACAGACAGACAGACAAACCTTTCCATTTATTATTATAGATTATCCGGCCATCATAAGAGAAACAATAGACACTGTAATGCGCAAAAGTACTGCGTGTATTTAAATCTTTTAATTTGCAGAAAATGTGGTTGGAGATACTGCAAAAATACAATAGAGAAAAAAAGGAATTTACCTGAGATTTGATAGATAACGTTGTAATGAAAAATGTAATTTGTATAAAGTCGAAGGTTTGTGTTGATAAGTAATAAATAGATTTTGAAAAAAAAGACATCGAGCGGTTTTAAAACATATTTCGACATTTTAACATTTTAAAATTTTAACCGACAGGACTTTTAATATTATTTTTAGGATTAAAAAATATGCTACTATAAAAAACAATGTATTTTATTAGATGTTCCATTTTTTTTCTTTTCTTTTTGATAAGCTAACTTCTGTAAACACAAAAAATATGCAAACATCTTACTGGAATGCTTCTTAAAAATGAAATTAATGCTTCTTAGAAATGAAAACTGTTTCCTATAGCCAATAGAAAAGCCTGGATGTTTAAAAAATTCCAGAAACAAAACCTAATCCCAATACATTCTTTATAGATTCTCTGCAAGCACATACACACCTTTATAGAAAATCTTTAATTCTTCAATTTAACTGGTAAAAAAGTCATATTGTATTTTGAAGAATGCTTGAATTAATATTTCGTTCATTAATAAGAGAAAATAACTATATATTGGAAAAATAAAATCTTATTTTTTAATACTTTATCTTTTAAGCAATCAAATAAGTAAATAAATAAATAAATATATTATAAAAAACATGCTACCGATTTAGTTATAGGTGTTGAAAAGAAATATTTTTATTGTGCTGGAAGAAATATGTAAACTACAGAAAAAAATAATAAATGTATTAACATCATAAGAATAAGACATTTAACAGATGACCGTAAAGGACTGAAATTGTGATGGCATGTCTCCGGACCACATTTAGGGGTATGTCCCAGACTGTCCCCAAATGCCCATAGCGCAGCACTAGTATGACGTAAAGCCCACTCTATAACTCACTCGTACCCGCTATAACAAATAAAATCAGTGAACCATGAATTAATAATTACTATTTAATAAAATATATTATTCATTCTATTCGAAAGTAGATATCTATGCGATAAGAATTAATATAGAGGAACGCATACAAATAACGTAAATAATTCACATTTTGGTCATGAAAAGGAAGAAATCTCTCATATGAATATCAATTTAGTTTAATTTATTAATATTAATTATATTTCAATTTAAAGTAATTTCTTTTATTATTATCAGTGGTACTGGATGGCTTGGTAAACGCGAATATTTAGATTACGGTGATAATCCGCGATAAGTAAAAAAGGATACAAGTTAACATAAAAATAATTCATAAATAAGTGTTATTTAGTGGCCACTGCGTTCACATAAAATTATGGCTTATAAAACATTTATTTTATTTTATTTTTTGCTTATACGTTGGTTGTTTTACTTAGTTACAAATAATAATAGTCTGTGATTTTTTTTTTTTTTTTTTTTTTTTTAAGGGCGTGCGCGTATAAAAACACATCTCTTACCTTTTATAATTAAGTTTATTTTAATTATCTTATCTCACATCTTGTTCTTCCAAATACTGAATGAACTCGTTATTATGAATCATATTAACCCGTTTACGCCTGAATTAATTTTGCAAAATATTATTAGCTGACTATTGCACTTCTAAATTAATATAGACAACAGACAGTAAAATATATTAACTTAAACAATTCTTCTGATTGTTTTAAATTTAAAGCCTAAACTCATTTATATATGTTTAGTGTTCTAGCGGGAAAACTTCGAGATAGAAAAACTTTGAGATAACATATTAATTTTCTATTATATGTTGACAAAGATCTCGAAAGTAAAATATTATAATATACATTATTATTCAACTTGATTTAAGTTAGTATATCTGAGCAAAAAAAAAAAAAAAAAGCAAATATATGTGCTACGAATGAAAAATCATAAAATGAGTACACAAATTATGAAATAATAATTAATGGTAGGCACATAAAACTTTCAGGGATCACTTAGAGTGATGCTATAACTGTTAAAAAGTAGAAATCATTCCAAGAAACCACAAAAAATACACGTGCCATTTTATTATCTGTCCTCAAATGAGGATAATGGGCGCTAACGGGTTAAATATACATCAGAGCTCATCTGCGTCTTAGTCTTATCTTCTCCACCCCCTTTTTGCCTTGTGTTGTATGTAATACGATTTGTTCATTAGAATCCTGATTGCGCAAATTTTATCTTTAGTTATTCGTTCATTGCTTTACTTACTTAAAAAAAAGTAGAAGTAAAGAATGATATGTGATTATTATCATTATTATTATTATTATTATTTGTGTGTGTGTAAAAATATACCTCTTACATTTTGTAATTAAAGTTTATTTTAATCCTCTTATCTCACATCTTATTCTTCCAAATACTGAATATGCTGAGTCATATTAAATATTATTTTGAGTCATATTAAATATACATCGCACCTCATATGTTTCTTAGTCTTATGTTCTCAGTCTCCACTTTTCCTGAAAATTGTATCTAATACGATTCGTTCATTAGAATGCTAATTGCACAAATTTTATTTTTATTTTCTTTTTTATCGGTAGCAGTTAACCTTTAGGCTTAAAATATTCTTTGTAGGATTTTTAATTTATACAATGCAACTTATCATCATAAAAATAAACTAAAGAAATTTACGGATAATATGGAAAACAGATAATATGTAGGCGTATAATTGAAAGTTTATTTAAATTATTTTTACACTACTAAGGAAAAACATGAGCATTTTTGAAAAAGTAAAAATACAAACTTACAATTTACTTAAATATAAACGTAACTGAGAATTTAAATAGAATAGAATTCAAGGGGAAAAAAATTTTCTTTAGCATCAAGATTCTTTCCAGCGTTTGTTAAGTTCTTAGGTACAACGCTACTTCTGACCTTCAAGTATGAATTCCTCTTGATATGCGTAATAGTCCGGTCAATCTAGACATTCGGTGATACGTAAAGTTACAACAAGCTGATAATCAGTAAAATTGTTCAAAATATAATTATAAATAAAATTTTGAAATTCCCACCATTCCGGTGTATGGAAAAAATTTTACTCAAGATCAAAGGTAAAAAAAAATGGGTTTTTCGCGATTTTCAGCAAAACGGTAAGTTTTATCATAAAAATACCTCAGACAAAAATTGTAGATCATAAAATTATCTACAAAAAATGTATCAATGCTTTTTTTTCCTACGAGCCACCATTTCTGAGATATTACGATCCAAAAAGTTGCAAAAGTTGTAATCGTCATAATATGCACACGTTTCCACGCCACCTATGAGGTAGTGTACTTAGCGCATTTTTTTTAACGTGGTTTCCCCAGTAGGCCTATTCCACGAGTCAATTATGATCCTGTTTAATTTGTAACTATTGCAAAATAACGGAAATTAGCAAAGTTTGTAATAAATAAAAGCAATGTCAATTTAAAAAAAAGTAATGAAGCTTATTCGTCTGATTCAAATTCTTCTTATTCTTCTTGTTCTTCTTCTTCCTCCTCTTCTTCATCTTCATTTTGAGAGCAAGTAAATTGCGTTAATAGCGACGTATCGCATGTCATCTCGTTAGAATCAAACAAATCCTCCACTGTTGGTGATTCAACATTAGAACTCGACCGGCCTTGACAATTTGTACATGCCAGAGAACAAAACAGTCCAACTTTTTTGCAACCACATTTAGCGCTGCATCCCTTTTTGCAGTTGCAAAAAAATGTGTTCAGTAGTTTTTCCGGCGCAGGTGGGAGTAAAGTTTTAACTGGTTCTAATGTATTGTTGACCATCTTCCAACCCCACTTTGTAGGGTCTAGCTGATAACCAAGCCACACTTGAACTTCATTATATACCCGAAAAAGAGGTTGATGAGCAGCATCTGAGGTTGGAGGAAGACAAGCTAATTGAACTTGTGTTTTATTTTAGTATTTTTAACGAAACATGCATATCGATACTTATCTAAGCAGGTAGTTTTTTTAGGAGCTCCGTACATAGAAAGAAGAAAGCGAATGTCGTTGGTGATGACTTCTTGTTCAGTTGAATTACTGTTTTTAAAAACTTGAGCACATTGAAGTAAATCTTGTTTTTTAAACATTTTGAAAACTGTTGTTTTACCTCTTCTGTAAAATGCAGATGTCGTATCACAGCTAGTTATTGCGTGTAAAAATAGTACATGATTTTGACTCTTTGCAAAAGTAGATAAACTTTTTGAAGAATATATTTCCGATTGATGTTGAGCTTTTCCTGGTTTTAAGAAGAAAATAGTTTTTGCAGTTGGAGTTCGAGCAGTGAGTAATACGAGTAAGTCTACATCTTCACCACCAACAGCAGTTATATTTGTCACACTGAATTGCTCTATTGCTGTTTCAATAATCAGTACATCAGCATCATTATTAGCTTGTTTTACCAATATATTTTCAGCAGTAAACTTTTCTTTCAATATTGAAATGAACCGAGACTTGTTGTGAGTATTTGTAAGAAATTTCTGTTGACTGGTTGGAACTGTCATGAATTCATCAAACAAAATATCAGAAGATGAAGATGTTGCTAAAGTTCGATGACGTTGTTCTGCAGCTTTGATATTTCTCGTGTAATCATTGTAGCCATCAAATACGACAGTAACTCTGGAACTAAAATGTCGACGTACAGTCGGTCAAAAAAAAAAAAAACGAAACACCCCCACCTAACTCATCAGTAAATTGTTGCAGAAAGACACCGAAGGTACCATTCGTGAGGGAATTTTGTTCTCTTTTAAGCTAATTGGAAAAAAATAGCTTAAGGGGTCGTCTCCATATTGAGATCGTGTCAAACTTTTATTTTTTCAATGGTAACATATAATTTTGATTTCGGATATCGATTCTACAGTCAATTTCATCCCCAGATATAAATTTGGAAGTCATATGGTGTATAAGTTTAGGAGTTATACACGTCTAAACTTTCGAGCTTCTAATGTTAAAGTCTGATTACACATTTTTATTCATATCTCCTACATTTTTATTTTTTTTTACCTGGTTTTTTTTATGATGTTAATAACAGGTTTTCCAAACATATTTATGAGTTTCATTAAGATTTTAATGTTTTTTATCTATAGAATAAAAAATATTAAATTAATATTTTTAAAAATTATGTATTGTGACCTATAATTTTTCTAACAGATATCGATTTCTAGCACATTAAAATACGCATATGCAAATTTGCAGCTCATTGGGCCAAATAGTTCTCGAGATATTCCAGAAAAACGATCGAAGATCAAGTTTGGGGGCCATATAACGATTACAAACTGTATTTACAAGTAGCATTCACAACAATCAGTTTTGAATTTTATTGCAGACGATATTAAGAAAAAAAAAAGTTTTAATTCACTTTCATATATTTTTAATTATTTCAACAATGGTTTTTTTTTTTTTTCAGCTGAAATAAATTGGAATTTAATTCTGAAATAAATTGTATTATAATATTAGACATGCGATTTAAAAATGTAGTTTAACATTTATTTATTTTTTTTTTATTTATCTCTTTCCTTACTATATTATATAATGTTTTCGTAATTTTCTTTAGAAGAATTGGGATTTCTAATTTATATAGTCGCTATTATTAATAGTGTTGGAAATATAAATTATTCAATTAAAATAATATAATATTATTACAGAATAAATTATTTCTTTGAGTTGGACAAAACTTCATAGCTGAGAGATCAGATTTTTACTTTCCGAACTTACGTATGTAAAGGAAGTATTGTAATCGTGACAAAATACCCGACCTTTGAGATTATGGGCTTTCTATACTTTTGAATTACACTGAATTCATTTTTACTAGTTTTCGATTATGAATGGGTGTATGTGTGTGAGTGAATACGACAGCGCCTAAATCCTCTGTTCAAATAAGTTGAAATATAGTAAGTTATTGTATGGCACCATAGCACGATCACTGTTGATTTTGGTGAATCTAGCACTTAAAAGTACTTTTTACAGGCACAAAAAAGAAATATTCTTTATCGTTATAGCCTATAGGGCCAGGTTTTTCAAACTGCGATAGCGTCTAGATACCATTTTCTTTTGAGCTAATACGCGTGTTATAAATGTCCGTCGCACAAAGTGTATAGATTTTGATGTATCTAACATTAATAGTTTTTCACAGGGACACAACAAAACATTATTTATCATTATTGTCTATGGATCCAAATAAAATAAAATGCAATAGCATTTAAAAGCCATATTCGTTTGAGTTAAAAAACTTTTATACATGTTAATAATCACTCTCGCACAAAGTGTATAGATTTTGATAGATCTAGCATGTATAGTTTTTTTTTTCCTTTTTACAAGGACAGAAAGAAAAATTGTCATTATGGTCTATGGGCCCAATCATTTTAAAATGCGATAGTATCTAAACACCTTATTCTATTAAACTGAAAATTTATGCACATGTTATACATTACCGTCGCACAAATTGTATAGATTTTGGTAAAGATAGCTTTTATAGATTTTTACAGGAACACGACAAAAAATTATATATCATTACGATTTATGGTTTAAAATTATGTGAAGTGCAACAGCGTAAAATTAAGAGAGGGGAGAAAATACTTCAACTCCCTGTAAGATTTTACCATATTACCATGTTTTTATTAACTTTGATTCTTGTTTGTTTGTTTGTTTATTTGTATGCTTTTTTTTTTTTTTTTTTTTTTTGTCCAGTACAAATCTTGCAATCGATTTTTAACTAACTTCCCGACTAGCTAGATATTTGAAATTTTCAGGACAGCTCACAACACGGTGACAATACATTTTTCTAATAATTTTAGTCAACTATTTCAGGTCCCACTGCCTTCGGCAGCGCTTATATGATTCGACAGAAAATTTATTTAACAAAACTTCCCGACTAGCTAGACATTTGAAACTTTCAGAATAGTTCAGAACACGGTAAAAATGAATTTTTTTAAATACCTTTAGCCAATTGTTTAGGGTATCTGCTGCCTTCGGCAGCGTTAACAGTACGAAGCTTCCAATCGATTTTCACTAACTTTTCGACTAGCTAGACATTTGAAACTTTCAGGTTAGCTCAAAACACGGTGACAATACATGTTTTTAATACTTTTAGTCAACTGTTTTAGGTCACTACCCGTTTATATGATTCAACAGAAAATTTATTTAACTTCCAGACTAGCTAGACATTTTAAACTTTCAGAATAGTTCAGAACACAGCGAAAAGGCATTTTAAAAATATTTTTAACCAACTGCTTCGGGTTCCTGCTGCCTTCGACAGCGTTACCAGTACGAAGCTTGCAATCAATTTTTCACCAACTTCCCGACTAGCTAGACATTTGAAACTTTTATGATAGCTCAAACACGGTGACAATACTTTTTTAATGCTTTTAGTCAGCTGTTTCAGGTCCCTACTGCCTTCGGCAGCGTTTATATGATTCAACAGAAAATTTTTTTAACTAACTTCCTGACGACATTTGAACCTTTCACAATAGTTCAGAACACGGTGAAAATACATTTTTTAAATACTTTTAGCCAACTGTTTCGGGTCCCTACTGTATTCGGTCCATTTATATGATTCAACAGAAAATTTATTTAATTATCTTCCCGAGTAGCTAGACATTTGAAACTTTCAGAATAGTTCAGAATACGGTGAAAATGCATTTTAAAAATATTTTTAACCAATTGCTTCGGGACCCTGCTCTCTTCGTTAGCGTTACCAGTACAAACTTGCAATCTACTTTTAACTATTTTCCCGGCTAGATAGCCATTTGAAACTTTTATAATAGCTCAAAACACGATAGCAAGGGATTTTTTTAATACTTTTTTCCAATTTCTCCGGATTCCCGCTGCGCTCATTAGCGTTTATATGATTCAACAGAAAATTTAAAAACATGGTATATAAAAGTTCTTTATATCTTGTAATTATTTTTATTAACTTCACTTCTTGTTTGTTTGTTTGTCCAGTACAAATCTTGCAATCGATTTTTAACTAACTTCCCGACTAGCTAGACATTTGAAACTTTCAGGATAGCTCAGAACACGGTGACAATACATTTTTTTTATCACTTTTAGTCAACTGTTTCAGGTCCCTACTGCCTTCGGAAGCGTTTATATAATTCGACAGAAAATTTATTTAACTAACTTCCTGAAAAGCTACACATCTGAAACTTTCAGAATGGATCAGAACACGGTGAAAATGCATTTTTTAATTCTTTTAGCCAACTGTTCCTTGTTCCTGCTGCCTTCGGCAGCGTTACCAGTACAAAACTTGCAATCGCTATTTAACTAAACTAACGACTAGCTAGGCATTTGAAAATATCACCTAATTTTATTTGAATTTAGGCATTTTCATAAAAAAAAATATCTATAATTTCAATCATGGACTGGATCCTGCTTCCTTCTTTACCAAATACTTCAACACGCACAAATATCAGCTACCTTTGATTAAATTAAATTGTATTAAAATATATATATATAAATAGGAAGAAAAGAAAGAAAACAAGATACACAATAAGTATACAGTTATAGACTTGAACCTGCCTCATTATTTACCAAATATTTTGATACACACAAATATTGCTTGAATCGATTACATTCTCTCGTACTAAATTTAAACAAAATAACAAATGAAGTCATGAACTGGAACCCGAATCCTTTTTTTACCATATACTATGACAGCGAACGCTAATTTTTCTGTATAAATCCAAACTTTCTGCACTTCCGAAAACACTTAATCCCAAACTTTCATCAAAATCGATACATCCGTTTCCGAGTAACCCGAATTTGGGCGATATGTTGCAATTTGTCGATAAAGGTTTAACTGATCACGCCATTTTTTTCAAAAGATGAGAATAAGTCCAAAAATTTTTGCATCCCTAAAAACACTAACCACAAACTTTATTTGAAATCACTATATCCATTTCCGATTAAGCCTATTTCTAAAGCTTGATGCAACTGGTCGATATATGGTAAACTGCGAACAATTTTTTTCTGAAGATAAGGATATGTCCAGTTCTTTAAGCACCCAGAAAGTTTTTAACCCCAAACTATCATCAAAATCCCTATATAAATTTCTAAATAAACCCAACTTCTGCTATAATTTGCAACTGGCCGATAAAATGTTAATTGAGAACGCGATTTTTTCTGAAGATAAGGATAAGTCCAATCATTTTTTCTCATCTAAAAGCCGTAAGTCCAAACTTTCATAAAAATCGCTTTGTCCATTTCCGAATATACTCAATTTCGACCGTATGTTGTAATGTGTCGATAAAGAATTAACAACGAATGCGATTGTTTCTAAAGATGAGGATATTTCCAAAAGCTTTTTCTCATCAAAAAGTCCTAACTCCAAGCTTTTATGAAATTCGCTATGTCTATTTTTGTGTAAACCGTATTTCTGGCAAACGCCGCAATGAGCTTTTAAAGGTTTAACAGAGAACAAGAAATTTTCTGAAGAATAAAATAATTCTAATCAATTATGCAACCTCAAATTTTCATCATAATCCTTATACCTATTTACAAGTAAACCCAATTTTTGTCATATGTTGCAATTGGCCGATAAAGGGTTAATTGAGAACGTTATTATTATTTTTTTTTTTCTGAAGATGAGGGAATACCATTCGTTTTAGCAGTCCCCGAAAAAACTTAGTCCGAAATATTCATCAAAATCGCTATATCCATTTCCATGTAAACTCAATTTCTGCTATGTGTTGCAGTTGGTCAGTAAAGGGTTAACTGTGAATGCTAATTTGTCTGAAGCAGAGATCCAATCGTCTTTTCTCATCAAAAAGCTCTAACTGTAACCTTTCAGAAAAAACGTTTTCTCAATTTCCGTATAAAGATAATTTCTAACATACGTTGCATTTGGCCTTTAAAGGATTAACAACGACAGGGAATATTTATGACAGTGAGGATAATTTATTCATCTAAGAATCTCCGAAAGCACTTAATGCAAAACATTCATCAAAATCCTTATATCAGTTTCCAAATAAACCCAATTTATTTCATTTGTAGCTATTGGCCGATAAGGGGTTAACAGCCAACGCAAATTTTTCTGAAGATGGTGGTAAGTCTAATATTCCGAAAAAACTTAACCCAAAACTTTCATCAAAATCCCTAGAATCATTTTCGAGTAAACCCAACTTCTGCTATGTATTGCAATTGGCCGGTAAAGGGTTAACTGTAAACGCTAATTTACCTGAAGATGAAATCCAATTGTTTTTTTCTCATGAAAAAGCCCTAACATCGAATTTTCATAAAAATCGCTTAGTCCATTTCTGTGTAAAGCCAATTTCTGACATACGTCGCAATTGTCCTTTAAAGGGTTAACAGAGACAACGAATTTTTATGATGATGGGGATAATTCCATTCATTTAAGCATCCCCGAAAGCACTTAATGCAAAACTTCCACCAAAATCCTTATATCAGTTTCCGAATAAACCCAATTTATTTCATTTAGTGCCATTGGCCGATAAGGGGTTAACAGCCAACGCAAATTTTTCTCAAGATGATGGTAAGTGTAATATTCCGAAAACACTTAACCCCAAACTTTCATCAAAATCCCTAGAATCATTTTCGAGTAAACCCCACTTCTGCTATGTATTGCAATTGGCCGGTAAAGGGTTAACTATAAACGCTAATTTATATGAAGATGAAATCCAATTGTTTTTTCTCATGAAAAAGCCCTGAATTAAAATTTTCATAAAAATCGTTTAGTCCATATCCGTGTAAAGCCGATTTTTGACATACGTTGCAATGGCCTTTAAAGGGTTAACATAGACAGCAAATTTTTTTTTTACGATGGGGATAATTCCATTCGTTTAAGCAACCTCAAAATCACTTAACGCAAAACTTTCATGATATCCTTTCATCAGTTTCCGAATAAACCCAATTTCATTTGTTGCCATTGGCCGATATAATGGGTTAACATCCAACGCAAATTTTTCTAAAGATGGTGGTAAGTCTAATATTCCGAAAACACTTAACCCCAAACTTTCATCAAAATCCCTAGAATCATTTTCGAGTAAACCGAACTTCTGCTATGTATTGAATTGGCCGGTAAAGGGTTAACTGTAAACGCTAATTTATCTGAAGATGAAATCCAATTGTTTTTTTCTCACGAAAAAGCCCTAACATCGAACTTTCATAAAATTTGCTTCGTCCATTTCCGTGTAAAGTCCATTTCTGACAAACGTTGCAATTATCCTTTACAGGGTTAACAGCGACAACGACTTTTTATGACGATGGGGATAATTCCATTCGTTTAAGCATACTCAAAAGCACTTAACGCAAAACTTTCATCAAAATCCTTATATCAGTTTCCGAATAAACCCAATTTATTTCATTTGTTGCCATTGGCCGAAAAGGGGTTAACAGCCAACGCAAATAATTCTGAAGATGATGGTAAGTCTAATATTCCGAAAACACTTAACCCCAAACTTTCATCAAAATCCCTAGAATCATTTTTGAATAAACCCAACTTTTGCTATGTATTGCAGTTGGCCGGTAAAGGGTTAAATGTAAACGCTAATTTATCTGAAAATGAAATACAATTGTTTTTTCTCATGAAAAAGCCCTAACTTCAAACTTTCATAAAAATTGCTTAGTCCATATCCGTGTAAAGCCGATTTCTGACATACGTTGCAATTGTCCTTTAAAGGGTTAACAGCGACAACGAATTTTTATGACGATGGGGATAATTCCATTCGTTTAAGCATACTCAAAAGCACTTAACGCAAAACTTTCATCAAAATCCTTGCATCAGTTTCCGAATAAACCCAATTTATTTCATTTGTTGCCATTGGCCGATAAGGGGTTAACAGCCAACGCAATTTTTTCTGAAGATGGTGGTAAGTCTAGTATCCCGAAAACACTTAACCCCAAACTTTCATCAAAATCCCTATAATCATTTTCGAAAAAGCATAACAGAAATCTAATTTCAATTAAAATCTTTTGAAAATGCGATAATAAAACATCAATTTTGAATGCCGGTGCCCCTCCTCCTCCCCTTCACACACACAGGTGTTAATAGACCCTCTTATGTTATTTTTTTTTGGACAGAATATTTCTTATAGTTCGAAATTTCCACATTAACATGCTCATTGAAATTATATTCCTTTTGACGTATTTAGAAATTTGTAGATGAATGAAACGCATTGAATAATAGAAGAGAGCTCTAATAAATTCGTTGAATCTGACCTAAATGATAAAAAAATAAACTTGGAGATAACCCCCTAAAGAAAAACCTTAAATATCTCAGGAACCAATGTTGATATCTTCGTGCAAATTTATATCTAGGCTATTTTGATGCTGTAGAATCGTTTTCTGTCGTCAAATTAGTGAGTTAACATTCGAATTTTCAAAGTTGGACCCATTTTTAATATGTAGACGACCCCAAATGTCATTTTTTCCTACATACAAAAAAAGTAGACATAATTTCCTGACGATTGGTGCCTACTGCATGTTTCTGCGATAATTAGGTAATGAGATAGGTGGGGGTGTTTCGGTTTTTGTTTGACCGACTGTACATACTGAACGTATTTATCTAAGATTACGTTGAATGTTTCTTCGCTATCCCACACAACGCGATGTAGTAAATATCCTCCGTCAATGATGTATAGTGTAACCACGTTTCCTACGCCTAGCAGTGATGACGTGTCGAAAATCTTAGAGGGTTTTCAAGTTGACCAACAGGTTTGAATTTAGTAAGAATCCAGTCATTCGGTATTCCCTTATCGGTTATTTTCTCTCAACGAAAAGCTTGTCTCCCCTATTTTACTAGTAGACTCGTTGAATCCGCACTTGCGCAGAGGCTTCCATGGTCGCAAGAAATGTAGTTAAAGAGTATGTCGCATTAGTGTTGTTAATATCAATATTTACCTTTTCAAAACAATCGTAAATGGCAGACTTCTGTGTTTTACGCATTCCGATCTCATCAAACAACGTTAAAGGGTAGGGAGCTAATTCATATTCAAAATATGTTTATATTTCATCTTGAAATGCTGCAGTAATACTCATGCGTTGGAACAATAATACAGGGTCAACAGTTATTTTCTCTTCATGAACTTTTAGGGTACTAGTCATAGCTAAAAGAGGAACAACTTTGTCAGTGCGTTTTAATTTAATATTATTGAATGTCAGTCCAGTCATTTTTGCTATAGAAGCAAGTACAACTTTTTGGATCGTAATATCTCAGAAACGGTGGCTCGTAGGAAAAAAGGTATTGATACATTTTTTGTAGATAATTTTATGATCTACAATTTTTGTCTGAGGTATTTTTATGATAAAACTTACCGTTTTGCTGAAAATCGCGAAAAGCTCATTTTTTTTACCTTTGACCCTGAATAAAATTTTTTCCATACATGGTGGGGAATTACAAAATTTTATTTATAATTATATTTTGAACAATTTTACTCATTATCAGCTTGTTGTAACTTTACGTATCTTCACTCTTATTTTTTGGTCTAATTTTACCGGACTATAATCTCTCTGGTAAGCTACTAGTATCTATAACTATTCCATGATATATGTATATTGTCTACTATTATTTATCAATTGTATGACCTGAAGATGGCATGAAAATTCATGGCGAAAAGCTTTGTGCATTTTGTAATTTAGATTTTAATAAATGCAAACGTGTTTTAAAGTGTTTACTAGCTTTTAATGCTCTTTTAATTATAAACAGGTGCATTTAAATGTATTTAAAATCAAAAGGACTAAATAAATAGCTTTATTTAAAAAATTAAATTGTTAATTTAACATTATTTTAATAAGATATGCTTAATAAATGTACATTAAATTATTAAAAAAATACATACTAAATAAAAAAATAAAATTCAGTAACCTTTAAGAAATAATTTTGTGTTTGTGTATGATTAGATACAAAATAAATTGAAAGAAAATATTGTCCAAAATAATTGTTCAGTGAAAATTACATCCAGTTCACAAAAATTATAAGTATTTAACCAAGTCCAATATATATATATATATATATAAACTGTTTGAAATAGAAAGTAAAAAGTATGTGTAAGACTTTAAGATAAGTGGCCGTGGTTAACAAAAGAAAAAAAAAAAATTAATAAATACAAAAACAACTAATTAAAGTATAGAAAAAGCATTTGCATAATAACACTGCAAATGTTTTTTCGATACTTTAGTTAGTTGTTTTTGCATTTATTATCTTTTTTTATTATCTTTTTGTTAACCATGCCCGCTTATCTTAAACTCTTACACTTATTTTTTATTTTCTATTTAAAACTATATAATTTTTGTATAATTTTTAGTGCTGCTTTTGGCGCTTTTTTATACAAACATACTTTAATTAATATCTAAATAATATATAAATAAATATATAATAATAATAATAATAATAATAATATATATATATATATATATATATATATATATATTAAGGAAAACTATATTTTCGTTATATATCTTTAGAGAGGTTAAATATTTTTATTTATTTTTTTTTACTTTTCCTGTAAGCTTTTGTTTCCAAATGATAAAAATATACAAGTATTTTACTTTAAGTCTGTCTGTTTGAGCTTCGAAATTTTACATATTTGTTTCAGTATAACAAAATCATTTTTTAATCGAAGGAAATGTAACGGAAAATAAACTGTAATTGAATTTTTATTTAGAAAACCATTAAAAATTCTTTTGGAAACAAAAACCTATTTCCAAAAGCCATTGGAAACGACTTAAGGCTTCTAAAATTAAAGAAACAAAACACAACTTTTTCTAGATACTATGCAAACATATGTAAAATTCTATAGAAAATCAATAATTATCCGATTTAAATGGTAAGAAAAGAACATTTTATTTTGATAAATGCCTGACATATAACACCAAATTTTTCAATTTTTGTAATAAGATAATAATCTATATATTGTGAAAATCTTTGTCTTTTTTATACTTATTTATCGATAAACAGTTACAAAAATACAAACTTATTTTGTAACAACACGATATCTTTTTAGTTACATTTATTTAAAAGAATTATTTTTTAATTTTAAAGACAAAAAACAAAATGCCGGAAAAATGTAAATAAATAAATGTATTAAAATGTTAAGAGTTGTACATTTTGCGTATTTAAATATATATATATTATTAGCTGTATATTTATATTATTATTTAATTTATTTAAATGTAATAAATTACAAAATACTGATTTAAGTAATTAAAAACATATTAAAAACATTTTTAAATCACGTCATAAAATTTTTATAAAAATCATATAACACAAAAATTTACTAAGCTTTTCGCCATTGAGTCATGGCATCATCAAGGTCAATTACATTTTTTTTTACAAAAAGAGCAGAAGGGACAGCATCTTTATATATCCGGATCTTGAACGATTACAGCAAATACATCTTGAACTGAATAGAAAAGGCCAACTTGTTACTTGAACAGAAAAGGCCAACTTGTTACTTGAATTTTGGTTGAGTTCGATTAAGGTAGCACCAGGACTATTTAGTAGTTATGGTGCTACCTTGACCAAGACCCAAGTTGACCTATTCTATTCAGTTCAAGATGTATTTGCTGTAACAGTTTAAGATCCTCGGATATATGAAGATGCTGTGTCTCCTGCTATTTTTGTAAAAAATCTGTTGATGTCATGACTTAATGGCGAAAAGCTTAGTAAATGTTTGTAGAATATGATTTCAATAAAATTTTTATGACGTGTTTTTAAAAGTATTTTTAGTACGTTTTTAATTACAATGATAACACGTGAACTTTCTGCGAAATCTCAACTTTTAGAAAATTCGATTTTTAATTAGTGATTTATGTATTCAGAAAAAGTTTTCTAATAACTGACACATTGATTAGGAAATGTGCAATTGTGGGATAAGTGTTAAAATTAGATAAGTATAATTTCTGCTACTACCTCATCTGAGAAGCCGTGTTGCGAAGTTGTAGAGACGTTTTTTATTTAATAAAGACAACTAATTTTGAATAATAATGTTTAATATATACGATAGTCGATTACACAGATATATATTTAAACGAATATTACAATTTAAAGTTAGTTGTGCATATTAATAATAAGCGTCCATACGCGTTTACAACTTTGCTTTGAAGATGGATTTGGAGTTAATGGTCATCATATTTAAACGTAAAAACTTCGTTACACTCCATAAAATTTACTTTACACTGTTAATTAATTTTTTGGTGTGTTTTTAAGTTAAAATATTTATTGTACACTAGCCGCCTTTGGAGACCAGCTGGTTCGCGATCCTTGAAAATCCGACTCCATGAAACTCCCGCTCGGTGGCGCCTGCGGTGCCTTTTTCCCGTTTCAGATCTTACAACAGCTTATTGACATATAGTGAAAATAGCTTTATTGAAAAATTTAATCGCAGTAAATTCCCGATCGGTAGCCCGCGACGCCCTCTTCCCGTTTGAATATCTGAAACAGCCTGTTCGCTCACAGTGTTACGATCTTTCAAAATTCTGACTTCAGCAAAGTCCCGCTCGGTGGCGACTGCTGCGCCTTATCCCCGTTTTAGAACATACAACACTTTTCTCGCTCATTAGTATTTAAAATATTGAAATTTTAAAATATTACAGCACCATCTGGAGGTAGAAATTTCTGTAATCTACTGTTCAATTATAAATCAACAAACCTTTCAAATTATGTATTACTTATGAAAATATTTTAATTAGTAGCTGAGATACAAAAGAAAACCTTAACAGGAGACCTTAAAACGTGTAAATCGGGTAAAATCTCGAATTCCACTTTCGATAATGTAAAAGAACGTTAAAATATCTTTCGAATGATGTACTAAAAATAATTTAATCATAATTAGAATTTGAAATAATGAAATTTTAAAATATTACAGCACCATCTGGTGGTAGAAATTTCTGTAATCTACTGTTCAATTCCAAATCAACAAAGCTTTTAAATGATGTATTACTTATGACATTATTTTAATTAGTAGCTGAGATACAAAAGAAAACCGATTCAGGACACCTCAAAACGTGTAAATGGGGTGAAATCTCGAATACCACTTTTGATAATATAAAAGTATTTCAAAATGTCTTTCGAATGAAGTATTAAAAATAATTAAATCATAATTAAAATATTAGAATAAAATTTTATTTGCAATTAAATGTAAATTAAATGTAATTTTTTTTTATTATTTTCCGAGATTTTTTTTATTATTATTATTATTATTCTCTCTCAGTAATCCGACTTATCCATGGTTTTCTCCGAAACTTGCATAAATCCGGGCTTATATAACGATAAAAATAATTAGTACGATGTGTGAGCAAAAATTGGAATTCGAAACTCTGCAAAATATTAAAGAATAAAAGTGTTCTGGGTTTTCCATTGTTTTCTCCGAAACTCCCGTTCCTTTTCTACATCTTTGCCCGTTCGCTCCCCCACCCCCTTTCCGTCGCTAATAATAATTTTACACTCGAAAATATCCGCAATCGATTTACCTTGCCTTAAAATCTAAATATGCCAACCAATTTCAAACGCTGTAACTCTTTTTTTCTTTTCCCCTTTCCCCCTACCTCAAGCCCTCCCTAATAATTGTGCTCTTTAAAAAATATTCACAATCGGATTATCGGGCATTAAAACCAAATACTACAAAATTTCAACGGCATATCTCTATTTAAAATATTGCAAAATATAAAAGAGAACTTAATCTTTTTCCAATAAATATGTAATTTTTTTGTTTATTGATATATTTTCATGAAAATTGAACAGTAGCTTTATAATATGCTGTCTAGGCCGAATATTAATTCAAATGTAACGTGAATGAAAATTAGAAAAAATTAGAAAATTGCAATTTCCCCCCGCACTATAAAACACGTGACATCTTAATTGATTACAATCATTTCCTTTTTCATCCAGACAGTTGTCTGCGATCTGTTTTCATGGCAGACAATTGAAATAATGTTGCCATCTAAATTTTATACTTTAGTTAATTTTAAAAAATCTAATTGTTGTATCAATAAGCTGCTTGCAGGCTTAAATTCGAAAAAAATTTCCCTTTCATTTGGTACCAAATTCGTAACGATCGGACTAATATTTCTAATTTATTTTCCACTTTTTCTGCTTTTAACTCCGTTGAAATATCTATTTTTACGCAATCGCAGCGAATTCTCAGTCATTGAGATCGCTTCTTCATTAGACATAGGTCTACATTTTAATTAATATCTCCGGAACTAATTAAAATTTTTCCTTTTTTTTTTTTCACTATGCACTCGGGCAGGCTTCTGAGCACCCGTATGTCAAATATTGCAGTTCTGCGTTCAATAGGGGCTGAACGTATAGATACTCAGACAGACAGGCAGACAGACAGTCAGAGAGACAGATATCTTCTTTTATTATTATAGATAGATATACTAGCCGCCTTCGGCGACCAGCTGGTTCGCGATCCTTGAAAAATCAGATTTTATGAAACCCCCGCTCGGTGGCGCCTGCGGCGCCTTTTTCCCGTTTCAGATCTTACAACAGCTTATTGACATATAGTAAAAATATCTTTATTGAAAAATTTAATCGCAGTAAATTCCCGATCGGTAGCCTGCGGCGCCCTCTTCCCGTTTGAATATCTGAAACAGCCTGTTCGCTCACAGTGTTACGATCTTTCCAAATTCTGACTTCAGCAAAGTCCCGCTCGGTGGCGACTGCGGCGCCTTATCCCCGTTTTAGAACATACAACACCTTCCTCGCTCATTAGTATTTAAAATATTGAAATTTTAAAATATTACAGCACCATCTGGCGGTAGAAATTTCTGTAATCTACTGTTCAATTATAAATTAACAAACCTTTCAAATTATGTATTACTTATAAAAATATTTTAATTAGTAGCTGAGATACAAAAGAAAACCTGATCAGGAGACCTTAAAACGTGTAAATCGGGTAAAATCTCGAATTCCACTTTCGATAATGTAAAAGAACATTAAAATATCTTTCGAATGATGTATTAAAAATAATTTAATCATAATTAGAATTTGAAATAAGGAAATTTTAAAATATTACAGCGCCATCTGACGGTAGAAATTTCTGTAATCTACTGTTCAATTCCAAGTCAACAAAGCTTTTAAATGATGTATTACTTATGACATTATTTTAATTAGTAGCTGAGATACAAAAGAAAACCGATTCAGGAGACCTCAAAACGTGTAAATGGGGTGAAATCTCGAATACCACTTTTGATAATTTAAAAGTATTTCAAAATGTCTTTCGAATGAAGTATTAAAAATAATTTAATCATAATTAAAATTTTAAAATAAAATTTTATTTGCAATTAAATGTAAATTAAATGTATTTTTTTTTTTTTTTTATTATTATTCTCCGAGATTTTTTTTTATTATTATTATTATTATTCTCTCTCAGTAATCCGACTTGTCCATGGTTTTCTCCGAAACTTGCATAAATCCGGGCTTATATAACGTTAAAAATCCTTAGTACGATGTGTGAGCAGAAATTGGAATTCGAAACTCTGCAAAATATTAAAGAACTAGGAGGCTACGCCCGCTTCGCTGGTCACTATATTTAAATGAATTTTCGAAAGAATCGAATTAATATTTATTTTTTTACACCGCATTATAGACCAAAAAAAAAAAAAAACTGAAATTGCTCCAAACCTCGCTTCGGGTACCCGCTGTCTACGCTAGTTCTTTTCCCGCCCGCATTGCATCAGGTCTAGGCTTCCCATGCCTGCAGGAAGACCTTTCCCGGGCACTTCAATCTGGATATTTATCGACGACAGGTGGGATCTGCTACTATTTAAGAACTACAATTTTAAAGATGACTGTGTATCTCAGCATCTATTAAATATTTTAGTTTTGAACCATGTATTTTATAGCCCATGCTATTTACACTATATTACGATTTGATTCCGACCAATGTAATAAAATAAAATAAAATAAAATATAAAGTAGGTTAAATATATATATATATATAAATAAATTTTAATCAGTTTAATCCTTTTTACTATGTATATACTACCATTTTTCCCGATAAATACAGTAAATAAAAAAAATGAATAAATAAAAGTTTTTTCTTTTAAAGGAATTTACTAAAAAATAAAAAATAAGAAGTTGTTCTACTATAAAATATTAAACATAACTGTTAAAAATACGTTTTTAAATTTAAAACTAATTATACTTAATTTTTTCTTCTGCATTACGATTTTATTTTCAATAAATATACCAAAAAAAAAAAAAAAAAATTCGCCTTCAAATGAATGAATTAAATAAAAATAAGTTGCGTAATAGCCGTTGCTAAGATACGCAGACGATTGAAGCAAAATAATTAAATTTATGAAAAATGAAGCATTAAAAGCAATATTTAAAATCGAAATTCAAATTCGAAATTCGAAAAAATCTCGATGAGGTGCACACATGCATGGTCCCAGGTACCTATATGCCAAATTTGGAAGCTCTGCGATCAATAGTGTGAGCACCTCAGCGCAGATACACACACAGACATACAGACACACAGACACACACACAGACACTTCTCTTTATCTATATAGATAAAAGTGTTCTGGGTTTTCCGTTGTTTTCTCCAAAACTCCCGTTCCTTTTCTACATCTTTGCCCCTTCGCTCCCCCACCCCCCTTTCCGTCGCTAATAATAATTTTACACTCGAAAATATCGGCAATCGATTTACCTTGCCTTAAAATCTAAATATGCCAACCAATTTCAAACGCTGTAACTCTTTTTTTTTCCCCTTTCCCCCTACCTCAAGCCCTCCCTAATAATTGTACTCTTTAAAAAATATTCACAATCGGATTATCGGGCATTAAAACCAAATACTACAAAATTTCAACGGCATATCTCTATTTAAAATTTTGCAAAATATAAAAGAGAACTTAATCTTTTTCCAATAAATATGTAATTTTTTTGTTTATTGATATATTTTCATGAAAATTGAACAGTAGCTTTATAATATGCTGTCTAGGCCGAATATTAATTCAAATGTAACGTGAATGAAAATTAGAAAAAATTAGAAAATTGCAATTTCCCCCCGCACTATAAAACACGTGACATCTTAATTGATTACCATCATTTCCTTTTTCATCCAGACAGTTGTCTGCGATCTGTTTTCATGGCAGACAATTGAAATGATGTTGCCATCTAAATTTTATACTTTAGTTAATTTTAAAAAATCTAATTGTTGTATCAATAAGCTGCTTGCACTCTTAGATTCGGAAAAAATTCCCCTTTCATTTGGTACCAAATTCGTAACGATCGGACTAATATTTCTAATTTATTTTCCACTTTTTCTGCTTTTAACTCCGTTAAAACATCTATTTTTACGCAATCGCAGCGAATTCTCAGTCATTGAGATCGCTTCTTCATTAGACATAGGTCTACATTTTAATTAATATCTCCGGAAATAATTAAAATTTTTACATTTCTTTTTTTCACTATGCACTCGGGCAGGCTTCTCTTATGTCAAATATTGTAGTTCTGTGTTCAATAGGGGCTGAACGTATAGATACTCAGACAGACAGACAGACAGATACACAGAGAGGCAGACATCTTCTTTTATTATTATACTAGCCGCCTTCGGCGATCAGCTGGTTCGCGATCCCTGAAAAATCCGACTTTACGAAACTCCCGCTCGGTGGCGACTGCGGCGCCTTTTTCCCGTTTAAGGTCTAATAACAGCTTATTGATATATCGTGAAAATAGCTTATTGAAATCGCAGTAAATTCCCGTGTGGTAGAGCCTTCGGCGCCCTCTTCCCTTTTCAATATCTGAAACAGCCTGTTCGCTCACCATGTTATGATCTTTCAAATTTCTGACTTTAGCTAAGTCCCGCTCGGTGGCGGCTGCGGCGCTTTATCCCCGTTTTAGAACTTACATCACCTTCCTCGCTCATTAGAATTTGAAATATTGAAATTTTAAAATATAGCAGCGCTATCTGGCGGTAGAAATTTCTGTAATATATTGTTCAATTTCAAATCAACAAAGCTTTCAAATGATGTATTACTTATGAAATTATTTTAATTAGCAGCTGAGATACAAAAGAAAACCTAATCAGGACACCTTAAAACGCGTAAATCAGGTGAAATCTCGAATTCTACTTTCGATAATATAAAAATGAAATTATACTAATTAGAAGCTGAAATACAAAGATAATACAAACATTTTTTAAAAAGATTTGTGTCTGACTTATCTGTGGTTTTCTCCGAAACTTGCTTAATTCCGAGCTATATACCGTTAAAAATTATTAGTACGAAATGTGAGCGAAAATCTGAATTTGAAACTCTATAAAATATAAAAGAATAAAAATTTTCTGGTTTTTCCATAGTTTTCTCCGAAAGTATCGTACATAATTTGAACGGCTTATATCATTTTAATAGCCTGCAATAAAAATACTTTAAAATATCTTTTGAATGATGTATTATATATTACAATGATATATTTTTGACTCAAAATGGCTAATCTATCAAGGGCGATTAACGATTTCTATTGAAATCCGTCTAAAATTTATGAATTCCAAAACTGCTTTTTTACAACCGAATTCATTGAAAAAAGGAAAAATAAAATCAATATTATTCTGTTCAAAGTAACTTTTGGTGATGAAATAAAAATGAATTTAAATAAATATAATATGTCTATTTATTTTATTTTTAAAGCTATACTTTAGATTTTTTAACTGCATACAGGTGAGCCATAATGACGGGCAATTTCGAAGTTCTGCTTTTGATCGATTTTAAATTCAAAAATTCAAAAACTGCTTTTTTTGTTTCCAATACTTTGTCACGTGTTCGAAAAACGAAAAGCAGTTTTTCCCGACACCGGAAGAATAGTGAGCCAGCATGTCTAGCACCTGGCACTGAAGAATCTTTGATAAATGAAATAGCTGCCTGTTGCCAACTAATTTTCATACTTTAGTTAACTTAAAAAATCTAATTGCTGTAGAGATAAGACATTTGCACTCTTAGATTCGGAAAAAAATCCCCTTTCATTTGGTACCTAATTCGTAACGATCGGACTAATATTTCTAATTTATTTTCCATTTTTTCTGCTTTTAACTCCGTTAAAATATATATTTTAACAATATATATTTATGCATAACTGATTATAACAAATATATATTTATGCAATCGCAGTGAATTCTGAGTAATTGAGATTTAGACATGGGTCTACATTTTAATTAATATCTCCGCAACTAATTAAAATTTTTAAATTCTGTTTTCACTATGCATTCGGGCAGGCTTCGGAGCACCCGTATGTCAAATTTTGTACTTCTGCGTTCAATAGGGAAAAAAATTGCTTAAATTACCACACTCTTCAATAAAGTGCCGATGTGAACATTTAGAATTTTCGCATTGCTTTACTAGTGCAGTAAACTTTACAGTTTTTGGTAAGTAAACTAAATTTTGTATCTAGATATTGAATATAACTTCAAATATGTTCTGTTTTTTTTTTTTTTTTTTTTTTTTTTTTTTTGAGCATTCGTCTTGCCATCTATAATTAACTTTGCATAAGATGCTGTTCACGTGGGACAATTGCTACCACCCGGGTTACATTTGCCTCAAGCACCATGTAAGTAATGGAATTACTGCCTTATTTACCTTTATGACCCAAATTAAGAGATAGAAATATTGTCACAATTCTCCCTGAACCTAAACTACGGCGCAAGGAATAACTTTCTGTTTTCCTCTGACTCAAAATTTTCATTATTTTCCTTTAAGTAGCACATTGTTAATTTATAGAAATCTCACATAAAAATAAAATGAAATAAAATAAAATAAAATAAAATAAAATAAATGAATAAATAAAAGTTAATGCCTAAAAAAATTAAGTATAACAGAAAATAAGCAAAATGAGATCAAATTCGAGCTATGCGAAAATGTTGTTGTACTCCCCCCCCCCCGCATTCAACGTATGTCAAATTAAATTTGATTTACACAAATTTTATTAATTTTATTAATATTTATATTATTGATTTACAATCTTAAACCTTGTTATGAAAAATAAATTAAAAAATCATCTTAATGAGTGTTTTAGAAAAATTCTAGATAGGCTTAAATAAATAAAGCATTTAAATTTATTTGAAAACAAATTGACTAAATAAATAAGCATGGTAAGAGAACTTCTTTTTTTTTTCGTTTATTCTTACATCATTAAAATTACAGTCTTAATAATAATAATAGTAATAATAATAATAAAAATAATAAAAATATCAAATTTGAAAATAAAGACAACAAGAAAGATTTAAAATTAATACTTTAGTAATTTGTTAATATTTAATTTAATTTTATACAACCTAACTGATTATAGATTTCAGTTTCTTAACATATTTCCGAAATCTAGTACATGGGGATTTTGAAAATATGTTCAATTTCAAATAAAGTGAATATTAAAAAATATTATTGGTGTAGTAATAATAAATACATGTATGGTAAATGATTTTTCTTTTCTTTTTCTTCTTTTTTATGGGAAAATTAATCAGAACCATACGATGTTTAAAATCTTATTGGGATTTTAAAGAATAAAATCTAACCAACTCTAAATAATAAAATTTCCTATAAACATGGTTTTTATTCTCTTTTATTTAATAGAAAGAAAGTAGGGGTTTCATAACAGTTTTACTTTGGTATTTTAATGAATTTACACGCTTTGAGATTACTAGAACACAATTTGATTATTTTTAGAAAATTTCTGCCCGTCAATAACAAACTTACTCGGCAAATATATCTCAGGAATTATTGGGCAGAATTTCACAAAAAATTACATGTAGTTGCACTTTGAAATAAATTACTGCCTACCAACCTTTGGTGAAAATCACCTAAGAGATGACATTGGCATTCCATTTCTTCTCAATCGTTTAATTTAGTGGTACAGGTCAATATTTCGAATAAAATTATACAATGAGAAATATTTTTAACGAATCAAAAAGAAATCTATAAGAATATCTATACAGTCGAACCTCATTAACGTGAACACTGTTAACGTGAATTACTTTCAACATTAACTGTTTCTATAATCGCCGTCAAAATGAAGTTTAGTTCAGTAATATGAAGATTAGTTAGTTACTGATAGCATGAACTACTGATAACATGAGTAAATTTTTTATCCTCCTTGAGATTCACGTTAACGAGGTTCGACTGTAATAGTAACAGTCAACTAGGAAACCTTTTTCTGTATGTAGGGGTATCGTTTCACCGAAGTGCAATATTTTAATACGGGTATCTGCCCCCCAAAAAATAAAAATAAATAATAATAAAATAACTCGTCAATACTTTCAAAAAAGAATAGTCGAACCATTGAGCTGTGATAATGTAAAGTAAATATGTAGATATTTTCCAATAGAAAAAAAAATATTTTTTAAGATTTTGTTTGTACAGCATAAATTTTGCTTTCTTTGTACATTTAGTGTTAAGCTTCTCTGAAATACAAATCGTCTCCATTCATCTAGAAAAATATTTCTAATAAGTAATAATTTAGTAAATAATTTGTTCTGCGGAAATTTGTATAAAAAAATATAAAAGAAAGTTTCGTGATGGTCCCAACACTATGCTTGTTTTTTTTTTTTTTTTTTTTTTTTTTTTTGTAACCATTTGTGAGAAAATACTGCTACTAAAAGGAAAAGTATTTTCATATCATATAACAACAATGACATCTCTATTACCTTTCACAGAAAATAAATTTTAAAGTTTTGGAACAATTTTAAGTAAAGTCTGAAATTTATCAATATATTTTTAGAGCAATGCAATATCTTACAATATTCGAATGCCAACAATGTAAGTCTCGGATCTACATAAATGGTGAATTAAGCAATTCAAATAAAAATATAAATATTTTGCTCCTTAGACATATATTTGTAATATTACTAGAAATCTAAATTTTACCCTTGCATTGTTCACTGGGCATACAATTACCACAATTTGATTCTTGGAAAAAAAAAAAAAAAAAACTTTTAGGGATATCTATATCAAATGCACAACTTAACATGTCCGCTTTGGTATTTGTGGATAAATGTTATAGTACGACTTTTTAAACTATTTTTATTCCCTAAAAATAACGGTGCAATTTTTGTGAAATAACTGTATATTTTAGTCAATTTACGATTTTTAAATCTAAATTACAGGAATGTAAAATTTTATTTACTGTGCATGAAAATATCATCATTTATATAGATCTAAAGCACATAAGATTTTTCGTTTTCAAATTGTATTTCAAAATTGCTTTTCAAAATATGTTTTGCACTTTACAGAATGCTTTTATATTTTCTTACTAAAAGGTACTATTCGTATTTGCATAACTTGCGTTATTTCATTCAAAGAAACTTTTATTGTAAGAGTAAAAATTTTTTCCGCATTTTGTACAAGAATGCGTTTTATAAAATTGCTGTTTAGATGAATAAACTAGCTTGTAGATGTCTATGTAATAGAATATGACAAACAGGTTTCGCTTTTTGCCGTCTTTTACTTTCTTTCTTTCTTTCTTCTTCTTATTTTTATTGTTTTTTTTTTTTTTTTTTTTTTTTTTTCCAGAGAAAACTGTGCAAAAAGTATTCAAAAACATTTCGTTCTTAAAAGAGTTATGATTTTACATTACATCACTGAAAGCAAAATCTCGAATCGTTTGAAAAATACAACCAATTTGTGTTTTATTTATTTATTTATTTAATATTTTGAAAAAAAAAATCATGTACATTTGTTTTACACAATTTATTATACAAATTGCAGTCGTTATACGTACAATTAAAACTCCAAATATTCTATTGATACCAGAAAAAAAAGTATGCGAGTTATAAATAAATACAGAACTACAAAATAATTTTTTTCCAAAACATATAAGTAAATAAATCCTTATATAAAGTCAGTTATACAGGGTGTCGATAGTCGAAATTGTTTTTTCTGATTCTTCCACCAGTATATTTATATAATAATTTTGTTACTTAATTAATCATTCAAGCGTACTACTAAATATTCCGAAAGAAAATTACTGGGGAAAGAATCAGGAAAAAATTGCGACTGTCGACACCCTAGGACGACTAAGGCGCCCGTTGAAAAATGATCGCTTCATTTTATTTTTCTCTCAAGTAGGTAATGGAATTCGAGATTTCACCTAATTTACATGTTTTAAGGTTTCCTGAAGGTAGTACCTCTACGTAGTACCTAGAGGCTTATGTAATTGTACCTAACTTAAAATTACATCCATAGAATGTTTGTTATATTACTTTACAAAATCACTTTAAAAAAAAAAAAAAAAAAAAAAAAAAAAAACATAAAGCATAGTATATTCGGCTATTAAAAAAAATAAAGAATAAAAATCAATAAAATTGTTTTTGTACTGTTTTATATGTTTCCTGTTATGAAATTGAATTGAATTTTATATATAAAACGTTGAGTTTACACACACACACACACACACACACATATATATATATATATATATATATACAACATATAGTTAACGTTACTTTGGAGATACAGTAATAATTATTACGTATTACATACCATTACGTGTTTTAAATATTTGCAATCAAATACTGTTAATATTTAAAATACGTTTTCTACTTTTTATTGTTTAAATAATTATTTTAGTTGATATATTAAGGTAAGTGCACCAGTGAATGACACTTTTAAAGCAATCTCTGATGTTTTTAATGTTCTAGTCATCAGAATTTTTTTTTAGAAATCTTAAGTTAGTACATATCGCATGAAAGACATCCAGAACCACATATATGTTAAAATATAAACATTTGATAACAATTATTTTTTTTAATGAATTTATTATTTTACACCCACTCTGTGTTCCAGTAATTTACACTACTAGTTTTTCAGTTTTTCAGTAATTGGTCCCCTATGTTCCAGTGTTTGAAACTGCCAGTTATTCATTTTACCAGTTATTAGTACCCTATGCTCCACTGTTTGACGTAAAATGTTAAAATACTTATATGTAAAATATATGATTTAATTATTTTTTCTTATTTATTAATTATTTCTGGATAGATGTCAATTACTGGAGCATGCCAATCACTGGAGCACCTACCCTATAAGCAAAAAATCTGAAAGTGTTATAACATTAGTGAAAAAGAGTGTATAATTTTAAAAATATTAAATGGAATTGATTGTACTTATTAAAAATAATTTGGTGTGGCCCTCACACGACTTTCTCTTAGCTTGAAATTCAATACCATGAAGACAGATTGGATATTTAGGGATAAGATATAATGTCATATAAACCTTCTTCAAAATTATTTAAAATAGGCTTCGGAAACGCTTCATTTGACAAATACTGTATGAGCGGGGCTACCGCCCCTCTCTCAACCCCCCGTTTTAATATTGTACTTACATTCAAAGATAATTCAAAAGCTGTTGTTAAGTGTTTTTCGTACCATATTCTGCATGAAATATACTTTTATGCCTATAATATATATATATATATATATTCATTTCATATGGTTTAGTGGAACCTATAGATGTTAAACTCTACTTACTTGCAATTTCCACCATAAGCATAATGTATTTGAATTCTCTTCGATTTCCTTGTACACGAACTATTTGCTCGATCTTAACGAAAATTTTAGTATAGCATCTCTATATGATACTAATTTAGGATACGTAGTTTGTACTTCCTGCTACTGTTTGTTCTTGAGATATGCTGATAAAACAGACAAACACACACACAGGCACACTCACAGACAGTGTTGCTAGTTCTGGTGGATTTTTTATTCAATAATCACCAATAATTTTGAGATGTTCCATATACACAATCTTCGAAAAGATTAGGCAAACGTTACAATTAAATATTTTTGGTGACTATTTAATAAAAAATCCGTCAGATCTGGCAATACTACTCACGGACCAAACTCTAAAATCCTGTTTCTCGGATTCAGGAAACCTGAAAATGTGTAAATATAACAAAAACGCAATTTCAAAATTTTGAAAGAAAAAGTAAAAATACAGTTTTAAATGTATATTTAATAGAAGTACATTAGTAGTCTTAACGTAAACTTATAAACTTAACGCAAACTTCTAAACTTAAGAAACAAAAACTTACAAAAACGATTTTATGTATAATCATTATCTTAATTAAAACAATAATAAAAAAGTTTAAAAAAATAAAAGTAAGCAATCGTGACCAAATGACCTCTTTTTTTTAGAGGACAGTCGCTTTTTGTAAGATGTTTCTCTAAGTTTTTAAAAATTGTTACAAGAAAATTATTTATCTTAATTATTAGCTTTTGATTCCCTATTTACAAAAAATATAAATTTGTCTTCCTGATTAAAGAGGGCCGCGGTAGCCCAGTCGGTAGAGCGCCGGCCTCGTAATTGGAAGATTGCGGGTTTGGTACTCGAGCCGGTCAAACACCGTTGTGTACACTAATTGTGGCTGGTGCACGTAAAATCTGTCGTGGCCGCAATGTCCTCCATGTTCTCATTAAAAATTATACCTCCAGGGGTCACCGAAGCGGGAGAGCCATCCTTTCCTTGGAGGATCAAAATTGTGATGGCATGTCTCCGGACCACCTCTAGGGGTGTGTCCCAGAGCGTCACTAATTGCCCATCTGCGCAGCACTAGTGTGACGTAAAACCCAACCATCCAAACATCCGATCCTAATTAAAGTATTGCAATTATTATTAACTCTTTTAATGTATATAGGCACACTTGCCAACCATCTTATTATGAACCGTACAAATTTTAGTACCCGCCTTTTTTTTCACACCAATAACTTTTTAGAGTAATTTTAGTCTTATTTAGTCGTAAAAACATTTGGAGAGAATTACTCTAAAAATATAATGGTGTGAGAAAAGGGGCGTTTTTCCAGGGGGCGTTAACTATTGTACGGTTATTAATGAGATGGTTGACAAGTATGTATAGGTACTTTAATCTGGTCACCATAGAAAGGAGATAAATATTATGTATAACTGGTATGCATAGTATCTTATTTAACTTTATTAACACATTGATGGCCGACAAGAATTAGCAAATTTATAATATTCGTACAAACACGCCGTTTTTGAAGGACTCTTTTGCCAGTATTTTTAGACAATATATTTCGTTTTAAGTTTTAATGCTTTTTCGTAACAAAAATTTCTGGTGTAGAAAATCAAGGAAATTCAAAGACTGTATGCAACCTGTTTAATAATGATAATAAAAAATAATGATAATAATCCTCGCTTTAAAGCGATTCTCTAAAACAATACACTGTTTTACCAAAGACTTAGTACGTAACACTTTAAATGCCATCGATGTATAAATATAGTAGTAGAAATTACTATATCGATTGTTGAAGATATAATTTAAGTGATTTAAATAAGAATATAAGAATACGAAAAACATTTTTGTTAAATAATGTATTATTTTACAGGAACACCAAAAGGTGGATCACAATTAATAATAGAAAAAAACATGGGTATCAATATAAGAATTGATGATGTATAATCGTTTATACACTATATCCTTCGAAACATATTAACATCTTTTGTTTTCGAAAATTAATGACTTGCATTTTGTTGTAAATATTTAGGAAATGTGCGTTCAAAAGAAATGAATAAGTAAGAGTTATTCGTGAGTATGTCATTTACACTATCTTTTAGAAACCACCTTTTCGTAGAGTAATTTTCTCCAATAAATTAGATTGCATATTCGAAGAAAATTACTCATTAAGCTGGTGCTAACAATATTCCAGAATAAATTAGAAATGTCGTTATATCTGAAAATATTGAAGTAACGTTTTATAACCAGTTTATCATACGGTGCTTTGAATCAATTATCATTTTAGGGACCCTAGTTTATGATAATAAAATACTGCACACAAAATTTATCGGTATATGCTGATTTATATTACCTTTCAGTTCCCCATTATACTATGGGTATGGGGAACTTGGGTAATCGTGAAAATTTTCGATGTCGGTTTTTTGACATTTTTCACAAATTTTCAGGTGTGAGGAATCCGAAAATGATAAAATTTGTGGTATCCGTCTGTAGGGTTTCTGTTAGTTTATTGTCTGTAGGGTGCTTGTTAGTTTGTAAGTTTGTTAGCCGTTAGTTTGTTAATCCGTTAGTTTGTTAGTCCGTTAGTTTGTTAGTTTGTTAGTCTGTGTACACGATATCTCAAAAACATATAGTTGCAGAGAAGTCAGTTCACATTTTAAAATATTATTTTCGACACTGGCAGGAACCCTATTCATTTGAAACATTCGAATTAAAAAACTTAAGAAGTTATTCGAAATTTACGATTTTCTTAATGTGGGAGAATAGGGCAAAATTTCACTTAAACATGCATGAAAAGAAATATTTTTATCGTAAAGATGTAAGAATAGTTTTGAAACCGGGATGAACATCGTTAACTAGGGAAATTTACAAATTTCTTAACATGGCAGAATAGGGCAAAATTTCACATAAACGTCAATCTCAGGGATATTTTCATCGTATGTCAGACCACTTTTTAAATATTATTAATGATACTGGCATGAATATTATAGACTGTTAATTTTTCAATTTAAAAAATTCGTAAGTTATTTGGAATTTACAATTTACTTAACATGGCCGAATAGGGCAAAATTAAGCATAAACGTCCATATTGCGGATCATAAATATATCAGACAACATCAAAATAACATTAATGATACTTATTTGAACATGATTGGCTACAAATATTCTAATGGGAAAATTACGTTAGTTATTATTTGGGAATTGTTGCATTGGAAATAGTAGCATGAAAATTAAACTACGAAATTGACCCTAATAAAATAAATTAATAGATTATAATAAGATAAATATATCAAACTGAACTGTGGATAGCCTATTAGGCGGGGATTTCATTCTGTCACCGTGTCAAGCGTTTGGTCAAATTATTTTCTCTTAACATGATTATAATATGCCTCGAACCAGAAATTTATGAGAACATATATATGATGGTGAACTGAGTAGAGTCCACCTATGCCAACTAGTTTTTCTTTTAGGGATACCATTTCCTTCGAGATACGTTCGCGAACTTCTGCATGAATTCAATGATTGGCAGAAATCAGAATTTCTTAGAAATGGTAGAGGTAAAAACCATGTAATTTACTCAAAATGAAGTAGAATTACAATAAGACGAATTTTTAATAATTCGTCTTGTTATAACAAAATAGATATTTCAATAACAATGAATTTCTATTTTGAAAAATTTACGACTGATAGAAATGCCCTATTTTTCTGTTCACTTTTGACCAAATCATCTACTAGACGAGCCGCCTTCCTGTTCACTAAATCTTTTTTCACGGAGTAATGAAAAGATTACCTTCATTTAAATATCAATAAAATTTGAAAGAATTTGATAAAAAAGGTTGTAAACCATTAATTATGTTTGTATACATGGTAACATTTTTAATTTATTCCAGTTTAGAGTTAGCACCGCCTTCTTTTTACAGCACTTTGCTTGTAGAGAAATTTTCTACAATGTGTAATTACGAAGTATTAAGAAGTAAAATGCTTTTTAAAAATAGTCGTGGGAAAAAAAGTGTGGTTATTAATAATATTAGCAAAAACTATAAATATTACCAGGTATGTGTTTATCTAGTATATTTTACGAAAGATTCTTAGAAATATTTATATATATATAAATTTGTTTTTAATTTTAGAAAATTTTTAATTGAAACTCTTCCTGACATGCAATGCGTATGCGTTGAAAAATTCGATGAAAAAATCAAAAATGTATGAAAATCGAAACCGAATTAAACAGTGCACAATTTTATTATTTTATATTCAAAATTCTTAATGAAAAAAAGAAAAAAAATACTGTAATTATATAGGAATAATTTTTCAGTATTGTCCACTAATATTAAACGAAATTTGGAAATACTATATTTGCATCAAATAATTTTTGTTAAAATTTTTAACAACTGCTACAAACATGTTTAGACTCCTTGATCATTCCAACGGTGTCGAACATATCATTTACTACAAATAAATCATTTTTTTTTTTACTTAAAATTACAATAAAACTGCACATTAAAACTTCTTTTTCTATCTTGTGATATTATAATATGCTCAAAAGGCATGCAAATTTTCTTGAATATTAAATATTTATGTCAAAATAAATTTTCATAAACGTAGAATTTTAGTTCGTCCTTTTATCCAAACTTAGATTTAATGTATCAAAGTCGAGTACAAGTCTCTGAAGCTGAAGACCTCATCTTTGGAAAGTAGATTACATGAATTAGAAGCTCACTGTAATTGGATTTAATGGAATTTAAGGCTTATTGGGTTAAAAGAGGACGTCGATATTTTTTAACCTTTTAACCGTAGTTCTGCAGTGGTTTAAAATTTATAGAACCTACAAGTTTAGTAAAATGTCTCCTCTTACGCTCTAATTAAGGTTAAAGATGAGAATCTTCCGAAATTCATTTCTAAAAGAGGGTGAAGGAATTCAACGTATCCAACACTTCAACTCGTTCTTCGCACGTAGAAAAGCGCAATGATCTTCAGTAAATCTTTAAATTTAGCAAAATGTCTGTTCTTAAGCCATAATTAAAGTTACAGATGAGAATCTTCTGAAATTCAGTACTTAAAGAGGGTGAAAGGGGGCATCTAACAATTCTACCCGTTCTTCAAATGTGAAAAATCGCAGCGACTTCCAATAAAAATTTTAATATTAAATTATACCCAATCTACACATGGGAAAATTTGCAGTGTTTTTTATAGAGCTTGGAATTTAGAAAAATGTCTTCTCTTAGACCCTATTTAAAGTAAAATATGAAAATTTCTCAAAATTTAACACTTAAGTAAATAAGAGTGGTACCTGTCATTTCTATCCGTTCTATACACTCGCAAAATCACAATGGTTTCCAGTAGGATTTTTCAACATATTTGAACAAAGTTCAATATTCGTCAGAGCTTAAAATAAGCAATCTCTGATTAACAAGTCAAATTAATTGGCTTTGCATTCAACATTTATTTTCCCCATGCAAATAACGGGTAGAACTTCTATTTGTATTATAATTTGGAGTTAAGATTACTATTTATTACTACTTATTCTATCCCTATTAGTAACCCCCCCCCCCCTTCAATAATGTAAAGCGTAAGTGTTTTCTCTGCTAAAATGCACATTTTCTATCGAATGACTTCTAAGAACCCTAACAGCACAAACTGTTCCAGAAACGTAACAGTCATATAACATCGGAACATTGTAAATATTTCAGAAAAGTTTCGAAACGTTCAGTTTGCTTTCCGATTACTTTCAAAAATGTAGAAATGTCTGCGATCGTAACAAAAAATCGGATACGTAACAGGAACGTTTCAATCACTTAACAGATAGGACATAGAAAAGGGCGAATGTTTTTGAAAGGTATCAGAGAACATATTTAAGTGTGTTACGTTTTTGAAAGGTTGTAAGCTTTTTGCAACAGAACTGAAATATTCTGTGCAGTATGGGAAATGAAATAATTTTTAAAGACGATAGTACTTCATTTGTCAGTTTTTTTTTTTTTTTTTTTTTTTTTTTTTTTAATGACGTAATTCTAATATCTTATAAAATTTATTTTGGTTTAATTTACATTAAGGCACTCCGTTATTTCAAAGCAATCACAGTGAAATACATAAATCTTATGCATGAAATTTTGACAAAAGTGTAATTTTAGAATCTTTTTTAATCGCTTGAACACTTTTTAATTTCGAATTTTTATAAATCCTCACTTAGCGAGAATATATTCATTAGAAGTAACTTACATAAAAATAGAAATTTTCAGCTACATTATTACTGTAGAAATCATACAAAAACATGTTTTTCAAGAAGAATTTTTCTTTCCCTCTCCCATAGCGATTGCTCTTGAAATTTTAAACACCAACAGTACTTCAACCCTGGTCATAAGTAGGAACTATATCAAGTTTAGTGTGGTTTGGAAGGACATATCCCCATACATACATACCTGTATGTAATGATTTTTTTTTAGATCAAGGTTATCACTAAATTGGAAGAATGGTGATTGATATATGACATATAATTAGAAAACCACACAATTAGACAAACATTACTATTAAAAATTATCGATGGGAATTAAATATAAAAGTCCCAACAAGTTGGCAACACTGCTACAAGGACATACAAAATAATATTTCCGCAATTAGTATACAACCATCAGTAAACCTCTTGAACTTTAATTAATTTTAAAAACATTTCACTTAACAACATATGAAATAGTATAGCTTATGTATCATTTATTGATATTATGTATACTGTTATATATTAAATTATTATTAATCTATTAAAAAATATTATTAAATATTTGTAGCATTATTTAAAAAAGTAGAATATTGTTTAATTAAAAACCTTGTTACAGTTTATATATGGTTTATTTCCCCCACCCCCCTCCTCATCGTCCCCGAGGTATATTTTATATCCAGTGGCACAATTGTTTTTTTTTTTTTTTTCGAAAATATTATTTGTTGTAATGATCATACAGGGTGACAAGAAATAACTGGGACACGCATGATACATTATAACTTTTATGCTAATGAAAATATTATGACGAAACTTTAATAAATATGAATACATTATTTTGTCTATTATATTTACAAATTTTCGAAGTGGATACTTTTAGCCTTAATGCAGAGCTTTAAACGTGTCACAAAATTTTCAGCTATGGGCCGCAACTCACTTACTGATATTTTATCCCATTCCTTGCATAAGAATTCCTTTAGGGATGCCAAAGTTTTATGACGTTTAGCACACATCCTTGTCTTCAAGATGGATCAAACAGAATAATCTATCGGGTTCAAATCTGGAGAATACGGTGACCATTCTTGAGCTCCTATGAACTTAGGAAAATTTGTCTTGCACCAATGTTGAGTGCCTTTAGCTTTGTGGGCAGGTGCGGAATCATGTTGAAAGGTCCATCTTTTGTTTCCAAAGAACTTTTGCGACCAAAGTAAGACAACATCTTCCAAAATCAGTTTTCGATAGTGGTAGTTACAGATATTTGGTTTGAAACTTCGTCCAAGTTATTTCTTGTCACCCTGTTGTAATGTATTCTAGTATAGTTATTTAAAAATGGAGGTTCTAGAATAAAAGAAGCATTGCAATGCAATAAATGAGTCTTTCCCGCCACAGTAAAAACTTATTAGACAAATTGTTTTTGCCATACATACTACAAGTATTTGTTAACTCCCGTTAAAAAAAAAAAAAAAAAAAAAAAAAAAAAACAGAAAAAAGAAAGAAAAAGATTAAAATTTCATGAAATCCGAAAATTTCTCCGAATCCGATACCTTTTTAATAAAATATCGAAGAAAGTATTTAAAAAAAAAAAAAACTTTGCATGATCATTATTATTTAAGTATTTCAAATATTTTCTGCGTTTCTTTTCACTAGTTAAGTAGTTAAAACCCATGTATATACCATGTGTGAGACGCAGTACATCAGGGGACGTATTAAGACGTCACCGCATAATTAAATACTATTCACATTAGCACTTCGTTTGATAATTTTTTTACAGATAAAGTAAACGTGAATAACTTTGAAGTGTATTTAGACATTAAGCTTTAAATAAGTTTCGTAAGTATATACGTAATGTAGTTTATATTACCATAAAATCCTTTTGAGGTTGAATAATTAATGTTCACGGTTACTTTAAAGACATAATAAAACTACATGTATATTTAATATTAAATGTATAAACGATACATATAAAATTTTGTTAACCATAATATAATGTATTGAAATCCAAATAATTACAGTGTCTGTATTGAAGTACTATATACTACATTTTAAAGAAAAAATAATATAAAAAGAAAGTTTTTTTTTTTCTTTTCATGTCTTACTAAAGTACAAAAACTTTGATTTAGTATCATCTAAAATAAAATAATGGAATCTTATTTTCTAGTGATTAATGTATAATACTCCAAATATTTCAAGTGCTGTATGCCAGACATCTAATATTAGATATAAATAATCAGTAGATAACGTTTATAAATTCCATAAAATTATCTTGAAGTATATTATTGCTTTTAAAATTTCCTGCAAAAGCCTCAGGGAAAGAAGGGCTTTAGTACATTTTGTGTTTTAAATTTTCTCTTATTTTAAAGATAATCATTATTAAAAAAAAAGTATATTTTAAAAATTCAATGTTAGGTATGAAGCTTCAGGGTATGCAGCTGTAAATTATTATTTAAAACAAGTTTTACCCTGAAAATGGTTTAATTATGCCTTCTCCGCAGGGAACAGCATGTAAAATAGATAATATCTAGTTTTAAATATGCATATTTCACCGAAGTTGCTCCGTAAATTACTGTACGTATTTAATTAATTTTTAAAAGTATTGATTAAAGCAATATGTTGTAATAAAATAATAGGAGAAATTAATTTACTTGTCAATTAATTTTGTATATGTCATATTCATAATTGATTGACATTTATTATTCGATTGATTATTCGATAAATTGTATATGTCAAACTGTATCACTTACGCGAATACCAATAAGGTTATCAAAATTAATTTATTATTTGATGATACTTATTGAAAATCGCAAATATCTCGAATTAAAATTTGTATTACCCTTATTTTATACAATCTTTTTTAACGCATTATGGTGGGCAGTAGCCCTACTCACGTGGAAATATATTTGAAATAAAACTGTTTGAACTGCATTCTAAGTAATTCATATACGCCATTTATCATATTTCGGAAGTATTAGGTCGTTGCAAAAGTTCGTGCGGACGCGGATCATTTTATTGCCTCCAAAGACGAGAGCTTCTATCGCCATGGTATACATTTGTTACCCGAAAGTGAGCAAAGGTTAAAGAAAGTAATGGAGAGTATTTTGATTAAAAATTTTCATTTGATTTGATGTATTTTTATGAAATGAAGCAATAAAAAACCGCACGGATTTATGCAAAGACCTAATATTTAGCAATAAAATTTATAAGAAAAACATTAATTGCCTAAAAGCTGTATTTTTTTTTTTTTTTTTTTTTTTTTATGTAACATTAAGAGTGATATGGATTATGTGTAATCGCGGGGTAAAGGTAACCTCAACTTATAACTAAACTCTAAAGCTGAATTTGAACATAAGAATCACCATATCTGTTGTTTGATTTTTTTTTTTTTTTAACCTTAGAAAACCCAATCAAATATGCAACAATGATAGATTTAGAAGTTTGAAAAATCGCTAACATTTCACTACGTCGCAGAATGCCACTCTTAAAACTGGAAGTTTTGTCACTGATGTACATTTGAACTCCATTTCTAAAACTTACTCTAGAAATTCTGTAAGTCTTGAAAATATAACTGTTTACACTTGTACCAAACGTTTTAGGTGCATCAGTTATTATTATTATTATTATTATTATTATTACTATTACTTTTGATATTTTAGCTATGTCTTTTAATTTCCAATGAAATTTAATAATCTGACCTTTTATTAGGTTTTCTTGGGATGGTAAGAAGTTTAAGAATTGATATAACAATTGAAAGCGTACGAAAAATTGTCCAACTCTGTCATGATTTGAGATATTTTAAAATTCAAAAATTCATAGTTTTAAAAATATTTTTACTATCTGGAAACTTCATTTAAATATCCCATAATATAGTGTTTAGGTATAGTTAGTATGCAAGGTCACCTTTCCCAAAACATGGAACAAGTGGAACCACGAAGCATAAATATTTCATAATGTTTTTCTTTAAGTGGCACAACAGGGCTACCACAGGCAACTGTTTTTTATTTGATAATGTTTTTTTTAAGTGGCACTACAGGGCTACCACAGGCGACTGTTTTTTATTTCATAATGTTTTTTTAAGTGGCACTACAGGGCTTGATTTTTACTCTTTCTGTACTACGATTTCCAAAAAATAAAATATATAATATATTTACTTAGTTAAATCTACAGTTTGCATGCACAAATTTATTGTAAATTTTATTTTATGGAAATAGTGGTGCGGACATAATAATAATAATAATAATAATAATAATAATAATAAAAATACCGCCTGTGCCAATATTGTAGTTAATCTTAAAAAATCTGATATTGTTTTATGTCCGGAAATATTCAAAACTATAAGTGTAATAGCAAATGAGCAAAGGGAGACGAAATTAGAGCTGTAACAACACGTTGTCACAGTTATCCCACTTTACTCTACATAATTTGCAAAGTAGTAAAATAATGTTTTATAAACAGCACTTTTTGTATATTCTTATAATTTCGTGAACGTATTTTCAATCACGCATATTTTTAACACTGATACATTTATGAATCTGCTGTTCATGTACATAATATTTATAAATTGTAACATAATTATCGTTATGTTTTTAATATTTAAACAGATAAATAATCCAAATCAAGGAAGTTTAATATTTAAAGAACTGGTATTTTAACTCATGACACGTTAACTAAAAAAAGTTATTGAAACTTTTTCATTTTGGTTTTCAGCTATAATAATTAACTCCGTCATATTTTAATAAATACTTTTATGTATGTAATAAGGGAAATATTTGAGAATTGAAAAAGTATTTTGGTAAATAATAAGAGTTTTAAAATTTTCGAAAAGTTATTTATTGAAAATGCAAAGTAAATATTTAAATAATAACTTTATTTTCCTTTTCAAAGCAACGGAAATTTTCATTACTTATGCATGTTGTAATGCCTTTGAAAACTTTTTATACTTTAGGAAAATATAATTTTTCCGAGATTTATTTGTTTGTTTATTTTATTTCAATATTATAAGTTGTGCACTGCTTGAAAAATGTGTAGGTTAACTTTGGTTTTGAAAGACTTTACGAATTATAACCTTATTTCAGTTGATATTTCTTTTGTTTACTTTATAAATTTAACATGAATTGTATATATTGCCTTATGTCACACATAAACAAAAACATTTATTAGTCTCTAAAATAATAATAAACCATTATGTTATAGCGTACATTCAGCGAATATATTTAATTAAATCACATATTTACTTAAAAGAAAAAGAGAAACTATATCTTTGCTACATGAAACATGTAAGTTAAGAAAATATATAAGAAATGTTAGACGGATTTTCTCCTCAGAAATATTTGGTCCCTTCCTAAATTAAATTACACAAAAGAGTTTATATTTATTTTTAGCAATACTTTATAATTTCTTTGGGTGTGTAAACATTATTTTTCGCATTTAAATAGTTCTAAAAACATCATAATTTCCTTTCGTCGTAACGTCTTTGAATGCTTTACATACTTTTAACATATCTGTACTTTATTCTGAGATTTATTAGTATAAAATATTTAAAAATCATTACGTCCAGTATAGTTATATTAAATTTTAATTACATTAAAAAACGAGACTATATACATTAAAAGAGCTTTAACTTTTTAAAGCTGTAACATAAACTATTACTTTATTAAATGATAATTCTACATATAAACTGTTGAATAAAGACGTCTGAAAAAGTTGTATCAACCCTCTGCCATCCAAAGAAATTTGAACATTTTAATTAGTAAATATGAAAAACTTGGAACATTTGATTCTTCTACAGCTAGGAATTTGAGATGTTACTCTGGATCTGCACCTATTTTCTATGGCTTACTAAAAATACATAGATCTCACTTCATTCTTGGTCCAATTATTGATTATTCTAAACCCTCTCTGTTTAATTTATTCCATTACCTATCTGATTATCTTAAACCTCTTACTTTGAATTCTCAGTTTAGTATACTTTCTGCTTATAGTTTTCTTGATGTTTTAAAACAAAACAGTGTGCCCCTCTGCTTGTTTAATTATTTCACTTGATGTAGTTTCTATTTTCACATCTATCCCTATCCCTTACGCATGTGATATTACCCATAAAATTTACAATAATATTTCTATCAACCCTTATTTAGATATAGATGCTTTAATTGAACTTATTTTTTTTTTTTTTTTGTTTAACTTCCAAATGCTTTATCTTTAACATTTTTTTTTTTTTATCAACAAATTAATGGCACTGCTATGGGCTTCCCCATTTCAGTTCGAATTGCAGAAATAGTCATGCAGATTATTGAAAATCAAATTCATCTGATTTACATGACAAAATTTATTTTTGGCGTACATATGTGGACGATATTTTTGTTATCACTGATAATCAACATGTTTCTGATTCCTTAATTATGCTAATTTCGTTAATGCATTTATTCAATTTACTTTATAATTAAACATTTGGGTACATTTAACATTTGGGTACTATGCAGTCCAGTATTATATCGGAAGAAACATCCAATAAAGGAAAATGTTATGTCTTAAGCTGATAGTTAACTGAAATTTTCTCAGAATTTGGCAGATAATTTAGACTCATAATTGTTAATTTCCATTTACTACTTTTAAAAATACACCAACACGGCATTTTGAAAATGCAAATAATGAGAAATAAACAAACATTAACGAAAGAGAAGACATCAACAAAATGAGACCGATAACTTTCATAATATAACATAATTATTTTAAAAAGAATTATATTAGTTTCTGTTTTGATGCACTGACATAAATATGTTACTGTACATAAATTTAATTTAATAAGGTTTTTAATTTTAATCTTCCATTAAAATATATTACTTAGTTAAAAAAACAAGAACATAAGTGATTTCATAAGTTTTATTTGAATTTGCCTCATACCTTAATCAAAATATACAAAATTGTTTCATTGTATAAAAGAGTTTCTCAGATATGAGATGTCAAAAAACTAATATAAGTCTCCTTCGAATGTTTCCCCATACAATAACAACAAAATATAAGTTGCTATTGACTAGCCTTGCATCGAAGTCTATGAATTGATGAGCGTCCAATAATCGCAATTTTATCGAGAAGGATGAATCTCTTCGGAAATTCCTCCAAAATGTCTCATCGGAAATAGTTAAATCCAATGAATTTCAAAAATTGATCCAATAAAAATCCGATGAAAAGACGTTATTCTCTTCAAGTATTCCAATGATTTGTTATAGATTCGATATCTGTTTTCGACGAAATTTTCCTCATCGAAAACTCGCCTTATTATAGGTATTGCTCGAAATGATATATTCATGTTATTACTCGAGCAAATTTCGAGGAGTCGATGGGAGTACGAGCAAAATACGATGGATGAAAGCTATAACGGTATGTTGTCAAAATTTAAAATCACGCACTGTAAAAAATAGGTTCTTAAAAATAAGTATGTATTGTCTCAAAATAGTCCCGAAACAATATATACTTAAATTTGGAAACCCATGTACTCATTTTTGAGTATATTGATATGATCAAAAATGAGGTTGACCAATAAGAATCCCAATATCCCCTTGTTTGACATGTCAATGTACTCAAAAAGAGTACATGAGTTTTCAAATTTAAGTATATGTTGTTTCGGGGCTATTTTGAGACAATATATACTTATTTTTAAGAACCTATTTTTTTACAGTGCGCTATAAAATATTTTATACACTAATTCTTGGATATTTTTCACTTTTTTTCTAAAATACTTTCACTATATATATGAGATAAAAATTGTGTAAAATTGCGGTGATTCAATTTTTATGCATACCGACCAGCAGGAGGCACTGTTGTAATGCAATTCAATCCCGTTTACGAAGAACAATATCGCAGGTTCTATGTTACATAAATGCAACAATTTTCATATGTGAGATAATGTGAAAATGTATCTTGATTCTATTTAGACGTACACAAGCTAATAGATAGTTCTGTATTAGTTTCTACAATGTTCCAGAAGGGTGCATCTCAGAATATATTAGTAAAAAATGCATGAAATTGAGTATATAATTTGCTAATTTTGCGATGGAGTGTTTTAAATTTTTGGAAATGGCAACTGGTAATTGGCCCTGTTATACAGAAGGCTATGAAAGAACGTATTGCGATAACTACAACGTACTAATTTATTTATTTATTTTATTTTATTTTATGTTTTAAGGTCTACATAAAATTTTCATGGAGGCATAAACGTTTCATCAATTAATTAAATGTTCTCTTTAAAGTATTAACTTTATTAAAATTTATTGAAACAAAACTTCAAAAGAGGGAAATAAAAAGAAAAAAGGGCACATATTTTCAGAAAATTCTAAATAATAGCATTTTTGACCGTTTTGTAGAACATACTTATGACACGAAAGATGGAGTTTACAGAACTGTAATAGTCACTAGACGTTCGAACATTCAGTGTGTTCCACGAGATTAGGTTGTTGAAAATCAATACAATATTTAAAAGCAAAATTTGATGTATTCTCATTTAACCGGTTTAGCGATTGAGCTTATATATACAGGGTGATTATAAAACAACTACCTCTGATATATAAGACCATAGCTATCATACCGTTCACAGTAACTGTATAAAATTTTGGTGGAAAGTATTTTGAGGTATGCGCTCAAGAATTATATAAAAAATAACAGTTAAACTCTAACAGTTACGGTTACAGTGACAAAATTTCGAAAATTTCAGATGGCAACACCTACTTTTTTTTAATTCGTATATGGTCTCCATACCAAAAAACCATAAATACCGTTGAAACGGTACCTGTAGCACGAAAATTGCCAGCTCTAGAAGAAAAGAGAAAACAACTGTGATGTTCCTACCAGAGCAAGACTAATGACGTCACATTTCTCACTGAGTCTTCAACTTAGAGCTCCTATAAACGCAAACCGACTTGTGGAGGCTGCTTTACAGCTTCAACGTGTGGATTATCTCCCATCTTAAATAAGAAGTGTGTAAAGGAGTGAATTGAAGATGACAACTTAAAAATAATCTTTGTTCAACCGACACTTTCACCGAAACCATCGCCATCTAACACTGAAATAAACTTTTGACCTTGACCAATGCAACACTTCTATGCTCAACTTGATATTGCCACCGCAAACCACCCTGTCTAACGCTGGATCTGACAGGTGACCTTAAATCTTCCAACTCAACACATCTGTGCTCAGTTCGACGCTGTCACTGAAGCTACTACTATTCCACACTAGATCCGACTGGTGAACTTCACTCTTCCATCTCAACACATGTCGTAGCTTACAGACTCACATCGAAAATGATGTCCAAACAAAAGTTCAACAAATTAAGTTCTGAGTCCTAATACATCAAATACTTTGGGTAGCCCTGTAAACGAATGATGAATGATTTTCACACCACAATCTACACAAAATACCTTTTTATACATATAAAAATGCGTTCATTCCATTTTGTTTAATGCAGCTTATGGAGGTTACACTGTACTTACCAGAAATTTCCCCCGTAGACATAATGCATTTGAATTCTCTTGGATGTTCTTGTACACAAATCATTTGCTGGACCTTAAAAATAAAAATAAAAATAAATAAATAAATAAAATATTTAGTTTGGACTTCCTACCGCTATTTGGTTTTGATGTATGCTGATAAAAGACACACGCACAAATCAACCAAAAAAACATAATTTTCGGATTCAGAGGATATTATTTAAAAACAACACCCAATTTTGAAAATTTGACCCTCAAAACAATACTTTATCTGTCATATATATGGGTAAGAGAAAGTAATAAACATGTTGACATGAGATTTTAATTAGACGATTTCTAAGCGTATAAGTGCTTTAATAATTTTTTTAAATATCTGACGAAACATGGATTAATGCATTTTTTATTTTTTTCAAACAATTACAGGTACTTTTATAAAAGAAAGTACGCATAACAAATCTGTAAATAATTAAAATTAATTTATATTTACTTTCCTTATAGCCACATTGATAATATTTTAAATAAAAATTCTAACGCATACTTTTTTTTCTTTTTAGTGGTTATGAATTTTTGGATTTTTCATAAATTTTTTGTATATATTTTACACGATGTATCGATCTCGATCAATAGATGTCAGCACCAGCGTCCTGTCGATTATCAACCATGAAATACAAGGGAATAACTGGCTATACATTTTCCAAATATACTTCTAAATATGAGGTTTTAAGAGAATGATTCAGCATAAAAAGTTAACATATACAAAGTTAACATTTAAAAAAATTTCCTTAAGGAAATGTGTTCAAGTATATTAGATTAAATTTTTGCAGTCGAAATATTTAGCAGTCGAAATTATGCTTTGATTAATCCTGGAGCTCCTCTCAATTCCATCTGGGTTGACGAATCAAATACAACGTAACGTCACTATCGAATCGTTACGACAAAATTTAATCGTAATGGATCCACGTTAGAGAAAAACATTGTATAGGTATTAGGCTTCGATATATATATATATAAGTAATAAGTACAAAACTCAGAATAAACAGCATAAAATTCAATAAACTGACAACGATTGTTTGGGGTCGCTAGAACACATGACTCTTCGTCAGGCAAACAAAGTAGGCTCGAGTACTGCAATCAAAGCGGCAACGCACCTAAAACAATAAAAAGAGAGCAGAAACACCCTCAAAACTATTTACTTGGTGCCAGAGGCCCAAAGCAGCAGTTCGTTGGCACTTTAATTGCAGTAGTCGTGTCTACTTTGTTCGCCTGACGAAGGGTCGTGTGTTTTTTCGACCTGAAGCAAATGTTGCGAGTTTATTGCATTTTATGGTGTTTATTCAAAGTTTTGTACTTATTACTCTGAACTGCCAGTTCTGTGGTGCTTTGTTATTACATATATATATATGCATGTTTCTTGTATACTGTAAAAGAAATTAAAAGCGCTGTTTGATGTTTGCTGATAAAAGCTAATTTTTTTATTATATTAAAAAAAAAAAAAAAAACATTGTTTTACGCTTGTTTAAATATAGTTATGTTTCCTTAAAAACAAAAAACAACAACAACAACAAAAAAAACAAAAAACAATTGTTTAATATATTTAAAAATATAAAGATATTAAAACATTTTGCTTTTTATCTAACATATTTTTTAACAATTCTTCAACTATCGATTTTGCGTAATTAACTTTAAACTAGAAAAGAGTAAACTTAAATAAAATAGAAAGAAAACACTTTATCGATGTTCAAATGCTTTGTGAATTTCACAGAATATCGAATTTATAATTTTAAGTGCAAAGTAATCTATCATTACGCAAATTTGCGAATTACGTTAAAGATTAAAAATTCTTTTCAAGAGATAATTTTGTAAATTTCAATAACAAATTAAGAAGCTTTAAGCATATTACCTCGTATTTTATTTCAATGGATGTAATTTTATAAAATTAATCAATAACAACCTGGCGTTTGTTATTATCACCTAAAATATACTAATTTAATTTAATATGTAAATGCATTAAAAATTGTGTCATGTGAACTATATTTGATTAACTGATTTAAATGAATATAATTAACTTGTTTAATAGTAAAGAATTTTATAGATAAATATTATTTTATGTCAACGAAATATATGTACTCAAAATCGTTGTTAATACTGATCACAAATATTTAAGTGTGTGCGTGTACAAATGAATTATTAAAAATTGCATTTATGTTATTTGTCTGCATTTTAGTTTTATAAATATTTAATTCTATTATTACAGTATTTAGATGATTTTTTTAAATTCCTGCGTACACCGCACAAACATATACAGGCATATATAGATTCTGCAGAAATGTAATGCATTTATTCATCAACCTGCTGAAAAACTGTACAAGGACAAAAGTTTTGTAAGTTTGGAATATGCATCAATGGAATCTTTGAAGATCTGTGTATATACTAACACATTAGATATTTTTGGAAAAGGGAAAAAATTCCCTTTTTTATCGAAACAATTTTTAAGAAAAATGTTTGAAAGAAATTGACAAAAAATAAACGCATACAGAATCCTATCATTCAAGCATTAAATAATTATGATAATAAAACAGATTTTTAATGTTTCAAATTATTCATAAAATTAATAAATAAACGTGAAAGTAACTAAAAATTAGAACAACAGCGAATTTAGTAATTAAATATGAGGATTTAATTTAAGAAATTTTTCCCCGGTGTTCTTATACAACTTAAATGTTCCAATAAATCCATAATTACATACTGAGGACAATTTGTCCTTTTAGAATGAGAAATGTCGCTTAAATAGATTAAAACTACTTGTGATTGTAAGTACAGTTGGTAACAAAAGTGTCCGAACACTAGCAAAACTTCCTATGTAAAAAAAGTACACTTCATTCGGTTTTTCTAAATAAATCCTTATCGAATCCTGGTCTTAGTCAGTGCAAGACCATGATTCTATTAGGATTTATTTAACAAAACCGTATGGAGTGTACTTTTTTTACATAGGAATTTTTGCTTGTGTTCGGACACTTTTGTTACAGACTGTATATATGAATAAAAAATTGTAACATTTTACGCTATTAATTTTCGAAAATGAATATTCCCTAAATATTAACTATTTAAGTCAAAGAATGAAAACTGTTGATGCATAATTGAAAAGTTTAAATTTTTGATCGTTATGTTTTGAAAGTATAAGAAAGAAAATACTTTATTCTCGGAATAATTCTCTCTCTCTCCCTCTCTCTCTCTGTATATATACATATATATATATATAAAGGGACATAGAAAGTAAAGTTTATAAATAATAGGTACATTTATTACGATTTTCAAAGGTAAAATTAAATTTTACACAAAGTTTGCTTTAAAATTATCTTATAAGACTATTGTATAAGAAATATTTCATTGTAGAATGTTATAAATGTTTTAAAAAATACAGAATATTTGTAAATAGTGCATTTCTAAACGAATTTTGAAAGAACATTTCTTTACAAAAGTCTTTTCAGCGTCTATATTCAACTAGTTTTCAGTAAAGTTGTTTTACCTTGCATTCCAAAAGATGAATTCTATTTTACTGCACAAAAAGACCATTTTATATTTTGAAAAAAATATTCATGTGCTTATTTTGTTAAAAGTCAGAAAGCAGGAAATGTCAGCTTGCGAGTAATGTCTCCCTTAATAGTCTCCATATATATTCCAGTTTCTATTACTCTGAAACTTGTTATGCAAGGATTTACGGCATTTGGTTTCGAATAATGCACATATTTTGCTATTCCACTTAGGAGAATATTTCCTTGTTACATATTCACAGAGCTGTTCATTTTTTTTTGTTAAATATATGTACCAGAAAAGAATATTTTAAAGAATAAATAATGATAAACTATATTCAGTGTAAATATCAAGAAAGGTTATATATCTTAACAAGTTTGTTTTCAAATGTAAACCATTGGAAAAAATTAAGCAATATGTTATTTAATCGAATTAAATTGAAAGAAAGTATTGGAAGAAGGTTATTTAAAATGTGTATAATGTAATTTAGAAAAAATCTATTTTGTTGAATAAATAATCCAATAATATTGTGTGATGAAACTATATTATTATAATAATGTTTTATGCATATTTTTTATTCTCTGTATGGTTTTATATTTACAAAGTGTCATGTTTAGTACAAAGTTTCTTTTTTTTTTCTTTCTTTACCTTTCTCTTTATAACTATACGTGAATACTAATACTATTTTATATTTGAAGTAATTATATAAATACAAAATGTGCTTGAAGATTTTTTTTTTTTTTTTTATATTTCTTTTGTGTACGCATAATCGTATTTAGATATTAGATATTTTATTAAAGAATATTTTAATTTAATAATGTTTTGGGTGATTTTAAAAATTTTAATAATGTTCACTGAATTTTAAATGGATTTTGATATGTGCTTGACCTTATTTTACTGAAAGAATTACTACGTTTAAAATCAAGCAATAAAGTAAAATTTTGCTTATTCAGTAGTACTGTTATTAAAACTTTTACACTTTTTTTGATCAATTTATATTTACAAAACAATATTTATTCGTTTCTTTAAATTATTGCTCTGTACTTCACTATAAGTAATAATAATAATAATAATAATAATAATAAAAAGTCTATATGTAATGATATAACATAAATACGTTTTTTAGATAATTATAATGTACATAAATAAGTATTCTCTTAAGAGTAACATTTCAAAGTTTGTAAAACATCTTTCTTTTTGAAAAGTATTGTATATATATATATATATATATTATGAAAAAAAAAAAAAAAAAAAACAGAGAAAATTTAATTTAACTACCTGACTGCTGCTGCCGGATATATCCGGTTACTGAGCTCTTCTTTTTTCCACATCACACTTATAATTCAAAATTATACAATTCTGAATATTTAACTTATTTGTCAAGTTTGCAGGTCTTAAATATTAGCCATAATGATTATAATGGTTTGCAGAGTTAAAATTTTAAACGGAATTGGAACTAAACACTGTTTTAATACAACGAAATAATTATACAGTGAAAACAACATTACAGATTTACTCCTTGCAAAGGCGGTCAGAGGGTTAAACAAATAATAGCAATTAATTACTGTTATTGGAAATTTGTAGAAAATATAAAATAATCATCAGTAAAATATATTAATTTTCTATTTCAGTATATAAAAGACAAATAAGACAAAAAAGACAAATTTTAGGCAATGAAATAAATTTTAAAGTTTAAAAATATACCATAATTAAAACTCCCACGTATTTATTTGATTAAGGAAACAATGTAAATTCTTTCGCTATTTTTTTTTTTTTTTTATTAGGAAAAAAGTATATGTAAAAACTTTACATACAATTATCGCTAGATAATTTCATATACATAAATATATGCACTAATTAGAAATAATGTTTCAAATGTTTAGAAAAAATTTCTTCATTATTCAGAAATCTACGATTTATACATAAGATTAAGCTAGGAGAGTTTGTGCACAATTCAACAAAACACTATAAAAAATCCAATATTAATTCTTTGCTAAATTATTGGTACATACTTTTGAAATGAACTTTCAATACAATTCTATACAATTCTATACAGTTCTATACAACTTCATTACTATTTTGTTGTTCTGCTATAATTTAAAATAACAGCTGTAATAAAATCAAGACAACTATTTTGCGCAATCTCATCTTATAGAGTAGGAGTGGAGATTGCACATGGGTCGGAGAGATTGCGCTTAATTATAACTATACTTAAATTGTTAATATTAATAATTGCATTAAAATGGCATTGTTGTAAGGTATTGGTAAACGAATATTTTTGTATTAGAAATGGATATTTCGATTTAATAATAATAATAATAATAATAATAAAAAAAAAAAAAAAAAAAAAAATATAAATTTAAAAATAATTATAAAATTTTTTAAGAAAAAATATTAAAGAAAAGATAAACAATTGTAAAACAACGTTAAGTTATTAGATAATACGTTTAACTTAAAAATTAACACATTTCTTATATATCTTCAATGTTTTCTTGTTTGCTGACCGAATCTCTTGTTGCCCACAATCCTTGCACTCCTTGTTGTTGAAGGTAATCGTGTAATCACCTGCCATAAGGTAACCTGTTCCAAACGGATTGTTCCCAGTGTGTGCAGTGCATTTCTGATCCAAAAAACGAGTAGCTCCTCGTGTGTATGCATACATGTCTAGTTCCGCCCACTTTTCAGCCCACAATCCACCAACCTTTTAATATTAAATAAAGTTTTTTTGTTCTTTTCGGAATCTTCCGCGCAAAAATGTTCAACACACAAAACCTAAATTTCACTTGGTTTGGAATCTTCCCTTTTTAATTTTGAAATCATTTATGTTTATATATTTTTATTTATTGAAATTTAGACGATTACAGTCTTAAAAAGAATTTTGGGTAGACTGATATTTTTTGCATACATTTAGCTTTATCGCTTCTATTTAAGCCGCCGACAGCTACACACAACTTGAGCATCATACATTAAAACATAGCAAAACTAAACAGATGATGCACATTAACGTTTAAGTACTTTGCGAGAAATTTCTTATAAGCTAACATTCGCATTCGAAAGGCTAATCCCACCAGAGGTGTGGCTTTTGTCGATCATGCCATTCCTAGAGCTGTCAACCTGATCCGGCAAATTGTTAGTACCGCCCATTTTTCTACACCACTTAATTTTTAGAGTAATTCTCTTCAAATATATTTACAATGAATTAAGAAAACAAATATTCTAAAAATTAAGTGGTGTAGGAAAATGAGCGGTACTATCAATTTGCTAGATTAGGTTGGCAGCTCTGCATTCCCGAATAATATTCATTTTCAGATTCTGGAAACAGTCTCCAAAAAGATGCGACGTCTCGAATGGGTTGAACTAGTCTAGTCTTTCGTCGAAGTTACTTCCTGGTACAGTTCAAAATATTCAACAAACTCATTCTCATTGTCTTGCCATTACCAATAAGCTACGAAATCTCTATTAGTATAGAATTTTATAAAAATCATTACGCAATATCTCCTGAATAGCAAAAGCGCAAACTCTCCCATGTTGGTAAGTGACATTGCGCAGTCTATTATTAAATAATTATTAGCCTTTAGAGAAAACCGTGATGATCGTACCGTTAGTCTAGGTTAGTGATTTATGACAAATCGTTTTAAAAAATAAATAAAGAAAAAAAAAAAAAAAAATACTTTGTACTACTACCATTGTACTGAAATTCTTAGGAAGGGTTGTGAAAATTAAAGTATTTATTTTTGAAAACGAGACAAATATAATTAAATACATTTTAAATAAAAAACCTAGTTATTTACTTCGTGCATCGTTTTAGATCTTTCAAAACCGGGCACCCGGTCCTCTTCAGAAACGAACTACTGTGCTTGAAACTTGAAACTGAGTGTTCCTCTGTTGATTTTTCAGCAGATGGCTCCATGCTCCGTTTGGGGCTACTGCGCCGCTGTCGTTGCATACGTCATAATTCGTAGATATTTCGATCGATTCACGGTAACTAAGCGAACTAAGCGAAAGATTAAAACTAGGATTAACGAACATAAAAATGACATAAAAACCGGAAAATATAATACCGCCCAGGCCAAAACACACAATAAACAAAATATTAAAATAGACTTTGACAAAACCACTAAAATTTCCGATTATGAAAATTATAATTATGCGATGTACCGTGAATCGATCGAAATATCTACGAATTATGACGTATGCAACGACAGCGGCGCAGTAGCCCCAAACGGAGCATGGAGCCATCTGCTTAAAAATCAACAGAGGAACACTCAGTTTCAAGTTTCAAGCACAGAAGTTCGTTTCTGAAGAGGACCGGGTGCCCGGTTTCGAAAGATCTAAAACGATGCACGAAGTAAATAACTAGGTTTTTTATTTAAAATGTATTTAATTATAATTATACTTCGTTTTTTCTATGCATTATGAGACAAATATATCCTAGACTCTTGAAGCAATCAACATATACATTCAAGTAGGTACTTCACTATTGATGTTGTACAACCACCTGAAATCGTAACTCCCCCCACTCTACTCTTTACCGCCGATCCTCTATGAGCGCAATCTCTCGTGCCACGCGATCTCTCCTAGCTTTACCTTATATTAAAAATAAATCACAAAACTTTAACATAAACACGTCATCCAAATTTAATAATGTTATTGAAAATTTATAGAAAACATAAACAAACTTTGGGAAAATATATTACTTTTCTATTTCAATATATAAAATGATAAATATTTCATTTTCTCGTTTCAATAACTCTTTGTGAAACTTTCAATATATGTGTCATTTAGTGACAACTTAGGTTGTTTGAGTAAAGAAAACTGGAATGGTGTTTTATGATCGAACTTTAAAAAAATATTTATACTAAATTTCAAAGACAAATAAATTTATAAATATTTTTAAATTTCAAAATGTATAAAGAAATGCAATTTGATCGATATTTTAGGTGAACTTTGATGTAAGTGTGTAGTTATTTTTCTTAAAAGAAAAATTACTAGGTTTTATTTCAGGAAGAAAAGTTAAGGATTTCAGGAATAATTTAGTTGATAGCGTGTAAAAAAAAAAAAAATGTCTAAAATAGATGAGAAAAAAGAAAAGACCATATTATTGGATTTGGATAAAATTTATAACATTGTAAAGTATGAAAGTTTTTCGTGTTCTTTCATATTAGGACTTCTGTCATATTGAAATTGTAATAGAGTCTCTTGGTATTGAAAAGCTTTAATATTTGGTTTTATGTAAGAATTAATATGTTTTCAACTGTTCATCAAAATGATCTGTTTTAGTTTTAAGTGATACTTGGTTATATACATAGTGGGTTATTATATGTATATATATATATTGTGTATGTGTGTTGTTGCCCTTTTATACGTACGTTTATTTATGTGTTGTTTAATTAATAAATAATTTTATACAGTGTTATCATTCTGTTATCACATTCACTATATATATATTTAGTTAAATTTAAAAAATTAATAATAAAAGTATCATTTTCATATTTTTGCAAATATTTTAATATGTAAACAAGACTTGATTCTCAAGCTTAAAATACATCCCGCGTAAACTGTGATGTACAAAAGTGTACAAACACTACTCATTATCTCTTGTTCATAAATATTAAAATAAAGCTAAACTAGAACTTATTACAAAGAAATATAATTTAAAAGTCTTAAAAAATTCAGATGTTTTCTTACAAAACTGTATTTATACTATCATAGCTGCCAACATTTGCTCTTCTACACAACAATAGATAAAAGTGAACAAACACTATTCATTGTGTCTTGTGCAATAATATTAAAGAAAAAAAAGTTAACAGGGACTTATTACAAAGAAATATCATTTAAAAGTTTTAAAATTTTCAGATTTTTTTTTTTTTACAAAACTGCATACACAGTATCATAGCTTCCATCATTTACATATTTTTGGCTTCCAGAAGAAAATATACGACACTTTTTATCAATTTCCGTAATTGTTTTCACTAATTAGATTTAAGAAGAATATTTACATTATTACAGCGTATTAAAAAAGCAAAAAAGTTGATAATCATTATCGTCCTTATTTTTTCTCTGCCTTGTTCAAGACATTTAACGTTCATAAATACTTCTAAAATTGTAAGTTTCGTGTAATGACTGGTTTAATGTAATCGTGGTTTCGGACTTCCATAGAATGCAAACAGAAATATTCCAGACCCAAAAGGTAGCTAGATTAATTCTTATGACAGTTTCATTTAACGGATTTACATTTAAATTCAAACTTTCATAACAATATCAATTATAATAGAAAAATAGCTTTATGCGTTATCAGTTTTTTCTATAAGAGGCCAAGACAATTGTAACAGAAAACCAGGTATAAAAGACAGACATTTGGTAAAAATATTCTAAAAAATCACTGCATAATTCTACATTCTATCTGGAATGCAAAGGACATTCTACCGCTATCATATTGATCCCAAAATATAAGTGTCATTATAAGTAAGGAAAATGCTTTAAAGGGATTAATAATACATACATACATATATATACATAAATATAACTAGCTGTACCCTGCCACGCTTTACAGTGGCACATACACGTGGACTGCCTATGCATAAATAAGGCAAAATAGTTAGCTTTCCAACGTTGGTTGTATTACCTTCATTCACAACTGCATCTCGCAAATGAATGTATTCTTCGGAGCGAAGTTTGGTCTGATTCAAACGAAAAAATAGCAAACGTTCCGTTTAAATTTTGGCATACATACCGACAATGTACTGGTGAAACAACTGACGGTATTTCAAAATATAATTGTCCTCGTTGCTCTGATTCATTAAGCGGTATGTGTAAAAGTTCACTGCACTACACTTTTTATTAATTTCTGCACCATTTACTGGATTTATCATTTTCACATTGTAATGATATCCATCGGCACCATCCCAGAAAATAACTGGATACTGCAAAGCATCGTAACAATGGTGAGTTTCTGCAACGTTTATCAATTGATTGTTTCTTTGATGGAGAACAATATCTCTAGGTTGGAACTGATCTCCGACTATGATAATTGCTACTTCGTCTATAGTTGGAGCATTATATCTCCGGACATATTCTCCAGCGGGCGTTTTGTCTGATTGAATAAGAATCTTGTGGGTACTTGATGGCACCATATCAATTGCCGTTTTGAACAAACGCACCAAATTGTTCTTTTCGTGAAGGAGCTCCTGTAGTTGCGAAATGATTGACCCTCTTAGCAACGATGCATTCCACAACGTGCATCGACCCGACTTGAACTATAATAAACAGCTGGATTGTACCGGAATGCAAGACGATGGAATTGCAGATTCAGATATGCTGTTCTTTGGGTTCGAGTTTCAGCTATCCTTAACTTCTTGCGTTCATTCCGTTGAGAACGAACCACATCTGTTGCTGAAGAACGCGACTGCCGTGCTCGAAATCGTGCATTCTCACGCCTGGATGCTCGTCTTTCTGCTGGTTCCGTGTTACGCATCTAGATGGTGCTTAGTCTGTTCCTCTCTCGTACGGGTGCCCGCTCTTCCTCAGTCATATTCGAAAGCCATCTTCACGATCCTTCTATGTGGCGAGTGCGACAACTCAAATTCGTTTTTCTGCGAGGCATTATTTCGGTTTTCACAGGAACAGAAGGAAGCCTCTTATGGCTCTCACAGTTTAAAAAAATGAGAGATAGGACAAAAAGGTTAATAACGAAAAATTTTCAGTTTGAAATGGCCAAAAAAATTCATGGCATTTCAGGCAAGCATTTATTTCGTTAACAGAGCATACACATTTTCGTTTCTTAAGATGTTAACATTACTGACTGAAAGGGAAACAGTTGAGAAGTATTTACATTGAAATATAGGTATAGCCCGAGATACGAAAGTTTGAAAAAAAAAATTATGACACGAAATCACAAAGCGTAACAGGCGAAGAATCCTACTACATAAACAATAATCGCAACAGGACATTTCGGAGCAAAAATGGGAAAGTTCTTTCCTTTTCTAGAAAACTAAAAATTTTATACAGATGCCATTCACTCAAAATCAAACATTTTTAACTATCGCGTGCTCATACATTCACAAAAATAAAAAAATTGAAACATCAACATTATTTTTATTTTTATTTTTATTTTTTACTGAGCACGCTCTTTTGTATAAAATTCATAGAAATCAAACATTTTTAACTACCGCCTGTTCATACATTCACAAAAATGAAAAAGTGAAATATCATCATTATTTTCCTTTTCATTTTTTATTGAGCACGCGCTGTATAAAATAAATGGTAAAAAAAAAAGCAAATTTGCAGTGTCAGTATGGCGGGTTTGCTGGTACCATTAAAAAAGCTGTTTTCTCGCAATAGCGGGTATGTTACTGACGCGAAAAATAAATAAAAACAATCTTTGAAGCGGATTGTATATCATGTCAAAACTTGAGTTCAATCGCTGCAGAACATTATGAGTTTTTGAGCCGTACACAAACCAACTTAACATTTTTAAAGGTATACATATTGAAAATGTTTGCATTCAATCAGATCTTTATTTTCTTCGTATTAAATATTCTGCGATGAATAAAATTTTCTTTTGCATCAATACACAAATCAGTTTCAACCGTATTTTGATTATCTGAAAAAATTCCGATTGTTCTTTCAGATCAGAAGTCTGGATTTGAACCCCAAACACAGCGTGTGGGGGAAATTAGTATACAAATATAATGAAAACAAAAGATGATAGCCTACTGTTACGGAGTTTGGATTTGCTATTCCAATAGTGTCGAGAGAAAAATTCTTCCTTGCATGCACGATTTTAATAAAATTCTTTCTGAAAAGCGTTTTAGAAGGAATTTGGTAAAAGAAAGAAACTCGAAGTACTAAGAGGGATAATATAACAATTTAAGTTGGTATCTTATACTATTAAGTGAGCCATATTTGTATATTTCACTGTTCTCGAAAACGGTAGCTCGGACAGTCACGAGATTTAACACAAAGGTGCCCCCCGAAGGGTCATTGTGCACATCGAAGTCAGATTTTCGAATATTTGATTAGTTTTTTCATAATTAATAAAAATGTGAAAATAATAACCTTCAAATTTCTGATAAAAAAGCCATTTAAATTTTAACATTTTATCCATAATTTAATTGTTGCCAATTTTTTTTCGACAAAATAATAATAATAATAAAAAATAAAAATAAAAAAAAACGTACATTTATTTAAAATGAGGAAAATAAATCAGAAAGATTAGAAAACAAATTAGAAATATCAGTCGTATCGTTACAAATAAGATACCAAATGAAAGGGAAAATTTTTGTAAATCCGATGCATTAAACAGCTTATCAATCGGATGATTAGTTTTTTCTTAATTAATTAAAATGTGAAAATAATAACCTTCTAATTTCTGATAAATAAGCCATTAATATTTTAAAATTTTATCCATAATTTAGTTGCTGCCAAATTTTTTTTCGACAAAATAATAATAATAAAAAAAAAAAAAAAAAAAAAAAAAAGTACAATTATTTAAAATGAGGAAAATAAATCAAAAAGATTAGAAAATAAATTAGAAATATCAGTCGCATCGTTACAAATAAGATAGCAAATGAAAGGGAAAATTTTTGTAAATCCGATGCATTAAACAGCTTATCAATTGGACAATTAGATTTTTTAAAATTAACTAAAGTATGAATTTTAGGTGGCAACAGCAGAAGATTGTATGGAAACCGTTAGGAGAAAAAAAATGAGAAATCTGCTTCACATTAAGTCACATGATTTTTAAGTGGGATTAAAAATTGCAGTTTTCAAATTCTTTTAAATTTTCTCTCACGAACACAAAAATATAATATACAGCCTGTACCCCACAAGACCAACTTGCATTTCAAATTTCCTCAATTATTTTGGTTAATAAACAAAAGTTATTATTTTTTTTTCAAACTAAGTTTTATTCTATCTTCGAAAAGATTTATGTGATCATAGATATAATAATATATATAGATCTATCATCCCCATATTATCGTGCACAGATTTTTGATGCCGAAAAAAAGCTTTTGAATTAGCCATTAAGTAGTATTGAAGGAAAAAAAGGAAAAAAAGAAGAATGAATTTGAAACTATATCTGGAGCTTTTCATTCACCTTTAGTTGCCGAAACGTCAGTGGAGGCCCGACATTGAGACTCAAAACGGTTTTGGGCTGTGTCTGTCTGTCGCGCGATAGCGGCCGCAAAAATAGCGCTATTGACTTGAAATTTGGTACATGTGTTCATGAGCACTACGAAATCAGCTGTATAGTTTTTGGTATGTACTCCATTTGTAGTTCGTATACAGGGACACGCCAAAGTTTTTCTTATCATTACGGCCTATGGGAGGAATTTGTATGTATCGCGATAGCGGCCACAAAAATCACGCTATTGATTTGCAATTTGGTACACGCGTTCATGTGCCCCACGAAATCAGCTGTATAATTTTGGGTGTGTATTCCATTTGTAATTCGTGTACAGGGACACGCCAAAGTTTTTCTTATCATTACGGCCTATGGGAGGAATTTGTATGTACCGCGATAGCAGCCACAAAAATCACGCTTTCGACTTGCAATTTGGTACACATGTTCATAAGCCCAACGGAATCAGCTGTATAGTTTTAGGTGTGTATTCCATTTGTAGTTCGTGTACAGGGACACGCCAAAGATTCTCTATCATTACGGCCTATGGGAAGAATCTGTATGTACCGCGATAGCCGCCGCAAAAATCAAGCTATTGACTTCAATTTTTGCCGAAACGTCAGTGGAGGCCCTCTGTTGAGACTCAAAAGGATTTTGGGTTCCGTCGGTCCGTCCGTCTGTCTGTCTGTCTGTCTGTCGTGCGATAGCGGCCGTAAAAACCACGCTATTGACTTGAAACTTTGTACACATGTTCATGATCCCCACGAAATTAGCTGTATCGTTTTGGGTGTGCATTCCATTTGTAGTTCGTGTACAGGGACACGCCAAAGTTTTTTTTATCATTACGGCCTATGGGAAGAATTTGTACACATATTCTTTGTACACATAAAACTCTGTACACATAAAACTTTGTACACATATTCACGAGCCCAACGGAATTAGCTGTATAGTGTTAGTTGTGTATTCCCTTTGTTGTTCGTGTACAGGGACACGCCAAAATTTTTCTTATCCTTACGGCCTATGGGAAGAATTTGTATGTACCGCAAAAGCGGCCGCAAAAATCCTTCGATTGACTTGCAAATTGGCGCACACATTCCAGCTTTCCATATAAGTAGCTGTATAATTTTCATTGCTATATTTTTTATAAACTGTGTACAGGGACACGCCAAAATTCTTAACATTACGGCGTATGGGGTGAATTTCGTTTAAACGCATTTTAATATCATTACTTTGCAATGAAGAAAATGAAACTAGAGTACGTGAGTAAGATGCTTAAACATATGTTGCTTGAAGAAAATATGTGCTCTTAAGCTTTCTAATTAATGTACAGGACCTTACAAAAGTGTTCTGACAATGTCACTTAGTCATCCAAACGATGTTAAATTTGGAACAATTATCAATTTTAAACGCAAAATAAGCTGAATATTTTTTACTGGTGTATACAATGTTTATGGTTCGTTTACAAAGACACACGAAAGAATTTCGTAACATTAGAGCCTATGGAGGAATTTTTTATTTAAGAGCGCACTTTAATGCGTTTATGCTGAATTGAACTTAATAAAGTTAACATTCATTATAAAGATGTTTAAAATCATGTTTACTTTTAAAAAGGGTTATGTATAGACTAAATAATTTATAGGACCACACGACATAATTCCGAGTATGTACTGTAATCATCCAAATGATGTCAAATTAGTTTGAAAGATTAATGAGTTATAATTAATTAGATTTATTCTTATTATTGGCGTTTATAATGACTGTGGTTACCTTTCCGGGATACATAAAGGAATTTCGTACTTTTATGGTGTATAGTTGGTATTTCTTAAAAGTGTATTTTAACATGGTTACACCCCATCAAATATAATGACATTTTATTAGAATTTTAAAAGCCTGTTTTCATGTTGAAAATTGTGGGCATAGAATTGATAATTAGTTTAAAGGTTACGCAAAATATTTCCGATATGCTATGTTTTTTTTGTATGAAATTCGGTATTTATGAATTTCCGGGAAATAATACAAGACCGTCGTTTAATAAGAATGTATATTGTTGCGTACTTGGGGGTTTGTAAGTTGTCCGAGAATGAAAGGCGAAACTTGCAAAAATTCAGTGATTTATTCACAGAAAGTTCCAGAAGAATACAGGTCTATAAACCAAGTATCAGCTTCAATTCAACCAGTAAACATAGCTTAAACAACAGCCGTTAACAGCAAAACAACAGTACAAACTGTTTAGCAATAACACATAAAGCAAGTCTCATTCAAAGAGGCTCAAAGCAAAGTAAGCATTTGACGAAACCGACACAGATCTGAGATTGGAAGCCTTGGCTAAAAAAATGCTCCTTTTATACTATTCTATCGAACACAGACTGTTCTGGAAAATTATCGTATCTCATCAGCCAATGAGATTAGAGATTCCATATTTGGTATATCCCTAATAAGGACTTTCTCGCCAAGGTCGCCAAAAAAATCGCCAAGGAGGGAAACAGTCGCAAAATTTGGCGCCAAATCCATTTCTTCCCTTATTGGAGCTTTTCAATTCGTTTTTAAAGGAAAATTAGGCTATTTTAACGCTAAAACGACTAGAAATGCACAAAATTAGCATTTTATCGACTTACTAAGCCTCTTTGAAAAAATTTATACAAAAATAAATGCAATTATTTACAATTCCGTAACACTTTATATGATATACAAATAGGTATAGAAAGAGAGATACAGCGGGGGGTTGAATCCGGGAATACAGGAATGTATCTGATTATGGTAATAAGTCGATCGAATCAATATATACTATTATATAATAAGAAATAAATAAAAATGGTATATTGAAAAATGTCTGATGCAAATAGGACGTTGAGGCTCCTGATCTGCAGATCAACTAGTAAATAAATTATTCATGAATTTTATTTGCTAAAACATTCGTGTGTATTCCCGTGTGTATTCACTCGGGGAAATACTGCCATATTTTGGTAAAATCGACGTCTTTTCCCGAGTGAAAAGGAATCACTTTTTTCTCCCTAATGATCAATCTATATATTATTACTATATCTATGTATGTGATACGATGCATTAATAATTTGGGTTTTTAAAGTATTTTTAAATAGATTATTTAAACTCTATGAACCATATTTTTATTTTATCAGTTTCATTAACAGATCCTGCTGGGCGATTTTTTAAATTTTGGTGTTGAAGTACACCGAACGTTTTTCGACAAGAAGTTTAATATAGCAACAGCCATTTTAATCTAAGTAGCGCATCAAATATATAAAAACATAAATGATTTATTTTAAACACAAAATTTACAGAACAAATGCAGTTTTAAGGATAGGAAATTTATTTCCACAAGCACTATTTTAAACCTAAAAACCATTAAAATATAAGCAGAATATAAAGGATTCTTATGCATAAACAAAAAATCTTCCCCTTTTCATACAAAAAAAAAAAAAAAAAAAAAAAATCCATCGCTAATATGGCGACAAAAATTCAAAAGCCGCCACTGGAGCGACATATTAAAGTTGTGTAACACGATAATGTTTACCTATTTATTTATTTTTTTTATATAATAATCACTATGCTAATTTAGCATACAAACAAATGAGCCTCTGTGTGTTACTGCACTTGCACGCTGTCGAACAGAAATATTTGAAAAATTCAAATTAATATTTAAATAAATAAATAAAAATATGTTTAATGGGAAATATATATAACCATAAAAAGATTAGTTGTCTAAAATACGGCAGAAATAGCGCTCCTAGCATATTGTTACAAGACATTAAGTCTTATTGTTACAATGGATTAAGTCTAAAATGGTGACAAAAATTCAAAAGCCGCCAAAGAGAACTACACTGATGGAAAAAAATATCCCAACACCAAGAAAAAATTATTGTACAGTAATGAAATTTCAGCAATACATTCGTCTAGGTAACATATTTAATTGATTAAAGTTTCAAGATCAGAGGTAGAGCCATTTCAAATGTGAAATGTTGGTACATTAGTAACCGGTGTAACCTCCAGAATTTTGAATGCAAGCATGCAAACGTGCATGCATTGTGTCGTACAGGTGTCGGATATCAGTTTGTGGGATAGAGTTCCATGCCTGTTGCACTTGAGCGGTCAATGCAGGGACGGTTAATGCTGGTTGTGGATGACGCTGGAGTTGTCGTCCAATGATGTCCCATACGTGCTCGATTGGAGAAAGATCTTGTGATCTAGCAGGCCAAGGCAACATGTCGACACGCTGTAGAGCATGTTGGGTTACAACAGCGGTATGAGTGCGAGCGTTATCCTGTTGGAAAACACCCCCTTGAATGCTGTTCATGATTGGCAGCACAACAGGTTGTATCACTAGACTGACGTAGAAATTTGCAGTCAGGGTGCGTGGGATAACCACGAGAGTGCTCCTGCTGTCATACGAAATTGATCTCCAAATCATAACTCCAGGAGTAGGCCCTGTGTGTCTAGGCCGCAGACAGGTCGCTAGCAGGCTTTCGCCTGGCCTCCTTCTAACCAACACACGGCTATCACTGCGACCAAGGCAGAACCGGCTTTCATCAGAAAACACAACAGATCTCCACTCCGTCCTCCAATGAGCTCTAGCTTGACACCACTCACGTCGCATACGGCAGTGGTTTGGAGTCAGTGGAATGCACGCTACAGGGCGTCTGGCTCGGAGCTGTCCTTGAAGTAACCGATTTGTAACAGTTCGTTGTGTCACTGTGGTGCCAACTGCAGCTCGAATTTCAGCTGCAGACGCAGTACGATTAGCCACAGCCATACGCCGAACACGGTGGTCTTCCCTCTCAGTAGTGCCACGTGGCCGCCCAGAACCCGGTCTTCTTGAGGCAGTACCTTCCCTTGACCACTGCTGCCAACACTCATACACAGTGGATACATTCCTGCCAAGTCTTTCTGCAATATCGCGGAAAGAAAACCCACCTTCTCGTAGCCCTACTACACGGCCTCGTTCAAACTCAGTGAGCTGTTGATAATGGCTTCTTCGTCTTCTTAGAGGCATCCTTGACTAACATTAACCCACTACGTCAAATCTCAACTGTAAATAACGATCACGAACCTTACAGCGCTTATTTAAAGCAAACCTCATTTGCATATTCATAGTGTCGCTACTAGCGCCACACTTATGCGCGTAGCTCGAAATTTGAATCGACGTCATCTTTCATATGTATAAACACGCCTACCAAATTTCGTTTATCTAGCACAGCTCCTTCCTGGTGTTGGGATTTTTTTTTTTTCCATCAGTGTATATTAAGGCTGTACTATCAGGTTTACAACCCATGAATTATATATAAACACAAAAAATTAATTGTCTCATGTGACAGACGTAGCCGGTCACAGCATATTGTAATATTTGGCGTGAAATTGCTGTCATTTAATCGTTGATTGGATAAACAAAATAAACATATGAAATAACGTAAAAGCAAATATTATGTTGTCTATACCCAGTTACATTTGAGTTCAGTCCGAGTTACAAGTGAACAACACGTATAGTGTTGTTCACATGTAACTGGGATTCAAATATAAAAGGGAAACTCCAATTTTTTCGATACTATCTATTTCGAAACTGTTATATAATAAGCACCTAAATGGAAGCTCATTGGTAAACTATTGTCGCAGGTAATAGGGACAATCGCCCGAGTTGCAGTGGATGACCAAATCGCTTCCGAATGCAGCAGGGACCTGGAGCTGATTTTGAACAATTTCAGTAATTTATTTTATTTTATTTTTATAAAGCTATACAGAAAAGAGTTTCCTTTAAATTTAGTGGCCAGCGAAGCGGGCAAAGCCTGCTAGTGTAGTTTTATAGCCTCAAACAATTTTCCTCGCTTTACGTTATTAGAAAAAAAAAATAAGAGTATGTTGCCAAATGTTCAACTGTAAAGTTATATGAAGTTGTACAATAAATTATTACGTTATTATTATTAAACACCTACATATTTTCAGAAAAATGAAAGTTATGGAAATTTTACAAGTGATCTCAAAATTTTTTTTAATAAAACATCTTCTTATATTTAGTTAAAAAAAAGAGAAGAAAATTTTAAAATATGCACGTATTGTTTTGATACATTTATTAAAACTTTAACACAAGTAAAAGTTTTTTTTAAACATTAACCATTATATACGATTACAAAAATACATGTTAAAATTACAAAGCTTTTCGCCATAATTTAATGGTATCTTCAGGTACAGATAATAAATCGTCTACAATACATATATATACTTATATCTATATATATATATAAATGAAATTCTATGTTTTGATTGAAGATAAACAGTGCCTTTGAGAAACCAAAAAACAGGTTTCAATTGTTAGGAAACGAGCTTGTTTTAAGGGTTGGAAACCAGGTGGAATAAAAACTAGTATGCTGTGGCCACCACAAGACTTTCTTCTATATTTTCCTATACATATTCAATCAGTAACAATATTTAAAAAAAAAAATAATAATAATAATAATAATTTTTTTTTCCTTTTTTTTTTTTTTTTTTTTTTTGTGAAAACTAATACATATTCAATCACTAACAATAATAATCACTAAAAAAAAAAAAAAAAAATCGAAATTTTTTCTGTTTTTTTTTTTTTTTTTTTTGTTAAAAGTAAAAAAAAATCGATAACTTTGTTTTAAATTATCACAGATTTATGGTTCAATCATTCGTTTTAAAGGTATTGACGAGATCTTTCGAATGATACCCATCTTCAAAATTTAACCCCCCCGGGGCGGTACTTGCCCCCCAGGGGGGAAACCGATGCCCCCCCATGCACAATTTTTTTTTCCTAGTTAACTACTACTATCATCAATAATTCAAATTAATTTTACAATCACAAGTTTAAAATAACTCTCATTATGCCCATTTATACGGAATTTTGTCCTATGCTGCCATGTTAAAAATTTGCATAAAATGCGATTACAGCGCCACCTGTTGAGCTATTGATCCCCAAATCTAATGGGCACCAGTTCATGTCAGGGTGCAACTAAATATGAAGTTTGGTTAAATTTCATTCATATGTTCGTGAGATACAGCGTCCACAAAAAAATGATACAGACACACAGACAGACAGACAGACAGACAGACATTTTCTAAAAACTATCAATTCGTGTTCAGGACATCCCAAAACGTGTAGATCCGTCAAAAAACGGAGGTCGAAAATTTTCGCGAATCCAATACTTTCTCTATATTACATATAGAAGAAAGTAAAAATCTTAACTTAATTTGCAAACATTCGTGATGTGACAGTCTCTGAAAAAACTAGTGTGGAAATTTCAATTCCCAATTGCAAAATAACGCCCTGGAAAAATTTTATAAAATTTTACTTTTATAACTTCGAGAATACAAACTTCATTTATTTCTTCTTATCTAACGTCATTCATAATGAGTGTAGACTGATAAAGTTTCATTAATTACATTAAACTGCACGTAAAAAAAAAAAAAAAAAAAAAAAAAAAATTGTACAAAAAATAAAAACTCTTCAGCTTGTCTGTGTTATGCAACTAATATTCGTTAAATTTAACTTTTTATCTAAAATTTTACTTTTAGTTAATATTATGATCATAAAGTCATTGTGAATGTTTCTTAATTCTTTTTACAAAATGAAGTAAAAATAATGGAACATTTTTAAAATTTTTCATAATTATAAAACATGTTTTAAGAAATTACACATACGTTAATAAAAATAAAATGATTCACTTTCAATAAAACTCGCTTAACGTTGTTATAACGTATGTGTTCTATTTTGATATTTAAAAGTAATTTTACAATGTTATTACAGAACAGTAATTTTACAAGGTTATTATAATAAAGATTTTATTTTATCTTCTGAAACAAAGGTTTTATTATCACGAAATAAAAGGCTTCTTGTCAGGTAAATATTGATAAATTGTAATTTAATACGATATCTTTACCGTATATTCTAGAGAATCTGATTTTAAGTAATATTTCTGTAAAAAAACAGAATAATAGATACATTCTGTGGCACCATTTGTCTTGTGAATGCTGTAATACGACTCTTACACGTCAGCCACTAATGCGAAACAGCTATAAATCATTACGTATATGTAGAAAGCAATCAATCATTGTAATAAGTATTTTGTAGAAGAAACGTGGAACAATTGGATCTAAAGAACTATGTTATTGTCATATGTTATTCTTGTTTTTACAAAATTGAAAGTGCTTGATGAAAACTTTTTTCCAATTTACTATTAATACGGCAAAAATACTTGTAATTATCAATTTCATTATTATACATTTAAAAAATAAATAAATAATTAAATAAAATAAAAATAAAAATAAATAAAATAAAAATAATTAAATAAATAAATAAAATAAATAAAAGCAGCTGGAATTAATTCAGATGAAAAAAAAAGTTAATAAGTATTCTTAAAAAAAGTTTTTAGTATAGTTAGATTGTAAGAGAATCTCATTAGCAGTGTACAAATCATATTTAGTAACAAACATATAAATAAGTCAGAGGAAAGGGCGAGTATTAAAGAGTAATAATGTGCTAGAATTTTGTTTTATAATTTTATGTTATTACTAGTAATTGTATATAATAAACAAAAGGGCTTTTTTATACTTTCTTTCTGTATTTGTGATGACTTATCTTGTGTTGATAAAAAGGGGGCTTATCAATCTTGAGCCGAAACAAAATTACACATTTTTATAATTTAAGATTTTATTTGCAAAGTTTTGATTCTTTATCGCTCAACATTTTTTCAGCGTATTTTGCTTTCTTCCTTTACGATTCCTTTACACTGACGGTTTAATGTCGTCAAACATAAATTAATAAGTTAATAACTACGCTTTAAATTATAATATCTTATATAGCGTTTCTCATTTTGTATCTTATACCTTTTAATATCTTACATATATACAATTTTGCCATATAATTGCTATATAACAAAGTCTTATGAATAAAATAGATTTAAAAGAGTTAAGAAAAAGGCAAAATGGAATATGTATTATAAAATAAAAATTGAATATAAAAAGAAAATCGAATATACGATAATATAAATTGAATATCAAATGAATATCGAACACAAATTTCTTTCATTTATAACATTTACTATAAAATTACATTTCATTATAAATTAGGATATTATGTAAAAATTAAGTAAATAATAAGTAAAATATCGAAAAAGTTTTTGTAAAATTTTGAAAATTAATTTATAGGTATTTACTACTAATATTTCTAACACACTAAAATGTAACAGAAGCCATTAAATGTATAATTAAATCATTTCTAAATTCACCAAATCATACATTTTCACGAAAAAAAACCTATTTTCTCAAGAAACTTTTCGAACTGAAAAAGAAAAAAGGGATGTGTGAAAAATTCTGCATGGATCGCAGCTTTTCCATATTTTTACGTGTGTTTTGTTGTTTTGCCACTACTTTTTGAGAGATCCTTAACTAGCAACTTTGTATCAAAATATTTTTTTCAGTACTTTGTATAACTGTAATTATTCAATTGACAGTTGCTAAAAATAGAAATTTTAGTAAAACAAAGGCTTTTCACTTTATTTAATTGTATGGCCCAACTGTAGAGCAATTGTTTCGATGGGCATATTCATTTTCGCTGATCACAAGTTATCAATGTACGTTGAATGATAGTTTGGCATTGACAAACTATTGGATCATACACGGAGTGATCAGTTTAAAACAGTACCCGTTGTTTTTTCTTATTACCCTTAGCTCTGACGGATGTGGTAACTATTCTGACACTGAAGTATAATTTACTGAACCTTGTTTAAGTGTGGGAGACAATTTCTAACACTGTTGAACTGCTTTATAACTTTATTTGTGAGATAAAACAGAAGTGGAGACGTACAGTGTTACTTAATCCTGTGATAATTTTATGTTTCAAAAAACATAATTTAATTCAGATTTTTTGCATTATCATTCCATACAGAAAATGTTGAAAATGTTCGCCATCATTTTGAATGGAAACATGAACACGTGGAAACAAGTTTTTTACACACTTCGCAGCATTATTGGTGTTATTAACGAGATTTCTTTAGTTATGATCTGCTTTAATTCATCGATGTTTGCAGGATTTCTCTGAAAACCCTACGAAATTATAATGTAAAAATGATAACAATAATGGAAATGTAATGTAGTAATGATAATGTAAAAAATTTGAATTAAATTTTATTTTTCATAAACAAAATTATCACAGGATTAAATAACATTGTGCGTCTAAATTTCTGTTTTACCTCACAAAAAAAGTTGTAACAGTCCATCAGTTTTAAAAAGGGCCTGCTTCACTCACCGCCGCCGGAAACCGAAGCTAATGTTATCTATGGTAAATTTTTCTTTACAAATAACTTATTAACTAATACATATTTTTAAATTCTGTTTTCACATTCTGAAAATTCCCAGCTGTTAAATTGACAGACCTTTTTTTAAAAAATTATAACAATAATGGAAATGTAATGTAGGAATGATAGTGTAAAAAATTTGAATTAAATTTTGTTTTTCAGAAATAAAATTATCACAGAATTAAACAACATTGTGCGTCTAAATTTCTGTTTTACCTCACAAAAAAAGTTGTAACAGTCCATCAGTGTTGGAAAGGGCTTCACTCACCGCTGCCGGAAACCGAAGCTAATGTTATCTATGGTAAATATTTCTTTACAAATAACTTATTAACTAATACATATTTTTAAATTCTGTTTTCACATTCTGAAAATTCCCAGCTGTTAAATTGACGGACCTTTTTTTAAAAATTATTTTTTTTTATATATATCTTATTTTGAAGCTGCAAAATACGAATTTTCAATATGTGAATTTTTTCATTTTGCAATTAAAAAAAAAAAAAAAAAAAAAAAAAAAATCTGTTTTTAAAAAAAGTCTGTCAATTTAACATTTGGGAATTTTAATAATGTGAAACAGAATTTAAAAATATGTATTAGTTAATAAGTTATTTGTAAAGAAAATTTCCCCATAGAATAACATTAGCTCGGGCTTCCGGCGACGGTAAGTGAAGAGGGCCGTTAAACAAGGTTCAAACAGTTATACTTCAGTGTTAGAATAGTTGCCACATCTGTCATATTTATGGGTATTCAGAAAAACCAACAGGTACTTTTTTAAATTGATCACCCTGTATATGTATATATATATATTAATAATGGCAGTTACAATTTGGTATTTATTTTTTATTTTTTATATACTTTCGTGTGAAAAAATAACGCCCTCAACGTTCTTTTATTCCATGTAACAATATATTGTACCTTCTTTAAAGTTTCGCCAAGAATATAAATAAAACATTTTATTCAAATTAAACATATTAGTTACTTTTATACGCATAACACTGCTCGTTATGGTGGCTCAACCGCCTTTACTCAGTAAAAAAAAAAAAAAAAAAAAAAAAAAGCCTATAAATGGAACATAAAATGTGTCTTTGGGACAACTGACGGTATTTTAACTAAGTAAGTGCTAGCTGTCAGAACCAAATATCAATTAATGGTTTAACGCCTCATGTTTGTAAGCATACTTCACATGTAACAAGAGCTTGAATCTTGTAATATTAGAAACAGAGTACGAATTATTCTTTAATTTTTTATGTCATATGCACATGCTTAAAGATTGTAAAACACACTAAATTACTACCAAATTTTATAAAAGTTGACTGAGAATGTAAACAAAATGTTACACGAAATTTTTAGCTTAGTTACTAATATAAAGACAAAATGTTTCCTTAGATTAATCTTTTTTTTTTTTTTTTTTTTTTTTCCATATACATAGTTACGAAAATTGTTGACTTTCTTGCATGAAGAAAGATTAAAAATATATACATCATATATATATTCTTTTATTAAGCCCCATCAAACATATTTTTCATGAAAAAGTATACAGTTTCAGTGGACTTTCATAACATTAAACGTATTTCATACTTTTATGATTTTATTTTAATATGCCAAATGATAGTTTACATAGATATCACTATTATTTTATTTATTGAAGAAATGTTAATTTTCTTGTTCGATTAAAAATCACTTCGTAAAATTTCAAACCGGAAAAATAATTAAAAAATAGTTTTAGGAAAATAAATAGTAAAATTGGTTTGCTATTGCTTTAAAATCTATCATAGGAATTTAAAGTAATATAACAAATCTATATAAAACAAATTTCACTATTTAATCTTCTAAAATAATTTTTATTTTTATGACAGTTATCACATTTTATAAAATATCTCCTAACAAATATTTTCGTTAAATTTTCTGATGTTTTACATAGCGTATAAGGTTGCTATTCATATCATTTAATGACTATTAAAATATTTTAAGTTATAATCCTACAAATATGCTTTATTGTTTCCGAAACAAACCGCTGAAAAATAATGTTCCAAAATTCAAATATATCTAATACGATATTTAACATACTTTCCTCATTGTTTTAAAGAGATTTAACAATTTAATACTTTCATGCGACTTATTTTGAAAATTGCATTAATAAATTGTTTGCTGTAAGGCAAAACATTTTACATTATTCTTTTAAAAAGCTTTACTTATGTTTAAATATATATATTGAAAGTATTACAAAATAAAATTTATTAAATATAATTTGTCTTCCAGCAGAAGCCTCTGAATTATAACTCGGTGTAATAAATACGTATATTTTAATGAACCTCTGTGGAAAATTGTATATTTATTAAATTGATATTTAGGAGAATATGTTAAACGTAATATTTCAAATGTATACTATGATATAAATAAAAATTACTTAGAACTGTGGTAGTATCTGGAATTTTTGTATGTTATATTAAAGGGAATTTCCTCTAATACTAGCAAATAATTTAAATTGATTGATTTAAAAATTTCAGTTTTATATAATGTTTGATTCATACAAGAAATGTTGTATTTATTTATAAATCATTTCAAAATAAATAATTGAAATATTCGGCAAGTTAAAATATAATAATTTTCATTATTTTGATACGAAAATAAATTCTGCTATAAAATATATTAGAACAGATACCACAAGATACATTTTTATTCATTGCTAAATCTTATACTATTAAGCGAGCAATATTTGTATATAAGTATATTTCACTTTTCTTGAAAACGGCAGTTCGGACAGTCACGAGATTTAACACAAAGATGCCTGATTGTGCACACCGAAGTCAAAATTTCGAATTTTTGTTTAGTTTTCTTTTAATTAATAAGAATATGATAAGAATAAGCTAATAATAGCAAAAAATTAGCCATTATAATTTTATCCATAATTTAGTTGTTGAAAAAAAAAAAAAAAAAAAAAAAAAACACTTATACTATTAAGTGAGCAATATTTGTATATATGTATATTTCACTGTTCTCGAAAACGGTAGTTCGGACAGTCACCAGATTTAACACAAAGGTGCCCCCCGACGGATCAATGGGCACACCGAAGTCAGAATTTCGAATTTTTGTTTAGTTTTCTTTTAATTAATAAAAATATGAAAATAATAAGCTAATAATAGCAAAACACAGGAAAATAAATACATTCATCTAATCGTGAACAATAAAAAATTACAAAAAAAAAAAAAAAAAAAAAAAAAAAAAAAAATGCATCTCACAAAAATTGACGTCATTTTTAATTTAAAATTTCTTTTACACATTGATAAAGTGCTAATACGCAAGCGAAGTGATGACGTCACTGGCCGTTCCTGGATGCAAGAAAAATATTTCCTATGTTAAACGTCTATTGGATTTTCTGTAAAAAAATATTAAAAATCGAGGAAAATTATTTCCCGATTTTAATCAACATATTTAGGTATAGGTGTGTATTAGTTATCATGTCCATGCGTTAGATTAAGTTATTTTAGTTGTAAAATTGACAAAATTTGAATTTTTAATTTCAAAACTGTAGAAAAAAATGGCAAATTTCCATATTCGATTGAAAACAAAAACATTTCATTTCAAAAGATGATATTTACGCAATAAATATCCAACTAATACACTAATTAAAAGGAAAATGATAAATATTCTATCATAATTTGAAGTCAAAATTGTTTTCAAGTGTCTAAATTAAGTATCTGATATAAGATACTAATATGTTGCATCGGAATCGATTTGATATCGGTCATCCTTGGTAGAAAAAAAAAATATCGCCAAATTATTTGGCGAACATAATTTAATTCCTTTCAAAAATCATGGTTATTTTAACAAATTATTAAGAGAGTAATGAATAATATGAATCAATATTTCGTACAATGCATATTACGAAAATATACATCTGGCATGTATATTTTCATATTACGCTTTTGATCACCAAATACAATAAGCGCCAAGAACGACAGAGTTTTGAAATTTAAAATTAAAAAATTGTCAATTTGACAGCAAAATAACTCAGTCTAACACATGCACATGATAACTAATCTATACTAATAATATAAATGCGAAAGTTTGGATGGATGTTTGGTACTCAATCACGCCACAACGGCTAAACGGATCTGGATGAAATTTTGTACAAAGATAGATAATAGTCTTGAATAAGACATAGGCTACTATTTATACCGGAAAAATGTAAATTTTTAATTAATCTTCTATATAATATAGATATTTCTTCTATAATAAAACTTTAAAATAATTTATTTTAATTTTAATTGTTGCCAAAGACGTTTACGAGTTAATTTTTCGACATCTAATAAAATATTTTTTCACGCGAATTATAATAAAAAAATTATTAAAATTTTTAATTAATCTTCTATATAATATAGATATTTCTTCTATAATAGAACTTTAAAATAATTTATTTTAATTTTAATTGTTGCCAAAGAATATTTCACGCGAATAATAATAATAAAAATATTAAATATTAAATTTGCTTAGGCTTATGACATGACGTATATTTTTAATTTTAATACTGAAAAACATAGGACATTTTTCGCCAAGGACTCTATTTTTGTGACAGCAAACTTAAGCCAAGTAGTCCATAAGAAATATAAACAAATCTGCACATATAAAAGAGTAAACTCACTGATTCACTGACTCGACACTGCCATGACAATTCTGTGGGAAAGAGGGTCACAAATTTTAGTGACCAGGTTGGTTTTCGGCTCCAAATTACTTAACGGTGAAGAAATTGCAGATGGAAAGACCATACTTGAGTACAAAAAAATTATTTTCTGCGATTTTGGAATTTTGGATTTTTAAGGGGGGGGGGGGAGGGAATAAAAAGGTTGTCAAAGAATGGTACTCAACACACGAGGAAATCGAACTGAACACACACTACAAACGGATTTTGTGAAATTCCACCCTACCGCCCTTTGGAGAATGGGGGGCAAAAACATGTATTCATGCGTAACGCTGCACTAAATTATCTTAGGTTGGAAATATTTTATGTAAGGGACGATTATATGTATCTAACTCATAGTATGGAGAGATTTTGCGAAATTCCCTCCTTCTTCTCTCCTTTAAGAGCGGAGAGAGAGATTAAAAAAAAAAAAAAAGTTTTAAAGCATAGCTCAGCTTTAAATAATTTCAGAATCTCAATTTTTTGATGTGTCGGTTAGGTATGTGTATGCAACATGCAATATAAAGTAATTTTGGAAATTTACCCCCCCCCTCCCCCTTCCCCTTGGGGCGGGCGGGGCAAAAACCATATTTAAAACCGTTCAAATTACCTAAGAATGGCGAATTTTGGCGTGTGGATGTTAATTAAGTGTGCGAAATATGCACTTTGATGAGATTTTGTAAAACTTCCAACTTTAACCGCGAGGGAGGTGGAGTAAAAAGCAAGTAAGTGACTGCCGAAGGCATTGGGGCTCCAGACTCGACTGTGACGAGCGGGAATACCTCTACAGAAAATAGCAGGAACTTAAACTTAGATTTTGACGGATTTCAATGATTTTTTTTTAAAGATATTTTATTATTATTAATGATATGCTGTTTTGGGGATTCATTTCAATATAATGATTATCGAAGCGGGCAAAACCTGATAGTATATATTATTGACGTAAAATTGTTTCTTCAATAAACATTTTTTGTTTTACAAATTAAATCTTCTAGATATTCATGTTGAAAAATAAATATATGGTTTTAGCTTTATAGTTGAGGAAGGTTTTACTTGTTATGTGTTAAACTCAATTGTATACTTGATATGCATATGTATTTGTGGGATACGTGGGATGTCATCCTTTAAGTAGATATGGGTGGGTTGTGTCCTAGCAAGTATTTATGCTTATTTTTTAGAAAAAGAAAAATCCGAATGACTAATACATCGTGCGTAACCTTGTATCAAATCTGTTACCTTCATTCTACCAATTGAAGGTGTGTAAATATGATAGAATTCACAGAATCTTGAAGCACCTACTAGTAGAAGAAATCTGTTATTTGTAATTTATACAACTGTTTTTCAAAATACTAATTCAAAAATAACACCATTTAATGTTTTTCATTTTTTGGAATTTAGGACGTAAATAAATTAAAATAAAATAGATAAATAAAATAAACAAGTTTTTCTGTCCGAGATTATTTTCATTAATTTTATAGAGAAACTATAATTTTACGAAAGGATGTAAACAATTTTACGGAGTTATCCGCAAATTTATTTTTCCATGATATGAGATAGACATTTATCACAATGTAATTCGAGCCGATAAAGTAATTTAGAAAGTAATCTGTGCTATATGGATGAGGAGAGGAGAAAGGATATCGCTAGCCTGTATACCCAAGTTAAAATTCTTGCTGGTATTTGTTTGCTAGTCTAGCATTAAATGCTGTATCCCAGCATGTAAAATAGCATAAAATACCAAAAATATTTGCTGGTTCCACCAAAATTACCAGCAAGTCATGGTGTGTATTGGCACAGTTTATTGCTTGTCCAGCATACATAATCCAGCTTCTGTTGCTTGAATAGTATGTTGCTGGTCCAGCAGTAATTATGACTACTATTTGCTTGAAATTTCTGCTGTACTAGCAGTAATTCACAACCAACAGATGCTTTTTTGTTGCTATTTTCTCACTTCTCACTGGCATCTAGCATGCCATGCTATTTCTACTTAAGCTGCCGACATAACATATTACGCTGGCAAGCATAGAAAAGCACATAATAGCTTGTTAAGGTACATACCTCTCCAGGCTTTGGAAAAGCTTAAACAACAAATAAGCATAAAATGCTTGTATATAGCTTGTCGTGCTATTGCTGTGTAAGCTAGCTAATATAGCATTTTATGCTGGCTAGCATTATAAAGCATATAACAGCATGAAAATCTAGCAGACAAAGCAAAACATAGCAATAACTAGCCTATTTTCTTTGCTGGTACTAGCATGGATTTTAACTTGGGTAGTTACATCAATGAAAAGAAATGAATAAAGATTATTCTAAAGAGGCGAAAACTTATATATATATATATATATATATATATATATATGTGTGTATGTGTGTGTGTGTAGCCCTGTATATCTTTTGAATACTATGTTCAGACCACATGGTGCACCTATTTAAATTCCTGTAGTAATAATACACGGTCTAGCCTGAAATAAACTTCCACCAATTTGTAACTATTGTCGGTGTCGCACTTTTACCTGCATAGTTCTTTTGTTTAGCCCTGTAAACGAACAGTGAATGTCTTCCCTACCATATTCTACATGAGATATGTTTTTACGCATATACAAAATATATATTCGTTGCATTTGGTTTAGTGCAGTCTATAGATGTTAAACTCTACTTACCTGCAATTTCCACTATAGACGTAATTTATTTGAATTATCTTGGGTGTCCCTGTAGACGAACCATTTGCTTGATCTAAACGAAAAGATTAGTGTAGTGCCGCTATATCATACACATTTAGAATACCAAGTTGGGACTTTTTACAATTTTTTGTTTTTGAGATTTGCTGATAACAGACTTACACACAGACCATTTGCTAAAAACATGATTTTCGTACTCAGGGGACCTCAAAACGTGTAAATATAACAAAATCTCGCGTTCGAAAATTTGACCCAAAAACAATACTTTCTCTACCTTATGGGTAAGAGAAAGTAAAAAGCAAATCTACAAAAGCATATTTTGTGTTAGCTATGCAGTAAAGAATCTCATAAAAGCATTCTTATCGCTTTATTTATAAAGGGGAAGGATTACAAAGATTGTCTTTATGAATCGTCATGCATCGTCGTAACCTTGCATACACACCTTGCATACAAAAAATCGTTACTATACTGAAAATTACGTTTTACAATTTCCCTTTATACCTCATAGTAAATTAAAATAACTTTATGGATCCTTGTAAACGAATTAATTACGCCAATCGCACCTTATTTCACAGGCAACAAGGTTTTGTGTAAGTTAAATATATATATATCAGTTTTTTTTTTATGTTGTATGTAGTACAAAAAGAAGACAAACATATAGGCCAGTCAAAGTCATAATAAATTGTACAGATTGTTGGAAAATCCATTAGCACAAACGAAAATGCAATTGAAAATTTTCCAATAATAGCTGTTAATGTATCTTTTTGTGTGGTCCTGTAAACCATATCACTAGCAACATCATAAAGAAAAAAAATGTTACTTTTGTGCATTTAAAAAATAAGTAACTATTTAATTAGGATTTGTGCAGTGTTTACGTATTCAAACAAGACTTAAAAAAGTGTCTCTCATAAAACGTATTGCATCATCATTCTTTATGGTGTCTCTGTGACCAAATCAATCGTGGTATGTATGACATTCTTGATGGAGAATATGCCATAGTGAATTTGAATTACATATATTAATTTGAAGAAATCATAAAATTATTTGTGGACGTTAGAACGGGCAGACAAGCACACAAATTGAAAACACTAAACATTTTCAGATTTGTTAGAAAGTGTTAAAATCTAGTGAACCGATTTCAACACGATTTTTTCTTTTTAATTTTACACATTTTTAGGAAAGCTTTAAAGCTATTGAAATCTTCGACATGACTAGTCGAAAAAAATTTTATATGCCTAAATATTTTTGTAAAATTGGTTCTTTCAAGATGCCTTTTTGTTTCTTACATCATTTGTCCCTATCTTTCATCGTACGTAATACTTACTTACTTATATTACTTTTACATTTTGTCAAACGGTTAGTTTCCTTATTTTTTTTCATAATAATGATACCTTTTAAGTCGAAATTTTATTTATTTCCCTTTCGTGTATTCTACTGTACCTATTACTTTGAGATCCTGTTCAAAATTTACTCTGTTTATTTAAAACAGTAACATCTTCATTTAGATTCTTTCAGTAATGCATCTAAGATTTGGAAAGGACACTACCAAAGGAGTGGACATCCAAACTCTAGTTCGTGTGCAAATTCGCTTTTTTTGGCGTCGGCATAAAGTGCAACCGTAGGCATTGAGCTCTCGAACACAGCATATTACAGGAAAGGAAGAAGCTGTCGAAGTCAGTGGTCACTCATACCGAGTATTGGGCCAAATTCATCGATATTTATTTCAGAATTATATCTTTTAAAACTTTATATTAATAAGAGATTCTTTTAAACATTGTGACCAGCGAAGCGGGAGTTCTCTAATGTATCATAGAAGCTGAAATTCTTATAACCATTCCTTAACTGCTTTATATTCTAACATAGCAATCCTAACTGACGCCCACTTTTTCACCCACTTTAATTAACATAGTTTTTTAACATGGACCTCATATTCCTATACACTATATAATCTGAGATATATCTTTCTTTAAAAAGTGGAAATTGAAACATAAAAGAGACTCCTGATATACGAAACATCCCAAAATATAATCAGTATTAATTTAAGTTCTGACCAAATATAAAGTTTTATTAAGTTACGTTCATTTGTTCATGAGATGCAGCATCGAAATACTTTCTTAATCTTACAGAGATTTATTAAAAAAATTTAAATCATTTTCAGGCTATCTCAAAAAAAAAATTATCATTTCAAAAACCGAACATAGAAATTTTCATAATACAAATGTTTTTAAAACTTCTATTGAAATTAGTAAAAAAAAAAATAATATTATATACAAATGTGTGATTCTGCGATTCTTTCATATTTTATGGAAAGTACGTTAAGAATCTATATGCCATTCCCTAATGCAAGAGAGTAATAAATCACAGGACACAAAAATAACATTATCAATCATCGTAGAAGTATTATATGTAAGAAATACTAAACAATAGGTTTAAATAAGTATTTTATTGTTGCATGTTTTTTCTAGTTTCTATGAAGACCGAAGTTAGATAAAGTAGTTTTTGCATTTGTTACTTGTATGACAAAGATTATGTAACCAATCAAGAAACTTGTTTGATGAATGTAATAATAGTTAAGTATAGTAAATAGGGCTATCAATAAAAGTTTTCCTTTATCATTTTTTTCCGTTTTGATTAACATATTTGATTTACAAGTTCTAGACAAAATGATAAAACTGCACCATACCTTTTCGATAATATATGTTGTCCAGCACATATTGCTTAAAGTTAATTTATTAAGCTACTTTGTTTTATAATAATTTATTATTTAGAAACAACTTTAGTATTGATTACTACTAATATTAATTTATAAATTTTATACGTAGATTAAGAAAAAAATGTCACATTCTGAAAAAACTTTAGAATTATATACTGCATTTACAAATATTAATAACTACTATCCATATTTAATGGCAGAATAATCTGTATTTTTTGTATTAAAATTTCCACTTAAAATATTTAATTATTAATTATTCTTTAAGAAACTGACAGTGTAAAGGGGAAGAGAGGTCAAATGGAAGATATCTATAAATCAATATATATTTATAATAATTTTAAGAATAATATTAAAAATAATACAGGAATTGAAGAATGAATTAGCGATGGGGAAGAAAGAAAAATTCTTTAATTATTTTAATAAAATTTGAGAACTGAATACGTTTAGTTGTGCATAATAAACAAAACAACAACAACAACAACAAAATAAATAAATAAAATAAACCATCATCTGAAATGACTCTGACTTTCCCAAAATTTATTAGTAGTCCATCAGACACATAAATAAATTTTGATCGTAGACTAATTGAGTAAATAATCAAAAGCGAAAAATATAATAGGGTGTTTGAATATTTCTTCTCAAATAAAAATATTCTTACTATAAACGGAAATACATTCGAGTAATTTGTATGTCTTTGCAAAAGATTACGAATTTCGTGTGAATAATATTCAGTAACTGCAATTTTGAAGAAAATTTCTAAGGCATTTTTCAGTTTTACCCCTTTTAAATAACGCTACTTGGCATGAAAATTGACCCAACACCATTTTTGCAAATTCTTATGTAAAATGACCTTCAGAATCTAGATGTGATGGCCATTTTGCCCTATCACCCACCATTTTTTGGGGACCCCCTCCTCCCCTATTTTTACAACACTTTTCGGTAATTTAATGGCTATAATTTTGATTTATAGTGGAAAAATGAAATATTTTAATTTTATATTTTCGTCTACAATACATATATCTGTACTGATAAGTATAAAGGATTTAAGTCCAAAAATGTCGATTTTGAGTTAAGTACATAGTCAGACTCAGAAAAAAATTCTCTATCGATTGGTATAAAGGATTTAATTCGATGTCATTTAGTCTTTGAGAAAATCCATTGGTAATAAAAGGACCAATTTAGAAATTTACCATTCATGTATGGTATAAAATATTTAATTCAATTTTTCCCGTTATTAAATGAAGGTTGACAACCACTGAATGGTATAAAGGGTAAAAATAAACGAAATACCTTTTCCCTAATCCATTCTTCTGATTTGTTTTTAGCTAGTTAAACTTTATTTTTCGTCTCCTGAAAAATCAAGAATATGGACTTAAATCCTTTATACTTATCACTACAGAAATATCTTCTGAGGGCCTAAAGAGATGAAAAATTCTATAACATTAACGTTTAGAGGGGTTTAGAGGGGTATTCGCCACTGAAATTATAAGTTATATTTATTAAATTTTATTAATCAATTATTATTATCACTTATTATGCATTATATATGTATATATATATATACATATATATATATATATTTAAGAGCTAAAACAATTATTTTCCATTTTCCAAATCAAATTCATGACCATAAAATTACCGAAGAATGATACAAATTGGGGAAGAAAATGGCTTCCCGAGAAAAGAGGTGACTTCTCCCCTGGTGGGCGATGGGGCAAAATGGGTGTCATATTCGGATTAAGGAGGTCATTTTACATAAGGATCAACAGGAATGGTATAAGATCTCGAATTTTTTCTTTTTTTTTTTCTTTTCCAGCGTAGGTTAATTTAATGAAATTCATATAATTAGATTCAATGAAACGTGAAATTATTTTTTTTTCTTTTTAATTTTTTATAAAATAATTGTAATATCCACACCAATTTCTTAATAATCAGGAAATAGCAAAGCAATTTAAAACAGAAATTTTTTGCCGTTTACAACTTAAAAATGGAATACAAACTTCAATTAATTTCATTCGAGAGACGTAAAAGAAAAGTATATTGTATACCTGTAAAATACTAATGAGCCCGATATATATATATATATATATATATATATATATAAAAATCAATTTTTGTAACGGTGATCTATGCATACCCAAATTTATCTTCAAATAACATAGAATTTACTATAAACTATCGTACTTAAAATAAGTCGAGTTCGTCGGTCTAAATTTTTCTTTGTGTCCCTGTGCAAAAGCTACAACTCCTACAGTTCATAATCATCTAAAAGACGGGCAACGGTTATCTGTAACATACATTTGTAACATAATTGGATAAGACGTTCAAACAATACCGTACTCCAACTATTTTGAGTCTATAACCCGCAATTTTATTTAAAAAAAAAAAAAAGTCTTTTGGGTATATTTAAAATAGTTTTAACTCTTACATTCATACAGGTCGTGAAACGGTGAAATATAAAAATATTTTAACTATCAATACAATAGGATAAGGAGCTTACACATTACCGCATTTCCAATAATTTGAGAGCATAGACTAGAAAATCTTATAAAAATTGTATACGTTTAACTGTAATATGCTTACCTATTTTTACCTTAATCGGATATAAATTTTATGCGTTAGCACACTTCAAAACATTTCGGTACATATGCCGTAAAGATTTTTTTTTTTTTTTTTTTTTTTTTTGGAGGGGGGGGGGGTTACCGGAAAATGAATTATAAGTGCTACTCTTATACTACAATCTATACAAGCGCTGTTATATAACATACTACAAACATTTATTTCAATACCATAAGATTTTCAAACAGTATTATTTTCAATCAGAAACGTATACAGTACCGTAAAATAGAAAAAATTAATTTAGGAGACCTCAAAATGTATAGACAAACGAAATCTCAATGTTGAAATTTTCATGATTGCAAAATCTTTCTTACAGAGTATATACTCTCTTTCTAGATTATATATGTACCGCACTTTTCCCCAAAAATAATTATATTTGCACTAGAAAAAAGTTACTACTGAAAGTAGTGTATAAAAAGAAGAAAAAAACTATAATACGTGGCGTTGTGCTTTCCGAATTAGACAAAAATTAAAGTTTTATAAACGTATAATATGCGTATTATTGACAGAAATTCATTGTAATTATTTTTTATTTGTTACTGGTTCCACTTTTACATTAAAATCAAACCTTTATTGAATAGTATAAGGTATGACTTGTTTTTTGCATCCTTCCATTTTTGAGATAATTCGTCAAATATTTTTTAAGATGATCTATTAAACTTATAAAATCAAAATCGTGATTCAACAATTGTACGTACTTATAAAAGTTGCATAGATAACAAATATATATAGTTAAAATATAAATAAAAGACATATTTAGCCTTACCATTTTGAATGTAATAATGTAGATTATTATAAAATATTTACAAGTAATGGAATATTTGAAAATAGCATATCAATTCAAAAATAAATGTACAAAAATCACTTTGATACAAAAGTGCAGAGTTTATTTTGAACAAGCTTTCAGGAAATTTCATTTATTATGTAATCGGAAATACAAATTATATTTCACAGCATAAAAAGAACATTTTAGTTGGAAGAAAATATATATTTTTTTGCTTATTTTGTTAAAAGATAGAAAGTAGAAAATGTCGAATTCTCCGGTAATATTTTTTGTAATATTGTGCATGTGTATATCCAGTTTCTTTTCCTCTCAAGCTTGTTATACAACACTTTACGAGGTTTCGTTTCGATTAATGCACATATTTCGGAAAATACCCTTGTTACATATTCACACAGCTGTAACAATTTTCGTATCTGAAAAGAATATTTTAACAAATAAATAATGGTAGCTTTATTGTTGTATATTGATATCAACAAATGGTTACATTTCTTGTTGTTTTTTAAATGTAACAGAATGCTGAAGCTACAGCAATATATTTCTTTGTGGAACTAAATAAAGTATTGGACAAAGAAATTTAATACATATTTTTAACTTGTGTGCGATGAAACTTAGAAAAATGCTATTTTGTTGAGTTAATATAGATTTAATACAGTTGCTTCATGGAAATGTGTTACTTAGCAATAATATTACAATAATGTTAATCTGTACTAATATATAAAGAAGAAATGTTTGTTTGTATGTGAAATGTAATCTCTAGATTCATTGAATCGATTTAAAAGAAATTTCATTTATCAGAAGCTACACTATCCCTGAGGGCTATAGGCTATAATTTATTTTGATAAAATATTTTTTTTTAATTCGAAATTTCAATATTTCAATTTAAAATCCCCATAAAAACCCTGATAAAAAAAAAAGAATGAAATATTGCAACGAAAGCTGTAGAACAACGTGGCTTCGAAGTAATGCATCGGGCTCCGAATCCAATATTTGTGAGTCGGATCCCGAAGTTATGAAATAGTTTAAAAATGTTTTTTTTTTGTGAAAATCTAAATTATTTATTTTTCCTTCTGCAATTATGTTAATTATGTTTATGTTATCTATTTTGATACTAATATATAGAAAGGAAAAAAAATTTGTATGTGGAGGGTAATCTCTGGATTTACTGAACCGATAAAAAAAGAAAAAAAAAATCCCTAATCAAAAGCTTCTATTCCTGAGTTCTATAGGCTATAAATATTTTTGATCAAATATTTTTTTTATTCGAAATTTCAATACTTTAATTAAAATTCCCATAAGAACCACGAAAAAAAAGAAGAATGAAATATTGCAACGAAAGTTGCCGAATACCTTGGCTTCTAGGTACAACGTTAGCCTCCGAATCCAGAGCTTGTGAGTTGGATCCCTAACGCGGGAAATAGTATAAAGATGGTTTTTGTTAAAATCTAAATTATTTATTTTTCATTCTACTATTTTGCTAATTATGTTTATGTTATCTATACTGATATATAAAGAGGAAAAGTTTGTTTATATCTTGAGGGTAACCTCAGGTACTACTGAACCAATTTAAAACAATTTCACTAATCAAAAGCTACACTATCTTTGAGTGCTATAGGCTTATAATTCATTTCGATAAAATATTTTTTTTTAATTCGAAGTTTCAATATTTAATTAAAATCCCCATCAAATTCATGAGAAATAAAAAGAAAAAAGAAAGAAAGAAAGATAGAAAGAAAAATATTTTTTTAGTTTATATTTATACAGCGATATAAAAAAAAAACAGGGGTTCATTTCTTTTAAAAATTCATTTAAATATAGGGAGCAGCGAAGTGTGTATAGCCTGCTAGTACGTTATAAATAAAATTTTCATTCAATAATGTCAGATACGACTTGTGTTCTACAACCTTGCACTTTTGAAATAATTTGTCAAATATTTTTAAGATGGTCTATTAACCTATAAAATAAAATTTGTTATCCAACATTTGTATATACTTATGAAATTTGCTTATATAACAAATATATATAGTTAAAATATAATTAATAGGTATATTTATCTTTACCATTTTAAACGTTATATAATAGGTTACACAGTTAACCACAAAAATTTTGGCCGACCTTTATGTTATCTGTGTGCTGGAAATGAAACTGAATCCAGCTTTTTCGTATCATTTTTTGTTAATACACGATGTGTACCAATACAGTTTTTTTCCGTGACTTTTATACCACTGCAATTATATGGTAACTTTTATCGTATGTTTTCATGATTAATTATAATAAATCACGGAAAAATTTTAATAATTACCGAACTTGAAGAAATTGTGTCGTTAACACCCTGAATTGACAAAATTCTAAACGTGGTAGAGAAATATTGGCTTCTATTTCGGTTTCAGCACGCGAAAAAAAAAATAATAATAAAAATAAACAAGATAAAATAAATAAATATTATAGAAAAATGTATTATAGAAAAATGAAGTTTGTAGACCCATGTTATTATAAAATATTTACAAAGTAACCGAATACACTGATTCACAGAATTAAAAGATGGAAAACATTTTCCCACATTTCTCCTAAACAACCACACAAAACCGGGACATTTGGTTGCCATATAATATCAGGGTGACGCTGGTGTCTCTAGTTTAAGTTTACGTATTTGTGTGGGCGGTTCTACGTCAGCAAAAGGTATAAAAGTCTGCGTCCAGCTGTTCAGCTAATTCCGCTCTGCAATACAGTAGTGGTTTTCATTGCTTATCTAGAATAATCTTTTTGTTTTTGCTTGTTTTTAGGTGAAATGAGGGCACAGTGTCACTTAGACGAAGGTATGAGATGGAGAATCATCGGTAGGCTTGAGGCCCAAACTCAGGTTGCAATAGAACTGGATATAACTTCAAATTTCATATCTAATTTGTGACAGCACTTTGAAAACAGCGGTACATTGCCCGAAAGATCAGGACAAGGTCGCCCGAGAGACGCATTGGCCAATGACGACCGGTATTCTGTACTTTCAGCCAAGTGTCAGAGGATGTCTACAACCATACAATACTCTCGTGACCTTGCTGGTGCCACAGGAACATCTGTTTTAAGGAAGACAGTTATGAGAAGATTCCATGAGGGATGTCTGTGTGCCAGAAAGCCGGCTCATTGCATTCCACTGACAACCTCCTACAAAAGAGAGCGTTTATCATGGTGCACATTATTATAGTGCGTTTATTATGGTTTCCAACAATATTGGAAACAGCTTCAGTGGACTAATGTTCTCTTCACGGATGAGTCCAGATTCAGTCTACAATCTGATTCTCGGCGAATCTTCGTAAAGAGTGAACGTTAGACTCGATACAGTACGAGCAACATCAGAAAAAAGGACACATATTGCTGTGGGGAAGTGGTGGTCTAGACAGGAACATGCAAAATACCCACACACAGCTCCATGTGTTTGACACTGGTTCTGTAAATGCCCAAAGGTACAGGAAGGCGACCCCAAAGCCTTACGTATGACTTTTCAGAGGTGCTGTTGACTCTCAGTTCATATTTATGTACGACAATGCAAGACCATATAGGGCCAGGGTGGTTGATGACTATGGTGGCTGATGAAAACAAGGATATTAACCGAATGGATTGGCTAGCCAAACCTCCTGGCATTAATCCCATTGAAAATACTTGGGATGCTCTTAGAAAATCAGTTGCAACACGCCAACCCCTACCCAGAACCATTCAGTACCTATTTTGGAGGAGGAATGGGTGCGATTTCCACAAGCACTCCTGAACTCGCTTGTTAAGAACATAGCTACTCATTGCGCATGCTGTGTGGGTCTGTCAGAGGCAACCACACACGATACTAGCCACATTTTCAATGCCATTTTTAAACCTGAAGTTTAGCCATTTTGGGTTCTTCGAATTTACTCGTAGTATTGTAAACCTTATAGCTATACAATAAACTACACCTAACCAAATTCGATTTATTTCTCTCCAGTATTTCTCGAGTTGTTTGGGAAAATGTTCTCCATTTCTCAATTTTGTCGCCCTGTGTAATTGAAAATAGCATATGAGTTCAAAAATAAATGTTCAAAAAAATTTTTAAACAAAAGTACAGAGTTTATTCTGAAATAGCTTTCAAGAAATTTCATTTACTATGTAATTAAAAATATGAATTATATTTTACTACATAAAAAGAAAATTTTACATTGAAAAAAAAAACACACATATATATATATATATTTATGTTCTTATTTTGTTAAAAGTCAGAAAGCAGAAAATGCCAAATCTCTGGGTAGTATTTTCCTTTATAGTTAGAATGTATTTCTAGTTTCTTCTACTCTTAAGCTTGTTATGCAAGGTTTTACGGCGTTTGGTTTCTATTAATGTAAATATTTCGTGATCCTTGTATATTCAGACAGTTGTACAATTTTCTTATCAGAAAAGAATATTTTAAGGAATAAATAATGCTAACTTTTTCGTTGAATGTTTATATCAAAATATAATTATATTTCATAACAAGATTGTTTTGAAATGTAACAGAATGCAAAAGTTAAAGTGATATATTATTTTGTCGAATTAAATAAAGCATTGGACGAAGACATGCAGAAAAAAAATAAGAACTTTATTAAGTTTCTTTTTAAATTATGAACGACTAGAAAATGAATAGTCGTATTTTGTTCAAAAATTTTCCTAGTAATAATGTTATTTGATCAGGATTTGTAAAACACACAATAAAAGAATTAAATGCCAAAATTTTTGTAGAAAAAATTCACTTTATTTAAGGACAAAAAATTTCAATTAGATATGATTAAGAATACTCTTTAAAAATTGTATCTATCCAAAATGCGGAAAACCTGGCAACTATTTTATTGAAGCTATTTTATTCATAAAATTTTTATTTAAAACTGAAACTGGATCCTATGGCCTGTTTTATTTATTTATTTTTTTATTTATGTAGTATTGTGACGGAAGATTTAAACGAATAAGTAGTAGTAATAAGGGAATGTATTATAATAAAACATACATGTGATTGTTGAATAAATTTCTCATTATACAGTTTTCTTCTTTTTCTTTTTTTTTTAACAAGTGCAATTTTGAGATTAAATATGTTTTTTAGTCGAATTACAGGGTGTTTACGGGGGGGGGGGGTAAATTTGATATTTGAATTTATTGCATGTATATGTCAGTTATCTAAAGATGCTATCGACAGGTAGAAACATTCACAGTATTAGAAAAGGGCTATCTGCATCACGATGATTCGCGTCGAGAAATGGAATTCGTTAATCAAGACAGTTGCATAGTGCTCCTTGAATACAGTGAAAGGCGATGCGAAGTGATATATAGACGCACATTGGTTACTTTGAAACCATGACCACTAGAAAAGCTTATAGAAGACGACCCGATTGCCGCCGCACGCAAATTGCAAGAGTCCGTTAAAAAAAATCAACCTTTAGAAACCTATAGTTTTTTAGAAGAACTCAACAAGTTCAAAAAAAGAAGTGGAGCATAATAAATTAATTTGAATTGGAAAAGTAAAATGCTTAAAACTTGAAGTATTTCATCGTCAGGGAATATACAATCCTCCGTTTAGAGAAGAAATATCGCAAGATTTCAGAAACTGTATGGCTGTACTAAGCCAAAAAGTACAGTTTGTGTCCATATCTTGCGACAATTCTCAACATAAAAAAGGAAATAAAGAGATAAGTTGAACAAATCCTAGATTTATCATTTCAGAAAACCAAGAAAGAAAATAAAAATGAATTTTTCATACACATGTTTTTAAAACTCCGTATTCCCACAAAACCAGTTGCCATCAGCATTTTGCCAAAATAGATACAAAAAATAAGTTTAAGGATTATCCCAATTAAACTAGTGAAAAGAGCATTTAGATGTGTGTAAATCGATACCAAAATTCTTAAAATTAGGTAAATTAGGTAAAGAACAGGTAAAACTTGTCATGAAATGGATTACATTTAATTTAAAAATCCATATTATCAATTTATTTGTCCTTTAAGTTTTGTTGAGTATCTATCAGGAAAAATTATAAACATTGTAAGACTAAACATGTGATTTTTTAAAAGTTAAATATAACAAAGTAAGCTTTTTTTTTTTCTTCTTTTTAATGAAGGGGGAAAAAAAATAACAACAATGAAAAAAAAATAATAATAATTTAAATTCAATGCTAAAATTTGAAGGAAAATAAAATTAAAATCAGTTCTAAAAGTATAAAATTTTAAATTAATTTTATGGGAAAATATTTTATTATGTTTCTTTCAACAATAGTTTAAGTTTAATTTACTAAAAAATTAAGTGTCACTTTATTTAATAAGAAGCCTTGAATTTCTATAGCATTGGCTTTTTCTTTATTTGTGTATTAATTTAACTTTCTAATCTGTAATTAATTCTCATCTTTCAAAGATTTAATTTTAATAAGCTATAACAAATTTATTTATTTATTTATTTATTTGCAATTTTGCAATTACTAAAATTATTTATGAAGTTAGTAAAAGGCAAATAAGAGGGTGGTTAATAGATTTTATGTTATTCTAAAATTTCTTCTTACTCTGAAAACTTGAAAATCTTAGTTTTACAATGCACAAACCTAAATTTCACATTCACACATTCACACACCCACACATTATTATTATCATTATTATTATTATTATTTTAGTATTTTTATGTAATTAAATAAATATTTCTGCATAATAAACAAAGGAAATCATTAGTAGATACTATCCAATGAATCGATATTATATATATATATATATATATATATATATATATGGATATGTGTGTTTGTGTATATATATACCTATATATATTATCTTGAAAAAAGTACAAATTTAACATGGTTGTTTGTAGAGTACTAAAAATGATATTAACACTTTTTTTAAAAGCAAAAACTGTTTTATTTAAGAGACAAAAATTTAAGTTAAAATACATTTAAAAAACAAAAATTACATATGAAAACAATTAAAATCTAGACGTTTCGAAACCCATCCGGGTTTCCTCATCAGTAATTACAACACAATATGCAAACATTACATGAACACTCAAGGAATTTAAAGGAGTACCGAATATTGAGGAGCCAGTGCGCATGCTTCATTGATAGTGTGGAGATGCTTGGCAGTGTGCCAGCTCTCAAGGAAAATACGCGATTTATAATTATGAAAACTAGAATTTAGAATTTTTGTATTATCGAAGTCAGGAATATGATCGGTTTCTATTGAAAGGATTACAATTTTAGAATTATGGTTGCAATTTTTAAAAGATCGTCTGTGCTCTTGAAGTCTAATTTTTGTTGTACGGCCAGTTTCACCTGTATAAACATATTTGCAATTTTTACAAGGAATTAAATATATTACACCAGTTAAATCCAAAGAAGGGGTTATGAGTTTAAAGTTAAAAAGGACGTTTTTTAATTGTTTAATTGGCCGGAAAGCAGTATAAATATTATGTGGTTTAAGTAATTTAGAAATAAAATTTGAAGGAAAACCAAAATATGGCATAGAAATATAATTTTTCTTATTAATTAGTGAATTTTCATGAAGAAATCATTAGTGAAGAAAATTCACTAATTAATAAGAAAAATTATATTTCTATGCCAAATTTTGGTTTTCCTTCAGAATTTATTTCTAAATTACTTAAACCACATAATATTTATACTGCTTTCCGGCCAATTAAACAATTAAAAAACGTCCTTTTTAACTTTAAACCCATAACTCCTTCTTTGGATTGAACTGGTGTAATATATTTAATTCCTTGTAAAAATTGCAAATATGTTTATATAGGTGAAACTGGCCGTACAGCAAAAATTAGACTACAAGAGCACAGACGATCTTTTAAAAATTGCAACCAAAATTCTAAAATTTAATCCATTCAATAGAAACCGATCATATTCCTGACTTCGATAATATAAAAATTCTAAATTCTGGTTTTCATAATTATAAATCGCGTATTTTCCTTGATAGCTGGCACACTGCCAAGCATCTCCACACTATCAATGAAGCATGCGCACTGGCTCCTCAATATTCGGTACTCCTTTAAATTCCTTGAGTGTTCATGTAATGTTTGCATATTGTGTTGTAATTACTGATGAGGAAACCCGGACGGGTTTCGAAACGTCTAGATTTTAATTGTTTTGATATGTAATTTTTGTTTTTTAAATGTATTTTAACTTAAATTTTCGTCTCTTAAATAAAACAGTTTTTGCTTTTTAACCGACTTCAAAAAAAGAAGGAAGGTTCTCAATTCAAACCGTATGTTTTTTTTTATGTTTGTTAGCTCATAACTTCTGAACGGATGCTCCGATTTTGATACTTTTTGTTTTGTTGAAAAGGTCTTGGTCTGCAATAGGTCCCATTGTAATATCTTTACGATCTAAAGAAAATACAGGGTGCCCAAAAAAATCATTTCCAACTCTTTTAACTGCTCAACGGCTGCAGCTATAGTGATAAAAATGGTATGTAAGTATAGTAAAGTGGCCCTGCAGTACAAGGTTAACCGTTTGCTGCGCCACCTGGTGGAAAATAGTGGAGTTAGTGTTCCTATCTCGAAAACGGTTCTAGAGAAAAAAAGTTAATTAGAAAGTTGAAGATTATCATCGATTTAGTACAAAAAGATAGTTTAGACATTCATGCTAGCGTTTCTATCTCGGAAACGGTTCAAGACAGGGAAAAAAAGTGAATTATAAAATTGCAGAGCATCATCGTTTAGTACGAAAAGATAGTTTTGATATTGATGCTAAAAGTACAAGGCTAAAAACGTGCCTTTTTTGTTCGCAATTTCTTACACTATACACACTTGAGCTACATTGCTCACGTAGTAGCGTAGCTGGTGACACATACGCTATATAGTTCAAAATACGGTTACCTGATACTTTTTGCTTTGTTGTAGAGATCTTGGTCTGAAGTAGGTCCCATTATAACATCTTTACAATCTAAAGAAAATAAAGCGCCATCTGCTGAAAAACAGCGGCATTAGCACTCCTATCTCAAAAACGGTTCAAGATGGGAGAAAAGTTAATTACGAAGTTGTAGAGTATCATCGATTTACTACGAAAAGACAGTTTTTAGACATTATTGCTAAAAATAGAACGCTTAAAACGTGCAATTGTTTGTTCGCAATTTCCTACACTGTGCACAGTTGAACTACGTTGCACGCTTTATAGCGTAGCGGATGACACGTATACTCTGTGGTTCAAAGTACTGTTACTGTAAGCGGTCGCATCGACTAGCGCAAAGTCGTTTTCAACCAACTTCAGAAAGGAGGGTGTTCTTAATTCTTGCTATGTGTTGTTGTTGGTGTTTGTAAGCTTATAACTTCGTAAGAAATGCTCTAAATAACCGACTTCAAAAAGGAGGAGGTTCTCATTTCAAAGCCTATGTTTTTTTGTTTTTGTTTTTGTTTGTTAGCTCATAACTTCTGAACGGATGATCTGATTTTGATACTTTTTGTTTTATTGTAAAGGTCTTGGTCTGAAATAGGTTCCATTGTAAGATCTTTACGATCAAAAGAAAATACAGGGTGCCCCAAAAAGTCAGTCCCGACTCTTTTAACTGCTGAACAGCTGCAGCTACAGTCATAAAAGTGGTATGTAGGTACAGTAAAGTGGACATGTGCTACGCGATTCAACCGCCTAAAACGCCACCTGGTGGAAAAAAGTGGAGTTAGCGATCCTATCTCAGAAACGTTTCAAGACAGGGGAAAAAAGTGAATTATAAAATTGCAGAGCATCATCGATGTAGTACACAAAGATAGTTTAGACATTAATGCTAAAAACAGAACGCTTAAAACGTGCATTTGTCGTTCACAATTTCCTATTTTGTGCACACTTGAAAAACATTGCATATATTGTAGCGTAGCGGGTGACATTTATGCTATGTAAAATTCAAAGTATGGTTATTGTAAGCGGTCACATCGATTAACGCATAGGCGTTTTAAGCCGACTTCATAAAGGAAGAGGTTCTCAATACAAACCATGTTTCTCGTTGTTGTTGTTGAAATTTGTTAGCTTATAATTTCGTAAGAGATGATTTAATTTTAATACTTTTTTTGTTGTCGTAATGATCTTGGCCTGAAATAAGTTTCATTAGGATTTCATTAAGATATAAACAAATTACAGGATACTCACTAAAGTCTGTTCTCACTCTAACTGCTGAACGCAAGCAGCTACACAGGTAAAAGCAGTGTGTAAGTATTGACGTTGAAACTTCTGTCTATCAGCTGCAATGCATATTTTGCTCTTTGTTTGAACTTTACGCTGCGCAATTTCCAGCGCAGCGGGTGACACGTATTTACTGTAAAGTTCAATATATATGCCTAACAGAATTTTCGGTTACGAATACAGCGTATCCTTTCTTTACATTTCTAAAGACTTTTTAATTTAACGTATGTTCGTTCAATAGATAGTTTTTTAGTCATATCCGATAAAGTCAAGAAAAGTGACACAACTTAAAAATGCAGCATTTGAGAAAAATCAACTTAAAAATAACTTGACTAGAATAAAACTGGCACAACTGTCTCTCGAGTGGATAACTTTCTAGATGGAGGTGTAACTTTTTTGTTCACATTGGGTGCACTTAATTTATTTTTCAGTGACATAAACCATTTTTTGAGTAATGTCACTTTTCTTGGAAGTTGTGATTTGTGAAACTTCCGTCGAACGTCTTCTGATGCTCTGCTATATAAATAAGTTTTCACTGAAAAGAGATAAATAAAATCTTTTTGTAAAAAAATAGAACCGACTCCAAAAAGGAAATACTATTCAAACAACTAAAAATGAACGAAAATTGGCAGAAAATGGAACTGTAGATTGCGCCTAAAAGTATAAAATAATTTCCTTCGCCAAACAACCTATAACACTACAATTAATCATAACTTTTGAAGTCGGCGCAAAATTAAATAAAAATTGATACCTTTATTCAATACAAAAAACAAATCCTATTCGAAATACACGTCTCACACTGTTACCTGCAAAACGCAGCCGAAAACTACTTAGATTCAAGAAAACAAATAAGATTTCGTAAGCAGCAAAAGTTGGCAAAGATGCTGGTATCTGACGCCCTTGGTGAACGAAAAATCGCAAAATTATCTGGCAAACATATTTAATTTCTTTGGGATATCATGATTATTTTAATAAGGTATATCAAGAGAGTAATCAAGAATATGAAACAACACATCGTACAATATATATTATGAAAATATACATCTTGCGTGTATATTTTTGCCTTACGTTTTTATCGCCAAATTCAAAAGCCATCAAGGATGATCTAACTTCGTAGAAACATAAATACCGCATTGTGAAGAATGTTGACTGTTCTATGTAGATGCTACTAATGGACCAATTGTATACAGTGATAAAATAATAAAGGAAACATGAAAATGGATCATTCGAGACAACAGCATTTGTTGCTACTGATCTAAAGACAAACCTTTAAAAACTAATTAAATTTTATTTAATTTTGCGCCGACTTCAAAAGTTATGATTAATTGTAGTGTTATAGGTTGTTTGGCGAAGGAAATTATTTTATACTTTTAGGCGCAATCTACAGTTCCATTTTCTGCCAATTTTCGTTCATTTTTAGTTGTTTGAATAGTATTTCCTTTTTGGAGTCGGTTCTATTTTTTTACAAAAAGATTTTATAATATATATAATTGAGACGGTTTGATGTTTGTGTACGTTAAACACTCTTTTTATTTATTTTATTATTTTTTATTATTATACTATTGGATATATTTTTACTACATTGTTATTTTTAGGAGTATGACTATGAAATTACAATAAATGAATGAAAAAAAAAAAAAAAAAACTAAATGTGTAGTAATGAAATTTATATGAGAATAAGACTTGTTATATTGTTATATTACATTTTCTTAAGACAACAGTTTTAGAAATTTAGTGCGATATTTAAAGCCTACGTTCAATTTTAATTGAAGGTTTACTTATTTATTTATTTTTTAAAAAGTTTTAACTGCCGTAGAAGCAGAGTGACACACCAGATTATTTTTTATTTTTTTAGGTCAGATTCAACAATTTTATTATGGTTTTCTTCTATTATGCAATGCATTTCATTCCTCTAGAAATATCAAAAGGAAAGTAAGTTGAATGAGAATATATAATCGAGAATATATAATTTTTATATGCGTAAAAACATGTCTCATGTATAATATGGCAGGGAAATCATTCACTGTTCATTTACAGGGCAACATAAAAGAACTGTGTAGTGCGACACCGACAATAGTTGCAAATTGATGGAAGTGTATTTCAGGCTGTGCCATATATTATTACTTTTATATAGCATATATATAATTTAGGTGCACCATGTGGTCTGTATATAACCTTCGAAAGATATACAGGACTGCAAATATTTAAGCGATAACATTCTTTTTTGTTGTTAGTGGATGTGCTTTACTATAATATTTTACCATTTCGAGAAGAGCTGTTCAGGAATTGAAATGCGTTCCTCATAGAAATATGATAAATAATGCATGTTTCAAAGCTAAATATTCATTGATTGTTTTTGTATATTTACACGTTTTGAGGCTCCCTGTTTAACGAAGTCAAGTTTTTTAAACTTAGATCTTTGTCTGTGTCTCTTAAAGTAACTTAAAAACGAATAATTTCAGGCGATCCAAAAATTGTATTTTCAGATTAATATAAGTTGGTTGCTGGAAATGTTTGATCAAGTTTCAAGGCATGTTGTGTGAAAGTTGTCGGGATAAATTAAAAAGAAAAAAAAAAAAAGAACTTTAAATTTTATATAAATATATGTGCAGTAATGAAACGGGGGGTTGAGGGAGGCGGTGACCCCTCACACAGAAGTAATTATCATATAAAACTCTTCCGAAGCCTAAATTGAACTGTTTTAACATAGGTTTATATAACAGAACTCGTTATCTTACTCCTTAATCTCCAAGATGTATTTATAGTATTAAATTTCAGGGTAAGAGAAAATCTCGCGTATTGCATACTGTCATATCTCCAGTACAGCAAATTGTAAAATTTTATTATTACTGTAATGATTCGTTTTTTGTTTATATTTATTTGTACTGGAAGCATTTCATACATTTGGTAACAGTATTGTTCATCGTCCTCCCCATCCATATTTACTCGAGAACATGTTAAGGAATATTTTATGTAAATGATATCCATAAATGGTAAATGGGAGTAATCTAGACTCAAAGTGCAGTTAAAAGGACTGTGATAACACTTTTATTTACTGTATTTAAAATTTAAATCAAACAGTAATAATAATATCAATCACAATTAAAAAAAATAACTTTATGTTTTTGAATTTTTTAAATATCCTAAAAATTGGGCACAGAAAATTAGTTAGAAAAGATTTCTGTTTTCTAAAATTCTGTTCAATAATTGTTGCATAATTGAACATGCTAGTTTGAATGCAAATATGGATTAATTTGCCGAAATCGTATTAATGAGAGAGCATATGCGTCAAAGGTATACACCGTTCCAAACTGCATCAAATGGATGTATTTAATTTCAATTAAAACATCCTTTCGTTTCTTTGGTAAAATAATTTTCTTCGAGAAATATAGCTAGATATTCCAAGTACGAAGCATAGATTTGGAAGGGATTTATTGTTAATATTCCAAAATTTTTGTCTAAAATCCTTTCACAGATTTTAGCAAAATTTATTTCTTCAAAATCATGCTTGTTAATAACTTCTCAATGTATTCAATTCATGTTAAACAAAAATGTATCATTACTAGAATAAGCATTTCCAGAAATTCCCCACAAAAATAAAATTAAATAAACAAAAATAAAAACAATTACTTATATCGCAATGCATAGCATATATTTCACAAGTCACTAGTATATATAATCAGTACAAAAAACCCTTAACGGCTTAAAAGTTTGTGACGCCGCTACTTTGTGGCTATAAGAATTTGAAATATGAGTCTTAAAAATAATGATATTAAATTTTAAGTGACGCTTTGCAATTAGTTAAAATATACATAGATTTTCTTATTTGATCATTCACTTTTATCTTTTATTTATATTTCTAATGCAAACGTAATATTTTTAACTTCAAGATCAGACAGATATTTAAAATACACTCAGTGATGCTTTTTCATTCGCATTTCAAATTCAAAATAACAGTTTTAAAAGGAATGATATAAAAATTCCAGTGGCGCCTCGGTGTTATTTTAAAAGATTTGTTTTTAGATTCCATTAAAATTACTTTTGTTTTGCTAATAAAATATATTTACACATTTAAACAGTGCTTTTAATTTTCAAATATACTGTCAAATAATTATACTTTCACTGAGTTAGCATTATAAAGTAAAATTATTTATTTCAATAAATTGATTTATCTTTTGCATCACGCTATCCAAAACATAGTATCATAGTGTCCAACTAAGTGAAAATTTGCTCAAAGAGGTAGTGTGACGTAAAGAAAACATTTACACAAATTTTACTTGCAGTTTTGGATAGCGTGACGCAAAGGATAAATCAATTTATTGAAATAAATAATTTTACTTTATAATGCTAACTCAGTGAAAGTATAATTATTTGACAGTATATTTGAAAATTAAAAGCACTGTTTAAATGTGTAAATATATTTTATTAGCAAAACAAAAGTAATTTTAATGGAATCTAAAAACAAATCTTTTAAAATAACACCGAGGCGCCACTGGAATTTTTATATCATTCCTTTTAAAACTGTTATTTTGAATTTGAAATGCGAATGAAAAAGCATCACTGAGTGTATTTTAAATATCTGTCTGATCTTGAAGTTAAAAATATTACGTTTGCATTAGAAATATAAATAAAAGATAAAAGTGAATGATCAAATAAGAAAATCTATGTATATTTTAACTAATTGCAAAGCGTCACTTAAAATTTAATATCATTATTTTTAAGACTCATATTTCAAATTCTTATAGCCACAAAGTAGCGGCGTCACAAACTTTTAAGCCGTTAAGGGTTTTTTGTACTGATATCATTACTTTTTAGTGGTTATTGATCAAAAAATTAAAACAAGTCCTTCTGGCTCCTAGGAAGGGTAAACTAATTTATCTTTTCGTATGAAGTTGTCACCATTTTTTTTCAAAATGGCAGCTACAATTTATCAATGGACTTAGTGGATTTATAAATGAAGGCTATTTATATATGGAGTTTTAAGCAAATCGGTTCATAAAACCTTTCTAATGTAAATTTGAAATTTTCAGTGTGTTGGCACAGGGAAAGTTGGCAAATGAACATATCAAATACATTTCTGAGATAAATCCACACTACAAATTTAGTGTGAATTAATTCAGTATTTCAAACCATTTCATACTCACAAATTTTCAAGTAGCCTGCCACTTGGAAACAAAATGGAGAAGCTTCGCACTAGAAAAATTTATTGACTGGGATTCTCAAACTCTTAAAAAAAAAAAAAAAAGTAAGTGAAAATTTTCAAATTTAAGTTAGAATTACGTAATTTACATTTTGCAAGTTTCTTTTTAGAGAATTACAAATTAAACAATTAAAAAAATATATCAAGTAAATATTAAAAATGGAATTTTATATATTTTCTTTCCCCTTTTGAGGCTAAGTATACTGCTCCAATATTCACAATTTAAATTTTCATCAAAAGTGCAGGTAAAAATTACTTCCTATATATTTTCATATAGAACGTTTGGGGGGGAAAATAGACAAAATATAAATTAAGCTTTACATTTCTATAATTTTAAAAATAAGATAAAATCACCTGGAGAAAAATTTTATGGAAAATATAAGTTAAGCTTTAAAAAAAATGAAATTTCTGCGTAAAAGTACTATTTCATAAATATATTTACAACTACAATAAACAAAAAACGCTCCTTTAATTTTAAATAATTATTTCTACATGTTTCGAAGCTATTAAAAGTTTCTTTCTTTCTTTCTTTCTTTCTTTTTTTTTTAAGGAAAATAAATTAAATGTAGTGGCGCCATCTAGTAGGTTTTTTTAAAATCATATACATACAGATTAAACTTTTTTTTTTTTTTCATAAAAAAAAAAAAAAAAAAAAAAAAAAACTTGTTTAGAAACCGGAACAAATAGTTATTTAAAATTAAAGGAGGATTTTTTGTTTACTGTAATTGTAAATTATGAAATAGAATTTTTCATGCACAAGTTAATTAATTAAAAAAAGAAAAGAAAGAATAATTTTTTAAAAATAAATTATTATGGGTTTCAAAGTAAAGATGTTATTTATTTATTTTGACGTGTTTTTTAATAATTGCTATTTGACACATTTTTCATGAATTTTACTGAAATTCATGAAAAATGAATTTTATTAAAACACTGTTTAAACACTGTTTATTAAAACACTGTTTTTTCTAATAAACAGTGCAAACACTGTTTCATCCTCTAGTCATTGCTTTGAATAATAATAATAATAAAAATTGATTATGTTAATATTTAAAATATGTATCATTTTAAAGTCTGAAAAATAAATAAATGAATAAACACTAACTGTATTTTCAAAAGAGATTTTTAATTTTTAAAAAGAAATATATATATATGTGTATTTACGAAAGGGTATGTTTTAAATAAAAACGATAGATGGCGCCAAAACTGTATTTGCTGTTTTTTTTCCATTCCCGGAGCGTAAGGATACATGAATAGAAATCGCAAATCATTGAGTTATTATAAAATCGATTTTCATGAATGATTAAAAAAATTTTTGCTTTAAAAAATTGTAAATTCATCATTATTATGATAAAATGGAATATCTAAAATTACAAAATACTTCCTTATTTAAAATATTATCTAAATATTTCTTTGACTAAATATGAAATTTTGAAATCAAAACTATTTTTTTCATAACAGAAGAGAAAATATATTTAAGTGAATTTGACTTAGTATATATACAATAAATATTTTAAACATGTAATAAAGTACTTTTGCGTTAAAAAAAAATTCTAAATAATTCATTGGCTGCATTCAAGTCGGTCAACAAACCAACCCACATACCTTACAAGTAAGAACCGAATAACAGCGTTTTCACCCGAAGAAACATATGTAATTGGCGGAGTAATATAGTTCCATATTTAAAGCGATTTATATAAAAAACAAGAGTTTTCCTGAAAAAAACGAAGACGTTACTAGATTCAGAAAGATCCTATTAACAACATATATTAATTATATGAAAATCCTTCGAGCCGTTTTAGAGATATTTTTCAAAATTTCAGTCCATTACTCCAACCGTTTTCCCATTTTGGCTTTAAATTGAGATTCAGATCTCAAAACATACTGCATGTAGAAATGTAAAATTTTCAGGATAGATTAAGACCGAAGATAAAAGACTATTTTGAAAAAATCAGAACAAAATATGGCTTATTTGCTGAGATATTAAGTGTCGGCTTTTACAAATCTCTTTGATGTCAGACTAGGCGTATATATGAGTTCGCAGCTTTCCGTCCGTTTGTCCTTCCGCTTGCGTCACTCGAAAAACTGCCGTTTTTTATGATAGTATTAATATATACAAACGTAAAACATATATGCAAACGTATTAATGTAACTCAAGGAGAAATAATTTTACTATAAACAAATAAATTTTCTTTAATGTCAAAAAACTACATTAAAAACGAACTTTAACAGTAAACAGAAACTCCTTATTTTATCAGTATTGTAGATCCAATATTGTTTAAATTTAAATTTAAATTTAATTTATGTTTAAAGTTTTAAGTTCATGTTGTATAATTAGAGTCTTACTGTGTAAATTTCATAATTTTCTTATATTTCTATAACTATTAAAATTGAAATTATCAGTAAATTTCAATTTTTAAAATAGTATTATTAAATTTCAATTTTTAAAAATAACATATTTTAAGTAAAAAAAAAAAAAAAAAAAAACATGCGTTAATATAATTATGTTTTTCCAAACCATCAATTATTTTTAAATCCATGAAATATAACAACTTTTTTTCAATAACCTTAGTTTTAGTCATTATATCGTATTTTTCTTATTTTAATATTTAATGGTAATTTTCAATTGTTTTCTTTTGTTACAAAGTTCTACAAAGTGCACAAAAAATTATTATCTGTTTTACTTATACTCTCTGAAACAAAAATTTTATTATCACAAACTAAAATATTTCTTGTCAGGTTAATATTGATAAATTGTAATTTAATACGATATCTTTGTCGTGTATTGTAGAGAATCTGACTTTAAGTAACATTTCTGTAAAAAACAGAATAATAGATACATTCTGTGGCACCATTTGTCTTGTGAATGCTGTAATACGACTCTTACACGTCAGCCACTAATGCGAAACAGCTATAAATCATTACGTATATGTAGAAAGCAATCAATCATTGCAATAAGTATTTTTTAGAAGAAACACAAAACAGTTGGATTTAAAGAAGTATGTTATTGTCAAGGGTGTACCTTGTTTTACAAATATAAATTTGTGTGATGAAAACTTGTTTCAATTTATTACAAGCACGACTAAAATACTTATAAATTTTGAAAAAACACCTAGAATTGATACAATTGAAATAAACCATTATTAAATAAACATGTACAAAAGTTTTTGGTACGAAGTTATAAGAGGTATTGTAAGAGAATTCCACACCTGACAGTAGTTGCATCGTTTTCTACGGTGCTAGTGCTCACATTTCTTTTTTTTTTTTTTTTTTTTTTTGCCGACGGTAGTTTTGGCAGAAAAGAAAAGGGGGGTTAAATTATTTCATTTTCTAAGTTTTATTTCTAACTTTATTTATTACAATACACATTTCACTATATTTAATTCTTTTTAAAAAATCTTCAAAAACGTATTGATTAAAATATAATTTTTAAATGCATCACATTTTACTTCTATTACCGGACTACCGTAGGTAATGGAAGTATTGTATTCATTCCAAAAATTCGACATCGAGTTATCACCTGATTTACATGTTTTAAGGTGTCTTCTGAGTCCAAAAAAGTAGTTTTTGGCATCTGAGTAATGTGTGTGCATGTGTCTGTGTTTATGTATGTATGTGGAGAATCTTCTAGCTAGCATATCTTCGAAACTCTTAAAGATAGAACTACGAAACTTCAGAATTGAAGCAGGTCTGGTGAACAAATAAAGTTTCCAAATTTTTGTGAAATTTGGAAAAACAGAAGTTGGACATCGGAAACCAGCAGTCGGACCGGAAGTCCCTACACTGTTAAAAATTTCAACAGAAAACTCTGTGTAATCTATTATCTTAAATCTCACGTAAAATTACAGAGAAAAATAAACGGAGATGCTAAAAAACTTATTTTATACATTCATTTTAATATTTAATATTAATTTAACTAATTATTGCCGAGAATATATTTCGGACTTAAAATGCTTTTTCTAAAGTAGAAAGAGTCATTTTTAATTTTAATTAAAAATCTAAATAATAAAATTAGGTAAAAATACAGAACAAAGATTGAGAATCTCGATTATTCACTTTTAACTAAGAATTACTGTAAATTTACAGAAACTCTGGATAAATATTCACATTAAATTTACAGAAATTTTTAACAGTGTATTTAAAAAACGGCTCAGACGATTTTCTTTGAAGTTTCTGTATAAACATTATATTAGATGTCCTTTCGAATGATATAGTTGGTTAGTTCGAGAAAATTGATAAGCCTCCTGTATAAATAGCTCAATAACATGTTCCGCAAGTGAGTTTCTTTAAAAACGCCTGCACGGATCTTTTTCAAACTCGCCATATTAACTCCCTTTTAAGTATCCTTTTGTATGTAATTATTGTTTTCCGGTTTATAATTGTGTATGCCAAGTTTTGATAAAAGTTGGTATCCAAAAACAGCTCTAACGATTTTCTTGAAAATTGTTACATAAATCCATTTTAGATATAATTTCTCATATATTACGGGGTTATTACAGGAGAATTAACAGTCAATAGGAGAATTAAGATACATTCGGTAAGTCAAATTTAAATCTCAGAAACTGGTGTTTAAAAAAATAACTCTACGATTTTTTTCTCTTATTTTTTAACTCGCTATGTAAACTCTGTTTTATATGTCTTTACGCGTGTATTAAGTTTTTCTTATCAAAAATTTTTTATGTGTCTACTTCGTTAGGTTATTTTTATGCCTTCTGATCACATTATCTCCAAAAAATGCACATAATACGTGTAATATTGGGTAATGGAAGACGTGTGGTTGATTCACACCAGATTATTTTTTTCTAAAATTATTCACCTGAAATAGATATTTAACTAAATTAAAAGAAAATTTTAAATCATTATAGATTAATTGTAAATAATTATTCAATAAAATGTATATTCTTTTATACATTTGAACTCTTGTTTTTAATCTTTTATTTATAATTATGTTTTTATTATTATCATTTATATTTGACAGTTAAAGGAAATTGCATTTTTTCAAGTTTCGAATTTACTGTAAACGATACATTTTAGTGAATTCTACTTACAATTTTCATACATTGATCTAGAATATTTTGTGTGGGACAGAGATGCAATTGCTTTGGTCATAACTTTTAGTCAAGTTTTTTTAACGTTTGATCTTTGTCTGTGTCTCTTACAGTGACTTAAAAACAAATAATTTGGGGAGATCCAAATGTTGTATTTTGAAGTTAATATAAGTTTGTTGCTGGAAAAATTTGATCAAGATTGATAAGTTTCAAGGAATGTTGCGTGAGAAAGTTGTCTGTATAATTTTAAGTGAATTTTAATTATAACAGATTTAAATTCTTTATAAATGTAGGTGCAGTAATGAAACGGGGTGTTGAGGGGGGCGGTAGCCAATCTCACACAGAACTAATTATCATATAAAACTCATCCAAAGCCTAATTTAGATTGATTTAACATAGATTTACATAACAGAACTTGTTATCTCTCGCCTAATCTCCAACCACTATTTATACTATTACATTTTAGGGTAAGAGATAGTCGTGTGAGTGACACACCATACTATTTTAATTTCATGAGTCGTTAAAAATAAATGAAAATTCGTTAAAAAATATCCATTGACTGTAAATCACAGAAACTTTAAGTTATTTTCACGTACCTGTTGAAAAACTAGAAAAACGGTAAAAAAGAACCAACATTACTGATTGCGCCACGGTGTATTAGACCGATTGAACCCTTTATCTACCGAAGCTACTTTAACGTAGAATTTTTTTTTTAAGCGTACAAAAAGAATTTTTTTAAGAAATGTCAAAAATATTTATAAGAATAGATCGTATATTCCTCACTTTAATCTCACAACAAAGCACTAAACGCTACATGAAGCCTTTTTTTTTTTTTTGCTTTAGAAAGGGTTTTATAGATTGCTCCCATTGATTCTGCTAGACTTTTTTAAGATCCTCACATGTGTTACTATTAATTCTTTAATTACATTAAGAATCTTTTTTCAATATCAGAAAAAGTATAAGGATCATGTAATGTAAACACTTTTTTACATTTTCTTAAGGTTCAAATATTATTTTCGACCTCTACGTACCATTGGTACATTTAAATACCACCTCAAAAAGTCTTCATTAATTACTATGATGAGGTAATATTAATAATTTTTGTTGCACATTTCTTTAAAATATACTTTTAAGTAACTAAAGAAATATGTTTCAAATACTTCTTTTGTCTGTTTCAGAATGCGATAGAAAAAAGGTTAAAAAGTAAAATGCTACCGACTTCTAAACATGCAGGAATGACTTCCAGTTTTAATATACAACAGGAGGATCCCTTGGATCTCCATTTTAACTTTAAGTGGTGATTAATTAGTGGCCCATAATGAGTGATATAAGGAGAAAAGGCCGAAACACGACGACTTACGGTTTAAAAATATACATAATTTGTAACTAACATAAAAACAAGAGACGACGATGGTAATTATACATTGATAATGTTAAACATGTTTATTTTATTATTTTATTATATCTTGTATTTTTATAGTAATCATTATATGCATAAGATTTTCCCCTTTTTAATAAATTACGGTACTTTTCTATTTATATGACAATGACTAATTTTGTCCTCTTCATAAAAAGTCGAATTTATTTTATTTTATTTTATTTTTATTTTTATTATTTATTTTGTGACAGAATCAAATAAGTTTCGTATTTTGACAACTTATGGTGTTTTATAAAAAGTTCTTATTCTTCATTGCCTTCATTGTTTAGCATCAATTTTTCAATGTATTTTGCTTCTATCATTCACAGTTCTTGGTTAACAATCCATGAATATTCTGACCGTCGTAAACTTCCGTTCGAGGGGGTCTTCTTGCTATTTTAAAACTAACAGCAGCCTGTTGTTACAACTACAAAATTGAAAATGCTAACCAGAGCAATCTTCCACTTGGTGGCCCTAGCGGTGACCTCCCAACGTTTACGAACTTATAACAGTCTTGTCACTCGCTATGAAATTTTCGATCATAGCAAAACCCAGATAACAGAGATACTATTATGGGTTTAAATAATTGCGAGGGTATTGTGGGTTTAAATTATTGCGGGTAACTCCGTTCACCCGAAGTGATGCAGGACTGTAGTTCATATGTGAGTTTTCCGTATTTTCTGTGTATTATTGCATGTTTTCTGTAATTCCGTATGGAACCTCCGCATTCCGTACAACATTACGATTATGACTTAAAAGAGAATACAGACAGGTATTAAGCATTTTATTAAAGGTATACTTTTAAAGATTTATTTATTTATTTATTTATAACATAGGGGATTCGAATATGAAAGCATTGACTCTCATTTAAAATTTTTTATTAAAAAATTTTAAATTAAAGAGAACATTTGTCTTTTAAATGTGACTATGGAATTTGGATATTTTATATACTGATTCAGTTTACTTTAAATCCTGGAAATAAACTATGGAATGGAAGGAATTTTATATTTCAAAGGGTATGGGACACAATAGAACTCAAAATTCAGCTTTCTCAACAAACCACATTAACTATTACTGATTTAACCTACCTAGTGCATTAGACATAGAACTCCATATCATATACTGACATACAACATCTGCATGACAAAATGTATGCTCATGTAAAGGCTTGTTTTTAAAATCGTGGTGATTACAGCGCTAATCATTAATCATTACGGTAATACTACATTTTATAATATATAAATATATTAACTACATTTCAGAGCATTTTCAGCATAAAAAGTAAAAATAATACTAAAAATAAATAAATAAATAAATAAAATGAAAACGAAAAACAATAAATAGTTCAATATAATTTTTTTCGAATATTTTAAAACATGAAATTGTTCTCTTTTTCTGTACGCTATTTTATATTAAAATGATAAAATGATAGAAATATTTTATTTTTAATTCACAAGTTTAATTTTCACGTTTAACATAATATTTGCTTTCGTAAGCCATTTTTAATATTGGATAAAAAAAAAAAAAAAAAAAAAAAAAAAAAAAAAACTTGAAATTTTATTTAGAAAACCATTAATAAAGCTTTTTGAAATAAAATCTTATTTCTAATAGCCATTAAAAACAACTTACTGTTTCAGATATTAAATAAGCAAAACACAATCCCAATACATTTTTGTAGATTCTCTGCAAACGTATGTAAGTTTCTATAGGAAATCAATAATTATTCAATTTAAATGTTAAGAAAAGCACATTCCAGTTTGATGAATGCTTGACTTACAATACAAAAATATTCAATTTTTAAAATAAAAGAGTGCATCTACATATCATAAAAAAAAATCGTATACTTTAATACTTATTTATCGATAAGCAGTTACAAAAATGCCAAGATCATATTGTAAAAAGATGATATTTTGTTACATATAGATAATTTAAGGAAATAATTATTATTTGCTGGAAAAATTATCAATATATAAGCAATAGCACCTTTACAAGACGAAGTCATGAAATAGCAAATAAGAAATCACAATTTTATCAGTGTACAATTTATTAAATTAATTTTTTTTTAATAAAATACTGATTTTTATACACATAGAACACTCAAATAACAATCACTTTACTAATAAAAATTAATAAACCCATTAAATTGAATTAATTTTATTTTGCATTAATTTAATTTATCTTATAAGAATGTTAATTCATTAATTCACATTTCTTCAGCCTTTCTGTGGAATTGTGAAATGTCGTAATAAACATTATGTAAAATATGATGAAAACTTATTTAATGTAATAAACGATTAATGAAATCTTTATCTATGTATACATATATACTCATATGCACAAAGGAAATTTATGAGTACAGAACGAAAAGAATAAAATATGTACGTTTTATTAGATTAGAATTATTTTAATCATAACATTCCTTAAAATAATGCGATAAACTATATAGGTAATAGGACATTTTATTATCAGATTAAAAAAAAAAAAAGTAAAAAAAAAACTTCTTTGAAACTTGCTAAGAAAGTTAAAATGTGCTGTAAAAACCATATTCCTACTATTGTAAAATAACATTTATCCCAGTAAAGCGCCTATACTAGTTATCATTTTCAGCGGCACTCTTCATTTAACATACGCAGGTCAATTATTAAAAGCATTATAGTTATATCTCGCTATGTGAGTTTTTAGCAGCCTATTCACATCAACTAATCAAAATGAATACCAGTTATTGTTATTTGAAGGTATGCTTTCGAGCTTGTGATGATTTATAACAACAGAATTCTCGCAGTTACGATGAGGTGACTTTTTAACACTTTCCAACAAGGTTGAAAAGTGTTTATGACTTCGGTTTGTCTGTCTGTCTGTCTGTCTGTCCGTCTGTCTGTCTGTCCGTCTGTCCGTCTGTCTGTCCGCGCTCTAACTCCCGTAAATATTTATGGAATTTCTTGAAACTGATATATGTTATTCAAGTTCACTATCGGACGGTCCCTATTGAAAATGGAGTTTATATCACTACTGGTTTGTGTACAGGGGCACCCGAAAGTATTTCAAAGCATTGTGTTCTATGAGAGGTATTTCTACAAACCAGTTTTTCATACCTTTACTGTAGACATACCTTAATGAAATTGAAATATGTTATTCAAGTTCACTATCGGACGTTCCCTATTGAAAATGGAGTTTATACCTCTACTGGTTTGTGTACAAGGATACCCGAAAGTATTTCAAAGCATTGTGTTCTATGAGATGTATTTCTATAAATCATATTTTCATACCTTTACTGTAGACATACCTTCATGAAATTTAAATATGTTATTGAAGTTCACTATCGGACGTTCCCTATTGAAAATGGAGTTTGTACCTCTACTGGTGTGTGTACAGGGACACCCGAAAGTATTTCAAAGCATCGTGTTCTATGAGAGGTATTTCTACAAACCATATTTTCATACCTTTACTGTAGACAAACCTTAATGAAATTGAAATATGTTATTCCAGTTCACTATCGGACGTTTCCTTTTGAAAATGGAGTTTATACCTCTACTGGTTTGTGTACAAGGTACCCGAAAGTATTTCAAAGCATCGTGTTCTATGAGAGGTATTTCTATAAACCATATTTTCATACCTTTAGTGTAGACATATCTTAATGAAATTGAAATATGTTATTCAAGTTCACTATCGGATGTTTCCAGTATAAAATGGAGGGAATACCACCATCGGATTATACACAGGGACACTCAAAAGTATTCCAAAGCATTGCGTTCTATGAGAGATATTTCTATAAATCAAATTTTAATAACTTTAGTTTCCACGAAATTTTAGGAAATTGAAATATGTTATTTATATGCACAAAAGAATGCTTTGCATAGAATATAGCATGATTAGCATTATATATACAGAGTGGCACAAAAATATCCAATTAAATTAAGAGCTATTAATAAAAAAATTGCTAGATATGTACTTTCGTTATGTTAAGCGTTTTAAACAATTTCTAATATTTTTAACACTTTCCAACAAGGTTGAAAAGTATATATGACTTCGGTTTGTCTGTCTGTCTGTCTGTCTGTCCGCGCTGTAACTCCCGTAAATATTTATGGAATTTCTTGAAACTGATATATGTTATTCAAGTTCACTATCGGACGTTCCCTATTGAAAATGAAGCTTATACCTGTACTAGTTTGTGTACAGGGACTCTCGAAAGTATTGCAAAGCATTGTGTTCTATGAGAGGTATTTCTATAAACCATATTTTCATACCTTTACTGTAGACATATCTGAATGAAATTGAAATATGTTATTCAAGTTCACTATTGGATGTTTCCTGTATAAAATGGAGGAATTACCACCACCGGTTTATGTACAGGGATACTCAAAATTATTCCAAAGCATTGCGTTTTATGAGAGATATTTCTATAAATCAAATTTTAATAACTTTATTTTCCACGAAGTTTTTGGAAATTGAAACATGTTATTTATATGCACAAAAGAATGCTTCGCACAGAATATAGCATGATTAGCATTGGATTTACAGGGTGGCACAAAAATATCCAGTTACATTAAGAGCTATTAATAAACAATTGCTAGAATTGTACTTTCGTTTACGTTAAGCGTTTTTAACACTTTCTAACATTTTTTAAGTGTGAATATGATTTCAGTTTTGTGTATCTGCCTGTCCGTCTGTCTGTCTGCTAGTCTGTCTGTCCGAGCTCTAACTCCCGTAAATATTTATGGAATTTCTTGAAACTGATATATGTTATTCAATTTTACGATCGGATGTTCCCTATTGAAAATGGAGTTTGTACCTCTACTGGTGTGTGTACAGGTATATCCGAAAGTATTTTAAAGCATTGTGTTCTATTAGATGTATTTCGATAAACCATATTTTCTTACCTTTACTGTAGACATATCTCAATTAAATTGAGATATGTTATTCAGATTCCCTATTGGATGTTTCCTGTATAAAATAGAGGAAATACCACTACTAATTTATGTACAGGGATACTCAAAAATTTCCAAAACATTGCATTCTATGAGAGATATTTCTATAAATCAAATTTTAATACCTTTACTTTCCACGAATTTTAGGAAATTGAAATATGTTATTTATATGCACAAAAGAATGCTTTGCATAGAATATAGCATGGTTATCATTAGATTTACAGGGTGACACAAAAATATTCAGTTATATTAAGAACTATTAATAAAAAATTGCTAGAATTGTACTTTCGTTTACTTTACGCGTCTTTGAAACTTTCTATCATTTTTTTAGTGTGAATATAATTTCAATCTCTGTATCTGTCTGACTGTTCTTCTGTCCGTCTGTCTGTCTTTCTGTCTGTTTTACTGCGCTCTAATTCCCATAAATATTTATGGAATTTCTTTAAACCGATATATTTTATTCAAGTTGACTATCGGATGTTCCCTATTGAAAATGGAGTGAATACCTCTTCTGGTTTGTGTACAGGGACACCCGAAAGTATTCGAAAGCATTATGTTCTATGGGAGGAGTTTCTATAAACCATATTTTAATACCTTTAATGTATAGAAACTTCAATGAAATTTTAATATGTTATTCAGTTCCCTATCGGATGTTTCCTATGTAAAATAGAGCACATTTCTAACTGGTTTGTGTACAGGGGCACTTGAAAGTATTCCAAAGCATTGTGTTGCATGAGATTTATTATTATAAACCAAATTTTAATAATTTTATTCTCCACATGAAATATATTATTCGTATGCACAAAAGAGTGCCTTCTATATAATATAGTATGTTTAGCATTAGATTTACAGGGCCACACTAAAATAATGAGTTACATTAAGAGCTATCAATAAAAATTTGCTGGAAATGCACTTTTGTTTACATAAGCGTTTTAAAACTTTCTTATAATTTTAGTGGGAATAAGATTTCAATTTCTGCGTCTGTCTATCCGATTGTGTACCTTTCTATCTGTTTGTCTCCGGCTCGCCCAGCTAAAAAAATCTGCAAAAAAACTTAAAAAAAAACTGCAGACAAACTGAAGGCAATTGGCACAAGTTTTTTAAAGTTTTTTTTAAAGATATTTTAAAGTCAAAGTTTTTAAAGTCAAACTTCAAAATTTCAGCGAAAAAACTTTAAAAAAACTTGTTCCATTTACCTTCAGTTTTTCTGCAGTTTTGAAATTCTGCAAAATTTCAGCGAAAAAACTTTAAAAAAACTTGTGCCATTTACCTTCAGTTTTTCTGTAGTTTTTGAAATTCTGCAAAATTTCAGCGAAAAAACTTTAAAAAAAACTTGTGCCATTTACCTTCAGTTTTCCTGTAGTTTTTGAAATTCTGCAAAATTTCAGCGAAAAAACTTTTAAAAAACTTGTTCCATTTACCTTCAGTTTTCCTGTAGTTTTTGAAATTCTGCAAAATTTCAGCGAAAAAACTTTTAAAAACTTGTGCCATTTACCTTCAGTTTTCCTGTAGTTTTTGAAATTCTGCAAAATTTCAGCGAAAAAACTTTTAAAAAACTTGTTCCATTTACCTTCAGTTTTCCTGTAGTTTTTGAAATTCTGCAAAATTTCAGCGAAAAAACTTTTAAAAACTTGTTCCATTTACCTTCAGTTTTTCAGTAGTTTTTGAAATTCTGCAAAATTTCCATGAAAAAAACTTTAAAAAAACTTGTGCCACATGCCTTCGGTTTTTATGCTTCTGTGAAAAACTTAAAATACTTATTCCTGTTACTTTTACTTTCTCTGCAGTTTTTAAAATTCTACACAATTTCTATGAAAACCTTAAAAAATATTACTGTTCCCCTGCCACATATAAAAGCCATCTTTTAAAACTAGTTTGTTGTGGCAAACACATGACTCTCTTCTGTGTTTCTATACAAATTCCCTCAGTAAAAAATATATTAAAATCTATCTTCCATATGATGAATGCAGACAATTTTAATTCTAGAGAAATAATATTAGGAGCAGTCAATAAATAACAAGTCAGAGGCAAATTCCCAGTAATTATTTAATAAAACTCAAAAGTATTGTCCGTAGGTATTTAGGCATTTATTCCATTGTGACAACAGTTGCATAATGCCATGCTCGTAGAAATCCTTTGGTTGCTGTTTCAAACAATTGCGCACACACTCATTGATTTCATTGTCTATTTGAAATTGGTGTCTCTGCAGTGCATTTTTATGTTCAAGATATGGAAGTCATATGCGGACAGATCTGGACAATAGGAGGGGTGGATCAGGACTTCCCACTTGAACTTCTGCAGACATTCCTGTGTTGCGTTGGCTAAGTGTGATGGTCTAGCATTGTCGTGCAACAGGATGACACCACAAGAAAGTTAACTGGGAGGTTTTGATTTGATTGCATTCCTGAGCTTCAATAAGGTTTTACAATACCACTAAGCATTGACCGTAGCTCCATGCTTCAGGAAATCGATGAGGAGTGGTTCATTATGATTGAAGAAGAATTAAAGCAGTACCTTGCTGGCACTAGTGTGGAGGGGAATCTGTGTGCTTCCACTAAAGACTTAGCTGTTTTGACTCGGGCTAAAAGAAATTTGTCTCCATCAATGTTGTAACACTGCAATGCTTGCAGACACATGGCCATGTGGCAGCCCTCTTGTGCTGGTCGGTGTCAAGCGATGCGGGACCTACTGCGTGCACACTTTACGGAACTTCAAACTGTCCTTGATGATTTCATGAACTGTACCATGGCTAAGCCCCACTGATACAGAAATCTCGCCTACTGTTAGACGACGGTCTTTCTTTATGAGCTCATGCACTTTTGCAACATGTTCTTCTGTAACACACTTCGGTGCTCCAGTCCAGGGATCATCACCGATCGATCTGCATCCTTCGTGAAAGCGCTTATTCCACTCCTGAACTCTTGCCCATGACATACAGTACTCCCCATAGATCCTTTCTATTCGTCTATCAATTTTACATCCTAAAATACTTTCGCTGCCAAAAAACGCACAACACCACACTACTCAGCTTTGGATGCCTCCATTCCACGTCACTTTCAAAAATGAAAAGACTGGATGTGGCTGATGCTGGGTTATCTTTTTTTCACTCCTTGCCAGAGAAGTAACGGCATCTGGCGAGAGAAATGTGCATGAATCATTAGGCTGTACTTTTCTACATAACTATACTTTTTGTGAAATATTCACTGACTCGTTATTTATTGACTGCCAATATAATAGCACTAAATATGCAAAAAAAAAAAAAAAAAAAAAAAAAAAAAACAATTTTTTAAATATGCCTTTTTTTTTCTTAATTTTAACCCCAAAATAAAAATCATAAGTTTCTTTTAAACTACCACACATTGATGGTTCAACCATTTACTTCAAAAGGTGTTGATGAGCTCATTTGGAAGATACTCATAAGGAAAATTTCCCCCTCTTGGGAGGGACTTTCCTTTTGAGGGGGGGGGGGGATGCTTTCACATTTACAAAAAAATTTCCCAGCTGACTCACTAATATAGATACTTCTTTTTTATTTCATAATGATTATTAAAAAACAATTCACTTTATGTGCATTTACATGAAATGTTTGTTCTGCAATGTAAAAAATTAAAGAAAAAAAAAAAGCTAAATGACAATCCCATTTGTTGGATGATTTTTACCAAAAGTTTCTAGGCATTAATTTAGGTATATCAAGTTGCAACTACATATCAAATTTTATGAAATTCTGAGTAGTATAGTTCCTGAGATACAGTTGTTAAAAAATTTTGTCACACACAGATATTTTCTAAAAATAGTCAAATCATGTTTTAGACATCTCAAAACATGTAAAACCATTGAAAAACCTCAAGTCTAAGATTTTTATGAATCCAATACCATCTTCTATTGAACATAAAAGAAAGTAAAAACAAGTTATGCACATTTTAACAAAATATTTTAATTTAATTTAATTTAGAAATTTATTCATCAACCATGAAAGTTCATTTCAGAAAAAATTGCAGTGGAAGAGTGATTTTTTATACCATGTGAAAAATACCAGAGCCGGGAATCAAACCCGGGCCTTCCACTTATACTCAAACCAAGGAGCTACCCTGGCTGATTACAAGCTAGGCATTTCTCACATAACATTCATTGGCAGTCACTGAGTCTGTAAACACAGCTATATCAAGTGACATTATTAATCATGGCACAACTTCAATAGACCACGAAATTTTAATTTAATTTAGAAATTTATTCGTCAACCATGAAAGTTCATTTTAGAAAAATTTTGGAATGGGAGGGGATATTTTGTTCTAAAAGTGATTGCTGCAAAACAAAATTTTGTGCCTTTTAAAGATTCATGCAGATTGCGAGTGATGTATTTAGTGATTTTTTTTGTGTGTGTGTGAAGCGTACAGACATACATATTACAGATTGCTGCAAAATGTCACCATAGCACAGTGCTAGTGCAATGCTAAATCCAACCTACCTGCCCAGATTGACTTTAATTGCTCATAACACAGTAGTAGTGCGACACTAAATTGAATCTGCATATCTGCTTATACACTTATTCAGTTATATATGGTACTTTTGTTTTGTAATGTTTAATATTTGTTAGTTTTTATTTTTATTTTCTTTTGTTAAAGTTTTTGAAATGCTACTTTTTACACTTCATTTTTAGGCACTTGATTTAAAACACGTAAAATCAGCCATTTTGAAAAAAATCACGAGACAAAACTGCAAAAATGCGCCAAATTGGTGATTTTGAAAAAAGTCACCAAGGAGTGTGGTAAAGCACATTATCACCTCTATTTCTTTTCTGGAAAAAAAATAAAATAATAAATAATAATTGTAAATAATTTTTGGCAGGGATTCAATCAAATTGTGGGAAAAATATATATATATATTATACATTTTGCGAAAACTGCAATATAGAGTTCTGCGTGGGTAGAGAAAACTTGACCCACAGGAACACTTTTGACCCACAACTGGCACAACCCAACATGAACCCGCAACAAAGTATTATTTAGTGTTCATGTTACGCAGCATTTTTCAAAGGATGCCGCACCCTGCCCTTTTTTGTTTTAGCGACGATGCGCCCTGCCCTTTTTTATTTTAGCGACGATGCGCCCTGCCCTTTTTTGAAGTGAAAAATGTGCCCTGCCCCTTTTTTTCCAAGTGAAAATGCACCCTTCACTTTTTTCAATTGAAATTGTGCTCTGTATTTTCCCATCTGCAATATCGCTATTTTTAAAGATATTTTAGCGTTTGCTCTGAGAAATATACACTTATAATAGATTTTTATCTGACGTCAAATCAGACTTCGCTTACCTTTATGCCCAAACGCGATCCGAAAATTCCGTAAGAAGGCACTTCCATGCGATCTATTTGCCATCGGTCTGTATCTTTGCATGACCGGTAGAAAAAAAAAATCGTTAGCCACGGTTTCCACCAATGCTTTTGTTCACGACATTGCTGGAAGCTTGCGTATTGGAGATCTTTTCTGCGTATCCAAGAAGTAGAAATGACTATTACGGAAATAATATAATAAAATAAAGAATCACAGAAATTATGTGAAAGTCTGAAAGTATTGAAATCGGCATCCAATTCTCGTATGCAGGATTTCAAGTATTCTGCATATTTCGTATTTTGTGCTGAAGCGCAATATTTTTTGCGAAAACTCTTCATTGTATAATTATTATTTTCTTAATTTTGTGTTAAAACTAACTTACTTAAGAAATCAACAAACATAAAATAGATTTTTCACAAAAGTTTTTTTTTAGAATTTTCGGACGAGAAAATTGCTCATATTTCGGTAATCAGCTGCAAAAATTATGTAATTGGCAAACATATGGTTTAAAAAAAAAAAAAAAAAAAAAAAAAAAAAAAAAAAAAAGCCAGAAATCTCGCTGATTTTTAACGCAATATATGTATTTAACATTTGTGATATCAATTTTCAGAAATAGCACGAATTCCGTCAATTATAGCAACGAAAATAGCTGCTTATCTTTATTTAGTGAAAAAGAGAAACAATCGCTTTTTTGCGCAAATAACTGTAATAAAGGTAAGTTCTGTTAATAAAACATAAAACGATGAATTTCGATAACTCACCGTAAGAAAATTATGTTGTTTTGTAGTAAATTAACAGCTTATTTCAGCACGTAATTTAAACGATTAAAAGTAAATTTTATCGGCAAAACGATCCCGTATTGTAGACAGACTTTCATATTGCATAATTCTGCAAAGTATATATAATGAAAAAAAAACAATTTTATTATTTTTTTTGTAAAATAAACTTATATTTCGGCACTCATTTTTTTTTTTAAACATACAGAATTTAACAAATAGCAGTGAAATAATAGTCTATATTAGCAATTAGTTGCTACTGCATAATTTAAAAAAATTAGCAGTAAAATGATTGATTCCGTATCTCGGCAAATTTATTGCATACGTCGGATATCGCATTTGTAAAAAAGTGCAGATTTCATTCAATAACATAGAGATAAAGCCTATTTCAGCAAACAATGATGATTAAAGTAACCTTAACCTTATTAGGCAACTATGAAATGACTGCGTGTTTCAACAATCTGCCACTAAACATTGTGAATTTCGTAAATCTCTTTTGAAAAGATTTCAAATTTTATCGATTAACACCGAAATAATATCATATTTTAGCAATTAGTTGCATTTAAGCATAAATATTTTACAGTTAATATTGGGTGTTTGAATTAATTTGTAGAGTTTTTTTTTTTTTTTTTTTTTTTTTTTTTTTCGAAAATTGAAGCTTTATTGTGCAAAAATAATTACAAATAGATTATTCAAGGTATTGACCATCACTAGCCACTACTTTTTCCCATCTTTCTGGCAGCATACGTTTTCCGCGTCGGAAGAATGAATCGTCTTTAGAGGCAATCCAAGAATCAACCCATTTTTTACAATCTTCATAAGGAGTGAAGTGTTCCTCAGACAGGCCATGGCTCATCGATCAAAACAAGTGGTAATCAGTTGGAGCAATGTCTGGAGAATACGGCGGGTGAGGTAGGACCTCCCATTTAATCATTTCGATGTAGGTTTTGACCAGTTTTGCGACATGCGGACGAGCATTGTCGTGGAGGAAAATGGTTTTGTCATGTCTATCGCCATATTCCGGCCGTTTTCCCTTTAATGCACGGGTCAAATGCATCAGTTGTTTTCGGTAACGCTCCCCTGTGATTGTTTCATTAGGTTTAAGCAGCTCATAGTAGATCACACCCCGCTGATCCCACCAAATACAGAGCATAAGGTTGGATCCATGGATATTTGACTTCACCGTTGATGTTGATGGTTGGCCAGGCATAACCCATGACTTTCTCCGTTTGGAATTGTCGTAGTGGATCCACTTTTCATCTCCAGTCACAATTTGATGCAAAAATCCCTTCCTTTTCTGTCGTTCAAGCAGCTGTTCACATGTGAAAAAACGCCTTTCCACGTCTCCAGGTTTCAGTTCATATGGGACCCAATTTCCCTGCTTTTGGATCATTCCCATGGCTTTCAGGTGTTTGCTGACTGTCAAAAGTCAACTCTTAATGATTCAGCTAAATCTTGAAGCGTTTGGCATGGATCTTCATCGAGCAATGACTTCATTTCTTCATCTTCAAATTTTTTCGGCTGCCCGGGTCGTTCCTTGTCTTCCAGCTCAAAATCGCCACTTTTAAATCGAGCAAACCATTTCCGACACGTTTGTTCAACTAGTGCATGCTCACCATAAACTTCCACTAAAATTCGATGACTATCGGCAGCGCTTATCTTCATGTTAAAGTAATGAAGTAGAACTCCCTGCAAAACACTTTATCCGGCACAAAGTTAGACATATTCGATGAAGTAAAAAATTTTGTTATTTACGCTTCAACCAAATGACATATACTAATAACGATGTTCAATGATAGTAGGTTTACGGGGAATACTAGTCACGCCATCTATTAGAAAACCCTACGAACTAATTCAAACACCCAATAGTAAATTAACCCTGTATTTCAGAATTACACCGCAAAATTATTGCATATTTTGGGATTCAGCTTTGAAAAAAGCGTAAATTTTTATAAATTAGCGGCAAAATAATTGAGTATTTGGAGCTTGAACTTTTTAAAGAATAAGAATTTCATCAATTAGGCACTAAATAATACATGTTAGCGGCAAAATAATAGCGGTATTTGGGAATTAAATGTAAATTTTGATTTAAAAATTGACACCACAGTTAGCGTTGAAAATAATCTCGTGTTTTCGAAATCAGCTGCAAAATTATTGCGTATTTCGACATTCAGCTTTCAGAAAAAAAGGACAAATTACATCTATTTTTGACGAAATAATTTCGTATTTGGGAATTTAACTTAAAAAATTGCAGAAGTATCTTTGATTAGCGTAGAAAAAAAAATTAGGCAAAATTATCAATGCGGGAACGATAGATCGGGTTTTCACTGCATATATATAATTATATTAAAACTAGAATATAATTAAAATTATATTTAAAATATCTTGTATATTGCACCTACTTTAAAAAAACCCACTGTTTTAAATATTCACAGTCTATTAAAAGAAAAAAAAAAAAAAAAAAAAAAAAAACATTAAAAATTGTGTCAATGACAGAATTTAGTTTAATACGGAGGACTATTAATTTAAATCTGTAAAATTTTTATTTTTTTTCTCATCTTTTGACTGTAAAACTGGGCCACGTACTTTCTAAAATGACTGAAATAAATTAAAATGAAGTGTTGCCACCTAAATTTTCTACTTTAGTTAATTTAAGAAAATTTAATTATTGTGTCGAAAAACTGTTTGCACCCATGGATTCAGAAAAATCGCCCATTTCGTTTAGTACGGAATTTGTAACAATAGGACTGATACTTCTAATTTGTTTTCAGGTTTACATAAAACTGGCCTACAAAAAATAAATTGAAACTAATAGTTCTCCATCCTAACAAAAAGTTTTGTTAATATTTTTGAATAACAAAGCCTCATTATGCATTTTTATATACAATTTTGCCCTATGACTGGCCCTAATAAGAAAACTGAAATGTTCGAATTAAATTGATTGAACTTTTAAAATATTCCTTTTTTTATTAACTTTTAATATAAAAGCAGGATAAAAAAGATTTCAAAGAGATAAAAAGAAAATTGTTTTTCGGGTAAATGCTAGGGGTTTGCAAAATTGATTCATTAAAAAAATGGTTCAAATATTTAAAATATAATATTTTAAACGCACAACACACACAAAAAAAAGAACTCATTTTCGACTCTGTTTTTTTATCATCCACCTTATTTACAGAAAAAAGGTACCAAATTTTCTAAACAAAATGTGGGGACAAATTGGCGAGATGACTAAAATTTCAAAATAAGAAATGGCGACAAGCAATACTAAAAAAAAGTGCAGCTTGCAACAAAAGCTTTACTTTGAAAAAACGATTATGCAGAAAATAATAATACCAAAAGTGGGGACTTTCCCCACAAAATGATGACATATGGTGGTCTTATCCTATTTTGAATCAAAACGCATTGTTATGTCTGGTATAGTGAAAAACATAATAAAAGTTATTACAAGATAAATCATTCTAAGTAAAATTCCATTTAAAAGAATATAAAAATTTAATAAATGAAAATTAATATGCTGGGAAGTTAGTGCGGACTTACAGCTGATGAGGTATTTGTTATCCACTTGCTGCTCACTAAAGAATTTAGAAGAGGTAAGTGCGTGAATCGAATTTTTTTTTTTTTTTTTTTTTAATTTCAATTGTGTTTTAAATAAATAATAATAATAAATCTTCCTGTAATACATTTAAAAATAAACGTCGATTCTATTTTCCAGTAGTAGTAAAAGCGTAGTATGACAGCGAGAGCTGCAAATTGTTTAAAGTTCTACAGATCAATTTAACAGCTAAAGAAAGAAATGTTTATGGTTAAAAATATACATATAATTTGCGTTATCTTCTCAGGATTACTGTATTTGTTCCATAGTCTTAATTTATTTTCTTTTATTTAGATAAAAATTTTACTGTTGCTTTCAGAGACGCCAGGCTCAGTTGTCCAGGAAGATAATGTCATCCAGTCTCTGCATTCAAAAATTATATTTATTATAATTTTTTTTCAAAGAAAAATATTTTGCAGGTAAACCTGCAGTTTTACCTACAGGTGTAAAATTAATGCTAACTCGAGTTGCAGAGCGAGTAACCCACAGGTACCCAACCAGGGGTCAATCCAGGCAAAATTTAGGTCCCTTTTGCTGCCCCTTCACAAAATTCAAATTCATAAAAAGGGACCCTTCACAAAATTTAAATTCATAAAAAGGGACCCTTCACAAAATTCAAATCCATGAAAAGGGACCCTTCACAAAATTCAAATTCATAAAATGAGTCCCTTCACAAGATTCTTTTTAATAAAAATGATCCTTTTATTAAATGTTTTCATGTTTTCAGTATTATTTTTAATTAATGCCTTAATTTGGCTCACGAAACTATTAGCCTGATATTAAACATTACATAAAATGATTGTAAAAACGAAAAATTTTGCACAGTATTTTACTTTTTCACAAAAAATATTTTATATTTCACAAAAATAAATAAAAATTTCACAAAAATATTTTGTTTTTCACAAAAAAGGGACCCAAAAATTAAAACCTGGATCGACCTCTGCCAACCCAAAGCACACCGGATGAGTCGATACTGCAAATCGCATCTCAAATCAATACTCTGAATCATTACAAAATATCAAAAATACATTTTAATAAAATAAATTATTGTTTCAGTCTGGTGCTTGTTTTGAAATTCACAGAAATAAATTAAGCATATTTAAGATTAATAAAATAAACATTTAAAACAGTAATAGAAATTTGAGCTACTTCACCACAAAAAAAAAAAAAAAAAAAAAAAAGATTCGGAGGGCTTTCAAGTTTTAGCACATAAAATTCAGTGTTATGAATTAAATAACTTGAAGATTTCCCACAATTTTCAAAACTTGCATGAATCTGAAAATGCATGAAAATGTGTACAAAAGCAATCACAAAAAAGTATAAATAAAGTCACTCGATGCAGCTTATTCGTTGTGCACGAATCTGTAAATGCATGAAAATCTGTGCTACAGCGGTAAGTATTCTAATAGTAAAACCAAAATAACATCACTGGATACCCCTAATTTGATGTGCATGAATAAGAAAATGTATAAAAAACTGCACTGCAGCAATCAGTATCCCGATATTAAAACTGAAAAAGCATCACTGGATACCTCTATTTCATAGCGCATAAATCAGAAAATGTATGAAAATCTGTAGTGCAGCAGTCAGTATACCGATATTTAAAAAAAAAAAAAAAAAAAAGAAAAAAACGTCACTGGTCACCCCTAAATCATAGCACATGAAACAGAAAATGCATAAAAATCTGTATCGCAGCGGTCAGTATCCCGATATTAAAACCAAATAAACATTACTGGATACCTCGTAATTCATGGTGCATGTGCATTGGAAAATGCATGAAAATCCGTACTGCATCAATTACTACCATGCACTAATTTTCCCTAAATAATTACACTTATTAAATAATAATAATAATAATAAAATACACTCAAAAAATTAATTTTTAAATCTCAAATACACAAAAAAAATCATTCAGCTGGGCCGCATTATGATAAACATACACGAATGATTGGTGCATCGAAAGGAGAATCAAAGTTCCGAGACAGTTAAGCAAAGTTTCTATACAAAATGGTTACTATTAAAAAGTGTCGATACACTGAATCACATCACAGCGTCACAAATTGCCAATGGGTTGGGTGCCCCATAGTAAAGCTTAGCTTTTAGTTTTTGTTTTAATAAATTATTGCATGCATCACTAACTTATCTATATACTTACAAGATGGTTACAATTAAAGTTCCACTGTAAACAGTCCCTATAAGCTAAAATGGACAAGTGCATCTCAAGAATCATAATCATCTCTATATAGCAAATTTGGTAGCGCTTCCACTTGCCTATTTCAACTGCGAAAAGTTGTTTAAAGCAAAAATTTAATTACGGCACTTTTGGGGCCATGTTATTAAAATTTTTGGTTGAAAAACAGGTTATTCATAAAAATCAATAATCTTGAAATGAAAAACCTTTCACATCAAAATGGGAAACATATTAGGCCTGTGAATTTTATCATAATTTACATATTTTTAGGGAATTTAAAAAAGGAAATAAAAACAAACAAACAAACAAAAAAGAACACTTAGTTTAGATAGAAGCTCACAGAACACAACACAATACAGAAATGAACTAAACAAATAAATACACTACATGCATGCAAGCAGAAATGAAAAACATTAAAAAGGACAAAGTTACCTGTATCTATAATTTCTAAAAAATAATAATACATAAGTGTTCATTGCTCTATTCAACTTTTTTTTTTATTCTTTTACTAATAAAAAGTTAAATTTTCATTTAATTAAAATTCAAGAAAAATCAAATACAGCCCAGTAGCAGAATTTTCTAAATCTAACGACAGCAAAATAATATAAATAAATAAATAGCTAAAAATCATCTGCCGAACTAAGCCTGGCGTCTCTAAAAACATCAGTAAAATTTGGAACTGCATGTAAATAATAGAAAATAAATTAAGATTATGCAACAAATACAGTAATCCAGAGAGAGAACGAAAATTATATGTATATTTTTAACCCTAAACATTTCTTTCTTTAGCTGTTAAATTGATCGGCAATAGACGTTTCTTTTTAAATGTATTACAGGAAGAAGAGGTGATTTAGTATTATTATTTATTTAAAACACAACTGAAATTAAAAAAAGAAAAAATATTTCGATTCAGACACTTACCTCTGGTAACTTCTTTAACGAGCAGCGAGTGGATTACAAATACCTCATCAGATATATCATATTCATCAGTCCGCACTAAGTTCCACAGCACATTCATTTTTATTTCATAAATTTTTATATTCTTTTAAATTAAATTTTACTTAGAATTATTTATCTTGTAATTAATTTTATTATGTATTTCTATTTCACTATACCAGACATAACAACGCGTTTCGCAGTAGAAGAAGCACGCCATGGCCATCGTATTCGTAACAGTAAACAAATGTTTGTTTCTATAAGTTGAGTTGTTCAATAGCTCCTACGTTTGTTAAATAAAAATTTGAAAGGATTATTTAAAAATATACTTCACACAGTCGATACTGTGTAATTAAAACAAAATTCAAATGTTTATTCAAAAAGATAATTGGATCATGAAACAAAGTTATTTGCCGCTATCAATTCTAGGATAAGGCCACCAAACGTCATCATTTTCTGGGGACAGTCCCCGGTTTTGTTATAATCATTATTATTATTTTCTGCATAATCATTTTTTTTAAATAAAACTTTTGTCGCAATTTATGATTTAAAAATGATGGTAGTGTACTTTTTTTTGAGTATTGCTTTTGTCGCCATTTCTTATTACTTTCTTCTGTCGTATAAAGCAAACAATCGGCAGCAAAAGTATCCGAGCACTAGCAAAGATTCCTATGTAAAAAAAGTACACTTAACAAGGTATTGTTAAATAAACCCTTGTTGAATCCTGTCTTAGTCAGTCTAAGAACATGATTCGACAAGGATTTAATTAACAAAACAGCATTAAGTGTACTTTTTTTACATAGGAATTTTCGCTAGTGCTCGGATAATTTTGCGGCCGACTGCATATAGAGAAAGTATTGGATTAGTGAAAATTTTCGAAATCCAATTTTTGATGGATTTACACATTTTGGGATGTCCTGAACAAGATTTGTCTGTTTTTAGAAAATATCTGTCTGTCTGTCTGTGTGTATCACAAATTTTTTGGGCACTGTATCTCACGAACCAACGAATGAAATTTAACCAAACTTGGTATTTAGTTGGACCCTAACAAAAATTAGTGCTGATTGGATTTGGGGATCAATCGCTTAACAGGTGGCACTGTCATTGCATTTTTAGTAAATTTTTAACGTGGCAGTATAGGACAAAATTTTGTGTAAATGTACATAATGAGAGTTATTACTTTCTTCTATATGTAATATAGAGAAAGTATTGGATTCGCGAAAATTTTCGACCTCCGTTTTTTGATGGATTTACATGTTTTGGGATGTCCAGAATACGAATTAATAGTTTTTAGAAAAGGTCTGTCTGTCTGTCTGTATCATTTTTTTGTGGACGCTGTATCTCACGAACCAATCAATGAAATTTAACCAAACTTGGTATTTAGTTGCACCCTGACATGAACTGGTGCTGATTAGATTTGGGGATCAATAGCTCAACAGGTGGCGCTGTGATCGCATTTTATCTAAATTTTTAACATGGCAGCATAGGACAAAATTTCGTATAAATATGCATAATAAGAGTTATTTTAAACTTATGATTCTAAAATTAATATGAATTATGGATAATAGTAGTATGTAACTAGGAAAAAAATTTTGTGCATGGGGGGGGCATCACTTCCCCCCTAGGGGAGAAATACACCCCCCGGGAAGTAAATTTTCATAATGGGTATCTTTCGAAAGATCTCGTTGATAATAGTAGTAGTTAACTAGGAAAAAATTTTTGTGCATTTGGGGGCATCGGTTCCCCCCCACAGGGGGGGGGGGCAAAGTTTCAAGATGGGTATCTTTCGAAAGGTCTCGTCAATACCTTTAAAACGAATGGTTGAACCATAAATCTGTGATAATTTAAAACAAAGTTATCGATTTTTTTTACTTTTAACAAAAAAAAAAAACTTTGAAAAAAAATCGTACTTTATTTTTTTTTTTTTTTTTTTTTTAACGAAATTTAACTAAACTTGGTATTTAGTTGGTCCACGACATACACTGGTGCTGATTACATTTTGGGGATCAATCGCTCAAAAGGTGGCGCTGTGATATCATGTTTTCTAAATTTTTAACATGGCAGTATAGGACAAAATTTCTTATAAATGTACATAATGAGAGTTATTTTTAACTTATGATTCTAAAATTAATATGAGTTATTGATAATAGTAATAGTTAACTAGGAAAAAATTTCTGTGCATGGGGGAAGTACCCCCCGGGGGGGGTAAATTTTGAAGATGGGTATCATTCGAAAGATCTTGTCAATACCTTTAAAACGAATGGTTGAACTATAAATCTGTGATAATTTAAAACGAAGTTATCGATTTTTTTTTTTTTTTTTTTTAATATTGTTACTGATTGAATATGTATAGGAAAATATAGAAGAAAGTCTTGTGGTGGCCACAACATACTAGTTTTTTAACGAAATTTAGCCAAACTTGGTATTTAGTTGGTCCCTGACCTAAACTGGTGCTGATTACATTTGGGGATCAATCGCTCAACATGTGGCGCTGTGATCTCATGTTTTCTAAATTTTTAACATGGCAGCTGCCATACTAGTATAGGATAAAATTTCGTATAGATGTACATAATGAGAGTTATTTTTAACTTGTGTGGTTGTAAAATTAATATGAGTTATTGATAATAGTAATAGTTAACTAGGAAAAAATTTCTGTACATGTGCCCCCCCCCCCCCCCTCTGACGGGGAATTTTGAAGATGTGTATCTTTCGAAAGATCTTGTCAATACGTTTAAAATGAATGGTTGAACTATAAATCTGTGATAATTTAAAACAAAGTTATCGATTTTTTTTACTTTTAACAAAAAAAAAAAAAAAAAAAAAAAAAAAACTTAGAAAAAAAATCGTTTTTTTTTTTTTTTTTTTTTTTTTTTCTTACTGATTGAATATGTATTGCTTTTAACAAAAAAAAAAAAAAAAAAAAAAAAAACCTTAGAAAAAAAATCGTACCTTTTTTTTTTATATTGTTACTGATTGAATATGTATAGGAAAATATAGCAGAAAGTCTTGTGGTGGCCACAACATACTAGTATGTTGTGGCCACCACAAGACTTTTTCTTTTTTCCTATACATATGGCTTTTTTTGTTGGATACTAGTTTTTAATGTGTGATCGTAAAACTATTATGAATTATTGATAGCAGTAGTAGTAAACTAGAAAAAAATTTTGTGCATGTGGAAACATCCCTTTCCCTCCGTGGGGGGGGGGGGGGGGGGTACACCCCCAGGGAGAGTGAATTTTCAATTTGGGTATCTTTCGAAATATCTCGTCAATACCTTTATAACGAATTGCTGTGATAATTTAAAACAAAGTTATCGATTTTTTCATTTTTTAACTTAAAAAACTTAGAAAACTAGTATGTTGTGCCCACCACAAGGCTTTCTTCTATATTTTCCTATACAAATTCACTCAGTAACATTTTTTTTTTTTTTAAGTAAAAAAAATCGATAACTTTGTTTTAAATTATCACAGATTTATAGTTCAACCATTCGTTAAAGGTATTGATGAGACTTTTCGAAAAATACCCATCTTCAAAATTACTCCCTTCGTGGGGGGACTTCCCCCCCGGGGGGGTGGCGAGGCTCCTACACATGCAAATTTTTTTTCGCAGTTGATTATCTCTATCATAAATAATTCTTGTAAATTTCATAATGATTAATATAAAATGATTCTCTTTATGCACATTTATACAAAATTTGTCTTATATCACCATGTTAAAAATTTAAAACAAGCGGGATGACAACGCAACCTGTAAGACAATTTTTACCGAAAGTTGATAGGTACTAATTTATGTCAAGGTGCAACTACGTACCAATTTGTATGAAATTCTGTGCAGTGTAGTTCCTGAGATACAGTTACCACAAAATTTTGTCACACAGACAGACAGACAGACATTTTCTAAAAATGGTCAAATCGTGTTCTACAGCTCTTAAAACGTGTGAATCCATCAAAAACCCGAGGTCGAAAATTTTTACGAATCCATTACTTTCTTCTACTGAATATAGAAGAAAGTAAAAAAATCGTATTTCTTTTGATACGACATACTAGTTTTTTAATGAATCAATTTTGCAAACCCATGCATATGCTCGAAAAACAATTTTCTTTGTATCTCCTTGAAATGCTTTTTATTCAGATTTTATATTAAAAGTAAAAAAAAAAAAGAAAAAAATATTTCAAAAATTTTATCAAAATTTCGAATTTTATTCGAACATTTCAGCGGGCAAAATTGTACATAAAAATGCATATTGAGGCTTAGTTGTTCAAAAATCTTAACAAGGAAACTGTTTGGAGGAGGACTGTTATACTTTCAATCTATTTTTTGTAGACCAGTTTTACATAAACCCGAAAACATATTAGAAATATCATTCCTATCGTTACAAATTCAGTACCTAACGAAAGGGGCGAATTTTCTGAATCCAGCGGTGCAAACAGTTTTTCGATACGACAATTAGGTTTTTTAAAATTAACTAAAGTATGAAATTTAGGTGGAAACACTTCATTTTTAAAGCATTTCAGTCATTTAAAAAAAGTACGTGGCCTAGTTTTAGTCAAAAATGAGAAAAAAAAATTAAAATTAAAAATTAAAATTTTATAGACTTAAATTAACAGATTTTCGTACTAAACTAAATTCTGCCTTTGGCATAATTTAGAAATTTTATAGTCTATAACCCGCCCTTACAAAGATGCAGTTTATTATTATTATTATTATTATTATTATTATTATTATATTATTATTAATATTTAATACTATTCTTCGCAATTTTTTGTAAAAATGCAGTTGTTTTATAGTTACCATTTGTCATGAAGTTCAATGTGAATAGTCTGAGATATTTTTTAAGTCACATCACTTCTTTAAGAATTTTGCAGTTTTTATTAAGTCGTGACCTTTACTTTAAAATTGCTGCAGTTTTTACTAAGTCGTTAACTTTACTTTAAAATCGCTGCAGTTTTTATTAAGTCGTGAACTTCACTTTAAAAATTCTGCAGTTTTTATTAAGTTGTGAACTTCACTTTAAAAACTCTGCAGTTTTTATTAAGTCGTGAACTTTACTTTATAAATTCTGCAGTTTTTTTAAAGTTAAAAGCACATTATTTGAAATACTGCAGAAGTTCTACAGTTTTGGGGTTTTGCTGCGGAAAAACTGCAGAATTTTTTAGCTGGGCCTATCATCCGTGAATATTTTGAGAATTTTTAAAAAATGATACACTCAAGTTCCCTATGGAATGTTCCCTATTTAAAATGACATTAATAGGTCCTGTACAACTAATTTGTTTACAGGGACAACAACAACAACAATAAAAAAAAACAATGTATTACGGTTTAGGACAGAATTTTTTAAAAGTTATATTTAAAAAATCTTTCTACTATAAAAATCATAGAAACATTGACATGCATTATTAATATTCTAAAATATTGTTTTGTATAGAACATGATATGATTAACTTTCATATTTACAGGGCCACACTAAAATATTCAGAGAGATTAAAAGCTGTAATTATAATCTAACGGCTGCGTTTTCTTTTGCGTTAAGCCTTTTTAACACTTTCCAAAATGCCTAAGAGTAATTTTAAAATAAATTAGTCTATCTGCATGTTTTTCAGTCGTTCAGTCTGTTGTGTGATAAAGTAGGCGAAGAATATTAAAAGTTATTCGAAACATTTGCGTACAGTTGGAAAGTGTTACTAATCAATGCGTACTGCATGATTTTTCTTTCTTGTTTTTTTTTTTTTTTTTTTTTTACATTTTTGAACAGCAACGCACTTATTATTATTATTATTTTATTCGCATGGTAATTTTTAAGGAAAATTTCTATAAAAGGCGTTATCCTTGTAGCGGTAATGAGCACAGAGATTGGAGACAAACAAGTCGCAGGAAAATTTATGGAAAAAAAATTCCAAGTTTAAATTCTTCATTTTGTTATTGAAACATAATCCTTCCAGTAGAAATATTTATGGTCTGCATGTCCGACCTTTGAAATGACATATTATTGCGACGACACTAAACGATTCATGATTTTTCAAAATTAAATCAAGTCAATGAAATTTCATCCATAACTCACTTTGAGATACTTTTTACATTCTGTTGTATACAATAAACTTCAGGGAATGTTAGCTAGAGCTTATCGCCCACTAGCGGTTTACAACTGTGTTACCGACCCCCAGTTCCTATGTAATTCTTTCTCTTCAGGACCTGACACACCCACACGTGTCATTTGGGCATAACCTTTTGAACCTAACTTTGTATAAAGATTAACCTACACCTACGTTATATTAGATTGACTTTTATCATTTTCTCAATGTAATACCGTGTGGTATTTAATTATGTTCTTGTTTAAAACAAGGATTTGTTATAAATTTAACAATACTTTACTGAGCAAAAATAAATTTTTAGAAAAATCAAATAAGATTTTAAAATATTCGAATAATTTTAAATCCTGCATATGAAGTATTTAATATGCAAAGATATATTGCAATTCAAAAATAAAATAAATTACATTTAAAGACAATTATGCAGATTTGTAAGGTTATATGAATTTACATATATATATATATATATATATATATATATATATATATATACATATATAAATACTATGCTTCGACTATCAAAAGGATTATATATATATATTATATGTTATTTAAAATAAATATAAAACACATTTTTTTTGTGCCAAAGTTTCCGTATTTTTAAAATATACTTTTTTAATTTGTCCAATTCATTATGTTGAAATCTAAAATACAAAAATCTAAATTCATGTATACGATATATCAAAATATCAAGATTTATTCAAAATATCAACATAAACATACGAGAATTATTGATTTTAAATTGCGTTTAAAAATTCCATTTGAAAAAGTGCTCTGCACTTCAAATAACGCTTTTATATTTTCTTACTAAAATGCATTATTTGAATTTATATAATTCTCGTTGGTTTATACAAAGTAATATACTTTGTAAAAGTAAAAATTCATTTCACATTTTGGATGTAAATGCATTTTAGAAATGTCTGTTTGGTTGAATAAGCTAGTCTTTGTACATGTATGTGTAATAGAATATGACGAACATGTTCAGCTTTTGTCGTTTGTTTCCATAGAAAATAGTTCTGAAAGAGCTACGAATTTGAATTACTTTACTGAAAGCAAAATCAATGCGATTATTTTATGACTACATAAAGTATATTTTTCAAAGTATTTTCTTAAAATATATAATATTACCGTTTATATATATATTTGCATTATGTAAACTACGATCGTCATTCTTATATTCGAAACAGAAATTAATCTGTATATTTGTGTAAAGTTATAAGATTTAACTAAAGCAATATTATTGCTGTAAGAAAATTGTAGAAATAATAATAGATTGTAATGAAAACTAAATAAATGTAATATGTATGTATATTTAATTATACCACACCGGATTTTATTTTATTTCATTTTATTTTATTTTATTTTATTTTATTTGTTATTATTATTATTATTTTAAGTACAGATTTCTATTACTAATATTAAAAAATAAATAAATAAAATATAAAAATATAAACAATTCGATGTCCAATTCAATTAAAACTTCCGTTTTTCAATTTTCAGTGCTATGTTAATTCACTTAATATATTTGTAAAAGACTATAATTTATACAACTAAAGTTTTTTTTTTCTTTTAAATAGTCAAACATATAAAATACACAGTGAATTTAAGCAAAAACTAGCAAAGTAGGAATAAATTGATTAGTTTAATTTATATGGATAAATAGTAGATAAAAATAAAAATAAATTAAACATTATTTAGTTAAATTAAACGATGTAACACCATGCATCAAATGTTACAACTAACTGACGTGTTAAAATATTATTATTAGTTTGATTTTTTGGAGTTAGTTAACATTCACAGTGTCGTATCGCCCTGTCGAATAGAAAAGAAAGTGAACAGAATTATCATTCAGGACAAATACTTTATTTTTATTTTATTTTATTTATTAATTTAATTTAATTAATTTATTTTTGTTTAAAATAAATAAATAAAAAAGTCAAATTCGAAATTTTGAAAATTATATGAACTTTAATTTTTATCATAGTTGATGAGTAACATAAATCAATTATTACACTCTTATTTATGATTTATAAAATATTTATTTTGATGAATACATCACGCATACTTGTTTTTATTGTTGAGCATTTTAAAAGAATAACTTATACTTTGATATATGAACAATAAAAATTTAGTTTGTATGTTAAATTAATCAGATTTAAAAACAATTGAATATTATAGTACATTTGCATTTATTTTAATTTTAAATGTTCACTATTGTATTTATGTTAATATATTTATTTAATTGTACTTTATACTATGTTTATAATTAAAAGTACTATATCGTCTTATTTAAAATGTAATTTGAAATGTAAATTCACATTAAGTTTTACATTTTTCAGTACTCGATATTTTAATTATTGTTATTAAATCCTTATTTTTTAAATTACGATCTAGATCTACATTTACTATCAACTTCTACGATTCATTGAACAATTCAATACATAAATTATTATTTCAAATATTTTCAACCAATTAAAATAATTTTCTATTAAACTGTTATATACTACTCTGTTGCATCCGATTTTTTCGTTTAGTCATCAAGTGTCGCCTAGCGAGTAGATTCTTTTTCAGATCTATATGTCGATGGATATGCACCCAATTGGACTCTTCCCAACGTCGTCTGCTCAATCGCGTGATAGAGGAAAACGAATAATCGAATTCTGAGAATCGAATTCAATTAAATATTGTTCTTAAAAATAAAAATGCTTATATTTAATATAAAAGAAAATAAAAGTAATATATTGCAATTGTAAACAGTAGAATAGTTGTATTTGTAAATTTAATATTTTTTTAAAAACACTTTATGTGTTTATTTATTTTCAAATGTAAGAATCGATTTTTGTATGTTCAGTGTAACTGTTACATTAACTGATCTAGCAATAAATAATAGCTTGTTCTTGTGGAATGCTTATGGATTATAATTTGAAATTTTAAAATGTTTTCATTTAATTTAATTGCATAAAGGTGATACAACAAGTTAATTAACTTAGTTACTGGTCTAAATGGATTTACGCAGTACGATATTGCACTGTCACTGATTTAAGTACCAAAAATCAGAGTATTTAACATGTTCTTCATGAACATCGATAACAAATATAAACTAAATGATGATTGTAAATGTATACAGCAAACAAAAGATGATGAATAATGATATAAAATGAATTAAAAATGATGCTGTATTAAAAAAAAAAAAAAATAACACAGATTAAATACGATTGATTAAAAATAAGAATAGAAAATACGTTATTTCAGCAGTCGCTATAGATAAACAAGACTTCGTCTGCTATTTGTTTTTCCTCTATCATGTGACCTCTGACGTCAGGTGGGAAGAGACCATTTGAATAAATATAGTTTTTGTCGTGAACCTTATGCGTATCTAAGCTTTTTGTACATATTCATTCACAAGTTATTGTATATAGACTTCAACTGTATGGAAGAAATTTCATCCGAGCAGCGCTAACGTTTCGCTTCCAGACTGTAATCAATACCAGTTTAAGGCGAGATACAATTAAATAAAAAAACTTTTTAAATTTTATTTATTACTTTAGAAAAAAAAAAAATCTCAAAATTATTGTAAAAACAGATACATGCACATTGACATTTTTTAAGGGTCCTCTCCACTCATCGCCGCCGGAAGTCGAAACTAATGTTATTCTATGGGAAATTTTTCTTTACAAATAACTTATTAACTAATACATATTTTAAAATTCTGTTTTCACACTTTGAAAATTCCCAGCTGTTAAATTGACGAACCTTTTTTCAAAAAATATTTTTTTTATATTTTTTTATATTTTATTTTAAATCTGCAAAATACGAATTTTCAATATCTGAAACTTTTCCATTTTGCAATTTCAAAATAAAATATTAAAAATTAAAAAAAAAAAAAAAAACATTTTAAAAAAAGGTTCGTCAGTTTAACAGTTGGGAATTTTCTGAATGTGAAAACAGAATTTAAAAATATATATTAGTTAATAAGTTATTTGTAAAGAAAATTTCCCCATAGAATAACATTGGCTCTGGCTTTCGGCGATGGTAAGTGAAGAGGGCCATTAAAAGGGTTAACTCGTGTTCAGAATATCTCAAAAAGTGAAACTTTTTTTAAAGAAAAATTCATGAATCAATTGCATTTTTATTATATATATAAAAGAAAGTGAAAATTGTTATATGTTCCAATGAGGGATTCTACGATTCTATTTGCTTTATGGGGCTTTATGGGGTACGATTCTATTTGCGTTATGGGTATAAAGATCTCTATGGCATCCACTAATGCGAAATATCTATAAATCATTGCATACAAATATATCAATCATAACATTATCAATCATCAAAAAAGTACTTTATCTATAAAATACTGAAATATAAGTTCGAATAATTTTTGTTTCTTGTACTTACAGTATATATGAAGATCAAAGTTAGATAAATAACTTTTCTTATTTCTTACTTGTATGACAAAGATTCTGTAATCAATCAAGAAACGTCTTTGATGAATTTAATAATAGTTAATAATAGTTAATAATTCTAATTATAACTTTTTTTTTTTCCTTACGATTATTTTATGTGATTCAATAGAATTAGACAAAATGATAAAACTACAATATGTTCTATGGATAATGTATGTTTTCCATCCCAAACTAAACATATATCTTATACTGAAGTGATTATTTATTATTACACATGCATGATAAAAAAGGAAATGCTTTTTTAAACATTTTAATGTGTGCTGTATTTTCAAAATTTCGTACAATACTAATTTCGTAAAATTGATATTTATATCAAATTTATGTAAAATAATGATTTTGTATAATTTCCCAAAATTTTATAAATGTTTTTAAAACAAACATAATTCATATTTTATTAATTTTGATATTAAAATTCCTCATTAAGTTAAATAGTTGTTATTTATTCTATAAGTCTAGTAATAATATAAATATCAAGATAGATAAAATATAAATCAATGCTTATGTATAAGAATAAAATTATAAACATTTTGGGGAAAATATTAGCATTTAAACTAATTTGAATCATTGACAAATTTAGTAAATAATGATAAATGAAAAATTTAATCAGGTTATTAATTAAAACTCAAGATGTATTTCTTTTGCTTCTGAGGTAATAGCACGTGTTTTTTGCCCCTGAAGAAGAAAGGCCACGACTTTTCGAAACCAGTAGATTTTACATTAATGTTATGGTGTGAAGAAGTTTTTAAGTTTAAATAAAATATAAAATAATAATTATATTTATATATCGATAATATGTAAATTCTTTATATGAAATTGTCTAAAATTAAAAGACGATGTACTAATATTTTTTTAGAATTATTTAAAAATATTTTTTTCAATTATTTCAAATAATAAAATAATGTTAATTATATATATATATATATATATATATATATATATATATATATATGTTCGGTTTATGGCATCGGGTGTTGCCTTCCGACAGAATCCACAAGTCTGTGCCAGGTCTTCCGGTCATGGGTCCACTCTTCTTCCAGACCCCTATCCCTCATCGCTTTTTTTACATTGTCCATCCAAGTCTTTCTTGGTCTTCCTTGTTTTCTTTTCTGATTTGGTATATAGTTAAAAGCGATTTTAGGTAATCTTTCATCGTTCATTCTTTTAATATGACCAAACCAGATTAATTGCTTTTTTTGAACCTCATCTAATATGGTTTTCTTTATTTTTATCATTTCCTTGATTCTCTCATTTCTCACTCTCTCCATTCTTGATATCCTGCATGATCTTCTCAGGGCATCCATTTCAACAGGTATAATGTTAATTATACAAGGAAAAAAAAACCAAATAGTTAAAACGTCTATATTGAAACATTATTATAATTTTTTTTTTTTTTTTTTTTTTTTAAAAAGGATGAAATATAAATGTAAATATTTTTTTTTTATGCCACAGTAAAATTTACACATTTTAGGTGGAATAACCTAAAATTAAAAAGAATATACGCTTAGTTTTCTGATAATTATATTAGAATTACCTCATTATCACAAGTATTGAACAACACATACTTCATATTAGAAATGAAAATCAGTAGATAATTATTATAAATTCTTCAAAAATAAATCTTGGAAATATATTATCGATTTCCAAAATTTTCTACAAAAGCCTCAGGGAGAAAACTTCGAAATATTAGATAAAATGATTTTATCAAATTATACATTTTTCTCATTATTTCAAAGATAACCATTATTTGTATAAAAGGGAAGCAATCCTCTTTAAAGGTTTGATATTAGACACTTAGCTCCAGGATATAATACTAAAAATAATTATTGAAAACTGGCTCGGCACTGAAAATTTTTAATTATGTTACCTTGCCCATTGTATTCTCTTCAAAATATATAATATTTAGTGTATAATTTTTTTCGAACTTGTGCCTTAAATTATTATATGTTTTTAATAGATGTTTGAATCGATTGCTTACAGTAATTTTTTTTTTAACAAAAATAACTTGCTAGAAACTATTTTAGTTTTTAACCTATTTAGTATTTGCATATTAAATATATTAAAAATTACTGAGTATATTTAAAGCAAGAAAAAAAGTTTCAAAATTAATTTGATATATTATTGTATTTGTAGAAAATTTATAATATTTTTTATTTAACCCTTTACAGGGCAAAACGCTCTAAAGAGCTTTAAATAGTACTGTCAAATTTAAGGACTTTTTAAAAGACATTTATAATTATCTAGCTATATTTTATACTTATTTTATTTCAAATTAGCAGGCTTTCACCATTTTGCTGGACACTATTTAAATGAGTTATCAAAATTCCATATCCTTATTAATAACCTAAGTTAATGTTCTCGCAGTGTTCGGTAGAAGTTTCTTCCGCTCGCAAGGTGAAGGGTCCCGGTGCAGCAAGTTACCCGCTTCTTACTTCCCCTTCCTCAGCGGGTAAGCTTTGCGAAATCGTGCAGATCATATATATATCCCAAGACAAATTTAGTGCTAAAAGGGGAAGTCTCGAATTTGATCCTTCGTAACCCCTCCCCCTAAAAAAAAACAAAAAAGAAAGAAAATTCGAAAATCAAAAAATAATGAAAATGTGTTTTTGGAAATATCCTAAAGAAGACACATGGCTGTTTTCAATAACTTTGTACCATTTTTAATAAAGATCTTCCCTGCGTAACACATACCCAGGCTCCCTCGCCTCCACTCCGCCCCCCCCCCCCCCCCAAAAAAAAAAAAAAAAGCCAGAAAAAAATCAAAAACGTGTCCAAAAAAGAAGACGCATGGATGTTTCCAACATCTTTGTTCCATTTTTGGTAGAATTATGCTCAAAAAACCAGAATTTGCAAAATTTCCCGCCAAAAACCAATTTTGCCCGTCCGTCCCCTTGAAAATCAACATTTTCCAAATCGCAGATAACTTTTTATTTGTACTTATGTGTAGTCCCCTCATGCGTAATTTCTTCACTGTGAAGTAATTTGGAACCGAGTTATGCTTACAAAGGTGTTTTTATGTTCTGTTCCCCCCAAGGGGGAATCGGGATTAATTTCGATAAATTCCGTTACTTTAGGTGTAGGATACATATAAGCAATCCAAGCACCAAAATTCGTAACCGCAGCTCCCATAGATTTCACAGAACAAATTTAGCGCTAAAACGGATGTCCATATTTTGTCCCCTCGTAATCCCTCCCGCCTCCCCCCCCCCAAAAAAAAAAAATCGCAAATCACAAAAACAAAAACAAAAATGTGTTTTTGAAATATCCTAAGGAAGTCACCTCACTTTTTTCAACATCTTTGTTCCATATTTGGTAGAGTCCTACTCAAACATACGGAATTCGCGAAATTTCCCGCCACAAATCGTTTTTCCCGTTTCCTCCTATTAAATAAAATTCCTAAATCGCAAATAACGTTTTATTTGTACTCATATGTAGTTTCCCCATGTGCAATGTTTTTGCTGTGAAGTAATTTTGAGCCAAGTTATGTTTAAAAGTGCATTTTTGACTCCCCCCGTCCCAGTCACGGAACGGAGGGGAATTTCGCAAACGTTAATAGATATAATTTTAAGTTGGGTAAAGATCTAAATTCCTGAGAAGCTTCATTGAATTCCGTCTAGCCGTACTTACATGATACCCGGACAAAAGTAGCGTTACAGGCACACAGACAAGATGAAACACACACGCACACAGAGACAAAATTTTCTGAAGTTATTTTAGGCTTTCATTGTGTATGAAACGTGGAGATATCGCAAAATTGTTTGATTCTGACAAATTCACAGACAAAAGTCATATTTAATTAATATAAAACCAAAGAAAATTTTATTTATGTATTTAATCATATTCGATTTTTTTAAATTGTCCTATTCTTCATGAATTGTCGAATTAAAATTTCATGACTAGTTGAGAATTTATTAAATTAATGAAAATATTCTGTTGATGATTAATGATCTTTTTTTTTTTCCATAAATGTGAATATGTAATTAACGCATGACAATATCTATATTAATAAAATCAGAATTTTGTCTGTAAATTCGTCAGAATAAAAAAAAAAAAAAAAAAAAAAAAAAAAAAAGATATCTTCACGTTTCATATACCATGAAAGCCAAAAATGGCTTCAGACAATTTTGTCTGTGTGGTGTGCCGTGTCTGTATGTCTGTAAAATTATTTTTTGTCCGAGTATCACGTGAGAACGGCTGAACAGAATTCAACGGCACTTGACAGGAATTTAGGTCTTTACTCAACTTAAAATTATATCTGTCAAGTTTTTCGAAATTCTCCCCCATTCCCCACCTGGGAGGCAAAAGTCAAAAACACGTTTGTAAGCATAACACGGCTTTAAATTACTTCACAGTAAAGAAATTGCACACGAAGAGACTAGACATGAGTACAAGTAAAATGTTATCTGTGATTTAGGAATTTTCGATATTTAAGGGGAGGGAGGGGGAAAATCGAATTTTGGCGGGAAATTTCGCAAATTCTTTATTTTTTAGTAGAATTCTTCCAAGAAAGGAACAAAGATGTTGAAAAAAAGTATGCAACTTACTTAGGATATTTCCAAAAACACATTTTTAATTTTTTGTGATTTGTGATTTTTTAATTTTTTTTTCCTTTTTGGGGTGGGGGGGGGGTTATGAGGGGGCAAAGTCGAGACACCCCTTTAAGCGCAAAATTTCTCCTGAGAAGTTTATGGGATATGCGGTCAGGAATTTTGGTGCTTGGATTGTTTTTATGAGTTCGATACCTAAGGTAAGTGGAGATTTATCGAAATTACCCCCTTACTCCCCTTGGGGGGACAGAAGGCAAAAACACCTTTGTAAGTATAACTCTGCTTTAATTTACTTCACAATAAAGAAACTGCACATGGAGACTACTCATGAGTACAAATAAAACATTATCTGCGGTTTAGGAAATTGCGATTTTTAAAGGAAGGTAGGGGGGGGGGATCGGTTTTTGTCTGGAAATTTTGTAAATTCCGGATATTTGACTAGAACTGTACATAAAAATAACAAGGATATTGAAATAAGTCACGCGTCTTCTTAAGATAATACCAAAACACGTTTTTGATTTTTTATGATCTGCATTTTTTTTCGGGGGGGGGGGAGGGGGGGAGGGGGAGTGAGGTATGTGTTACCAAGGGAAAATTCCAGAAATCACTTTTAGCGCTAAATTTGTCGTGGGAAAATTATGAGAACATCAACCAGAAAGTATGGAGCTTGGATTGTTTACATGTGTTCGACAACTAAAGTAACGGGATTTATCGAAATTTTCACCCTTTCCCATGAGGATCAGGAAGCAAAAATGTTTTAAGCATAACTCGGCTCCAAATTACTTCATGGTGAAGAAGTTGCACAGGAGGAGGCTAGACTTGAGTATAAATATAAAATTATGTATGATTTTGGAATTTTTGATTCTTAAAGGAGGTAGAGGAAAAATAATTTTTTGGAAGAAATTTCAGAAATTCCGGGTTTTTGAGTAGCTCTATTAAAAACGTTACAAAGGTTTTGAAAACAGTCATGTTTCTTCTTTAGGATATTTCTAAAAACACATTTTCATTTTTTTGCAATTTTCGTTTTTTTTAAGGAGGGGGGGGGGGGGTTACGAAGGAGCAAATTCGAGACCCCCTCGCTTTAAGCGCTAAATTTGTCTTGGAAAATCTAGGGGATCTGCGGTCACGAAATTTGGTGAGTAAATTGTTTATATGTATCCGACATTTATTGTAGCGGAATTTTACGAAATTCCTCTTTACTCCTTTGGGGTAGGAGAGCAATAAACACGTGTAAAAACAAATTTCCCGTTTGAATTCGCCTTAAATTATCTTAGAATGGGGGAAGTAAGAAGAGGGTAATTTGATATCGAAGGCAGTGGGAACCCAGACTCCTCACGTAGTGAGTGAGAAAAACCTCTACCGAACACAGCGAGAATTTAGGTTATTAATAATGATATTTGATTTTGACAACTCATTTAAGTAAAGTATCCAGCGAAGAGGGCAAAGCCAGCTAGTATTTTTATATAAATCAGTTTTATATTTAACGAAACGCATCTTTAATTATTCCAAACTAGCAGGCTTAGCCTGTTTCGATAGTCTGTATTTTTAAAAGAATTTTCTAAAAATATTAATCACTATATTTTAAACCGCTTTATACCAGGCAATCTTACCAGCTGAGAAAATTTTAATTTAATAATAATAGCAGAAAAAAAAAAAAAAAAAAAAAAAAAAAAAAACTGAACAAAAATTTTGAAATCGGGTTACGAGGAGGTCATAACTGACGCTCAATGCAAAATTCTCTAGCTCTCAGTCAGTCGATTGCCATATCGGCCGATAAGATCAGCCTACAAAGTGAAACACACACGTCTTCAGTTATTATGGTGGTGTAATTTTGCGCAGACATATTTTATTTTAACAACATGGTATTTTAAATTTCGAGTACTTCGAAAGTCTTCTGTTTGGATCCTACGTTTCTTCAAAATGGTTTAAGACAAGGAAGACACAAACTCTCTTTTTCCTCCTCATCTTTACTCCCTACGAATGCCTTGCTTCTAGGTTGTCTTTTGGTTTTCCTGAAGATTTTTGTAGAAAGAAAAGTCTTTTAAAAGCTCTAACTCCTCCCTTTTATAGCAGGCTTTCTTTCACCTTTTTTTACTTTTATTTACTTTTCCTGCAATGATTGTTTGATTGTTGTGTCCATGATACTCCAGAATACCATTTTTTCCTTCGCTGCTATTTTTCACCCCTGAGTTCTACTTCTGGAAAAGGCTTCATATCGTCTGGAAAAAGGAAATAATTTTTCTCAAAGGTTTCAGTTGAAGATTAGTTGACACTAGATGACCATGGAAAAGGACTCGTTGAAATGTATAGCAAACTTGGAGAGCAACTGGAGTGGGTGACGATGTGAAAACTAGATTAAATATATTAATGATATACTATGACAAAAATATGTACAAATATCTTTATTCAGGGAGAAAATGCCTGTCTCCCTGAACCAGCCGTTATGTTAAAAGCGGAAGCCTTTAAAATAACTTTTTTATGTTCAAGCTGTAGGGCAGGATTTATGACTGATGGAATAACATTGGACGTCTGTTAATTGTTTTTCATCCGTCTCAGGCTAAAATAAAGTATTTATTTAAATGACATTCATATTTCGAACTAAAGGTCCAGGGTCATATCTTATTCTCTTAAAATGAAAGAATGAAAGTATCTCACTTGAGTGAATTTTCACTCATTTACCCGCGCCCTATCATCTTGCACTAAATTCAAGAAATGGATTGAGTTAACATAATGCACTTAAATTTGAGTTATTTATTGTATTTGAGTAATTTAATTAATTTATTAATGATTTTAATAAAAACGATTTTAATAAACTGGAGCATTTTACAATGACGTTGCCCATTGTACTTGTGTGCTACTGAAGAAATGCGTTACAGCGAGAGCAATATTGCCACTTTAAAGTGATTGCATGAGAAATAACTCAAGTATCGATAAATATCGATATCTCAAGTTCGCTTAGAGAAAAAACCACTAATCTCTATATATTAAAAAAAGTTACTGTCACTGGCGTCAAATTTTTTTGTCTGCGACAGCATCTTCTAACGGAGTGCAGGGTCCTTCGCGTCATGAGAGGTATCAATGTGTTCCCAGTACTCCAAGGAAGACATTTCTGCCGCTTAGAAATTTTTATAAATTTAATGAAACAAGTTATCAACTAAAAACGACAAGTGTTGAAGATACTCTATTTGCCATTTTGAAAAAAAGTTTCTCCCAGTAAAGTTGTTCTTCTGTCATGAAGTCATTTAACACGAGAAAATTAAAATATTATCCATGGTTGTACGTATGTAGGTAGGTTGGTGGGATTTAACGTCGCACCAGTACTGCGCTATGGGTAATTGGCGACGGTCTGGGACGCACCCCTAGAGGTGTTCTGGAGACATGTCATCACAATTTTGAACCTTCACGGAGGGGATCCCCCTCCGCTTTGGTAATCCCCGAGGTACAGTGGGGATGGGAACATGGAGGAATTTGCGACCACGACAGATTTTATGTGCACCAGCCACCATTAGTGTACACGACGGTCTTTGGCCGACTCAAGTATCGAATCGGCAATCTTCCAGTTACGTGCTCAGTGCTTTACCGACTAGAGTACCGCAGCCCGAAACCATGGATGTAAAAAACAAAGAAAATAAATATGAATTTTTTTTCTCTATTTTTAGAAAATTAATCTTCTTACACAGGAAAATTAAAATATGATCCATGGTTGTAGGTAGGTAGATAATTAGGTAAGTTGTGATTGATGTCGCACCATTACTGCGCTATGGATAACTGGCGACGGTCTGGGACGCACCCCTACGGATGTTCCGAAGACATGCCACCACAGTTTTGGTCCTACACGAAAATGATAGCTCCCCAGCTTCGGTGGCCCTCAGAGGTATAATTTTGATGGGGACACGGAAGATATTGTGGCCACGACATATCTTACTTGCACCAGCCACCATTAGTGCACACGATGGTCTTTGGTCGGCTCGAGAACCAAACCCACAATCTTCCAGTTACGAACTCGGCGCTCTACCGACTGGAGTACCGTGGTCCGGATTTAAGGTTGTAAAAAAGAAATAAAAAGTGTCATATACTAAAGCTGTAATGCAAAATGGTCTAGGTATTATGATTTTCTTTCTATTAAAATATATATCTATAAATATTAGGTATTTCAATTTGATATTAAATATGAGGATTTCCATAATAATTTTCTGCCTTTGTCATGTAATATGCACTATTAATATTCGTTTTCATTGGAAGAAACCAGCGAATAGGCGGCCAGAGAACTACATGTGTTAATAAGTAAAGTGAGTCGGGGAGGAGGCGAAGCCTCCTTCGGGGGTTGGTGAGCGGAGCGAGCAGGGGGCAGAGCACCCTAGTTATCTCAAATAATTGCATTTTTAACTCAAGTCGATTGAAAAATAATAATAATTCCTACTTATCATGGTGAATTAGCTAATTTGTTTTAACAGAGTTGGATAACAAAGAAAAAGAAAGGACAAAAGTGTGATGTTATGAGTTTTAAATAACATCAAACTTTGAACAGAATCACGATCATCAGAAGACAGCATAGTTGACTAAAGCAATCTTTTTTTTTTTTTTTAATATATAATCATTTTTAGGACTAAAGTACTTCATGATATTTATACAAATATGTTCCCAAAACAGAAGTAATATTAACGTTAAAATGCCTAAAAAAAATATTCCTTACTTTCTGAAGCCTTTCCCCATTTTACAGATACATTCCATTAAGGCATTTGCATATCAGTAAATAAAAAAATAGCCCATACTAGGAGAAATGAACGTTCTATAATAATAAAAGTTAAAATGAGTTTGTACAACAGAGCAGCTAATTTACTGTAGGACGAGTTCAAACAAAATTATAACTTCATTAAAAAAAAAAAAAAAAAAAAAAATCGCTGACTCGAATAAACAGGAATTCATGTAAGTTGCACTAGTTACATAGCTATCAAAATTCCATTCTCTCGATCAAAGCAAAATTCTGCTTCTTCCATAGTGTAAATCCATTGATTTTGGATATTCTCCTCGTTACATTTAAGCTTTTAGATTCCACAAGGCATGCTGGCCTCTGGGCGAATTGCCCCATGAGAAATGAGCCAACTACACACACTGGCTATTGAACTAGAAATCTTTAAATTAATTTTCCAATGGACATTCTTCTGCACATTGGACATCCTTTTGCCTGAATAACAACCAGTATTCGTGTGACAGCCATTCTACAAGATTCTGGGGTGCCTTGATATCCAGAGTTTACAATACACAGACTTCAAGATCCTGTAAGATGAATGGAAGAGGAGATTGCTGACGGATACTCCTTGCCAACATGTGCCAAACATTTTCTATTGGATTAAGATCCGGGTTTTGTGGCATCTAGGAAAACTGCTAAAAGTCAGATTGGTGTTCACTGAACCAATCTTGAACGATTCTACTACGATCTATACTTGTATTATTGAGCACAAATTATCCGTTAACTTTGGAGGAAAAATGTAACATTGAGGGATGCACTTAATCTATCAATATATTCAGGTGCTGCATGGCTTTTTGATTATCCTCAAGTAACACTAGGAAAACACGTTCATACAATCAGAACATTCACCAAAAGTTTGTAACAAGTTTCACATAGCTTCGCTGCCAGCGAGCATTTGTGGAAACTCTTACAGGTTTCTACTTCATTGGGCAATGTGTGTAACATTATATCCAAATTTTGAATTTTCCTGACTGCAAGGAATTATTTAGGAAGCGTTTCAATAAACAAACATACACTACAATAACTGCGAACAATTATCATTCTGAAGACATTTATCAAAATATTAAATGTAAATTACAAACAAACAAAATGAAAATTATTTTTTTAATGGAAGAAAATTTACTCACTTTACCAAGAAACGTGAAATTTCTCGCTGGTTCTTTAATGGACGCTCTTTCTTTAAAGAGACGGATGTGGAATAAAGGAGATGGGACAACAACTATTTGGATTTGAAATCCTACGCATGAAGAGACTAGACATTAACTCACGGTCGATCTGCCAAGTTTGTTCAAGCTGTTTTACATGATTATATTACTCTATGAAAATATTTTGAATGATTCTTTGCATGATAGTCTGAAGGTAAATAAAACCATTTTCCCGTGATTTTAATTAAAAGAAAAGTGTCAGACTCTGGTAAATTTATGTTATGAACTACGGCGACTGAGTAATCACTGAACAAACATCCGTTATTTTTGTTCAATTTCCAGTCTCTTTCTATTAAGGGTCGCTAACTTGGACGGCGTTAATACATCATTTGACAGAAAGTTAAAAAAAAATATTGCGAATGGGCCAACGTATCCACATGGTCAACTAGTCTCGGTCTACTCTACTGAAATCCATGAAATTTTAGATAATGAAATTTCACTAATATTATTTTTAAACACGAAAATCTCCACAAAAAACAAATACTGTTTCATCAAAAATGCTGTTGATTTTAACTTAGCTCCAATTTTTCTGAAAATCTTATTAGAACGTCACTACAGTGAATGTTTAGATTTTGATATATTTCATGGTTGATCAATGAACAAGATTTTTTTACTTTTATTACTTGACTACTGTAGGAACGGAAGTGTTGTATTCGGTAAAAAAAGAGATACAAAATTCTCATTTGATTCAAATGTTTTAAGATTTCATTAGACAAAAAGGTTGATTTTGGAATTTTGTAAAAGTACACCGTGACCAATAAGTTCTCATACACTTTCAAATTTTTATTACAATAACACAAAATGAATCATACAAAAACGTTTTGCATCAAATTAAAGTAGCAATCATTGAGTATCTTTACAATAAATCCTTTGGAATAATTCCGCCTTTTAGTTTCTTAACGAGCTTAAGTCTCTTTTAATATCCATTACATGCAGCACGCACGGCTTCCATTGACATTTCCAACCATATCTTTTGAATTAAATTTTTGAATTTGCTCAAATCAGTGATTTTATAGTTATTCAGTTGGGAGAGCATATATGACCATGCAAAATAATGAAGCGGGTTCATATTGGGGGATTTGGGGAGCCATTCGTTCATTGGCAAAAAGTCAGCTAAATTTTGACTTCACCACTCCTGAACCACACGTGCGGTATGAGAAGGGGCACCATCTTGTTGGAAGCAGAAATATTCCGCCCCATACATACTCTGGACATTTGGGAGTAAAACGTTTTCCAAAACCTCAGTTTTATAATATTGGGCATTGATTTTCAACCCCTTATCAACAAAGACTAACGGGAGTTTTCCTCTTTTCGAAATAGCGGCTCAAACCATCAGAGACGAAGCATTTTGATAACGCGGAACGTAATATTGTGTCTAAGGGATGTTATCAATAGAAACTGACCATACTCTGTCATTTTTGGAGTTGCGATTTGCTGTAAACCGAATAGTTTCTCGTCTGAAAAGACAAATTTATTCCCAGCGTGCCAAGCAAGAATTTCTTCCACCCTTTGCTTCCCTTTCATCTTAGCAGACTCTAAAAGTCCGTGAATTTTAAGTTTTCTACAAACCTTGCACCCAAGGTCCTTTTTCAGAATGTTTAACATTGACTCCTTCGATATTTTGAGCTCTCGTGTAAGTTTGCTAGCAGATCTTTGTCCGTTTCGTCGTATCCTTTCCCTGACCCTTTTCGCAGCCTCTTTTGTCCGAACGGACCTCGGTCTGCCAGATCTTTTTCTGTCATCGACAGAGAGCGTCTTATTATACCTTCTGATAGTTCTGTAAATGAAATCTCTCTTCACCCCCAGGGCTTTCAAGCCTCTGAAAATTTCACCGGCTGCTCTTTTTTGACGAATTTATTTATACCAATTTCTCTCATTTTCGTCATTCTACCTAATTAAAAAAAATTATAATTACTACAACATTTACACTTGCAATAGCTCTATACCTTACACTAAATTGCCTGCAAAATAATTGGGACTACAGTAACACATATGTACAACTTTTTAACATGCTTCAAAAGTTGTATGAGAACTTATTGGTCACGGTGTATATGTGTGCATGCGTGTGTGAGTATTTCGGAGAGTCTGGAAAGGAAAATATTCTTACTATCATGTTTCTGAAACGAAAAGAGTAAAACTTTATATTGCAGTCACGTCAATGTAACACTTGGCATTACCAACTTTGGATAAAATATTGAAAACAGGATAAGGGACATCGAATGCCGGAAGTGGGATTGTATATTAAGGGCGATTGTATATTATTATTTCAAACACGACTTTAGCACAGTTCTTCAAATTTGCTGTGTTATCACCTTACCTTTTAGCTGTCTTTTCGTATGTACTAATTAGTTAATGCACGAAAATTGAAAGGCATCTAAATTTGTTAAGTGAATTTTAGGTCTCGGAAACGGGTTCCTATAAACAGGATCAACTAATTTTCTTCAAATGTGCCTTATTAACTGCCATTTATATGTTTTTTCTTATGCTGTTTTCAGTGTTTAAATGTGTTTTGAAATCCCTTGGAACACCGGATGTCGGAACGAAAGATGATATCTTGAAAACAGCGCTAATTGTTTTCTTTAAACTTGCTATCTAAACCCTTTAGCATATGGTAGAGAAAGTAACGTTTTGAAATCAAATTTTCGAAATTAAGTTTTTGTTATGTTTACCCGTTTTGAAGTCTACTGAATCCTAAAATCATTTTTTTAACTGTAGGTCAGTTTAACCTTTGTGTACTGTGTGAATGAAGGAATTTCTTTTATTTATTTATTTATTTTTTTTTTTTTGTCAGATGATTCCCATATAACAAGACTAATAAATTGTGCACGCTATACTAAAAGATAACAGGTGTTAGTAGACATTCATGAAAAGTAATAATATTAACTGATAATAGCAGCTATATGCAATTAAAGAATAATGCATTATTTAAATTTTGTTTCACATCATTCTTTCGTTTCTAAATATTAAATATATGAAAAGACTGCTGTCGTATGTACTAATTAGTTAATGCACGAAAATTGAAAGGCATCTAAATTTGTTAAGTGAATTTTAGGTCTCGGAAACGGGTTCCTATAAACAGGATCAACTAATTTTCTTCAAATGTGCCTTATTAACTGCCATTTATATGTTTTTTTCTTATGCTGTTTTCAGTGTTTAAATGTGTTTTGAAATCCTGGGGAACACCGGATGTCGGAACGAAAGATGATATCTTGAAAACAGCGCTAATTGTTTTCTTTAAACTTCCTATCTAAACCCTTTAGCATATGGTAGAGAAAGTAACGTTTTGAAATCAAATTTTCGAAATTAAGTTTTTGTTATGTTTACCCGTTTTGAAGTCTACTGAATCCTAAAATCATTTTTTTAACTGTAGGTCAGTTTAACCTTTGTGTACTGTGTGAATGAAGGAATTTCTTTTATTTATTTATTTATTTATTTTTTTGTCAGATGATTCCCATATAACAAGACTAATAAATTGTGCACGCTATACTAAAAGATAACAGGTGTTGGTAGACATTCATGAAAAGTAATAATATTAACTGATAATAGTAGCTATATGCAATTAAAGAATAATGCATTATTTAAATTTTGTTTCACATCATTCTTTCGTTTCTAAATATTAAATATATGAAAAGAATGCTGTCTTAATTCCAAATATGCTATTTATACTTATGAGAAGGTAATAAATTGTCGGACAGTACAATATTGTCAAAATAAATGCCAGTCTAAGCAAAAACGTATTTAGTGATATTTTTCACACAGTCATATGAAAGCAAGTCAATAAATAAATACCTTTAATAGTATAAATTGCAAGAGATAATAAACTTTTGGAATCTAGGAGACATTTGAAGTATATTTTTAATGAACATCAGCGTGATATTTGTAATAACACAATCTCGAATTCCTTTATTGCTTCCTACAGCTCGTCTTAAAAACACTATTTCACCTACTTAAGGCTGTTTTTACCCTCAAAATTCTTCTTTCCATTTGGATTTCATGATGTTTTTATGCATTTTTTTAAAATCAGGAAAAATCTTCCTAATAATCATTTATTTTAATTAACCTTTTCTGTCTGATGCTTCCAAATTACACACAAAATTCCCCCGCACGTTGGTATGTATTTCATTGCATTTCATCCAGTTTCTATGGTTTTTTCAAGTAGTCCATTCTTATATAAATTTATTTATTAATAACATATATATTTTTTTTTTTAATTCTTGTCACACCAGAATTTTTTATGAAACTAGGGGGTTCTGCCCCTGCTCATTCCGCTAACTAACCCCTGAGGGGTGATTCACGTCACCGCGATTCGCCTTTCTTGTTAACCACTGCAGCGCTCAACCTGCCTATGCGCTTCTTTGCATTTCACTGAATAGGAAAATTAATAGTACATAACACAAGCAAGAATATATATATATATATATGGAAATCCTTATATTTAATGTCAACTTGAAATGCGTAATATTTAATACCACCACAAAATATGCTAAAAAAATAGTAATTTCATTCAGAATGTAAAGAAATTCGCAATATCTAGACAATTTTGCGTCATAAATCTAACGTATGAAATTCTTTGGTACTTTTAAATTTTCGTCACTATTTGGCGATGAATTTTTTTTGCATAATTGCTTCTTATAATCCTGCCTCCTGCCTTACGCAAGAAGATGCGATCGCAGACGAAAAAAAAAAAAAAAAAAAGAAAAAAAAGAAAAAAATGACGCTAGCGACAGTTTTTTTTTTTTTTTTTTTTAAATATATATGGACAAAGCTGTAATTATTTAATGTTGTCTCTTATGTTTGTTCAGTGCATTTCCGATTTGATATTGCATTCATGCCTACTTATTTAAGCTAAGGAAATGTCATAGTGCTGTATTGACACGCAACAACTGTTACTTTTTTTTTTTTTTTCTTTTAACAAAGCTTCTTACCTATTACTTTTTGACACCGGTTCTTCGGTGCATTTTACACTGCTATGAAAGCGAATTAATGTATATCTTACAATTACGGAAATTTCTAAGTATATATATATATTTTTTTAGATGAACATTCTACTTATTTCCTTAAAATTAAATATATCGAAAAATTAAATAAGCACTAATATGTAAATGTTACAGTGAATTTAATATGAACTTCAGATTACTTGAATGTAAAACGTAAATTAAAAATATGAATTTTAATATGCTCCATCATCAAAGTTGGATAAATATTTTCTTATTTCAGAAATTCATTTCCCTGAATCTCCTTAAATTTGCTCTAGTGTGTACTAGTATAATTTCAATGGAGTAGAAAGTGTACTAGAAGATTTTCGGACATGGGTAGAACATTAATTAAAATGTGGAGAATATAAGGTTTCACGAACATGTAATAAGATTTGACTTACCATCAATATTGATCTCCCAAACAATATTTCTCTATACAGTAAAAATTCAAAGTGTTTAAACCCATACGCAACACCAGAAAGAAATGCGTATTAATAGTTAAATAGAAACATGTTTTATATTAACTATTGTTTTTAAGTAAGAAAATAGTAGTTGTTTATTTTATTAATTTTTTTTATCTGAAACATAACTTATATTTAAAATTAAATTTCAAACTTGAAGCACTTTTCAAAACAAAACTTTTGAAATTTTTCATACTTGAATGAGTTTACGTAATTTGTTAAATAAAATAAAAAGTATAATTTTCATTATAAAATAACTACTTTTAAAACTATCTGTAGTTTTTACTGTTTTATACTCCACACTAGGAAAATTTATTTGTATTCAATTCAAACTCCTGTTTTGTTGAAGTTGCGCAAATGCAAAGCTCTGTTTTAGTATACGAGACCAATTTTCAAGATTTTATTATAAATTATTGTTATGTATGATGAAAATAATGAATTTTATTGTTTGTATTTAAAAAAAAAAAAATCAATTTTTCTAGTTTTGGCGGTTAATGGGTTAAAATTTGTTATTATGATTATAATTTTTTTAATTTAACAAAATTATATGTTAATTTGTTTAAATCAGTGTAATGTTAATAATAAGACATTTTTTAAAACATGTTTTTCAAATTTTAAATGAATATAATTTTTTATGTTATTTAATTACTTTTTGAATATATGTATTTTACGTTACAAGTTCTCGTAATTTATAAAAAATTAAATAAATAAATAATTTCAAGTTGCTACATATTTTGTGCATAAAAAAAGTTATAGAGAGTATTTTACATTCAATTTGCGAAGGCATGAAACGAGAAAAATTGAAGTATATTTTATTTATTTATTTATTTTATGAAAAAAAAATACTAATAATAATGATTCTGTTTTAAATTAACATAGATATATGGATAAACCATTCTTTTTAAAGTTACTGACGAGTTCATTTGAAAGCTATCCATACTGAAAATTTAGATTTCCCAAGGAGGAAATTTTCCCCAGTAGGAGAGTAATGCTTCTACATGCACACATTTTTTTTTCTTTGTTTAATTACTATTGCAAATAAGTTATTATAATTCCGTAATCATTCGTTAAAAATAACACTCATTGGTTATATTTACATGAAATTATGTCGTATACTGCTATATTAATAATTATGAAAATAACGATGATTACTCCACTTGCTGAGCGATTGATCCCAGAATATAATGAGCTGTAGTTTTGGCGAAGTTCCATCTAAACACCAAATTTGGTTAAATTTCATTCATTAGTTCGTGAGATGCAGCGTCCACAAAATTTATAATATCCACAGAGATAGAGAGAGAGAAACAGGCAGATACACAGATAGAGAGATTTTTTTTCTAGAAATGACCAAATCGTGTTTAGTAATTCCAAAACGTATAAATCTACCAAAAAGCAATTATCAAAATTTTTTAAGAATCTAATACTTTCTTCTTTCTTAAATGTAGAAGAAAGCAAAAACAGTTAAGAATTTAGATTGTTATACAATATTGTATAATTCTCGATAGGAATTTGTTTTAAATGTTATTTCATGCTCAATTTAAAGTTATATACACTCCTTCTCATATTTATAAGGATACTTTATGTTTTGAAGAAACTATAACGTAAAAATAATTGTGATTAAGATTATATTAAGTGCACTTAATATATTCTAAAAACCAAAACTACTATACATTTTTTATTAGAAACAAAATTAATAAAAAATAATGCAAAATATTTTTTTCTCCACGTTTTTAGATGTTCAAAATTATAGGGTCAATCAAGATTTTTTTCGTTTTATTTAACTTACTAGCGGATAAATTACAGTTGACATGCGAATTTGTTAATTACTGGTTTAGATAAATTCATATATAAGCCTTCAATTTTTCTTGGACGGACATTACTGATAATTCCTCGAAAAAAAAAATAATAATAACGTTCATGTAGTGAAGTATGATAAATGTGTTTTTTAAGTGGAAGGATATTTTCAATCCGCCGAATTTCTTTTGAAATTCGAAGATCCAAAATTGCTGAAAGAAATGTGATCAAATGTTGAACTGCTGGTACGATAGGAGAGAGATCTGATGCAAAATCAGAGTTGTTTTACAGAGATCGAAGACTCATAATTCCTCTTACTGTTCTACTCATAATGACTGCTGCTGAATTTGCTTGTAATTTTTAACGAAAGGTTGGGGTCCACATTCATGCATGTTTAAAATAATTAATAATATTTTAAAATGAATAAAAAACCTGTAATAATCAATAAGCATTTAATGGGGGAAAGAACATCTGTGTTAAAGTTGAATAAAGACAATATGAAATGGTAAAATGTTGCATTTTCGGATGAAAAACATTTTATTCTTGAATAACCAAATAGTTTTAGCAGTTACTGGCACGATCTGAAGATATCGAAAGACAGAGCTGATTTTTTAAAGACAAATATGAATCGGGCATTTTAAAGATGGATCTATGGTGCTCTGGGGAGCATTTTCTACTCAACGCAGAATGAATTTTGTAATTTTTTCTATTATTATGAACATCAAGATAATATCCGCAAATTTTAAACGTGCAATTCTCAGATTTTTGTTAGATTTTGGGGGGAAATAATTTTTTTTTTCAACAAGACTTACATTTTCGCTCTACTTTTAAAGCAACAGGAAATAGTTTGGAGAAAGAAACTTCTGTATTATTGCCTTTTCCGTGGCCTAAATTTGAAAAAGCCTTAACTTATCATATTAGAAAAGTGCATGCAAGTGGAAAGCAATTTTAAATAGTTTAAATATATTTAGAATATCATCTATGCTGTATGAAATGGTATTGAAACTGAATATTAAAAAAAAAAAAAAAAAAAAAAAAAAAGTATATTTTACCAGAGAGATTGTCTGACCGTTTAACCCTAAAAAGAGACCCCATAAAATATTAATTTAAAGAATAACTGAAAAAAAATTACTGAGATTCGAGCTGTCCTTATAATTGAGAACACATGAAAAATCATCTTTTTGATTGTATTTAAAGTTTTTCAAGATAGAAAAACAATAAAACTTTTTAAATGTAGTCCATTAATGAAATTCAAATTAATAAAAAATATATTTGTTTAAATAATAGTGTTCAGTGTTTAGTTAATATAGGAAAACGCGTGTCCTTATAATTATGAGAATAATAATTCTCTTTAATGTACAAAATACGTCCTTAAAATGCGTAAATTTACAAGAAAGGAATGTACTTTTAAATAAAATATAATTAAATACATATAGTAATAACTAGCAATTTGATTAATAGCCAAAATTTGCTTTCAACAAAAATATTCAATAAATTCTACTTTTTGAGGTTTGTAGAAAATTTGTGCGTAGTTATTTAAACTGTTTAAGACAAATTTTAGAGGAAATCCTTGAATTCCATAAAAAAAACAAAATACACTCAGGGACATTGAAAATAGCGCACCAAGAAGGAAGAAAGGTATAACCTCGAAACTTCACAAATAAGTACAGTCAGATCAGATATGAAAATGATCCAAGTTGTGTTTCAATGCGCATGGCCACACACGCTGCAGTGACTCTGCAATCAGTAAGTGGGCCATATATAAAGGGTGGCCATAATTAAACTGCAAGTGTTCAAGGGGTGCTGGAGAGAAAACTACTGGGAATATTCCAGTGAAATTTCGCATCTACACGTTTCAGAACATGCGCAAATCAAATATGAAAAAACAAAATCGCCATTTTCACCCGATAGATGGCGCTGTACCGTATTTCAACGCTCACCAGTGGCATATACAACTTCCAAGACCGATAGACAGAGCATAATGACATTCTAAGAGGCATATAAACAATATAAAACATCACTTACAGTTCATCAAAATTCCATACAATTCGCCTCAGTAATTAAATTTGTACAGTATCATGTAATCAAAAATTAACGTAAATTAAGATCACAAATTAAACAATCCATAAATTTTTATAAACTGTAAGTGATGTTTTATATTGTTTATATGCCTCTTAGAATGTCATTATGCTCTGTCTGTCGGTTTTGGAAGTTGTATATGCCACCGGTGAGCGTTGAAATACGGTACAGCGCCACCTATTGGGTGAAAAATGGCGATTTTTTTTTTTCATATTTCATTTACGCATGTTCTGAAAAGTGGAGATACCAAATTTCACTGGAATATTCCCAGTAGTTTTCTCTCCTGCACCCCTTGAAAACTTGCAGTTTAATTATGGCCACCCTGTACATTAGCTCATAGTGGAAGATTCATGAAGGCGAAGATCTCATTTAGACTCTAGAGGAACTTTAGTAAGCGAAAAATGCCATATAGACGTGTGAGAAAACATCTTTCACAGTTAAACGAGTTTGAGAAGGGCCTGATCATTGGCTTGAAAGCTGCAGAATGGTCTACGCGCCATGTCGCTCGCCACGTCATCCATTCCGAGTGTGCCGTCAGAACATGTTGGGTGCAGTGGACGCGCGATGGTATCCATGTGCGGAGAAATGGATCTGGCGCTGCCAGGAAGACGACAAAGCGAGAGGATCGAAGGATTGTGAGACAAGCGCTCGTGGAACCCACAGTGACTTGTTCCACGATACAATCAAATGTAGGGGTGCCAGTTGTTCAGAAAACCATTTACAGATGTCTTGCAGAAGCTAATCTGCAATCCAAGCGTCCTTTTCGTGTACTGGCTTTAACACGGAAACATCATCAGCTTTGTCTACAGTGGTGCCAAACCAGAGCGACGTAGAACGTTACTGGCAAAGAGTTGTGTTTAGTGAGGAATCCTGATTTTTTTTTTGGACAGATGATAACCGCGTGCGGGTATGGAGAGGTTCTGGTGAACGGTACTATCCTCCCTAGCTGTCACGCGACACACTGCACGCAAAGTACGCGTAATGGACTGGGGCATGACAGCCTATGACAGTCGATCCTCTCTAATTGTCATACGTGGAACATTAACTGGCCAGCGTTATGTTGACGACATTCTTCGACCCACGTGGGACCTTTCTTCAGTAGTCTTCTACAGACATTTTTTCAGCAAGATATTGCTCGTCCGCATACAGCTCGAGTTTCTCAAGACTTCCTATGTTATGTTCAGATTCTTCAATGGATAACCTGCTCCCCGTACCTGTCTCCTATACAGCATGTGTAGGGCCCGCTGAAACGCCAGATGCCACCGTGACACTCTTTACATGATCTGGAGGTGACTGTTCAAGATCTCTGGGCCCATCTGCCTCAAGACAACATCAGACGTCTAATCAATTCAATGCCGGACCGTGTTGCGGCATGTATTAGGAGGCGGTCCGATACGATACTGCAGTTGCATTGTATTTGTCTGATTTGGCACACTGTATTTGTTTAATTATCTTGATTTCGGGATCAAGTGAATCTCTCATCTGTATGATTAAGTGTATTAAATTTCATTTAGGTTCGATGCTCACTTCTTGGTGCGCTATTTTCAATGTCCGTGAGTGTATTAAAGCAATTTTGTTGCAAACTGTTGTCCCCTAACAGAGGGGACAAGCATTCGCTTTATTTTATACCACTATTTATGCAAAATTATCTTAATATCATTTATTCAAAATTTTGTTGAATTTTAAATTATAAATAAAGAGATTAATTGTTAAAAAATATTTAAAAAAATTACTGTTATGAAATACACCAATGGCTGTTAAAATTACTACTGGAAGTAATGCAAATGATGGAATAATACTTATTGGATACATACATTATAGTAGGAAGAACAATTGTTTAAATTTTAAGGAATTTTCAAGATCTATAACGTAAGAAATCAGTACATACAGCAGTGACCTCTGGCAGCAATAACAGCATTTATCCGTTTAGGCATTGAACCGAACAGCGATTGAAGACGTGTACGGGTACAGCATTCCATGCAGTATCCTTGCAAATAAATTGTATTGTTTTTGTATTGTGAAATAATTCAATCTACGTCGCAAATAAATAATTTAAGTGAGAAAGTTTAGAATAATCCTTATCTGCATACTTTCATCTGCATCCTTTTTTAAAAGAAGAAATATATATGTATATATATCAATACAAAAAACCCTTAACGGGTTAAAAGTTTGTGACGCAGCACTGTACTTTATGGTTATAAGAATTAGAAATACGGGTCTTAAAAATAATGATATCAAATTTTCAGTGACGCTTTGATATTAATTAAATTATACATAGATTTTCTTATTTGAATTTGCTTTTTCCTTTTATTTATATTTACAGTGTAAACGTTATTTTCAACATAAAATAATATATAGCATTTACTCATTGATACCTTTCCATTCACATCTCTTATACTATGAAAGCATGTGTTTTAAAAGAAATTATATGAAATTCCAGTAACGCAGTGGTGTTACATTAAGTGATTTGTTTTTAAATTTCTCTGCAATTATTTTGTTTTGCATATTAAAGTATATGTGCACATTGAAATATTGCTTTTAATTTTCAAATACGCTGCCAAATATATCACTTTCATTAAGCTTATATTATGTACTGAAATATATTTATTTCAATGAATTATTCTATCTTTTGCGTCACGCCATCCAAAATTGAAAAAAAATTCACAGTTTTTTTCTTTGCATCACGATATCTATTTGCATGCATTTTCAATTTATTTGGATGAAATGACACAAAGTAAACATTTCCATATATTTTACTTACAGTTTTGGATGGCGTGACGCAAAAGATAGAATAATTCATTGAAATAAATATATTTCAGTACATAATATAAGCTTAATGAAAGTGATATATTTGGCAGCGTATTTGAAAATTAAAAGCAATATTTCAATGTGCACATATACTTTAATATGCAACACAAAATAATTGCAGAGAAATTTAAAAACAAATCACTTAATTTAACACCACTGCGTTACTGGAATTTCATATAATTTCTTTTAAAACACATGCTTTCATAGTATAAGAGATGTGAATGGAAAGGTATCAATGAGTAAATGCTATATATTATTTTATGTTGAAAATAACGTTTACACTGTAAATATAAATAAAAGGAAAAAGAAAATTCAAATAAGAAAATCTATGTATAATTTAATTAATATCAAAGCGTCACTGAAAATTTGATATAATTATTTTTAAGACCCGTATATCTAATTCTTATAGCCATAAAGTACAGTGCTGCGTCACAAACTTTTAACCCGTTAAGGGTTTTTTGTATTGATATCATTACTTTTTAGGGGTTAATGATCAAAACGTAAAATTAAAGGAGCATGGTAATGAGTTATAACACTGTATTAAAAGTGTTGTTTTATAGGTCATACTCGAACAAAATAACAAACTAAATAAAATTTCAAAATTTTATAAAAAGTGATAAAAAAGATGGAAACATGCAACATTACAAAGGCATAATATAGTACATTTTAAAAATGACAAAAATTTCTTATTTATATTTATTTCTTATTACAATTTTTTAGGTATAGATTTGATTTAAAAGAGAAAAATAAATAATAATAGAAAAATCTTTAAAAAGTGAAAATTTTATACTGGTTAATATTTAAGTAGTATTGTTTGTTATGAATTTAATTAAAAAAAAATCTTAATCTATTCAAAATTTTATTATAGCTTAACACTTTGTAATTTATGTATTATATATACTAGAAACTTAATGAGCAAATTAATTATTTTCAAATTCTGTTTTAAGAATTTTTTCAATCCGTAGTTTAAGTGATTTATCACCTAATTTTGAAAAAATTACAAATATTTGCATATGATTATCATATTATTTGTCATTTTTATGAAAATAAAGGAAAAATTTTTTGTTGTTGCAATCACCTTTTAAAATAGAACCAATTTTGAAAGTTAATAACGTATCAGCATGAAAACAATGTAAATACAAAGAATATTTTTGATAAACAAATGTCATATAAAATACAAGTACCTAAATAAATAACTCATTTAATATATATATTAAAAAAAGAAATTTTTTTTTTTATTTTTGTGTTTGTTTTTGACGCTTCCCGATAGATGGAGCCAAAACGATTATTTGATATTCAGTATTTCAGATGGAAGAGAAGAAATTCGTCCGCGGAACTGCCGCATCACGGTATTTTCGGAGTAAAAAATAGTTCGATTTTTAAACTGAGTTATAAAAAAAACAAGAGTTTTCCTAGGGAAAAGGGAGATGTCAGGCACATCAGATTAAAGCGATTAATATCATATATAAATTAAACTAAATTCGCTCGAGCCATATTCGAGGAAAAATTCTTACACATATAGTCCGTCCATTTATAACTTAAATGAGCCAATTCATATCTCGAAATATATTGCACGCAGAAATGTAGCGATTTCAGGGTAGGATCAGACAGAAGGTGAAAGTCTATTTTGAAAATATCAGAACATAACCTCCCATATTTCCTGAGATATTAAGTGTCGGCTTTCAGCGGTTTCTTTGATCTTAAAATTCCTGTATATATAAGTGTCGCAGTTTTCGTTCGTTTTTCCGTTTCCGCTGAGTGTCGTGGCGTTCGTTTGTTTTTGCGCTTGCGTCACTAGAAAAACTGCCGTTTTTCATGATATATCTTTTTTTTTTTCAATATATTTATTTAATTTTGAATCGAATTAAATCATTTCATTTATCCAGAAGATTTTATCATCAAAATAACTTATAATGATAGTATATGATAATAAATGACACACATACCGCACAGATTCGTACAAACCCGCACACATATATACACTAAGCGACAAAAAAAAAAAAAAAAAAAAAAAAAAAAAAACGCACTTGGATAATTTTCATTTTTACTTTCTTCTATAGAGAAAGTATTGGATTCGCGAAAATTTTCGACCTCCGCTTTTTGACGTATCTACTCGTTTTGGGATGTCCTGAACACGAATTGATAGTTTTTAAAAAATGTCTGTCTGTCTGTCAGTCTGTCTGTGTGTGTGTCTGACTGTCTGTGGTTTCTTGTTTTCACCGTATCTCACGAACCAATGAATGCAATTCAACCAAACTTGATATATAGTTGGACCCTGGCGGGGCATTGTGCTGATTAGATTTGGGGATCAATCGCCCAGCAGGTGGCGCTGTGATCGCATTTTATGTAAACTTTTAACATGGCCGTATAGGATAAAATTTCGTATTTTTCACCGTATCTCACGAACCAATGAATGAAATTCATCGAAACTTGGTATATAGTTGGAACCTGACGGGGCATGGTGTTGATTAGATTTGCTGATCAATCGCTCAGCACGTGGCGCAGTGATCGCAAAATTTCGTATTTTTCACCGTATCTCACGAACCAATGAATGAAATTGAACCAAAATTGGTATATAGTTGGACCCTGACATGGAATGGTGCTGATTAGATTTTGGGATCAATCGCCCAGCAGATGGCGCTGTGATCGCATTTTATGTAATCTTTTAACATGGCAGTATAGGACAAAATTTCGTACAAATGTACATAATGAGCGTTATTTTAAACTTGTGATTGTAAAATTATTATGAATTATTGATAATAGTAGTAGTTAACTAGGCATGTGGAGGCACCTATTTCCCCCTAGGGGGGAGTAACCCCCCGGGGAAGTAAATTTTCAATATGGGTATTAGTCCAGTCAATAAATACATTTTACCTTGCAAAAGGTGGGGTAGATGATTTTGTTTTTTTAATTTGTACATATTAGTACTAATATGCAAAAAACGAGTTATCCAACATGGGCGGTCCCGGGAGAATTTTTGTCGGCTGAAAAACCTCGAAAATTTACTAGTTTTTTGGCTTTTTTCAAAATATCTCAAAAATGGCTGAATTTAACAATATTTTTCTATTGTAATGTTTAAAGAGGATTAAATTTCCTACAATTTCCTTCATTACACCTTTTTTGTAGTACTAATAGCAAGCGCGTAACAGCTTCTTGAAAATAAACAGATTTCCCAACTTCGTAAAAAAAGCGCATTTCTCCTTATAAATAATCTACAGTAATTATTAGAATTAGAAGCTTTATTTACAGAAAGCTTAACAACTTTTAAGGGTATAGCTGTGATACCTGTCATCCTTGGGATTTTTGGATTTCGTGATCAAAAACGTAATACGTACACGTCAGATGTATTTTTTTACAATATATATTGTAATAAATACTGTTTTATATTCTTGATTGTTCTCTTAACATATGCCTTGTTAAAATAACCGTGATTTTTGAAAGGGATTAAATATGTTCGCCAGATAAATTGGCGATCATTTCTTTTTTCTTCACTAAGGACGACAGATAACAAATCTGCTCTCTTTTAATTTTTCTCTTCTCCTTTTTACTAACTCTCTCTCTCCCCACCGGCTACGAACTGACAATTCTGACCTAACAACATTAGTCATCATCAGACTCCAATAACTGTCAATGTATAGTATTCTATCACTGGAACACATAATACACACACAAAGAGATACAAAGAAAAATAAATAAAATAACAGATATTTGTATATAAATGTAAATGAACAAATATTAGGGGGCTAGTAAGCTAAAACTCAGTGCATTAATACATAAATATTTTAATTCTACTATTTATTATATTATAAAATGTTAATGATATTTAGATATAATACATAATGTTGTAATAAACATTAATAACTGCTATATTAATATTAATGATAATAACAAGACACAATCTTAATTTTAAATGAACTTCACAAATAGGCAAACTTGTTTGAAGAACAATAGCAAATAATTACAAAGGTAAATTGTAGAAATTTAACTTTATATGCAAATTGTAGGGAGATTCATTTATCCTTGAAACAAATAAAGAAACGTACATTAATGTATAATATAAATGTTTATTTTCTTCGTGGTTATTTTGAAACCCGGGTTCTTAAATTTCAATAGTTATCAGAGGTAGAAGGAAGGTGTGTCGTCCTCAAATTGTTCCTCTCCGTCTTGCAGTAATTATATAAGCTCTTAGAATAGCTTATCTTCTTCAGCCTCGTCAAATGATGAAATTAGTTCGACATTTTCCTGTTGAGGATCCGATTTTCCTGTTTACTATACCAGTTTCACTGAGTATTTTATAGCCAACATTTTGGAAGCAAACTGCTTTCTTGTTGGCAGTTTCGGCTATTAAAACATCTTCACCATATTTTTTGCAAAAGCGCGATGTAACCGATCTGATGCCAGGACGAAAATCATCCTCTATTTTATTCATCAAATACTTTATGACACTGGCACTCGTCCGAGTCGTTTTCAGGGTAGGAGTAAATTGATTCCATTGCCTCATCAGTGTTACTTGCACGGTAATATCCTCGTTTCATCTCACTTTATAGCAACTAAACCTTTTACATTTCCGATGCATTCAAGTACTTTTTTTCTTCTCTCATCCCCACGATTTTCGACACCATTTACAAGTGTTTCTTTCACACCAGTTTCATAGCATGGTGCATAAAATTTCTTTCATGCTCAGGAAGTCGTTCCTGTTTTTTAAAGAAATCTTTAAGTATCCCCTCTCCACACGAGAAACACTGATCTTTAAAACTGAAACCTTCAGTTCTTGATGGAAGATATGGAGCCGCACAGTTTGGACCAGCTCTATCACCAGTTGTATGACGCCGTACATATGCTGCAATCATTCGCACATTGATGTATCGTTTGTGACAGACATTGTGAATTCTTACTTGTTGTAGGTTCATCAAAAAACACCGATGTTCTTCATTTTGACGTTTTGCATTGCACTTTTGCAGATTTTTTGTATACCTTTCTCCTTGAGAATCTTTATTTCATCTTTATTCAAACTGATTTCGTAAATAAAACAAACACTCCGGTTATTGAAATAGAAAACGCTCATGGGTTGAAAAAGTATGTTCACACATTGTAACTGAACTGATTAATATACGTAGATGCTCAGCCGAGGCAGCGTACTACAAGATGGGAAGAGACGGGAGGAAAGAGAGAGCTTTTTTTTTTTTTTTTTTTTTTTTTTTTTTTGTGGGGGGGGGCAGTTTTCTTTTTTTTTTTTTTTTTACCTCCTTTGCTACGAAGCAGGTCATTTCCTAAGGTCAGACAGATGAATATGTCCTTTCTTTTTTTTCCGTTTTCTGATAAACGTTCATGCACAGACTCATTTCTTTGAGTTGTATAAATGCCGACTTTCAAGAGGCTGTAACGTGCTTGCTATTAGTACTACAAAAAAGTTGTAATGAAGAAAATTGTAGAAAATTTAATCTTCTTTAAACTTTATAATAGAAAAATATTGCTAAATTCAGCCATTTCTGAGATATTTCAAAAAAAGCCAAAAAAGTAGTAAATTTTCGAGGTTTTTCAGCCGACAAAAATTCTCCCGGGGTCGACCATGTTGGATAAATCGTTTTTTTCATATTGACACTAATATGTACAAATTAAAAAAGAAAAATCTTCTACCCCACCTTTTGCTAGGTAAGCCCTTTTTTACGTACCTATTGACTGGACTATATCTTTCGAAAGGTCTCGTTGATAATAGTAATAGTTAACTAGGAAAAAAAAAATGTGCATGTGGGGGCATCGGTTATCCCCAGCTGGGGGGGGAAGTACCTCTTCGGGGGGCAAAGTTTCAAGATGGGTAAGATGGGTATCTTTCGAAAGGTCTCGTTAATACCTTTAAAACGAATGGTTGAACCATAAATCTGTGATAATTTAAAACAAAGTTATCGATTTTCTTTACATTTAACGAAAAAAAAAAAAAAATTAGAATATATATATATTTTTTTTTTTACGAAATTTAACCAGACATGGTATTTAGTTGGTCCCCGCCATAAACTGGTGCTGATTACATTTGGGGATCAATCGCTCAACAGGTGGCGCTGTGATCTCATTTTTTCTAAATTTTTAACATGGCAGTATAGGACAAAATTTCGTATAAATGTACATAATGAGAGTTATTTTTAACTTGTGATTGTAAAATTAATATGAGTTATTGATAATAGTAATCGTTAACTAGGAAAAAATTTCTGTGTAGGTGGGGGCATCGCTTCCCCCCTGGGGTATGTACCCTCTCCCCCGGGGGGGGGTAAATTTTAAAGATGGGTATCTTTCGAAAGATCTCGTCAATACCTTTAAAATGAATGGTTGAACTATAAATCTGTGATAATTTAAAACAAGTTATCGATTTTTTTTTACTTTTAACAACAACAACAACAAAAAAAAAACCGTAGAATTTTTTTTTTTTTTTTTTTTAAATATTGTTACTGATTGAATATGTATTACTTTTAACAAAAAAAAAAAAAAAAAAAAAAAAAAAAAACCTTAGAAAAAAAATCGTAATTTTTTTTTTAAATATTGTTACAGATTGAATATGTATAGGAAAATAGAGAAGAAAGTCTTGTGGTGGCCACAACATACTAGTTCTTTCTGTAATCGCTAATTTTATTGTTTCAAAAGTAAATTTTTGAACAGATTTTATTACATTGTGTTCCGCGTGCAATTTAGGATTGAGCCAAGTGTTAAAAACTTGATGCAATTGTTCGGAAAATTGTAATTTTAGAAAGTATTTAAGAAATAGCAAGAATAAGGCAATTAACGATCGAGAAAAAAAATATTAATTTTAGAGTGAAAAAAAAAATACTTTAGTACGTGGGATATCAAAATGATTAAATGTTAACAAAATATTAGTGATCTGGTTTTTATCAAGATATAATATTTTTTGGCTGTTTAAACTGCCCATTTGTCCTTAGACGGCCACGTTACTCATCCAGTCGAGATGACCGCAAGTTAAAAAGCCAGCGCTTAAAAAATCAGTTTGTATTACATTTAGAACTTAGCAGGGATTCAGAAAAAGTGTTTAGTAACATAATTTATCTAAATACAGTAAAATAACAATTAAACAAAACAGATTTAATTGACAAAAAAATCTAAAAAAAAAAAAAAAAAGAAAAAAAAAAAAAAAAAGAAATCATTTTTAACGAAAAGAATCAGAAAACCAAGTAATTAGAGGGTTATTTTTTTATTTTTTTTTTTTTAAGACCAATTAATTACTGGTTGAAGTTGTTCTCTCTGATGAGTGAAGTTTTATTTCGAACTGACGAAACAAGCAGATTTGATCACAAAAATGTGACGGACTTAATGAAAATCGCACTTTTAAAACAATGACACATTCTCTTATATTATGATACGAAAATGCATAATTTTTCGGTGAGTCTGGCAAATTTTCATGTTCAAGGGATTATTAACACGAAATAAAACTTGGCCATTAAAAAATTCATACCTGACTGACTACTTTGGGGCCATTTCAGACTCTTCCATAATCAGCATTTCAAGATGATAATGCACCTTGTTATATGGCGCTTGTGATATATTTATTTGATTCAAGTTGTTAAAAATCTTATCCATTCACTTGAGCATCTATAATTTTGTAAGTTATCATAACTTTTTTTAATTAAAATAAAATCCCACAAAGAATATCGCAGGATTTCTTCTTTATTAGACCAGAAAATTCTCCTAATATCAACCCGCTCGAAAATGTTTAGTCTATAAAAGAGGGTGGAGATTATAAATTTGTAGCCTACAATTTTAAAGAACTAGAAAAAAAATATTTGTGATATTTGGCACAATAAAATTCCTATGTTTCATGTTAAAAAACTGTAAAATACTTAGCCATTGAGAATTAAAGCAGTAATTCTATATAAAGGCGGAATTATCCAATCCAGAATGCATATTTTTATTAAATAATTGTTTAGATCTAACAAATTAATAGTTTTATTTCATATATTAAAATAGCACTTATTTATTTCATATAATAAATCATGATAGAATACAAAGTATATGTTTATTATATTATGTTTAAAAAGAAAATTTTATGTAGATTTTTACTATATACTTAATAGAGTGTAATAAAACGAATTATTAAATCGAAAATGCACATAGGTATCATGTTATGACTTTCGTATTATAGAAACATAACAATTTTATCTGTTTCAATCATTAGTTTGTAAATTATTACAAACCCAAAAGGTATAAGTCAATCTTTCTACAGTGCGACGTTTTTTTTCTATCTTTTTTACTTTCTTCTATATGTAATATAGAGAAAGTATTGGATTCGTGAAAATTTTCGACTTCCGTTTTTTGACGGATCTACACGTTTTGGGATGTCCTGAACACGAATTGATAGTCTTTAGAAAATGTCTGTCTATCTGTGAAAATTTACCCCCAGGGGGGTAAATTTTCACAATGGGTATCTTTCGAAAGATCTCGTTGATAATAGTAGTAGTTAACTAGGAAAAAATTTTTGTTCATGTGGGGGCATCGGTTCCCCCCCACCGGGGAGGGGGGGAAGTACCCCCCTGGGGGGGCAAAGTTTCAAGATGGGTATATTTCGAAAGGTCTCGTCAATACCTTTAAAACGAATGGTTGAACCATAAATCTGTGATAATTTAAAACAAAGTTATCGATTTTTTTTACTTTTAACGAAAAAAATCTTAGAAAAAAAAACTTTTTTTTTTTTTTTTTAAACGAAATTTAACCAAACTTGGTATTTAGTTGGTCCCCGACATAAACTGGTGCTGATTACATTTGGGGATCGAAAGCTCAACAGGTGGCGCTGTGATCTCATGTTTTCTAAATTTTTAACATATGGCAGTATAGGACAAAATTTCGTTTTAATGTACATAATGAGAGTTATTTTTAACTTGTGACTCTAAAATTAATATGAGTTATTGATAATAGTAATAGTTAACTAGGAAAAAATTTCTGTGCATGTGGGGGCATCGCTTCCCCCCCCCGGGGGGGGGGTAAATTTTGAAGATGGGTATCATTCGAAAGATCTCGTCAATACCTTTAAAACGAATGGTTGAACTATAAATCTGTGATAATTTAAAACGAAGTTATCGATTTTTTTAACTTTTAACCAAAAAAAAAAAAAAAACTTAGAAAAAAATTCATATTTTTTTTTTTTTTTTTTTTTATTATTATTATTATTGTTACTGATTGAATATGTATAGGAAAATATAGAAGAATGTCTTGTGGTGGCCACAACATACTAGTTTTTTTTTTTTTTTTTTTTTTTTTTGTCGCTTACTGTATATATATATATATATTTCCTTATTGTTTTTACATTACACTGTATTAATTGCATCCTGTTTTACCTCTTTTATAGATAAATTACAAAATGAATTATAACATGAATTTAATTCAAGTGGTCATCATCCAAATAACTACGGTTGTAACCATTTCCATAATAATTAAATAAGAATGAGGATGCGTAAAATTGACCATTATTAAGGTACATTAAACTTTAGAATTCGCACTGTTCAACGAGGCATTATTTTGAATAACCCATTCCTCGTGAGCATACAATCAGTAAGACAGCTGGAAATTCCGAAATAACTATTATTTTTCACCCCCCTTTCTTTATAATTTTAAATATAATATAGTTCACACTATCACTATGGTATTGTCAGAACATTATTTATGTATTTATTTATTTACATTTTTTTCATAGTAATTAAATGAAATTCTTTATTTATTAAGTGTAGAAATGGAAAATATAAAGTAAATTTTTGTAAAACGGAATGATGATATATCACGAATATTTTATTAAATTGTCATTTTTTTTGCTTGTAGTATGTTTTATCTCTTAAGAGAAATATTATTCTTATACGAAGCATAAATTTTAACGGATATCGACCCAATTTATTTTAAATGTAATGCTTTTTTTTTTTTTTTTTTTTTTTTTTTTAATCATTAGTATCATTTATGAAACTCATTTAATAAATTACTCATTTAAATTAATTCATTTCGTTTCATATAAATGTTTGTGTAACAACAAACGTTTCATTTTTTTTTCTGTATCTTTTATTAGATTTTGTAAAAAATAATTTTTCTCAGTTTTAATTTTCCTGTTATTTGAAAAGAAATTTTCTGAGAATATTTTGTTTATGTTTTGTATTTTTAATGTTACTCCCAAAATATCTGCATGGAAAATATTCCATGGTGTAGAACATATTATTATTATTATTATTATTACTATTATTATTTTCATTTTTTTATTTTCAAGTTATTACAAGTCTTCTACAAAAATATAAAAATTATCTAAATAATTACCGTACATTATCTTTTTTTATTGGCTTTTAACTATTGACTTGCATTAACAATTATATTAAATTTAATTAAATTGTTTTAATTGAAAACCGAAATTCTATAAGTTGCGAATCAAAGTTTAAAGTTAAATAGTTGAAATATTATATTAAAATAAAATTTAAAAAGCCAAACTGAAGTCAGTTTTCGTCAATTTTGGCTATATAATTTCATGGTCTATAAAAATCAATTCTTCGAATATATTAAAACTTAACGAATTAAAAAAAAAAAAAATCTTTTATAATGAATTATACAATTTTGTTAGATTTATTCAACTACAACATTTATTTAAATATACTCCACTGAACGATTCTCTAACATATATTAACAAATCGAAACTTCTCAGCAAAATTTAAGGTATGCACAAGGTGATATGTTTAACGAAATAGTTTTCAAAACTTTGTTTGTCTGAGATCTATACCTTTCTTAAGAATGTTTGTATAGTTTTAAAGGCATTGAATTTACACCTTTCTTTAATATTTTATGCAAATTTCTATGTCTTCGTATAATTATATTTTAAGTTGACAAAAAATAAAGCTAGAACGCAGATGACGCGGTCAGAGAAAGTGCGCACATAGAGGATTTGTGGAAATAAGTAGAATGTCTGCGTAGCGACCCCAGTTTGTTAAAAATCAGCAACAGTTTAGTGCCCACTTGAATGCGCATACAGATTATTTCGAGAGTTTGAAATAAAATATGATTTTTTACTGCTTTTTCAAGTAAATGCTTGAATTTTCAAACTCTTCCTGAAAATTTTTTAGAATATTAGAATTGCAGTAGTACAAAATATATTGAATAAAATTTCTCATAAGCTACTAAACTGCACCAAAGGTACAAAGATGAACGGTTCTCTCTCGATGCGAATAATAATTGTGTGGAAGGTTGCACAATCTCTCCTAACGAAATGGGTGAATTTGCAGATCAGCTGCATAGGAGAGATTGAGAAATTTTCCATCAGTTTCCGTGCTAAAAGTGACTACCAAGATTATTGGTACTGACAAGTCAATGAGTAAATGAAAATGGGGGCATTGGATGTTTGGGGAATGTACTAGGAGTCGACTTCAACAAATGACTGGACTGGATAAAACGTGTTACTGGTGGCTGGTGTTTGAAAGCAAGCTTATAACAGTAAATGCTTCGATTGTGGGCAACGGCATCTTAAGTCTACAAAGAAGATAACACTGAAACTGAAAAGCAAAAGAGACTAATTAAACGTGTTATTTAGTAACTTAATGTTATTTCGTAATTTTAGCTGCGATTTTTTCTCATTCTTTTACAACTTTTCTTTATTGAAATATTTTTAGTTATTTTTAATTTTTTTTATTTCCATGATTCTTTACCTATAAGGTTGAAATAATTACACGTAACACAACATTATTCATTTAGAAAAATAACATTTTTATTTAATTTTAATTAATATTTTTAACAATTTATTTAATTATTAATAATAACAATTTCTCCCTTCCCCCGTGTTCGAAAACACAACAACCTTGTAAGGAGAGATTACGAAAAATAGTTTACCTGGTTTTATTAAAGCTGTTGTACTAAACTGAAGCATAACAACAAAATAGCAAAGAAAATGCATATAAACATATTAATTAGAAAGTACTCGTTGATAGTTTACTAAAAAAGTAATATTTCGATATTTTCATTTTCTTCTGTTGAATCATGCATACATAGTTATGCCTTGATTTATCTTATATATCATAAGAAGTTTTTTTTTTTTTTTTTTTTTTTTTCAACGGATAGCTTTTTATGTAATTATTATTAATTGTAAGATAATCAACTTTTAGTTTCATAAGTGAATAATGGTTGAAATTGAAATAAAACTAATTTACATTATTGTAATGTTAACTTAATTCACGCTACTTTAAAAAGAAAACTATTAGAACAAATTTATTTTTGTTTTCAACATTGCTTATCAACTTCGTAAAATTTAAACAAGTACTTCAAAGAGTATAGAAAGGGAAACTTTTGAGATGTTAATAACTGGAAGTAAATACTATGAATTTTAAAATTTTAGAAAATATATTTCTTATTGAATGCAGCGCAAATAATAAAATAGTAACCAGATATTTTCTTTTCAAAGCAACAAGAAATTTGATTACTTATTCATGTAGAAAATTCTTTGAAAGTCAAACATACACTGGGAAAATATCTTCGTCCTAAAAATTATTCGTTTGTTTATTTGATCTTGAGATTAGAAATTGTGTGCTGTTTGTGAAAATTTGAAGGTGAATATTGGTTTTAGAATATTGTATTAAATGTTAGATGGCTACATTTCATTTTTGTTTACTTTGAATCTGAAAACAAATTAGATTACATAACGGCAAATACAGACAAATATAATACAGAATAATTTGAAAGGCTTTAAATATTATATGAATATTTTTAGAACATCGTGCAATTATTTGTTCACATACATATCATAAATAGTAATATTTTAATGACATAGATAGTTTTTTTTTCTTTTTTTAATGTTTTTTTTTTTTTTTTTTTTTTTTTTTTTTTTTCTTTTAACTGTAAGATAAGTATCGTCTCGTCCAGCTTTATATGTAGTGCTAAAAGTTTTAATCCAAGTAAAACTAAATTACTTTATCGTAATGTTAATTTAACTCGTGTTCCTTTAACCAGAAAACTATTGAAAAAAATTTTTTTTTTATTATTAATTATTAACTGCGTTAAATTTAAATAAATACTTTCATGCGTATAGAAAGTGAGACTTTTGGGATGTCAGTAATTCTGAAAGTAAATTTAAATAAATACTTTCATGCGTATAGAAAGTGAGACTTTTGGGATGTCAGTAATTCTGAAAGTAAATTAAAAAAAAATGAAAATTTTCTAAAAGTTGTATTCGAAAATTCAATGCAGAATAAATTATAAAATAATACCTAGTTATTACCTTTTTAACACAACGAGGGTTTTGATTACCTATTAAGGTAGCAAGGTATTATAAATTTGAACTCACACACACACACATACAGCCGGTAACAAAAGTGTCCGAACACTAGCAAAAATTCCTATGTAAAAAAATTACACTTCATACGGTTTTGTTAAAAAAAATCCTTGTCCAATCCTGTTCTTAGTCAGTCTAAGAAAATGATTCGATAAGGATTTATTTAACAAAACCGTATGAAGTGTACTTTTATTACATAAGAATTTTTGCTAGTGTTCGGACACTTTTGTTACCGACTGTATGTATATATATAGTTTTTTTTTTTTTTTTTTTTTTAATGTTATTTTACAACATAATTCTTTACGATTTTTTATTTTGCTTTAGGGGTGTCAGAAACGAAAAAAAGTGTACAGGAATCGTTAATGACATGTAGTGTACGACTTTACCTGAAATCACAAAATGTACTTGTTAGACAATTTTTTTCTTTTTTCATGTTTAGCAGTAACAATTCAAGCGTCGTACGCCGCCGCAGGAAAATAAATTTTCTTTTGTTTGTTTGTTTCTCAAAAAAAATAAATAAATGAATAAATAAATAAATTAAAAATTCCTACGAGGTTTCATCACAGCGTGACAAGGGCAGACAAACCCAATATTAATGTATGGGAAAATACTACCAACTAATTCCTATTATTCTTCATTGTATAATACATACTTTGAAATTCCATTTTCAGATTTACAAAATTTCAAACCCTGAAATAAGTTCTTCTTTTGAAAAAATCTAAAAAAAAAAAAATAAAAATAAAATTACTTTTATTTACCCACAATGCAGAGAAAGAATTGTTTTAGGGTAAATTTTCGAAAGCGAGTTTTTGCTATATTTACATGTTCTGAATACGAAAATCATGATTTTAGTGAATGCTCTGTCTGTGTGTCTGTCTGTCTGTCTGTGTGCCTGTCTGTCTATGTGTATGTGTATGTGTTATCAGCATATTTTGAAGAACAAATAGTAGCAGAAATTCCAAACTCGGTATTCTAAATGTGTATCATATAGGGATGCTAGACTAAGCTTTTCGTTGAGATGAAGCAGATGGTTCGTGTGCATGGACACTCAAAAGTATTCAAATACATTACGTCTATGGGGTAAATTGCAGGTAAATAGAATTTAACATCTATACACTGCACTAAACCGAATTAAACGTACATATATTTTTTATATGCATAAAAAGATGTCTAATGTAGAATAGGGTAGGGAAATCATTGACTGTTCGTTTACAGGGATACACAAAATAATTAGATAAAAGGGCGACAATCGTTACAAATTGATGGAAGTATATTTCAGGCTGGGCCATGTATGATAACTATAGGATTATATTTATATGCACCATGTGGTCTGTATATATTCTGCAAAAGACATACAGGGGTGCAAATATTTAAGTGATAACATTCTTTTTTCTTGTTTAGTGGATGTGTTTTACTGATAATATTTTACCATTTCCAGGAAAGCTGTTCGGGAATTGAAATAAATTCCTCATAGAGATATGGAAAATAATGTATGTTTTAAGCTAAATATTCATCGCTTGTTTTTTGTATATTTACACGTTTTGAAGCTTCCTTATTACCGTAGTCAAGTTTTTTAACGTTCGATTTTTGTCTGTGTCTTTTAGAGTGACTTAAAAACGAATAATTTTAGGAGATCCAAATGTTGTATTTTGAAGTTAATATACGTTTGTTGCTGGAAAAGTTTGATCAAGATTGATAATTTTCAATAAATGTTGCGTGTGAAAACTGTCTGTATAATTTTAGGTAAACTTTTAATTTTAATAACAGAATTAAATTCCATATAAATGCAGGTGCATTAATGGGGGGTTCAGGGGGCGGTAGCCCCTCACACAGAATTAATTATCCTATAAAACTCTTCCGAAGCGTAATTTGAATTGTTTAGCATAGGTTTACATAACAGTACTCGTTATATTACCTCTTAATCTCCAACCTGTATTTATAGTATTAAATTATAGGGTTAGAGAAAATCATGTGAGTGGCACACCAGATTATTCTAATTAACGTTTTTAGCTAACCATATTTCACTTAGTGAAATTTTGCCTTTTATAGTTTCGCAATATATATATATATATATATATATATATATATACACACGGGACTTTAAAAGTTATAAACATAATTCTTATTGTTTACATCTTCTAAAATTGTTATTATGAAATATTAGTTAATACATAATTTGAAAGCTTTAAAAGGCAAACCTATTTTTCGAAATGCACGAAAAACTTCTGCGAACGTAGATAATGCACATGTATGAAAAACTTAGCTCAATCGGATGCTTAGAAGTTGCTTAAAATTCGAAAAGAACCTTTCAACTGGTGTTAGGTGTTCAGACCCTCAGTTCCTCCCCCTCGTACCTAAATTTGTTACTGTTTAAGCATGTATTGTAATCGGAATTTTACATGTATGCAAAAATTTGAATTTAGTCGAACGACAAGAAATGGAAAAATGTTAAAACTTCTTCACACACCTTAAATTTCAAGTCAGCTCAACCGGTTTCGATAGGACGTAGCCTTTCTTCATCAGGTGCAAACACCTGCTACTGGCATGGACGCAAAAGCAAGACTGAAAGCAGGGCAAAATCCAGAGGGGGAGGAGCAACACAAACAACCAATAGGAAGCATGCAGGGCAGGACCAATCAGAGAGGAACACACGTACACACACACAAAAAAAAAAAAAAAAAAAGAGTAGCGAAGGAAGGCGTAATCAATTAAATTCATTATTATTATTTTTTTTTTATCGATTTATTTTATTTTATTTTATTTTATGTTTTGTTTTATTTATTTAATTAATATTATACTAATAAATAAATTTAATAAATTTATTATTATTATTATTATTATTTTCTTTAATTAGAATTATTTTATTATAACTAATATTATGTTATACACACAATGAAGGAAATTATTTAATTGAATTAAACAAATTTTTTCAGGCTGTAGACAGCAAAGTGGAATCAGATTTTTCATTGACTATTTTATCACGATTAAGTTAATAGCTAAATTTTCCAAAAAATCCAGTTCGGAAACGCGTTTGGCATGAAAGATAATTTTGGTACTCTTAAAATTAAAACTATGATCAAATTCCCAACTGTGCTTCGCAATAGAAGATTTAGAAATTTCTTGATTAACAACATACCGAGAATGTTCACGTAAACGACATTCAAGATTTCTTTTTGTTTGAACAATATAAGATAAATCACAATTATTACAAGGGACATTATAGATACCCCACTTATGAAGCTCAGGAACAGGGGATTTTTTAGAAGGGAATTGGAATTTATTGACAGGTTTAAAAATAATGTGAAAATTGAAACGCTTCGAAACTTTGGGTAATTTAAAACATAAGGGGGGATAAAAAGGCAAGACAACAAGATTATCAGGTTTAAATTTATCATCCATGAAAAGAGTAGAATAATGAGTTGACCTAATTAACTTTTTGAGATCTTTATCAATTATAGAGGGTCTAAAACCTCTTTTATCTTGCTTTTGCCTCCATGGCAGTAGCACGTGTTTGCACCTGATGAAAAAAGGCTACGTCCTTTCGAAACTGGTTGTGCTGACTTAAAATTTATGGTGTGTGAAGAAGTTTTAATATCTTTCTATTGATTGTACGCCAGTTTTTGAATTTAGTTTTGACAAGAAATGGGTTAAAATTCGAAAACAATATTTAACAAAATTTGGGGACCAAGTCCTTTCATGCATCCACCACTAAAGGTGTTGCTACATTAGCATGTATTAATATGTATTTTTTTTTTCTTGAAACTTTCCATATCTACCAAAATCATAATATGTCATTAATCGCGATTTTGCTGTACCTCCTCACTCTGATTGCTGGAAATAGTACATAGTATCTACGTATTCTTGATTTTCTCCTCTATTTACATAGCTTTCTATATTTCAATTTCCTATTGGCTAATACCTCGATTTTCTTAAAATCCTATTTGCTGCTATTGTGACTCTAAAATTCCCCTTTCTGTCTATATAAAAGAGCACTAATTCACATTTGCCATTCTGCACTAATGACGTCACGCTTAACGCTACCGAAACTGTAGTTTGCTGTTTACATTTTTTTTTTTTACATTGGCTTTCTCAATGTTATGTAAATATTTAACTTATACCATATATTGTCATCGGACGGGCTTATACATGCTTCCGAAATTCCAGTTCAATCGGACGATAGGAAGTGGAAAAGAATTTAATTTTAAATTTTACTCAAACACAAAAAGTTAAATAAACAAACAACATACTAAGTAAAAAAAAAAAAAAAAGATAGCTTATAAAAATATTTAAATACGCATTTTCGTTATTTCACAATGCGACAAATAAAATGCGAAATACTATTTTGTTTAAATTTTGATATATTAAAATCCAGAAATTTATTATATTTAATTATAAATTACTGCATAGCTATGAAAAAATAATAAAAATAATTATTAGCTTATTTGAAATGAAATAGAATTTTTTTTTTTTTTTTTTTAAATCATTCGAAATTTAAGGAATAATGAAGATATTAACAATTCAATATAAATGAAAAAATAAATATAAATAAATAAATAAATAAATACAAATAAATAAATAAGTAAATGAATAAAAATAAATAAATAGAACTAATATCTATGATTAATAGTTTACTTAGTAATTTAATTAAATAATTAATTAAATTCAGATTAAAAACTATTAAAAGTTTAAAATTAGAAAACATTTCACGTGTATATATAATATATAAAAAGTAACAAACCACTTTAAAAAACACGTAGATAAACTATTTTTATTAAAAACGACACAAAGCTTTTCGCCATTATAACAATAGCATCATCAGGTGTAATTGCGTTACATAGAACCAGCAATATATAAAAAAGAGAAGTTCAAACGGTTTAAAGTTACGGTTACAATAAACATTATTTAAAGTTACGGTAAAGTTACTTAATTTCATTTTAGAAGCTTTCAATTTAATTAATTCCAATAATGTTTTAATATTTAATGGTATCATTTATAAACAAACTTTTGGTGCCCCTATAGAATCCCCCCTTTGTCCCTTGATTTCAGATATTCTATTAATTGATTTAGAAGAACGTGCATTTGCTTCACTTACCCTTAAACCCACAATATTTTTAAGTTATGTGGATGACATTTTTATTTCTTGGCCTTTTTCTCAAAATTCTCTCCTTGACTTTATTGATATTCTCAATAAACAACTCCCCTCTATTAAATTTACATTTGAATCTGAAGTTAACCGTACTCTTTCCTTTTTGGACTTAACTATTCACCGTAATGTATAGATAACTCTACTATTTGGTTTGACGTTTATTACAAAGACTCTTTTATCCCTTCCCCCATACCTGTTTCTTCCGCTCATCCTATTGAATTTAAAATAGCTTTTTTCGTTCATATATTTTTAGTGCCATTAATTATACTTCCTTTCAGTTTAACGAAAATAAAGAAATTAATAAAATTATTCACTTAGGTATTAACGCTGGGTATAGTAAAAACACTGTTTTAAAAATGATTCAAAAATAAAATCTATAATAATACTAGTATTAACCATAATCCTAAAATTAAATATACCAATTGTCTACCTTTCTGTAATGAATTAAAAAATTTTAAGCATTTTATTTTACGTAAATTTAATCTATGCATTCCTTTCTCCTCCCCTGTACTATTAAAAACTTAGTTGTTAATGACACAGATATCAACAGACCTACTGGAGGGGTTTATAAAATCCCTATCAAATATAATGATGAACTGTTTTACTACATTGGGCAAACACGTCGCACTCTTAAAGCAAGAATTACTGAACACATTCGTAATGTGAAAGAGAAAAAAAAGTTCAATTCTAGTAGACTTTCTTTACGAGCACCCTGAAGCTATTCCTCTGTGTACCCAGTCCGAAGTTTTTTCAGCCCCTCGCGACTTTCAAGACCTGCTAATGACAGAAGCAGTAAATATTATCAAGTACAATAAAGTTATTAACTCCAAGGATGCTGAATCACTTCATAAAATATGGCACACGTTGTGCTCATAGAAAAAAAAAAAATGCTGAAAATGATATTGAAATGAAAAAATTTTTATTGTAACCGTAACTTAAATTTTTTTTTTATTGTAACCGTAACTTTAAACCGTTTGAACTTCTCTTTTTTAACACGCTTTTATTAGCTTCACCTGTATGTATGTTTGTATGTTTGTCTGTAACCACTCTGGGAGCAAACAAAAAAATCTATATTGTAAAAAAAGACTTTCCTTACGTGAGCGATGTGGCTGAGAGGTAAAGTTCCGCGCTACGAACCTACAGGTCCAGCTTTCAAGTCCAGTCTGGGAAGATTTTTTTTAAATGGTTTTTGTTTAATTCTAAATTATTTTAATTAAAGATTTAAATGCACGTAAATATTATGGTGTGTCACTCGCATGATTTTCTCTTACCCTGCATTTTAATACTAAGATAGATATTTTGTGCTTTTTAATTCACATTTTTATGAAAGCGTGTTCTTTATTTTTTTAAAACTATAATATTATTATATATTGCTGGTTCTATGTAACGAAATTACACCTGATGATGCTATTGTTATAATGGTGAAAAGCTTTGTGTCGTTTTTAATAAAAATAGTTCATCTACGTGTTTTTTAAAGTGGTTTGTTACTTTTTATAAATTAATTAAATGTTTTTATTATTATTATTATTATTCTGCTCTTTCTAAAAAAATGATTTTATCATATATAATCACTTTTTAACATAGCCCAGAATAATACATTTTAAAAATATTTCATATTTCAAAATAGTTTCAATCCATTTATCTCTCTGTATTCTTTCTTTTAATTCCAGAAGATTTTATACACATTTCGATTACGAAATACATTACAGCATAAACATATCTGGAATGGACTACAAGCAAATTAGTAGGGTTAGAACAATTTCTACGCCACTTAAATAAAATTACCGACTCTCAAGTTGCGTAAAATGCCCCTTTCTAAGAGTACATTTAAGATTAGAATTCACACTACGCAGTGGATTACTACACCGTGAGATCCAACTCGTAAAATGTCGGTTATACTGCAAGATGGAAATAAGTCGAAAAATCTTTAGCGTTTAATGGATAATTTAGAGTGATATTTTTTTGTTTCAGTGTTATATACATATATATATATATATATAAAGATATAGAGACATATTTGACAATAGGAAAATCATCAACAAAATGATACCGATAAATTGAATTATAAAATTATAAGATAGAGTTGTATGTTAAAATGATCTTCTTTTTACTAAAACAACATGTTAAGTTCTGTACAATATAGAAATTAAAATAAATTTCTCTCAAAAAATACATTTTTTTTTCTTACAAATTTATTTTGATATGAATTTTTATAACATGGAAATATACTTAATTTTGCAATGTTCGTCTAGATTTTTTCTTAATTTTTAACGTTCATCTAAATTTATCAATGTTAAGAAATAAAAATAATTGTTAATATAATACATTTTGCATTGAATTTTAATAGAATGATTATCTTTTTTACCGACAGATGGCGTACCATTTGTAATCTTTCACTCTTTCTATATACTAAATGTGAAAAACTAAAAATGATAAAGAAATAAATGATAATTTTAATTAAGTCCTTTATCAACTATATTTAAATGATCGTCCCTTATAAGACTTAATTTTTATATTTATTATACACTCGTTCTCATAATTATAAGGATACCCGTTTTTCTATATTAATTAAACACTGAACACTATTATTTATACAAATATATATTTCATGAATTTGAATTTCATTAATAGACGATATTAAAAAAGTTTTATCGTTTTTCTATCTTAAAAAACTTTAAATACGGTCGAAAAAATGATTTTTCAGGTATTCACAATTATAGAGACAGCTCGAATCTTAGTAATTTTTTTTTCAGTTATTCTTTAAATTAATATTTTATGGGATCTCTTTTTAGAGTAAAACAGTCAGACATTCTCTCTGGTATGTATGTATATATATACTAATATTCAGTTACAATACCATTTCATTCAGCATAGATGATATTCTGAATACATTTAAACTATTTAAAATTGCTATCCACTTGCATGCACTTTTCTAATATGATAAGTTAAGGTTTTTTCAAATTTAGACCACGGGAAAGGCAATAATAATACAGAAGTTTCTTTCTTCAAACTATTTCCTATTGCTCTAAAAGTAGAGCAAAAATGTATGTCTTGTTGAAAAAAAAAAAAAAAAAAAAAAAAAAAATACCCCCCACTCCTCTCTAAAATCTAACAAAAATCTAGGAATTCTCCGTTTAAAATTTGCGGATATTCTCTTGATGTTCATAATAATAGACAAAATTACTAAATTCATTCGGCCTTCAGTAGAAGCAGCTCCCCAAAGCAACATAGATCCACCTTTAAAATGCCCGATTCATATCTGCCTTAAAAAAATCTTCCCTGTTTTTCGCTGTCTTCAGATCGTGCCAGTAACTGTTAAAACCATTTGGTTAATCAAGAATAAAATGTTTTTCATCCGAAAATGCAACATTTTACCATTTCATATTGCCTTTATTCAACTTTAACTCAGACGTTCTTTCCTCCATGAAATGCTTATTGATAATTTCAGGTTTTTTATTCATTTTAACATATTATTTGTTATTTTAAACATGCATAAATGTGGACCCCAACCTTTCGTTAAAAATTACGAGCAAATTCAACAGCAGTCATTTTGTATAGAACAGTAAAAGGAATTATCAGTATTCAATCTCTTTAAAACAACTCTGATTTTGCATCAGATCTTTCTCCTATTGAACCATCAGTTCAACGTTTGATCACATTTCCTTCTGCAATTTTAGTTCTTCGAATTTCATTAGAAATACGACGGATTGAAATTATCCCTTCACTTAAAAAACACATTTATCATACTTCACTACCAGTGTTGCCAGATCTGGCGAATTTTTTATTCAATAATATCCAATAATTTTAAAAAGTGATATTTGATATACATAATAGACAATTAATCTTCGAAGTTATTAGTCAATGAAGGATTTCAGGAGGATCGAGAGGACCGGCAAAGAAAGCCACCCTATTGAAGCAGCTACTCTTTAAGAAAATGACTGACAGTGAAAATATGTCCGATCACCTCAATATTTTCTTTGATATAGTAGACAAGCTAAAAGAAATGGACATTCAAGTAGCCGAAGATCTATTATCAATTTTGCTCTTATACAGTATTCCTGACAGCTACGAAAATTTTCGTTGCGCTATTGAAGCAAGAGATGAATTACCGCAGCCTGAAGCTCTGAAAATTAAAATGATGGAAGAATATGAGTCAAGAAAAAATAAAAAGCATCAAGAATCATCAAATGCGTATTTTACAACTCATAAGAAAAATCTTCCTGAAAAGAACAAAAGAGAAATCTTAAAGCCTGTGCAGAACAAGAACACGTATGGCGAAAGAAATTATGCAATCTTCAAATGCAATTACTGTTCAAAAGTAGGGCATAAAGCCTCAGAATGCAGAAAGAAGATCTCAGACAGAAAATTCACTTCATCGAATAAATACAAAGATAGATCTTTTATGGTTGATGATAGTACAGAGTTCACGATGGCAGCCAGTAACTCTTTCCAAGAACATTCCGAGTGGTGTCTCGACAGCGGATCGACATCACATATGGCTCATGACAAGAATTTGTTTACAGATTTCGAACCTAGAATTGGATCATTTATAAAATTAGCTGTAGATGAAACAGCGGAGATCACAGGTGTTGGAACAGTCAAATTAAAAGTTCCCGGTAATCACGGTGTAACCAATTTAAAGTTAACAAATGTTTTGTGCGTTCCAAAATTAAAATGCAATTTAATTTCTATATCAAAAGCTACAGCAAACAACTGCCGAGTTGTATTTACCGAAAAAAGTGCAAAAATTACGGAGCAGGGCGGCTCTCTGATTATAAGTGCTACGAGAAAAGGTGATTTATATTTTTTTCAGCCGCAGTTGGATATAGCTGCATCAACTCAGGTACGCAACTTTCATAAATGGCATTTAAAATTAGGACATTTAAATGAAAAAGATTTAAAATTATTAAAATCTGAAAATATGTTAAGAGATTTAAATTTTAATGAAAAAGATTCTTTAAAAGATTGTAAAGTATGCATTCAGTCTAAACAAACTGTGAAACCATTTTGTAAAGAAAACACATTTCATAGTAAGGAATTATTAGAAGTAGTTTATTCTGATTTATGTGGCCCTATAAATGTTAAATCCCATGGAGGATCACGTTACTTTATTACTTTTTTGGATGATAAATCTCGTTACATTGAAGTAAATTTTCTAAAAACAAAAGATGAAGCTAAGTACGCGTTCCGGAGATATAAAGCGGCAGTCGAAAATCGATTAGGAAAAAAAATTAAGATACTGCATACCGATAATGGATTGGAATATTGTGGCGAGGAATTCAATAAATATATTGAAGAATGCGGTATTAAACGCGAATTTTCATCTCCAATGACGCCTCAGCAAAATTCTAGAATTGAAAGACAAAATCGTACATTATGCGAAATGGCGAGGTGTTTATTAATGCAATCAAACCTTCCAAATACATTCTGGGCTGAAGCAGTAAATTGCGCTGCATACATTAGAAACAGGTGTCCCACTAAAGGAATTAAAGAAAATAAAACACCTTTCGAATTGTTTTTCGGTTATAAACCAACTGTTAACTATTTTAAAATTTTCGGACAGAAATGTTTTGTTCTAAATAAAAAATCAAAAGGGAAGTTTGAAGCTAGGTCACACGTTGGCTATTCAAATTGTTCAAATTCAAATGAATCACGCGCTTACAGATTATGGAATAAGGATACCAGAAAAATTGTCATAAGTCGTGATGTTCGATTTATAGACGAATTTGAAATAAATGATTCAGCCACTACTGATCAATTAGAATTAATTTTTCCGTCTGAGAATAAATGCAATGATTGTAATATTAAAAATGAAACTCCTATCCCTACTCAAACCGCAGACATCCACAGGGGGGAAAACAGCGGATCGATTTCCTATCCCCCTGAATTCAACGGAGAAAGTTTCTCTTTTTGGAAAGGGGGGAAGCGAGCCACTCCCTTTCTGAAGGGGGGGGGGACGTGAAAGATGTGAGTGGAGGGGAGGAGAGCGCTCACGGTAAATGTAAATAAGAGGAAGGGATAAACAATCCTCCTTTTAAACGTGGTCCCGGAAGACCTAAAAAAGAGTAAAAGTTGGAACTTTCAAAAGTCTCATAAGGAGTGTATTACAGATACAAAATATAAAGATGAAACTTCTCAATTAGCTGATAACTCATTTAATGAAATTAATCCCAGCGTGATCGACGCGCTAAATGGAGATTATGCTAAAAATTGGGAGAACGCGATGAAATTAGAATATGATTCTTTAGTTAAGCAAAACGCTTGGGAAATTGTAGATAGACCAAAAGATAAAAAGGTAATTGGGTGTAAATGGGTTTTAAAAACAAAATTCAAACCAGATGGTCAAATTGAAAAATTTAAGGCCAGATTAGTTGCCAAAGGGTGTTCACAGAAACAAGGTATAGGTTTTGAGGAAAATTTTTCACCAGTAGCCAGATTAAGTTCTATAAGAACTGCAATCGCGTATGCTATCCAGAATGGTTTCACAGCATACCAGTTAGATTTCATTATGGCATATGTTAATGGTGATATACATGAAGAAATTTTTATGGAGCTTCCTGTATTTTTTGAAAATGATATACACGAAAATAAAGTGTGTTTATTAAAAAAATCTTTGTATGGCCTTAAGCAGTCAGGAAGACAGTGGTTTAAGAAATTAGATGAGAAATTGAGAAAAATGAAATTTAACCCTTTGAATTCCGACAAATGTGTCTATTACTCAAAATATCCTTTTGATGCTATTATAATCGTCTATGTCGACGATTTAATTTGTCTCACTAAAAGTGAAGAGCACTATTTTGATATAAGAAATAAATTAGCAGAATCTTTCAAAATGAAAGATATTGGCCTTCTGTATTATTGCTTAGGCATTGAATTTAATCAAGATAGGGACAGCATCACTATAACACAAAAGAAATACATTGAAGATTTATTAAATAAATTTAATATGGAAGATTCTAGAGTGGTGAATACACCTTTAGATAATAGTGTAAAATTAACTAAACAAATGTGTCCAAATACAGAAGAAGAGAAATCATACATGTCAAAAATTCCTTATAGACAATTAATTGGTTCTCTTATATATCTGTCGGTTGCTACCAGACCAGATATCACCCATTCTGTAAATTATTTAAGTCAGTTTAATAACAATCCAGGAAAACCTCACTGGATAGCTGCTAAAAGAATACTAAGGTATCTCAATGGCACTAGAAATTTAGGAATTGTGTATTACACAGACGATAAACCATTGACAGCATTTATTGATGCCGATTGGGCATCGGATATAAATGATAGAAAATCATATACAGGATATGTCTTTAAATATGCCGGTGGACCTATTTCTTGGGAATCTAGAAAGCAGCGAACCGTTGCTCTATCCGCAACAGAATCTGAATATATGTCTCTGTCCGAATCTGCAAAAGAGACAATTCATGTTAGAAATTTCTTAAAAGAACTGGATCCTGAAATTGTATCAAGTCCGACTGCAATCATGTGCGACAATCAATCCGCACTGAGATTAGTAAAAAATCCTGTTTATCACAATCGCTCTAAGCACATTGACATTCGTCATCATTTTGTGCGAGAAGTTTACAATAATAAACTAATAGACATTAAATATATTTCATCAGATGAACAACCTGCAGATATTTTAACAAAAAGTTTAAATGCATATAAACATGAAAAATGTTGTGATATGATAGGACTTAATACTCAGGACTGATGAACTTAAAAATATATATATATTTAAACTGTGTTTTCATTAAGAAATTAACTGCTTATATTTTACGTATTTTATTTTATTATATTAACCATAATTATTTGCTTATAATTCTATTTCTTTACTAACACCTTTCTCATTTTAAGTCACTTTTGCATAAAAATAATTTTCTGTAATTTTTAATCTGCTATTATAATGCATAAATATGTTTTATTTTCGAAACATTTATTGAATAAGGGGGAAATGAAGGATTTCAATGCATGTTTCCCCATATCATCTGTTAACTAGCTCACACCTGTCATGTCGTCAGATGTGACGTAACTGTATTACGTAATCAACAGCGCATCTTCGCTTCTCTGAAAGAGAGGTTTATAAGAGTCTGTACGAGAAAGCTTTGCTAAGCGTGCGGCAAGAAATGCCCGCATTATGTTATTATACTTTTCTATGTTATTAAATGTTGTGATTGTTCAAAAGACTCTGCTTTTCACTCTGCGGACCCATTTAAATCAACAGTCAAACGTTACAATTAAAAATTATTGGTGACTATTGAATAAAACATCCGCCAGATCTGGCAACACAGTTCACTACATGAACGTTCTTTTTTTTGAGGAATTATCAGTAATGTTCGTCCAAGAGAAATTGAAGGTTTATATATGAATTAATATAAGCCAGTAGTAAAAATATTCGCATGTCAACTGTAATTTTTCCGCTAGTAAGTTAAATAAAACGAAAAAATCTTGATTGTCCCTTTAATTATGAACATCCAAAAACGTGGGAAAAAATATTTTGCAATATTTTTATTAATTTTTTTTATATTAAAAAAATTGTAACAATTTTGGTTTTTAGAATGCTAGATATATTAAGTGCACTTAGTATAATCTTGTTCACAATTATTTTTACATTAGTCATTTGAAAACATGAAGTGTCCTTATAAATATGAGAAGGAGTGTAGATAATGTTTACCTTATCGAGGTCTTCTGGTTGTCCAATAATATTAATTCATAAAAAAATATATGCATATTTCACATCAACCTAGAAAATTGCTGATAACTTATTATGTGTTTTCAGTGCATTTAAGCACGTTTCAGCATGATATGTATGTTTTCAGCTGTCAGTAACAGTTTATATTTCGATTTTGTATATCTAATTGTTAGGTTTATCAGAAGATAGGGACGTACACTGTCCCTTATAGTTTTAAAACCGTTCCAAAGCCTCCGAAATCTTGCCATTATCTGGTTTATGTACGCCCCCTCACAAAATTTTCTTCCAGTTTTGAGAATTTTCCCATTTTATATTAAATTTGTTAATGTTCTTCTTATATATTAAAGGTTCCATATTGTTGAATATTATTTATTATTGTTGTTATTAGTCCTATTACATATCATTATTGAAGTGACAGGGTTTCATTTTTGATTACGGCGTGAGTATTTGAATCTAATACATCTTTATTTTTACTATTCATTCTATATTTATATAATTTTTTGGATAGAATTTACGTAGATATATGTTTCACTTGTACGCTACATTTTATTAAACGCTACCTTTCATCTAAATGTTAAATGAAAACTAGAGAGTTTTCCCCACCAACTTTGAATTATTAGGTATCAAGAAAAGAAAAAAAAAATCTATTTACATCATTATTTTTGGAAAAACAATACTTTTTAAGTTAAATACCTCTTTTTCTAATTATTTGCAACGATTTAGTAGTTTAAAATGTAAAAAAATTAAAAGAAAAATATATATAAATTAAATTAAATTAAATATAGCATTAAAAATACTTTCTTCAAAATATGCTAAAATATGAAGAATACATTGATAATCAATATTTTTTCAGTAACATTGTTAGAAAATTTAGATTTCGTTTTTTTGATACCATTATCGATTAACGAAATGTTCGATTTCGCTTAGAAATGAAATTATACGTGAATCGATAAGACCTTCTATTTTATATCCACCACTTTATAATTAAAAAAAAATTATTTAGGCCAAGAATACAATGTAAAAAATAGTTAATTAAAAATGAGTTAAATTGTCTCAAAATAGCTCCGAAACAATATATACTTAAATTTGAAAACACATGTACTAATTTTTGAGTATAATGACATGATAAAAAATGGGGTTGACCAATAAGAATCCCAGTATCCCCATGTTTGAGCATGTTAATATACTCAAAATGTTTCGGAGCTATTTTGAGACAGTTTAGCTCATTTATAAGAAAACAATTTTAACAGTGTAGGAATTAAAAAAAGGTGATATTATTTTCATTGAAATATGCTTAAATTACACTCATTAAGGCACAAAAAATGTTACGTGCATGAAAAATAATATTTTATTTAAGAAATAAAATGGTGCATATTTAAATAAAAAAATAAATAAATAAATAAATAAATTTAAATAAAAATTTTTAATTTTTTTATGACATTTGTTTTATTGTTATGTTATTTACTTAACTTGCAACATTAATCCATTGTAAAAACATATGATTAACCTCAAGTGGAATAATTATACATTTTCAAAATGTCGAATTTGTAAATAATCGTTTCAAGTTAGAAAGCTAGCGTATTTTTGAAAATTTCTCAACAGAAAGTGTTTACACTAACTGAATTACTGATATTTTATATATGTCTTCACAATCCTTAAAAATAGCAGAAAAATAAAATTAGTGAAAAATATGCGTAATGGTGTTAATAAAAAAAAAAAATACTTATTGAAATGGTGCGTTTACGCACCTTTTACCGAAATTGAGTTGGCCGAAAATGGGCCGAAAATTATTTTCACTCTAAATCCAATCATTTAACTTTCTCTTTTCATTCTCTATCGCTCTTTATATATATATATATATATATATTTATTTATTTATTCTTTGTTTTAATTTAATTTTTCACTTTTTTCTCATTCTTTATCGTTTTTTGCTGCATTGATCGGGGCGTGAGATGATATAAATTGCTATGATTAGCAATATCAATTTACGAAATCGTTGCAGCTTTCTCTGCTTTATGAAGTATGCGCCCCTTGAAATGTATGCTTCTAATTTTAAGCATTTATATCCAATTGATTATGTGGTTTATTATCTTTTTTCTCTTTCACAAGTTTAATGGTCCTTTTTTTTTATTATCCTTCAGGTCGGCGTAAGTATTTTAAGTTACTATGGTAACTCATTGGTTCCTTATCTATATCGCAACTTTTTGTGTCGTTCTTTCCTCTATGTTAAATTCAGTTCTATATTTTAGTGTGCTGTTATTGTTTTAGTTCTATTAATTGCTAAATTTTAAGATTAAATTTTATTACGTTATATATTATTTATATATATATATATATTTAATGAAACACACTGTTAAAAATTTCAACAGGAAACTCTGTGTAATCTATTATCTTAAGTCTTACGTAAAATTACAGAGAAAAATAAACGGAGATGTTAAAAAACTTATTTTATACATTCGTTTTAATAACTAATATTAATTTAAGTAATTATTCGTGAGAATATATTTCGGACTTAGAATGCTTTTTCTAAAGTAGAAACAGTCATTTTTAATTTTAAGTAAAAATCTAAATAATAAATTAGGTAAAACTACAAAATAAAGATTGAGAATCTCGATTATTCACTTTTAACTAAGAATTACTGTAAATTTACAAAGACTCTCCATAAATATTTACATTAAATTTACGGAAATTTTTAACTGTGCAGTATGTAACTATATTTTCCTTGCTTTTTAAACATATGTTGCCACCTCACTCTGCTCGGTAAATAGCTGTACTAATCTGAAATTTAAAACATGATTGTCAAAGAAAGCTTAATGTAGAAGTCACTTCAATTTCTTAATCAGTGTGAGTCAAAGCTTGCTGCTTTGATGATGCACTTATACCTTTTTTTTTTTTTCTATCTGAAGAAGGGATGATTTCTTATTTTGAACCTTTAACAAATGTTGAGAATTTTTAGAATTTTATCGTGTTTACTTACAAAAGTTTTTATTTTTTAAATTAATTATTATTTCAACTGAATCAGTTTATCATATACATAATTCAAACCTAAAAGTTAAAATTACAATTCCTCGAAATTCGAAAGAACATTTCTTTTTACATAGTTATGATCAACTACATGTTTAATTTTAAAAATGTACTGTAAAACTGGCGTTAAAAAATAATAAGTACAAAACTTTGAAGAAACACCATCAAATGCAAAATCTCGCAATAATTAATTCGGATCGAAAAAAGACACGATATTTTTACAGGAGAACAAAGTAGGCACGAGCAGTGGCGGCTCGTAAGGAAGAATTGGGGGGGGCTGCAGGTTTGTGACTAAAAACAATCCGTTAGCATGGAAAGCTTATTCTTCTTACTGGCTGTTGAAATACCAACATATTTACGTTTATTGACGTAATAAACGAACCAGCCAGTAACATGAATAAAATTTCCATTCAATATACTTTTCGTAGGAGTTTCGATACAGCACTTCGATACAAAACTTCACTCTTGAGAAGCCACTGGCCACGAGTGGTTTCCGCTTTGTTTGCAGCACTCGTGCATACTTTGTGCGCCTGACGAAGGGTTATGTCTTGTTTCGATCCGAAGCAATTCTTGCGATTTCTCGCGTTTTATGGTGTTTATTCGAAGTTTTGTACTTATTATGTGTCTAATTGCTATTTTTGAAATGGTTTAATGCTTTTCAAAAGAATATATGTTTAGTGAACATTATATATATATAAATAGTTGTCAAATAAAAATATAGACTTCATTAATAATTTTTAATTAAAAAGTATATCTTTTATTAAAAAAAAAAAAAAAAAAAGTTTTTTTGACCCAGCATTAGGAAATTAGAAATTTAATAAAATTTAATATGATTTTTAACTATGCAAATTTATATTTAATGCTATGTCTAATTGGTATTTAATAAATGTAAATTTTCTGATCTTAATCACACATATATGTTAAATATTATTTACTACAACGTAATTAAATTATTTTGCATACGAAATATTTTTCTAAAAGTCTATAAAACATTTTTTGTACTGATTTTTCATGAAAATTGTGTGATTTTCATATTTTAATGTGACAATAGGTCAAACATTACTCAAAGTATATTCGCGTTTCTTAAATTTAATAGGCTTACATTTTTTGAAGTCGAATTTGACATCAAATAATTTTTACGCTTATTATTAAAATTAGTTGGATTTTTTTTATTTCATATTGATTTTTACTTAGAAGCTCTTTCTAAAATTTGTTCTTTAATAGAAATGACTTTTGACATAACTTGAGGAATTCTTGTGATATAATTTTGTAAAGAGAGAAAGATGTTACAAAATCTTATAAATATTATTTTCACAAAAATATTACAATTATTAATTTGATCTTATTAAATTGTAATTGTAATTGTAATTGAATGTGTAAACAAAGAAAGAAAGAAAGAAAAAGAAATATAATATTGATTTTAAAGTAATCAGTGAAATTTTCCGGGGCATATCGATAGGTATAAAGGTAAAATTAATTTCTTATTCTACATATTTTCATATTACATTAAAAAAGAATTTATTAGACTTTCTTAAACTTTATTTTGTAATTTACGATAACAATTGAAGAAGACTTGCTGCGTAATATCTTGTAATTTAATGCAATAAATATAATTTGGGAAAGTTTTTTTATAATAACATATCTTATATTACTAGCACATATGTGATTTAATTTAGAGTATAAATATTTACAAAAATCTGTTATGTCAATTAATGTATTTAATTTGTTGATTAAAATTATTATAATCAATTTATATCATGCAGAGAAATTTCATTATTTACAATTATTTATTAGAAATAATTTATATTTAAACACGGCATTTGAAGAGCTGCATAACAAAATTAGTGCATGATCAAATTAATTTTATAAATAAATATTATGGATAGTTATAGTGAATAAATAATTTGGATAATTATTGTGAATAACTATTATGGATAAATATTTGACATTTTAGGAAGGGGAATATATTATATCACATCCATGCTAATGCGAACCAATGATAATTTTATATGTACAGTCATTTGCAAAAGTTTAAGACCATGTAGCCGATTTTCAGTATTTTAACACATTGCACTATTTGCGCGAATCATTGTGTCATCTCATGTGCTGATTGCATCAGACGCATCCTACTACTATAAATAATGGTACCCGGCAGGTTTATTTATAGTTGTTTATTGGATTTTGTCGTAGACAGTGCTGTTGCGTAATTTTTGTAATGGGTAAAAAAAAGCCTCCCTTTATTGTTAAAAAAGGGTCAGAAGTTTTGGCCCTGCATAAAATTAGATTTTCTGAACGTCAAGTGTAAATGTTAGCAAGACAGCTGTACATCAAACTATTAGTAACTTTAAAATTTCAGGAAAATTTGTGGACCTTAAGAGTCGTTTCGTTTTCATACTTGGAGTAAGTCGAGAGGTTTCCTTACATGTTTATGGGATGATAAATCGAAGTCTTTGGCTAAACATCTTGAAATAGTACTCAAACTGACGTTGGTGCCTTTTGCAGCCAGAGAATGTCTAATCGTATTGCAGGAGGTTCTTGGATCTCGTACGACCATCCTTCTTATCACTTGATAATCACTACGTGTACTCGTTTTTCTAGGGCGACCACTTCTCTTAAGGTCCACAAATTTTCCCGAAATTTTAAATTTACTAATAGCTCTATGCACAGCTGTCTTCCTCACACATTTTCCCTCAAAATCATTTGAGGTTCAGATAATTCAATTTTATACAGGATCAAAATTTATGACCTTTTTGAAGTAAGTGAAGGTTTTTATACTCATTACAATAACTACACAACAGCACTGTCTACGACAAATTTCAATAAACAACTGGCGATAAACGTGCCGGGCACCTCTATTTATAGCAGTAGAATGCATCTGATGCAATCAGCACATGAGATGATGCTGTAATCTTCGCAAATGATGCAATGTGTTAAAATACTAAAAATCGGTTGAAAAGTGTTAATGATTTCGGTTCGTCTGTCTGTCTGTCCGCGCTGAAACTCCCGCAAATATTCATGAAATATCTTGAAACTGTTACATGTTATTCACGTTAATAATTGAATGTTTCATATTGATAATGTAGTGAATACCTCTATTGGTCTATGGACAAGGATAACCGAAAGTATTCCAAAGAGTGGTAATTCTATGAACAATATTATATTACCTTTATACAAATATTAATGAAATTGAAATATGTTATTAAAGTTCATTATCGAATGTTTTACATAGAAAAGGGAATAAATAACACCACTGTTTTTCGTATAAAAATAGCCAAAAGTATTCAAAAGCATTATGTTCTGTGAGAGGTATTTCTACAAATCAAATTTTAATAACTTTACTTTGTACGAATTTTAAGGAAATTGAAATATGTTATTCATAGGCATTAAAAATACTTTCTTTAAAATACAGTATAATTAGCATTAGATTTACAGGGCTACACAAAAGTATTCAATCACATTCAAGTCTATTATTGGAAATTTGCTGTAATTACATTTTCGTTTACATCGCTTTTAACACTTTCTAACAATTCTTAAGTATGAATACGATCTCAATTTTTGTATCTGTGTGTTCGACTGTCTATGTATCTATCTGCCCGTCTGCCTGGCCACAGTGTCAGTAAATATTTTTAGAATTTTTAAAAATGATATATGCTATTGAAGTTCACAACGGAATGTTCCCTATTTAAAATGGCATTAATAGTTGCTGTACAACTAGTTTGTGTGCAGAGACACCCCCAAAAATGCCAGTGCATTGCCTTTTAAGACAGACATTTTTATAAATCACATTTAAATAACTTCCTACTGCAAAAATCATTACGAAATTGACATTTATTGTTAACTAGTTAGTTGTAGGGCGACTAACGCACCGGTTGAAAAATTATCATTTCTTTGATTTATTTCTCACTTCAAATAATTCATTTGCTAGCAAGCCCGTGCGAAATTTTCGTACTTTATTTATCTCTTCGTTACCTTAAATTTTAAAATTATTATTATTATTTTATAGACATCATTTTTTCATATGCATGAGCAAATTTAACATTATATATATATATTTACATGAAAACATATTTTATTTTATGCTGAAAAAAAAAATATTGGCAACAACTAAAAATTTACATATATATTTTAAAGCTATGTCTATTTTCATATTTTAATTAGTTCGTTACAAATAATGCGCCAAAAGAAAGGGACAATTTTTCTGAATCCGTCGGATTTAAGAGCTTATTGATCGGACAATTAGATTTTTTAAAATTAACTAAAGTATGAAAATTAGGTGGCAATTTGCGTTCACACACAGGAAATATCTTACCAACGAAATATTTTAGCCTTTTCAAGCGGGACAGAGTCAGTCAGTCAGTGATGAGCGTAACTGTATATAATGATATGCTAAAATCATGTTTTGTATAGGATATGATATGGTTAACCTTCAGATTCACAGAACTGCACTAAAATATTGAGATACATTATGGCCTGCAATTATAATATATGGGTTGCATTTTCTTTTGTTTTAAGCATTTGTATCACTTTTTAACAATGTTTAAAAGTGATTATGAGTTAATTTAGTCTGTCTGTATGCCCTCTAGTCCTTCTGTCTGTCCTCTGTATGATAACATATGAAAAGAACATAGAAATTTATACAATATAATACGTACGTACAGTTTGAAATTGTTAATAATCAATGCGTACCACATGATTTTTCGTTCTTGTTAATTACTGTTATAGTCCCAATACAAAATAAATTGTTTTTTTACAGTATGTACGTGCGAGAAAGCCAATGCATGAAAATTTTTTATTTGCTTGAAATACGAATAATGAGTGATAATTATTTAAAGTTTTAGAATTCTTAAATTATGCTATTTGCCGAAACGTCAGTGGAGGCCCTCTGTTGAGACTCAAAACGGTTTTGGGCTGTGTCTGTGTGTCTTTCTGTCTGTCTGTCTGTCTGTCTGTCGCGCGATAGCGGCCGCAAAAATAGCGCTATTGACATGAAATTTGGTACACATGTTCATGAGCCACACGAAATCAGCTGTATAGTTTTTGGTATGTATTCCATTTGTAGTTCGTATACAGGGACACGCCAAAGTTTTTTTATCATTACGGCCTATGGGAGAAATTTGTAGGTATCGCGATAGCGGCCACAAAAATTACGCTATTGACTTGCAATTTGGTACACGTGTTTATGTACCCCACGAAATCAGCTGTGTAGATTTGGGAGTGTATTACATTTGTAATTCGTGTACAGGGATACTCCAAAGTTTTTCTTATCATTACGGCCTACGGGCGGAATTTGTATGTACCGCGATAGCGGCCACAAAATTCTCGGTATTGACTTGCAATTTGGTACACATGTTCATGAGCCTAACTGACTTAGCTGTGTAGTTTTAGGCGTGTATTCCATTTGTAGTTCGTGTACAGGGACACGCCAAAGATTTTCTATCATTACGGCCTATGGGAAGAATCTGTATGTACCGCGATAGCCACCGCAAAAATCAAGCTATTGACTTCAAATTTTTGCCGAAACGTGAATGGAGGCCCTCTGTTGAGACTCAAAAGGATTTTGGGTTCCGTCTGTCCGTCTGTCTGTCTGTCTGTCGTGCGATAGTGGCCGCAAAAATCACGCTATTGACTTGAAATTTTGTACACATGTTCATGATCCTCACGACATTAGCTGAATAGATTTGGGTGTGCATTCCATTTATAGTTCGTGTACAGGGACACGCCAAAGTTTTTTATCATTACGGCCTATGGGAAGTTATTGTATGTACCGCGATAGCGGCCCCCAAAATAACGCTATTGACTTGCAATTTGGTAAATATATTCATGAGCCCAACGGAATTAGCTGTATAGTGTTAGGTGTGTATTCCATTTGTCGTTCGTGTACAGGGACACACCAAAGTTTTTCTTATCTTTACGGCCTATGGGAAGAATTTGTATGTACCGCAATAGCGGCCGCAAAAATCTTTCGATTGACTTGCAAATTGGCGCACACGTTCCAGATTTGCATATAAACAGATGTATAATTTTTATTGCTATATTTTTTATAAACTGCGTACAGGGACACGCCAAAATTCTTAACATTACGACGTATGGGGTGAATTTCGTTTAAACACATTTTAATATCATTACTTTGCAATGATGAAAATGAAACTAGCGTACGTGAGTAAGATGCTTAAACTTATGTCGCTTGAAGAAAATATGTGCTCTTAAGCTTTCTAATTAATGTACAGGATCTTACAAAAGTGATCTGACTATGTCACGTAGTCATCCAAACGATGTTACATTTGGAACAATTATTAATTTTAAACGCAAAATAAGCTGAATAGTTTTTACTGGTGTATACAATGTTTATGGTTCGTTTACAAAGACACACGAAAGAATTTCGTAACATTAGAGCCTATGGACAAATTTTTAATTTAAGCGCGCACTTTAATGCGTTTATGCTGAATTGAACTTAATAGAGTTAACATACATTATAAAGATGCTTAAAATCATGTTTACTCTTAAAAAAGATTATGTATAGACTAAATAATTTATGGGACCACACAAAATAATTCCGAGTATGCACTGTAATCATCCAAATGATGTCAAATTAGTTTGAAAAATTAATGAGTTATAATTAATTAGGTTTATTCTTATTATTGGCGTTTATAATGACTGTGGCTACTTTTTCGGGATACATAAAGGAATTTCGTACTATTACGGTCTATAGTCGGTATTTCTTAAAAGTGTATTTTAACATGGTTACATCCCCATCAAATATAATGAAATTTTATTAGAATTTTAAAAGCATGTTTTCCTGTTGAAAATTGTGGGCAGAGAATTGATAATTAGTTTAAAGGTTACGCAAAATATTTCCGATATGCTATGTAATTTTTTTTGTATGAAATTTGATAGTTATGAAATTTGGTATTTATGAATTCCAGGGAAATAATACAAGACCGTCATTTATTAAGAATACTTATTGTTTCGTACTTGGAGGTTCGTAAGTTGTCCGAGAATGATAGGCGAAACTTGCAAAAATTCAGTGATTTATTCACAGAAAGGTCCAGAAAAATACAGGTCTATAAACCAAGTATCAGCTTCAATTCAACCAGTAAACATAGCTTAAACAGCAGCCGTTAACAGCAAAACAACATTACAAACTGTTTATCAATAACACATAAAGCAAGTCTCATTCAAAGAGGCTCAAAGCAAAGCAAGCATTTGACGAAACTGACACAGATCTGAGATTGGCCACCTTGGCTAAAAAAATGCTCCTTTTATACTATTCTATCGAACACAGACTGTTCTGGAAAATTCTCGTACCTCATCAGCCAGTAAGATTAGAGCTTCCATATTTGGTATATCCCTAATAAGGATTTTCTCACCAAGGTCGCTAAAAAAATCGCCAAGGGGGGAAACAGTCGCCAAATTTAGCGCCAAATCAATTTATTCCCTTGTTGGAGCTTTTTAATGCGTTTTTAAAGAAAAATTAGGCTATTTTAACGCTAAAACGACTAGAAATGCACAAAATTAACATTTTATCGACTTTCTAAGCCTCTTTGAAAGAATTTATACAAAAATAAATGCAATTATTTACAATTCCGTAACACTTTATATGATATATAAATAGGTATAGAAAGAGAGATACAGCAGGGGGTTGAGGAGTGCGGCAGCCCCCCTCAGGAATGTATCTGATTATGGTAATAAGTCGATCGAATCAATATATACTATTATATAATAAGGAATAAATAAAAATAACCTATTGAATAATGTCTGATGCAAATAGGACGTTGAGGCTCCTGATCTGTAGATCCACTAGTTTATGTTTTATTCAGAAGCTTTACTAGGGACATATCATAAATCTGCAGACCCTAATTTCTAGGACTCAAATTCTAAATAAATAAATACATAAAGGAATAATAATGAAAAACATTCGTAGCAAAGTTGTTAGGCATGCAATTAAGAAAAATATTTTGAAATGAACATTTTTTGTCCCTCACTGTGTGGAAAGTATCTAAGTAAGAAAATGAGTTATTTTATTAATTTTTAATTTGTAGTATAGATATTTAAAAAATATATATATATATCTGAATTTAAAAAAAAAAAAAAAAATAGCAAACACATAAGAAACTGTAAGTATTTCGATAATAAATTTTATAGATTTCCCTTAAGTACGTATATGTATAAAAGTCTTGTTTTATATCTTCTTTTATGCTCGAAATATTTCATACAGAGAACATTACGATTTTTATTACAGAATTAACTTTTGGACAAGTATATTCATTTTAAGAAAAATTAAAATAGGTTTTCTATTTTTAAATTTTATCTGTTACATATTTTACACAGAATAATGTATTATCGTAAGTTCTTTGCTTAGGAGCTTAATTATTCAAATGTCTACAGAATATAACTATGCTATCTTTATAGCAATTTTCCGCCTGATTACTAGACGTTATCTAAAACTAAATTAAATTCATTTCAGATATATGTCTGTGCACTGAATATTCCTCCATAAAACTATTTTTCTCACAATATTATTTTATGAAACAATTGTATATCAACGCGATAATCCTTAAATATACTATTTGAAATAAATGGAAATAGTGATTAAAATTAATGTCATGATAATAAATGCTGTAATGCCAATATTTGAAGATATTTACTTGCGGATCATTGAATAAAAATACAAATTATAAGTTTTGTAATGTTGCTAGTCTGCTCAAATGATACATATTGATTATGTTTATAGAATTGAAAGGTATTGTTACATGGATGGAAAATAGTATTCCATTGTAAATAAACTAACAGTTTCCTGCATTATGTATATGGTTTAAGTCACTTGACCTAAATTAAAATTTTTACGAACCTTTTTTTTTCTTTCTTTATTTAAATTTTTGAACAAAGTTAAATATTTCTTTTAAAAATGTGTTTAACTAATTGGATCTATAATTATCAATTAACCATCTTTATTGTGCTTAAAACATATTTATTAAAATAAAGGAATATTTCCAGCAATGCAACAAAGAAGTGATCGAGACGTGTATCCAACGAAATCTCATGCCATCACAGGAGAGGGATGAGTATCCGGTGACCGTGGCTTGGATACACTTGAAGTTGTATCACAGACAAGAAGGCCTATATTAGTGTCATCAATGGCGAACTTGGTCGCAGAAATTACCTGACATCGTGTTTTAAGAGAAATCATAGTACTATTTACTGCGTAAAAGTTTCATTATCGGTAAATAGTGGAAACGTGGAGAACGGAAATAGGCTGCTTGCATTCGGCATCGCTATATTGGCTCATCCCTAGCATGCATCCCCATTACGGGATGCAATTGAATACAGGTCCCGATCACCATTTATTAGCATTGTCGGTACTCTGAACATCTTCCGTTTCTTTTCTGATTTGTTGAGACCCATAGCTGCCTTTATTCGTGGACTTCGTTACGCTAAACTTCAGAAGGACACGGCACGGCCACATATTGCCGGACCTTCCTTGATTCAGAACGTATTGGACTGTTGATTTGGCGAGGGTGTTCTCCTCATCAGTCAACTGTAAACGTCTGGTCAATGGCTGCCGAAAGAGTTGGCAAACAACCATGCTCCAGTTATTTTGCTCAATGATATGTCGTCTCCTGTTGAAGCTACATGGAATGTTGTATCCGTTCATTCCGTCCAACCTGTGTTAGTGCACATGCTTAAACGGATAAGTTTTGTTATTTCTGACAGAAAGGGCTATGTGCTGATTTCTCAGGATATGCATCTCCAAGTTATCTGAAAACTCAATCACTTGTTCTTCCCACTATAATTCATTATCCAATAGATATCATTATCATTATGTTTTTAAATTAAATCCTCGTAGCAATTTTAATTTCCAGCTACTTGATTATCAATTTTTTGTTATCTTCAATAGACTTATTCAAAAATTATACACATTATAATGTGTCATTTATAATAAGAAAGAAAGATCGGATTTTCTTAATTTCTAAATGTAAATATATTTAAATATAAATATATTTAAATTTTCACACGCACTCATATACAATGTAAACGTAAACGTCTTAAATTCAGTTAAAACAGTGTCTTAAGCGGGTGGTCATTTTTTAAACAAAAAAAAAAAAAAAGTCTTATTTTTTGAGACACCGTTTTGCATCTGAAATTAAGACATTGTAAATGTCTCAAAACATTGTGGAGTTTGCGTTCCTGCAAACTCCATCTTAACTTAAATACTTAGATTACTAAGAGAACACAAGACTTTAAATAACAATAACTAAAGTTTATTTGAGCAGATTAATGGGAGGGCGGCCTGGTACTAAAGCTTAGCTCAGTCAACGTTTTACTTAATCAAAATATATGAATCAACAATTTAAGTAGATAATCTTAAATATCTCACCACAGCAGATAGCCGAAGGTGTAGAGACGATTGCACTCGTACTTCACTAATACTGCTTCACTATGGGACAGAGGATTCCCTTCTATCCCAGCTTGAACCTTCCGAAAACTAGTAGACACTCACCAACACTCAACGCTACTTAACTTCACGCCACTAAATCTCCTCTACTCTACTTTCGATATTCACCAAAATAAGAATCATCACATTCGCTATAAGATCCTCCAACATCCACACCATCTACTAAAACCATCTCTATTTTTATACTTCTTCCTACACCCTCCTTTCACTACATTTCAATCCGTACTTTTAAAAATCACTTCTAATTTAACTAATATTCAAAATCTAAGTCTTTTAATGCAGCACCCTGCCGACACAAAACTATCTCGACCTCAACCGTCACCGAGCCACTGGCGACGGAGTGATTTTAACCGTTCCCACTTCCTACCTTGCTGGATCCAGCTTAATTGAAACAACTGTGGTGACGTTCTAACGTCGCAACCTCACAGTCCCCCTCCAAGAAAAAAATTTAGTCGGGAAAATCCCCAACGGGTTTGATCGATTAAATTTAAATAGCTTCATTCCCTCTCTAACTATCTCAAATCTCTGAAGTGCGAGTGCAGCCGTCACTTAAATTTTAACCGGGTGAGAAAAACTTAAAAATTTGTTAAGTCCCTGAGCGAAAACTCGGGGACGCAAAAAAAATTAATTTAAAATTTTAAATAAAAGGCGTACATTTACCCCGAGAACTCCGGGACTCTGACTGAGCTAAAACCAGGCTTACAGTAGGATTTACACACGTCACCCTGTTAGGCCAGAAGGCAATATATTAAATTCAAACTTGATGTTGCGTGTCTTTACATAGTAAGTCGCTTGGGACAAATGCGACATTTAAAGTTTGTTATAATCACAAGAATAATTGTTCTTTTTAAAGAAAAACATGAGAAAATCTTTATTAGTAGGAGTGTACTGCCTGGACTGGTATCTGGAGCGTTACGTCTGCAAGGGCGATGACTAAACGAAGAATAGGATGAACTTTCTTCATACTAGAGCAGACGTCGGAATAGGCAGGCTGTACACATCCAGAAAAAAAGAACTTTTTGACATCAAATTAAGAGATCTTTCACTTCAGATAAAAATACTTTTAACATCAGATTAAGAGGAATAGTCCATCCGAGTGTGTCTGAAATGGGAAAAACTTTTACAGTATGCATAGTAAAAAAAAGTTAGAATTCATCTCTGGATGAAACTGAGACATGTTCGTCTCTATTAACATAATAGATAGGTTACATACAGAAATATTTCTCCCTCCTTAGCTAAAGCATAAGCGGAAAAAAACTGAGCGGTTAGTCTGTTTAATGTTATATAGTTAAACACGACTTTTATGCTTATAGCTAAAAAAAAAAACAGTTTTTTTCCCCTCTAAAAGTACACACAGATAAACTTTTAGACAAATATTCAAAAGTTTTACAAATACAAATATGCAGTTTATAAATACATCATTTATAGAAAGACAAAAGAAAAAGGGGGGGAAATTTACAAAGGGGCCAAAAAAACAGTTTATATTACCAGCTTTCTACAGGAGATGGCTACAAGGTAAAAGACTTAATACATACATAAAATAGATATTTAAGAGAGAACAAAAATGTTGACATTGAAGAAGAACATTAATTTTGATTTGAAAGTTCATGGCTAAGTTAAATTTTGTATTTTAAGTTTGGGAAAGTCCATAACTTTCGTAAGAGTTCTTAAAATATAAAGTCCCAAAAAGGCTTCAAGGTACGTCGAACATTTTGTACAGCTCTGACAGAAATGCACTTGTAATAGAAAAAAAAATAGAGAACGGTATCACCTGATGTGAATTTGCAGCTGTAACTTCAGCAAGGTTAGAGGTCTTGGTGAATGTTCTCGATGTACTCGTCAGCTAGGCCACTGGGTTGCAGGCTTTCAGACCGGGGTCTAGGGCTATCCCAAAGGGCTTGTACAAAAGCTTGCTCGGCAGGTGATTCATATGGCTGAGCCTGTTGTCGGAGTCTGGCTTGACGCCGAGTATTGAATCGGTGGTTTAAAGAGAACTCGTCTTTGCCGATCGAGTCAGGAGCTGCTAGGAATTTCTCCATGTGCCGTCCGCTAGCTGACGAAGAGGGTGGAGGTCTTTTTCGAACCCTTGCCTTTCTCTTAGGTCGGAACGAGTCGGTGTGCACTGAATCTGGAACTGCTAGTACCTTCTGTGGGCGATGTGTTCCAGAGGACTTTGAGGAGGGGGCTTGTGGCCTTTTTAAATTTTTATTCCAAGCTTTTTTCTTTTTTATCTGCGGTATAAAAGAGCCATTAGTAAAAGAATAGTCGCGTTTGCGACCAGTTTGCCTAGGAAACTTCACATTAGAATGGTTTGATGACCCACTACGAGCTCGCTTTTGTACGACGGGTCTGCTAACACTAGATTGGTCAGCGGAAGTGCCCTGAACAGATTTTTCGGGTGTTGTAGGAGTAGGTAGTTCATCAGCTGTACAAGAATCAGGAGCACTAGGCTTGGGAGCGAGGTTAGGCGTAAGGACGGACTGTTCGTCAGGTGGGTTTGAACCCGGCACGCTATCACTATCAAGTGTTTCAGTACATGATTGAGTGCGCTCTTTAAAAATGCGTATCTGGTCAACATTTATTGTAGTTGGTGTGCCGTTAAAATCGATTGTCAGATTATTATGTTCTACATTTAAAACAGAGAAAGGCCCAATGAATTTTGGCCCAAATTTTGCTACTTTACAATCTTTTTTAGAGCTAAGAAAATGTGATTCTAGGAGTATTTTATCTCCCACTTTCACTTCTAAAATTCTACGTTTTAAGTTATAATATACAGCCTGCTGCTCTTGAGCTTTTCTCAAATTTCTCTGAACTTCTGGTAGCAATTCTTCAATATTTCGCGTAATAAATTGAGATGCGTTTTGCTGTACTAATACCGGTTTTTGAAAGGGGGTCAGAATCTTTCTGCCCAAAAACAATTCAGCGGGAGTTTTTCCTGTTGCATCACTTACCGCTGTACGAATCGCATAGCCAAAATGATAGAGAAACTGATCCCAATTTTCATTATTTTGACCAATGAACGTCGCAATCATATTGATTAACGTTCTATTAACACGTTCGGCCTGATTAGCTTGCGGCCGATATGGAACCGTGAAGACATGTTTAATTTCGAGTGTATCGCAAAGTGCCTTAAAAACATTACTTATAAATTGAGGACCATGGTCCGTTACAATTTGAAGGGGGGCGCCGTAACGAGAAATATAATTATTACAGAAGGCAGTGGCCACTGCTTGTGCCGAAGCTTTACGTAAAGGCACAAATTCAACCCATTTACTAAAATAATCCACCATAACTAACACATAACGAAATCTATTTGGTTTAGAGAGGGGGTAAGGACCGATTAAGTCGAGTCCAAGAATTTGATTTGGAAAATCAACTTTAATAGGAATTAATTTACCGGCCCGCTTTACATTTTTATAATTATATTGCTGGCACAAGCGACAACTCGAAACATATTCATTAACAAACTTCCTCATTTTAGGAAAGTTACAGGCATCTTTGAGCTTTTTATAAGTTTTCCTAATGCCAAAGTGCCCCGAAATTGGAGAGTCATGAAACTCAAATAGGATGGCTTGACGAAGAGATTGGGGAATTACAACTCGTAATTCGCCATAAGATGATAATAATTTTGAATAAAAAGCAAGCCATCGATTAAAGAAAAAGAATGGGACCAGTTTAAGGCAATGGCTGATTCAATTAATGAAACTGACTCAGGATCGTCTAAATACTTATAGATTAATCCAAATTCGGGATCATTTTTTTGTTCTTGGATTAATTGATCTCTTGAATTTAACACAGATGCTTGCATAAGCGCTAAAGCTACTTTTTCCTGATCAGATACGAATTTATCGTTTAAAGTAGTGACTAGATTTGTAGACGCACCTTGGTTTACTGGTTCACTTTCAATTTCCTTTACACAAGTTTCAGTCACGTTTGCTAATACTTCGGATTGAACCGGTTCAGCCTTTAAATGAGAATGATAAATATATGAGGCTTTAACAGTAGAATTTAACTGATCATTCTTTTCATGTAAAGCAAGGGATTGATTTGTAAAATTAGATTCAATCTTATTTTCTTGAGTTTGAGTAGTACGTGAAAGAACGTCAGCTACGATATTGTCAGAACCAGGTCGGTGTTCGATGTTTATATTAAAGTTAGATAACTTAAGAATCCATCGAATCATGCGAAGGGAGAGATTCTTTCCAGTTGTTAACCGAGTTAATGCCGCATGATCCGTAACAACTGTTACTGGAATTGCGTAAAATATAAACGAAATTTTTGCAGTCCCCAAAGCACTGCTAAACATTCACGTTCAGTTACTGGATAATTTCTTTCTGCAGTGTTAAGCGTAAGGGACGCATATGCTATTGGGCGGCCTTCTTGGCTTAAAACGGCACCAATGCCGTACGAAGAAGCATCAGTAGCTACTTGAAATTTAATATTAGAATTAGGATGAGCTAGTACAGGAGGAGCGCTAAGTATAGTTTTTAACTTATCAAATGCTTCTTGTGCTTCATTTGACCAGTGAAATTTAACTCTTTTCCTTTTGAGTTTAAAGAGGGGCTCGCATATGTGAGCAAAATTAGGTATAAATTTCCCATACCAAGCACACATGCCTAGAAATCTCGAAATTTGCTTGGACGTAGTAGGAGGGGGCATGTTTAAAATGGCTGAACTTTTTAATTATCTACAGAAATACAAGCAGGCGTTATTTTGACGCCTAGATACTTAATTTCCTGTCGTGCAAAATGGCACTTAGAGGAATTTAAAGTTAATCCTGCATTTTGCAGTAGAGTAAAAACAGTTTTTAAATGATCTAAATGTTCATTGTAAGATGAGGACGTGATTATTATATCATCGAGATAAACATGTACAAATTTATTCAAAACAGGTTTAAGAATAGTTTCCATGGCTTTTTGGAATGTCGCCACATCCCCTGAACATCCGAAAGGCATTCGTTAAAAACCAAACGTGCCATTTTTAGTTATAAACGCTGTTTTTGATATATCAGCGGGTTTCATTGCAATTTGAAAATAACCCGATGTCAGATCGAGAGTAGACATAAAATTTGTCGTTGTTATATGTGCTAACAAATCATCAATTATAGGCAAGGGATACTGAGGATATTGTGTAATAGAATTTAGCCTACGATAATCGATTGCAAATCTCCATGCCTCAGGGTCAGTAACAGGTTTACCATTTTTCTTACGACATAAAACAACAGGAGATGCATAAGAAGAGGTTACAGGCATAATAATATCATTTTGCAACATTTTCTCAATATGCCAATTTATAATATCTTGTTTGGCTTGATCATAACGATAAGGCTTACTAAAGAGTGGTTTATTAGTTCCAGTGTCAATTTCATGGCAAACAACATGGGTTAAGCCAGGTGAATCAGAAAATAACTGTTTAAACTGATTAAGAAAATTACCAAATTCAATTTTTTCAATATGAGTGAGGGCACTTTCCTCTAAATTAACAATTAACTCTGTCGGCTCGACAGGTTTAGAATTTGACTTAGAATCATCAATATGTAAAGATTTATTGGCAAAATTAATTTCAACATTATTTGCTTTCATAAAATCTAACCCTATAATGCAAGGATGCTGAAGATTGTCGATGACATAAAAAGGCCAATTAACACTTAAATTATGAATTTTAACATTCAGGCTGACTTCGCCTCTATTAACACAGGACTTGCCTTGAGCCGTTGTAATATTTAAATTTGTCCGCTTTAAAGGTTTAAAGTCAAAATACTTTTTATAAGTGTCATACGCTAGAAAGGAGCGTTCAGCACCAGTGTCCCAATAAGTAGGTATGAAAGTATCATGAATTATTGCATTTAAATTAGGAAGGTCCACCGGACTGATACAAATAGTGTCTAAACATATGGAGGTGGTTGAGTTATTCAGTGGCTGTTGACCCTCCTCACAAGAGCCACTTACTCGTTTAACTGACGACTCTGGTTAACCAGAGTCGTCATTTTCGTAACTCTCGTAATAATTATTACGAGAGTTACGAAAATTTCTGTTATTTCTATCAGCTCGAGAAAAGTTTTGAGACTGATTTTGATTAGAACGATCGTTCCGAGAATTTTGAAAGTTATTACGCCTTGGCTGCGGCGATTGACGTTCTTGTTGATAGCGATTAAATTTTGAGGGAGGGTGAAATTTTCACGCCTAGAATTTTGCATATTTCCATTACCCCGTTGGCGATTAAAAGTGTTTTCCGCCCTTGGAGGGTGTCGTTCTTGGTATTTGGCTAAGGTTTGAAACAGACTGTCGTAAGAGGTGACAGGTTTCAGATCAAGGTAATCTTGAATAGGAATAGTCAAAAGAGGGGTTATGATTTCCATTGCAGCGGCAAAAGATAAAACTAAATCCAGCTGCTTTATAATGTCGAATTTTCGTAATAAAAATGTGGTGGGCTTGTCATAAAACGACATCTTTGTCGTATAAAGTTCTTGACGGAGTTTAGTTTTATCAACAATAGAAGAGAATGAATTTTTAATTTTGAGCTTCAAATCCTCATACGTAGGATTTTGGCCTAGAGCTCTAGAGGCAATGGTTTCATACCAGATTTTAGCATCTCCTTTTAAGGAGTATTTTAATAAATTAAATTTATCATCCTCGTCAATTTTACATATATCAAAATACTGTTCAAGATCTTCAAAAAATTTAAGTACATTTTTTGAGCCAGTAAAATAAACCCGAGTGGGGGGGGGGATGTCGAACTGAGTTGGGCGCCACTGTGGTGTTTGCGTTCCTGCAAACTCCATCTTAACTTAAATACTTAGATTACTAAGAGAACACAAGACTTTAAATAACAATAACTAAAGTTTATTTGAGCAGATTAATGGGAGGGCGGCCTGGTACTAAAGCTTAGCTCAGTCAACGTTTTACTTAATCAAAATATATCAATTAACAATTTAAGTAGATAATCTTAAATATCTCACCACAGCAGATAGCCGAAGGTGTAGAGACGATTGCACTCGTACTTCACTAATACTGCTTCACTATGGGACAGAGGATTCCCTTCTATCCCAGCTTGAACCTTCCGAAAACTAGTAGACACTCACCAACACTCAACGCTACTTAACTTCACGCCACTAAATCTCCTCTACTCTACTTTCGATATTCACCAAAATAAGAATCATCACATTCGCTATAAGATCCTCCAACATCCACACCATCTACTAAAACCATCTCTATTTTTATACTTCTTCCTACACCCTCCTTTCACTACATTTCAATCCGTACTTTTAAAAATCACTTCTAATTTAACTAATATTCAAAATCTAAGTCTTTTAATGCAGCACCCTGCCGACACAAAACTATCTCGACCTCAACCGTCACCGAGCCACTGGCGACGGAGTGATTTTAACCGTTCCCACTTCCTACCTTGCTGGATCCAGCTTAATTGAAACAACTGTGGTGACGTTCTAACGTCTCAACCTCACAACATCACCATGTCAGGCTCAAAAACACCGCTATTTTTAAGGCTTTTTAACAAATAAATAAACAAATGTGGCCTGAGATTCTGTTTTTCTGTTAAAAATAGATTTTAGAATTTTCAAGAGCATAATTAAAATATCATTAAAAAAAAAATAAAAAATAGCGAGAATGGACTTAAACCTATGCCTGAGTTGGAATCGGAAAGCTGGTGTCGGAAGGTAATGTCTTTACCAATCATGCCACTGCAATACACAATAAAACTCGATAAAATATACGGCAGTTTTATGTTTTAAGGAGACCTTTGACTTCGGACAACCGACGTTTTCATAGAACAGCTAATATTTCCGTTTAATATTTATAATTTAAACTATACAAGGTATTTTTATTCATTAAAATATTTATTTAGGCAAAAGTTCTTATGAGGTTTGAGGGATTTTTTATGCATTAAAAATCTTTAAATCGCGTTTTTTCAGTTTGTACTTTTTCATGAATTTGTAATTTACAAAACGGTAAAACTTCTACAGATAATTAATGAAAACTTAATAATATTTTTTTTGGATGTTTCAAAGTGCCTACTTTAAAAAAAAAAAAAAAAGAAAGAAAGAAAGAAAGTTGGTGATAGATTTTGAAATTTATTTATTAGTATTTGAGGGGGAAAAAAAGTGCATGTCTATGTAAAAAAAAATTGGAAAAAGAAAACGAAAAAGTTATATTTAATTTTAAAAATTTTTTTTAAAGATATTACAAAATCCATACCCCAATTCTTCTAAGTAGGATCTATTAATCATCCAAAAAAAAAAAAAAAAAAAAAAAGTATTTTCTTAAATATCAGTTGAAATTTTGGGATTTTGAAAATCACGAATTCATGAAAAACGCAAACTGAGAAAACGTAGTTTCAAGATTTCAAACATATATATAAAAAAAGAAAAAAAAAAAAAAAAAGAAAGAAAGAAAGAAACAGAAATTGTGCCTTAATATATATTTCATTTAATAAACTTAATAGAATTCAGTTTCTAAATGTTATAAATATGTGAAAATTCTATCCCTCGATGTTTGGATAATATGATAATCAGAAAAATTTCATATTACTAAAGTAGTTTTCTATTTTTTTCTCTATAAAAACAGATTTAAATCTTTGATAGTTTCATTATAATTTAAATTTTAGAATTTTTTTTTTTTTTTTTTTTTTTTTCGCAGCAAAGTTAAAAATTCTTTTAATTAAACATAATTATTATTATCCGTGTTTGTTTTTTTAACTTTATCTTAATATAATGACCAGTAGATGACGCCACTATTATTCTTTTAAATGATGGATGATGCAATGCGAGATCTTTTAAGATTTGAATGTCTAGTTTTAAGATATATTACATTCGTTCATTTCCAACACAAGCTTATTAAGATACAAAAATTGTCTTAAATAAAGATACCTGTTATGTCTAATCTGTTATTATTTTTTTTTTTTTTTTAGATATTTACGTGTCTTAAATTCTTCTTCAGACATTTTTTTTTTTTTGTCTTACTTTAAGACTGCTTTATTTGTAGTGACGATACAATGACTTCTTTGGACACATCAGACACTTGTACCTATTTTTTTTTCTCTATCTGATGAAAGGATGATCTGTTACTTTGTATCTATAACAAATATTATGAATTTTTAGAAACTTATAGTGCTTACTTACAAAAGTTCTTATATTTTTTAAGCTAATTACTATTTAAATTTAATGAGGCTATCATATAAAAGATTCAAATCTGCAGTTTAAAATTACAATTCCTCGAAATTCGAAAATACAATTATTTCCTTTTTACATAGTTATGATCAACTATACGTCTAATTAAAAAAGAAAAAAGAAATCAGAAATGGTGTTTAAAAGCACAAAATTTTGAATAAACACCAGAAAATGCAAAAACTCGCAATAATTGTTTCGAGTCGTAAAAAGACACGACCATTATTTAGGCGAACAAAGTAGGCACGAGCATTGCAGGCTTGTGACCGACGTTTAGGGAGGGTTGCAGATTAGTGAGTAAAAATAATCCATTAGCATGGATAGCTTTGCCTTCTTATTGGCTGTTGAAATACCAACATATTTACGTTTATTGTCGTAATAAACGAACCAGCCAATAAAATGAATAAAAATTCCCTTCAATATATATTTCTAGACGTTTCGATACAGCATCTCTAAGATTTCCCTCACGAGCCGCCTATGGACGCAAGCGATTGTTGCTTAATTTGCAGCACTCGTGTCTACATTTTTCGTCTGACGAAGGCTCATGTCTTCTTTGGACCCGAGAAAATTGTTGCGATTTTTTGTATTCTATGGTGTTTATTCAAAGTTTTGTATTTATTATGTGTCTAATTGCTGTTTTTGAAATCGGTTAAACTTTTACAAAATAATATATTTTTAGTGAACATTATAGAATTAAAAATATAATTTTAGTTTTCAACTAAAAATATATTAACTGAACCTATCCGAATTCATATGATGTACATTTTTAGCAAAGATAACCCTTCAGCTACTACAAATGTTGCTTTACAGATATATAAAAAAAATAGATTTAATAAAGATTTTTTAATAAAATATATAACTTTCATAAAAAAGATTTTTTGATCCAGCAACAGGAAATTAGAAATTTAATAAAATGTAAAATGATTTTCGACTAAACATATATATATGTACTGCAATATTCCATTGGTATTTAAGAAACCTATATATTATTACATTGATTAGAGAGATATATATTTAAATATTAAATACCATAGCGTAATTAAATTATTTTACATTCGAGTTTTTTTTTTTTTTTTTTTCGAAAATCTATAATACATGTTTTGTATTGTCTTTTCATGAAAAAATTTTCATACTTTAAAATTGCAAATGATCAAAAATTATTCAAACAATATTCGCGCCTCTTAAAAATTATAGGCTTAATTTTTTTCAAATCGAATTTGACATCAAACACTATTTACGCTAATTAAATTTAGTTGGATTATGTTATTTGAAATCGATTTCAACTTACAAGCTCTTTCTAAAATTTGTTCTTGAACAGAAATGACTTTAGGCATAACTTTAGGAATTTTTGCGATATAATTTTATAAAGAGATAAGTATATTAAAATATCTTATTAACAATGATTTTTACAAAATATTTCCATTATTAGTTTGATCTTATCAAATTTAAATTAGATTTGAGCGTTTGAAATAAAATAAAAATAAAAATATTTTTGATTTTAAGGTCTTTAAAATCTGCTAAGGCATATCGATAATTTTAAAAGCAAATTTCATTGGTTATTCCACTAATTTTCATATCACATTAAAAGAAGTGTTTATTAATCTTTCTTAAACTATATTTTTTAATTTATGATTCCAAAAGAAGAAGACCTGCGGCTTAATATCTTGTAATTCCTTTCAATAAATATGCTATTAGAAAATTATTTTATAATAATTTGTATTATATTACTAGCATATAAATTATGTGATTTAATTTGAAGTGTAAATATTTTCAAAAATGTGTTGTATAAATGTCTGTATTTAATTAGCTGATTAAATTTTTTATAATCAATTTATATAATGCAGAAAAATTCCGTTAATAACAGTTATCTACGTGACGCAATTTGTATTGAAACGCAGCGTTTTGCATGATGCATAGCAAATTAATGACATGCTTACTTTTATAAATAATCACTGTAGATAAATATTTTGAATGTATATTGTTTATTTATAAATATGGGGAATAAATACTTTTATAATTTAGACTCCGATACATATTTTTTTTCTTTTTCATTTTCCTTTCGCATAAAACATTAACAAACATTATGTGTGAAGCAGGTAATTAATTATATTTTTATAGTTTCTGTTACGGTATTACCTGTAGTCACATCTAACAATGAAAAATAATCTATTTACTCACAATTTTTTCGTATATATATATTATGTAGTTATATTTATTCCTCTTTTACTTTGCAAATATATTTCCTTTAAACAACTAATTGGATATAATCCCATGACTGTAACACATTTAAATATGTACACCGTATTACCGTAATATTTAAAAGTAATAAATGCTTTAAAAATGTAATCTACAGCTATCAAGCTTTATCAAAAAAGGTAATTTGCGAAATTTCATTTAAAATGACAGAATTTCTCATTACAAAAAAAAAAAAAAAAAAAAAAAAAAAAAATGGCCATCCTTCTCGGACAAATTTTTGAATAAGAACCAAATTTATATGTTGCCAAAAGTTATTAATAAACTTAAATAATTACACGCATGTAAAATCTTTGATATATCGGAGGCAAAAAACAATGCAAACAAACAGACTGATGACTTAATAAATGCAGCGTGTGTTTCTCCAGTTGACCAGCAGCATTAGATTTTTAGAAGGACTATAAGAAAAAAAAAAATTATGCCGCAAAATATAAAATTTTCCGCACAAATAATGCTAACATCCTTTTGCAGCAAGGATTTCAGAGTTGTTCTACAAAACCTAATAGGGTTAGATGTGTAAAACAGTGCATCCGATCTCTAACGTTCAGAAAAGTTATTAAATAAACAGAAAATTGTTTTGTTCATTTAATTTCCAGAGTAAATTTATAAAGTATTCTATTGTTAATTACAATCAATTTCTTTTTTATTATGGTCTCAATAGAAACTAAGATGTTATGTATACATACAGGGTGAGTTTAACATGATCTGCCAAACGAAAGGAGGTGATAGAACAGCCCATGGGGAGCATAAAACACCATAGAAACCCTGTCCTATCTCTAACCGTATCCGAGTTATGGTAGATAGAAGAAAAATCTGTTTTTTCCCATCCCGTCTGAAAAAAACCCAAATTTGTGAGCTTTCTGAAAGACTTACACGCAAAATAAGCACATATTTGGAAAGAGCAGATAATATCCTATCGGGTGACACCATTTACATCAGGATACCTTAATTTGACGTCGAGCTACAAGCGCTAAAACATTGGCGAAGTTTAAAATCGAGTTATCACTAAATTCTTTAACCAGCAATTCTGCAAACACCATTCAAGCTACAATCGGTCAAATTTACCAAAGACTTCTCCATTCCTCAAGCTTTAGAATGAGCCCATAATAAACCATATCGGTGTTCTAGTTCAGGAGAAATTTAGCCTTTTGTTTGAAATGTATCACTGAAAACGGCGGCGTTCGTCGAAATTCGGCAAACGAAACGATGCACAGTGGTCGGAATTTCAAAAAAGCTGGCCAAAAGTCGAAATTAAAGAAAACAAGTGAAATTGTGATGTATATATATGTTTTCGAGGTCGCTGAATCCGAATCTGACATTGGTTTTTTGAAAACTTCAAAGGCAAACTCAAAAACAAGATGGCGGATCCAATATGGCAGACAAAAAATTAAAAAATTAATATAAGATGGATAATTCTTACATTAAGGGGTTTTTGAGGGCACTGAATTCAAATTTGACGTTAGTTTTCATAAAAAAAGTGATATTACACTCAAAAACAAGATGGCGAATCCAATATGGCGGATCAAAAATCAAAAAATTGATAGATGAAGGATAATTTTCACATTTAAGGGTTTTTGAGGGCGCTAAATTCAAATTTGATATCAGTTTTTATAAAAAAAGTGATCTTGCACTCAAAAACAAGATGGCGGATCCAATATGGCAGACCAAAGTCCAAAAAATTAAAAAATTAAATTAAAAAGTAAAAATTAAATTAAAAAGTTAAAACGCTTTTACACATACAGGGGCAGGCGGGGACACCCAATTTTTTAACGGCTGAATAAAATGGACATCCCTTAACACTCTCCACTTTGAATCAATGCGGGATCTTGCGAGATAAAAAAGTTTCCATACTTTGAAACTTTTGGTTATGTTATAATTGAGGTTAACTTCAAAAAGCCGCTCAGGAGATCACTTGATGAAAAAAAATAGGAATACAGCATAAATATTATCTACTAACCTCCACAACTGTCGGCCATATTTTGTTGAATGTTGCTGTTGCGAAATTTTCCGAGAAACACTATTTGTTTAACTGTTAAAATGCATTAACAATTAAAAAGAAAAAATTGTCACGTTTTCCGCCAGCCTACACTTAGAAATATGTAGATAGAATAAATTTTCCACCTCACAGTTTCATTCAGTGGCTCCCTCTGAAGGTATTTCCGCGGTACTTACGTCTAAAAACGCGCCTAAATATTTCGACTTTTGGCCAGCTTTTTTGAAATTCCGACCACTGTGCGATGGTGAGTAAGTGGAACGTATGCAAATTCGTGACTATCTGCATATGGACTCTTAGTGATATGCAGATGCATTCCAACCTTCCTGCGCGCGCATCCCACTCGCGGGTACAAAAGGCGCGTCAATCTGTAACAGCTCATTAGCTCGTCAGCTTCTTTTACGTTTTATGCTGCTTATTGCTTTAGCATTTTCTGGATTTTGCCTGAACTCGGCCGATTCTTTCACGCTGCTCTCACGTCTACTTGCTCTCTCTTAGTTAATACTTAGTATGTTTTCCTACATTGGTACGAATTAACCAAGCTGGTTCTTATTCCGTAGCACTTTTTTTCTTCTACTTTTGCAAATTAATATTAAAATTTTATCCCTTTTTGTTTACTCTTCTGAATTTTATTTTCAATTGAAGTCATCACAGGGATCAAATTGTCATACTTTCCAACCTGTAAACAGATATACCTAGTTTTACAAATGAAGAGTACGCGGATATGCATTTTGTGTTGCGATGGTAACTCTCGGAGAGCCGAAGAAGAGTACCGTCTACGTTATCCACATCGTCGTGCGCCAAACCGTGCTGTATTTGCCGCAATTCATCGAACTCTTAGGGAGAGTGGGTCGTTCGGTAGGGTGTACGAAAGGGCCATGGTCGCCGCTCCTCAGCCGCTGAGGAGTCCGTACTCGACCGAGTGGAGGAAAATCCAAATATGAGTTCACGTATACTTGCGAGAGAAGGTGGAATCTCCCAAAGTAAAGTGATGAATGTTTTGCGCAAAAACCAATATCATCCATACCACTTCACACCGGTACAAGAATTACGCCGCTCCGATTTTCAAAAGCGGGTAACATTCTGCCGCTGGCTTTTAGAGAGAGATTTTGAGGAACACCATTTCCTTAGAACGATACTGTGGACAGATGAGCCACTTTTCACTCGGGATGGCATGTTAAATTTACATAACTGGCACCATTACGCTCAACAAAATCCATTTGTAACACGAAACTCATCGTTCCAGACGCGATTCAGCTTAAATGTTTGGCTTGGAGTTGTTGGCGATCGCTTGATAGCTCCACATGTGTTCCAAGGTCATCTGACAAGCAATACATATTTGGAGTTTCTGGAACATCATCTTCCAGGATTACTTGATGTCATTTCCAGTACCCCAAAGAGCGAAAATCATTCTCCAACACGATGGGGTCCCTGCACATTCTTCCAATGCCGTTCGGGATTTCTTGACTCAGCAGTATCCGCGATTGGTCGTAGAAGGTCAAGGAATTGGTCGTAATGGACCAATTCCTTGGCCACCTAAATCGCCAGATCTCACTCCATTGGACTTCTATGTTTGGGGTTTCCTGAAGCAAGAAGTTTACCGCACAGAAGTTACCAGTTTGCAAGATTTAAGCAGCCGGCTCGATGACGCAATAATAAAACTGAGGAATGAGCTTTCACTAAGAGCTACTGTGGTTTCCGTTCGTAAGCGGGCAAGGCATGTATCAGGTGTGGGGGTGACCAATTTCAGCAGCGGCACTAAATTTCACACATCCTTTCGAATACATATGTGCTTTTTTCATAAATGTGAAATACGTCTGTGGAGAAGTTTCCACACATACATTCAATTTTTAGTCTTTTTCCTTTAAAATTCTGAATAATTAAATTATTTCATTTTTCATGAGAAAATTTCGTTTTAAAATTAATTTTATTTCATATTTTATTTCATGTTAGTTGTCCGAATCCTAATGCATGTTACTTTTTAATTCATAAAATAAAATGAATTAATTGTAATATATAGGTAATTACGTAAACCAGATTAAAATAAAGCTTTATTAAATCAAAACTTCATTCTTTTTGGAATTATTAATGGAACTCATAAGTTAAAGATTTCGTTTTTATTTAGATTTTAAATGTAATACTTTATTAATAATTTATCATTTCAGAGATATAAATTAGCTTAATATTCTTATAAAAAAAGTGTTCTCAGATATTCTTAAACAAAAAAAAAAAAAAAAAAAAAAAAAAAAATAAAACTCATTGTCAGAATTAATATTATTTCAACACCAGATGTAATTTATTTGAAAATTGCGTAATATTAATGATTTCAGTTCATAACGGTCGGTCTGTAGTCAGCATGACGCTTGGCGTAAAGCTGGCACAGCTTAAGGGTTAATACATTTTAAAACCGTCGTTGTAAATTAAAAAATTAACATTAAGTTCAATTCACGAACAAAGAATCACACTTGGCGATTTTTTGGCGACAGCTTGGTCATGTGATTTACAGGCTTGCCAGATTTGGCTGGGCAAGTCCTGCGCTCGGTTTGCTCTCCCCTCACATTCTACGATAATATCTGGTCTTGAATAGACGTTAAAAGTTACCTCTCTCTCACAATATTTTTAATTGGAGCATATCCCTGAAATTCTTTCAATTGTTTTCTAAGTACTTTAATAAAGAATTAAGTCACCTCTTGACTCTGTTTTCAAGTGATTTTTTGAATGGATTTATTTCGAGCCTTCCCCTAATATTTTTCGATCATGTGCCGTTTCTTCAACTGTAACAAGAAATCTTCATTACATATATGGTGTACCGGACCAGTTCGGGGATCCCTGCTTCAATATATGTGAGAGAGAGGATATGCGCTTCAAAAATTATTATTGGATTTTGTCAAGCGTTGGACATTAAAATTTTATTAGAATTTTTTTTTTGAAAAGGACTTCTACCTGTCATAAATTTTTTCAAATGAACGACACTAATTAACTTCAACATTTTAAAAATATTTTCCTGATAATGAATCATATGACTCAAGGAACCGGCTTCCATAATTCTGGATTCAGCGCTTTCAAATGGAGATGGCCCGCCATCGTCTTACTTACTGTTTAGAATGGAGTCTGTACTAAAAATCTTATTTGCTGCAAAACTTGTCAAAATAACGCAGCCTCTTTTTTTTTCCCGATGTACTTTGTTATACTAAAGAAAGCCGAACCGATGTTTTTCAGCGATTTCGTTTTGTGTTGCGTTCAAGAGTCAGCTATGGTTCTGCAATATATACAGGCTGGAGAATGGGTTAGTTATCTTCTGACTCTTATCTGCTTTGCTATCAGGAGAGCTGATGTGTGTGCTTTCCCCCATCTTACCGGCTGTCAAAATAATTTCCTGTTGACATGCGTAAAAAAATTCCCAGAAGTGACCTACCTCATGTCATCTTTCCCTTTCAACACATCTTTCGACTACGACCCACATTTGAAATCCTTACTTGTGGTTTTCGTCTATTTTTATTCGATAGGAAAGAACGTCAGTCATCTAAAATTTTTTGTGTCGCGTTGTACATATTTTTCATAAACTCTCACTCAAATATGACGTCGAATGAGAACTAGTTGTTGTAAACTTAACACAACTACTACTCTTCTTGTTCGTCTTTAAAACTTTCTTTTTTGCATTAGACAGAAGGCGGACATGAAATCAGGAACGACCATGGCACCCCGTGAGTCTCCTCCTTCTCGACGAACATCGAGTTCAGTGATTAATGTATTTAAAACAAAAGGCTAAATTTCTCCTGAACTGGAACACCGATATGGTTTATTGTGGGCTCATTCTAAAGCTTGTGGAATGGAGAAGTTTTTGGTAAATTTGACCGATTGTAGCTTGAACGTTGTTTGCAGAATTGTCGGTTGAAGTATTGGGCGACAACTCAATTTTAAACTTCGCCAATGTTTTAGCGCTTGTAGATCGCCGTGAAATTAAGGTATCCTGATGTAAATGGTGTCACAAGATAGGATTTTTTCTGCTCTTTCCAAATATTTGCTTATTTTGCGTGTAAGCCTTTTAGAAAGCTCACAAATTTGGGTTCTTTCAGACGGGATGGGAAAAAACAGATTTTTCTTCTACCATAACTCGGATACGGTTAGAGATAGGACAGGGTTTCTATGGTGTTTATGCTCCCCATGGGCTGTTCTATCACCTCCTTTCGTTTGGCAGATTATGTCAAACTCACCCTGTATATTATATAAAGGTTGCAAAACCAAAAAATAATAAGCAAAATTTAAACAGAATTTAGATATTACATGCGCAATAAAATACAACAATTATAAGATATATAAACCTGAAGAAAAATTAAATAACATTAGATTCAAACAGAGAAATTAATAATGAAACCAGAAAAAATAATTAACTCAAGAAGCATTGACGCTATCGTCAGGGGCGTTCCTCAAATGCAGGGTGAAAATTTAACAGTGAGACGTTTCAAGATATACTAGCAAAAGCTAAAATTATTTTTCATCGTATTGTATGTCGTATATCGTATATATGTATGTATGTATGTATGTATGTATGTATATATATATATATATATATATAATAAATGGAATTAATTTTTTATTCTTTTAAAAACGAAGTATTTCCATATCAAAAAGTAAACATTGAAAATTTTGTATTTAAATTTTTTAAATTATGCTTCATACTATCATTATATTGTTAATAGAAATAAATCATAAATTATCAAACCTTTGTTTGTAGGAGTCAAATTTTAAATAAATAAACATATAAATACATCAGAATGAAAAACATTCATAGCGAAATCGTCAAGAATTAAATTAAGCAAACTATCTTTAAATGAAATTTTTGTTTGTTTGTTAGTTTGTTTTTTCTCACTGTGTGAGAAATATCTAAGTAAACAAATGAGTCATTTTATGAATTTTTAATTTATAGAACAGTTATAAAAAATCTATTTAAAAAAAACAGAAGGAAACACTGATAAAAAACAGTGAGAAATTTTGTAAAAAATTCATAAACTTCATTTAAGTATGCAGATATTAATCCCGTTTTGTACCTTCGAATGTTTCTCGAAATATTGCATGCATATAACATACCTACTGTAACTATTAAATTGAATTTTTAAATGTGAAATTCATTTTTGAAACAGGAAATTATTTTCCTATTTTTAACATTTATCTATTACCATTTTTACACACAAAAATAATGCATTATCGTAAGCTTTTTGCTTAGAAGCACAATTATTCAAATATCTTAATAAAAGCTATAATACCTTTATAGCATTTTACCGCATGTTTACAAGAATTTTTTTAAAACTAAATTTTATTAAATTCTTTTAATATTTCTATGCATGGAAATATTCCTCCATAAAACCATTTCACTTAGAATAACATTTAATGAAACAGTCTTATAACAAAGCGATAATCCCTAAATATAATGCTCATATTCAAAATATTAGAAAAATTACATTTTTTTACAAATTGAAAATATCGTTTGGTAATTTAATGTCTTTTAATGCAAATATGCAAACGATATTTTTATTAAAAACTTATTGTTGATTAAACTTATTTATTATCTTAAAATTAATATCATTTTTGAAAAGATTAATTGAAAAAAAAAAAAAAAGATTATTTTGAAAAGTCAAAATATTAGAATATTTTTTCAAGTTGTTCAAAATATTAGAATATTTTACATTAATTCTCCTTTAATTATCACCAATTCATAATTGGTGGCATCATTGATTACATTCAGACAATTTCATTTAAAATCAGTATTTTTTTTGCAGTTTGTTGGCTTTTTCGTCTTAGAATGGGTCGTGTGAGTGATATTTCTGAATCTGTTAACTTCGTATGGGCACGGTAAAAATCAATGTTATATAGTGAACTATTTACAATGTTCGCAATCAAGCGTTAGTAAAATACTAATGGAAAATTTCAAATTATTCAAAATGGAAAATTTCAAATTATTCGCCGAAATGGTGGCCGAAATCCATAAACATCTGCTAGAGGTGACATGAAACTGAAGCGTATAGTTAAGAAAAACCGTTTTAAAAGTGTGCGATTCTTGCACCGAAAATGGAAAGAAGGAGATAAAGTTTCTACATCGACAACATTACGACGCCTCACCTAGTTATGAATATATCATTTTAAACAAATGGAAATAGTGACTAAAATTAATGATATGGCAATAAATGCTGTCATGCTGATTCAGTGAAACCCCGATCTATCGTTCCCGCATCCATCGTTTTCTCGCATTGATCGTTTTATTTCTATGGTCCCTGCACAAACTGTATTTAAATAATGTTAATGGAACCCGCATGTATCGTTCATTAAAAAATCATTTTACCGCTTTAATCGTTCTAAAATTTTTCTTCTGATCGAAATGAAATTGAAAATCAAGCGATTCCATATGGCATTCAAAGTGAAATTACTACTTTTATCCTAAAATAACTCTTTTCCTTCTCCACGGAGGATCAAAATTGGGATAGCATGTCTCCGGACCTTCCTTAAAAGTAAGTTCCAGACAGTCGCTATTTGTATATATTGTAGAACTAGTGTGACGTAAAACCCAACCAACCTCAACTATTCAAACTTATGCTGTTTTAGTTGAAGAACAGGGATTGTGCAGATATTGGTAACATGTGTCTATGAATAACTGAATACGGATCGCATGTTATTGCTTGGAGAATAAGTTGCTCTACTTTGTGTAAAGAGGAGAATGGATGCAGCATTCAGTATGGCCAGCTACTACATTTTTTCAAATTTCTGAGACTGGGCCTACGTCAGTGCCAAGTGTGCCTGACGTAATTACTGCATTTGAAAATGTACGAATTTTTTTATATGCACAGGAAATTACAGAAAAGGATCAGAAAATGTTGTAAATCTGGGAAGTCCCCGTTTAATTTGTAAAATGACCAAAAAATCCAATATAAAATTACTGATTTTTAAAAATAAATATCACTTAATGTTCTACAACTTTGATTTTTTTCTTTGACAGTTTGGAAATTAACAAATTAGTTTTTATTACTAGTATACTATATATATTGCGTATATTATTTCATAAACATTGTTTTATTCGTGTTTTGACTTTAACCCGCATTCATCTTTTCCCGCTTTCATCTTTTTTTTTTTTTTTTTTTTTTTTTTCCATGCACCCCATGAAAAACGATAGATCGAGGTTCTACTGTATTTGAAAACATTTACTTGCGGATCATTTAATAAAATTACAAATTATAGTTATGAACTTTGTAATATTACAAGTCTGCTCAAATGATACATATTGGCAATTATTTTAAATAAGCAGATAAGTGTGTTTCGTCTCTTTAACATGATGCAATTTTTTAAAGATCCAATATATTAAATAACTCCAAAATTTAAATTTTCTTACAATACGAATAAAGTATAAAATGTAATATAAAATATAGCATAAAATGTATATATCTATGCATAAATTCAGCTCTATAGGATGATAGGAAACGAAATAAATTTCGAAATCATGTTTTAACAGCCGTTTTGGTCTAAAGGCATTCTCCCCTAAGTCCGTTTCTACTTGAGTATGTATTATCATCGGAATTATTCATGAATACAAAATTTTAGCTTAATTGGATGATAGGAAATGATTTAAATTCGAAATGATTTAACTGGATTCGAAGGCATAGAGCCCCAAGGCCTCTTCGTATGTCCGTTTTAGCATCAGCATGTATTGTCCTCGGAGTATTATATGTATGAAAAATTTTAACTTAAACGGATGATAATACACAGCGTAAGTGTCCAAATCGTATTTAATTGAATTGGGGGGGGGAATTAGGGCCCTTAGAGCCCCTTTCCCTTACGTCCGTTTTGTCTGGAGCATATGTTGTAATTTAAATTATACATATAGGGATAATTTAAGCTCAAACTGTTGATAGAAAGCGTGTTAAAATTCAAAATCATGTTTTAACTGTCGTTGGCGTCAGGGGTCTTCAGGGCTCTTCCTGAAGTTCCTTATTGCTTGATTATATCTGGTGAGTGCAAAAGTTCTACCCGTTTTTATTATCCATTAAGAAGAGTAGAAAAACGCAAAATGAACAGTACCTATTATTGTGCGTAATCCTCATTGCTATCTATAACCTCTTGCCATCTTTTTGGTTGGAGATGAATCCCACGGCGGTAAAATTCCGGCAGTTTCGAGTAAAAAAAGTCTTGGATGACAGTTTTCACAACATCAAAATCATTAAAGATTTTCTGACCGAAGGTATTATTCAATGCACGATATAGGTGATAGTCAGTTGGAGACAAGTCAGGAGAAGAGGAGGGTGGGGTAAAACCTCCCAACCAAAGCTAGTAACTTTTGGCGTGTGATGACAGCAGCATGTGGCCTGACGTTATCGTGATGAAGGATAACACTGCGAGGATTGATGAGACCTGGCTGCTTTGCTATCAAATTTGAATGCAGCCTGCCTAACTCTAGACAGTAGAAGGCAGAATTCATGGTTTGGATGAGTGGCAAGACATCCCAGTGAATTATTCCCTGCACATTCCACCACACACTCAATAAATCTTCTTGGGATGAAGTTCAGCTTTCGAAGTCGATGCAGGCGGATCAGAAGGGCGACACACAATCCAACGACGCTTTACGTTACGGTACATAACCCACTTCTCATCTCCTGTCACAACCCATGCCAAGAATGGGTCATTTTCGTACCGGAAAAACAATGAAATACAGGTGGCGATTCGGTCATCCCGTTGATTAGCTGTCAGATTATGTGGAACCCAACGATCCAGCTTTCTCATAAAACGCAATTTAACCAACCGTCGTCTTTCGACCGTTGTCCGGTGTACGTTGAAGGTCTCCGCTAATTCTTGCATGGTTGGGTTCGGGTTGTTCCTTACAGCTTGGTCAATATTGTCGTCCCCACTGTGTGATAGCGGTCCACTCCTAGCCTGATCTTGGCAGCTTCTGTCTCTTTCCCTAAATTTATACTAAAGCATCGAGAACACGTGCTTTCGTCTATCTATTTCATCCTCCCCATAAACTTGACAAACATTGCGACATGCTGCGGCTGCCGGACTCTTTTTATCGAACTCGTATACTAAACAATGTGTTGCTGGCGTGAAACCAGTTTAACCCCACAGGCAAGTCACAAGGCTTGCCGCCTGCCTCCTTCTTCCTATCTTGTGTTTCTTGGGTTGTTTTTTCATTAATTTTGATAAGTTTATGGTTTTAAGTTAAGATTTGTTGTTTTACTTTATTGATTCGTTTGTTTTGCAGGCTGTTAATTCATAGATCTGGTTTCTTTACATTAGTGTATTTCATCCACTGATGATTTTTTTTTTTTTTTTTTTTTTTTTTTTAATCTTATTGGTCATTGGTGTTTCAGTGATCTTGTATCTGTTGCTTGGCTTCTACTATGCTTAACAGATCATCTTTATTATATATATACTAGCAGACCCGGCCACGCGTTGCTGTGACTAAGTTATACGTTGAATTATACGGCTGTAAACTATTTAGTACAGTCAAATTATTATTTACGAACAAAGACGAAAACGTTGTAGCCGATGTAAAAACCCACAGGGTTGAGATTTGAAACTTAGGTCAAAATTTGGAAGCGATTGATAAAAATTTTCGTAGTGTTGATATTAAGCACAAATTAATTTTATTGTAGGGTCCTATACATTTTAATGGAGAAGTGATATTTATTATTTCTAATGCTACTTTGGATAAAATTGCTAAAATGACTAATATATAAATTAAATTCTATTAAAATTCTATTAAAATAAAAGTATAAAAGAAACAGACAATTTTAAAATCAATTTTTATGGAGGAGTGAAATATAATATATGCTATAATGGATAATTTTACTATAAAATGACCTCATCATTTTAAATATTTTGAAGAGGGCAACAGCTGTAGTTATAAAAAGGAAAACAATAAGGCTAAACCAGAAAAATAAGTAAATTTGATAAATATTTTAAAACTTTAAAATTGGAAATCTTATGAAATATTGGACATTTAAAGTAAATACATGTATCATTTTAAATAGAAAAAGATTTTGGAAAAGTTTAGTGTATTTTAACGAAGTGATGAGAAGTTTTTGAGTATGTTAAAATTTTAATAGTAAATTCAAGTTAATAAAGATGGGAAACATTGAGGATTAAGATAAGAATAATTATAAGATAAAAAAAAAAAAAAAAACTTTTTATATACCATGCTTTTAAATTTTAATATATCAATAATATACTAATTAAAAGGAAAATGATAAATATTCTATCATAGTTTGAAGTCAAATTTGTTTTCAAATGTCTAAATAAAATATCTGATGTAAGATACTAATATTTTGCAGCGGAATAGATTTCATTTCTGTCATCCTTGGCGAAAAAAAAAGAATATCGCCAAATTATCTGGCGAAAATATTTAATTCCATTCAAAAATCATGGTTATTTTAACAACTTATATTAAAAGATTAATGAATAATATGAAACAATATTTCGTACAATACATATTACATGTCATACATACGTACAATGAATAATACATATTACATTTCGTACAATGCATACATCTGGCATGTATATTTTCGTGTTACGCTTTTGATCGCCAAATAATAATAATAATAATAAAAAGCCAAGGGCGACAGACTTTTGAAATTTAAAATTAAAATTTTGTCAATTTGACAGCAAAATAATTCAATCTAACACCCGCGATAACTAATACATATCTATACCCAAATATAAGGATTAAAATCGGGAAATAAATTTCCTCGATTTTTAATAATTTCTTACAAAAAATCCAGTGGGCAATTAACATAGGAAATCTTTTTCTTGGCTGCACAGACGGTCAGTGAGTCACATTTCGCTTGCGTATAGAACTCATAGATATAGTATAGCATATATAGAATAGAGTGATCATTGGGGAGAAAAAAGTTATTCCTTTTCATTTGGGAAAAGATGACGTTTTTACCAAAATATGGCCGTCTTTCCCCGAGTGAATACACACGGGAATACATACTAATATTTTAGCAAATAAAATTTATGAATAATTTATTTGCTAAAGGGGAATGGAAGACTCCAGATACAGTTTCAAATTCATATTTCTTTCTTTCTTTTCTTTTTTTTTTTTCAATACCACTTAATGGCTGTTTCCAAAGCTTTTATTTATTTTTTGTTTTCGGCATCAAAAATCTTTGTACGATAACATGGGGATGAGAGATCTATATATATTACTATATCTATGATAGAACTGCATTAGCACTTTATCAATGTGTATAAAATCTTTAAATTGATTATGACGTCAATTTTCGTGAGATGCATAATTTAACTTTTTATAATTTTTAACGTTCACGTTTGATTAAATGTCTTTATTTTTATGCCGAAAGAAAATGAACACGTATTTTTATTTTATTTATTTTTTTTTGCAACAATTAAATTAATGGAACTCACAGATATTTTGGAGCAACTTTAATAAAGGTCTATAATTAACAAATAATTGCAATAAAACAATATTGTGACAATAAATTGAGATAAAAACTATCCTATCTCTCAAGTTGGACCAAACTGCACACAGTGTGCAAAATTTCATTAAAATCGGTTCCTTAGTTTAGGAGTTTACCCCGGACAAACATCGTGACACGTAATTTATATATATATACAGATATATATATATATATTTATTTATTTATTTATTTATTTATTTTTTATTTATTTTTTTTTTTTTTTTGAGATAATTAACTTTGTGGGACACGATGCATTTATATGTGAGGCATCCATACGTTTGATTGACCGACGATTTGTGTCATTACAATGACATGTGTGACATCAATTCCATTACAAATTTGCATATCCAAAAACGGGTAGAACTTTCGCACTCACCCAATATATTTTTATTCAGTTCTGAGTTACGTTTTGAAATTTATGTCTTTAGCTCATAGGAAATTTACTTCAAAATTGATTTCTATATTCCTTTCGAAAATGGTAATAAATACACAGGAATAAAAACATGGTAATAAATTACATTTGATATAAAGAAAAAACTAATTTTAAATACAAGCAATTAAATAACTTCGATAATGTTACAAATTATTGTTGATTTTGTATTGATAATTTGCATAATGCTTTTGAAATTTTAACGTATCTGAAGAAATTTTCTGCTATCTGGAAAAAGAAAAAATATATTAATGCATAATATATCTCTCTATTAAAGGAAAATTTTTAAAACGGTGTAGTAAATATTACCCTAATATAATTGGTAAAAAGAAGATTAACTGTCTAATGGATACATTTCATGAGATTAATTTTACCATTAAGATAAAAAAAAAATCTACTTCAATTACTTTTATGAAATTAATGGATTAAATTAAGTTATTTTTGAAGCAGCAAGAACAAAAAAGAGCAATATCGTTTATGGATTTATAGAAAATTTCGTCGTTTATGCAAAAAGATTAATAATTTATTCGACCTTCTTGCTAATGCGGGTATATTTTGTATGTTATTTTCTCTCAAACATTAAAAGATATAATTTTACATATATAAAAAAAAATAAAAATAAAACTCTATGAATTAATTAAAAGAAAAATATTTCGATTAAATATTTCAATTCTGTATCAGTTCATTTTTTTAATCAATTAACAGGGGTTTTTATACGTTTATTAATCTAAAAGAATTTTATCATTTAATACCCTTAAATGTTTTATAAATATACGTATGAAACATAAATAAAATTTAACAAATGTCTGTTTATCGTCAAAGAATTATATAAATTAATATATAAAATATTAAAAGAAAGAAATATGAGTATACAATAGATATATAATTAAATAGTTATATACTATAATAAGATTTTTAAGCGCATTTAAAAGTATTTACAAAATAAAATTTTAGAGATTGTTAATTGTTTTTGTTCGGGCTGACTGTCTACTTTAAGGACTTAAGCATGCACTACGTGGGAGTCTTTCTAAGCTATATTTCAAATCGTATCCAGGCGAGTTTTGAATAAAACCACGTAAGCTTCGAATGGCTAGACCAGATATTGTTTTCTGGTTTCAAATACGACACACATCGTCTACCAGCTCTTAGAGAAAAACACTATAGAACATAAAATTTGAGTCAAAATCCTACTTTTTAGAAATGGGAAAGGAAACTTAATGGTGCGTTTTCAAGCATATTAGATAAAATAAACTGCGTAAAGAACTTTATAGTGAAATAATGATGTTTATGACAAGCCAACAAATTTCATAATAAAGAAATTAAATTTTAATAAACAGTTTATATTAGACATATATTTATATTAAATAGTTTTTAGTTTAAAAATTCATTTGCCGATGGTTTCGAAATAGTAGTACTACTTTGTGATAATTCCAAATTAGGCTTACCTAGATATGATAACTATCACTAGTTACGGTAACCTATTTATTAAACATTATTAATAAAACACAGTGACATCCATGTAATGCTAATATGCACGATAAACGAGAAAGAGAATGTATCCTTCCTGAAATTAATTTTGAACCTAAAGATAGAGGCGCGCAACAAGGACACAGATCATTCACCACTCCAAGCAAAATTACTCAAAGTTTTCTATCGACGCATTCCCCCTTTTGAATAAAACCGAAGAAAGGAAGACATGTTTCAAAAGATACTTCGACTGAATTAAATAAGATGAGAGTTAAGTCCGTTGGATCTCACACATCCGAATTTAGTACCAGACAGTGCAGCCGAACCAAAATTTCGGGGTACCGGAGTAGGCTGGTGTTTTATTTCTTTTTCTACTCTTATTATGTATTTTTTCATTCAAAAGACTTTTAAGAACCGAACTTAAAGGTATGACCGCTCTATTTTTTAAAATGCTTTAATAAAGGGAAAGGGAAAGTTACACTCAGAATAAAATTTCTGATATAGAAACATGTTGGCTATTTTTTAATAGATAAATTGAATCAGCCATCTATTGTGGAGATTGACCTTATGACACATAAAAAGATATATAGCTTGTCTTATTTTTATAATTAATTATTATTCCTTAGGATAAACAAACATACGTGAATGTTAAACTAGCAGCTACATACGACCCTGAAAAAAAAAAAAAAAATATTATTTCACATCATTCCCTCGTCTCTAAATATTAAATAAATGAAAAGAATATTGTATTACTTACAAATAAGATATTTATATTTATCAGTAGTTAACAAATTGACTGACAAGATGAGACTGTCAAAACTAAATTGTCTGCGTCTTAGGAGTGATATGAAATAAATATATAAGTACCTTTGATAGTATAAATTGCAAAAGAGAATAAAACCTACGAATCTGGGAGACGTTTGACATAGACTTTTAATGAATATCATCATAATATGTGTAATAGCAAAATCTCGAATTTCTTCATTGCTTCCTACTGTTCATCTTAAAAACACTAATTCACCTACTTAAGGCTGCTTTTTTTTTTTTTTTTCTTCTCTACTTTCTTCTTCCAATTTAGATTTCTTGAGGTTTTTATATATTTTTTAAAATAAGAAAAATCTTCCTAATAATTATTTATTTAAATTAGCCTTTCAGGTCTGCTGCTTAAAAATTATCTACACAACATTCTCCCGCTCGATGGTATTTATTTATTTGTATTTTAACCAGCTTCCGAGGTTTTTTTCAAGTAGTCCATTTTTATATATTTTGTTTATTATTATTATATTATATATATATATATATATATATATATATATATATATATATATATATATATATATATATATAAATATATATATATATATATATATATATACATATATATATACATATACATATATATATATATACATATACATATACATATATATATACATATACATATATACATATACATATACATATACATATACATATATATACATATACATATATATATATATATATATATATATATATATATATATATATATATATATATATGTATAATTCTTGTCACATCAGTATTTTTTTTTATGAAATAAGCTTATAATTATTTAATCTTGTTTCTTATTTTGGTTTAGTTCATTGCTGTTTTGATACTGCATTCGTGCCTACTTATTTCACCCAATGAAGGGTCATAATGTTGTATTGGCCCGAAACAACTGTTGAAGATTTTTTTTAATTTCCATTGTTTGTTGACAAAGTTTCTTTTCTATTACTTTTTAACACTCGTTCTTCGTGCAGTTTTAACTGCTATGAAAGCAAATTTATATGTATCTTGCAATTAGGAAAATTTCTAACTAAATATTTTAACTGGAAATTCTGCTTATTTGATTAGAATTAAGTATCCGGAAAAAATGACTCGAAAATTAAATGAGCACTAATATAATAGTGTTTATTTAATTTGTGTAATAGTAAAGTATATTAGTCAAATAATTTTGAATTTTAGATTAATTTAAAGTAGCATGTAAAATAAAAATATGAATTTTAATATTCACTATCATCAAATTTCGCTAAATATTTTCTTAGTTTAGAAATTCAACTCCATGAATATACATAAATTTGCTCTAGTGTGTTCTAGTGTAATTTCAATGGAGAGAAAGTGTACTCGAAGATTTTCTGACATGGGTTGAATGTTAATTAAAATGCAGATAATACGGGGTTTCATAAACGTGTAACAAGATTTAACTTCCCGTCAATATTAATCTCTCAAACAATATTTCCCCTTAAAGTAAAAATTCAGAATGATTTAAAATTTGTTATGAGATGATTATATATTTTTAAATTTAACAAAAATATATGTTAATTTGTTTAAATCAGTGTAATGTTAACAATAAGACTTTTTTTTTCCCAAATTTAAATGAATATAATTTTTAATGTTATTCCTTTATTTTTTTTTAAATATGTACTGAACTCTGAATTACAAATTCTTGTAATTTGTAAAAATTTAAATAAATAAACAATCAAGTCGCTACATATTTTGGGCATAAAAAAAGTTATAGACAGTATTTTTCGTATAATTTAGGAAGGATTAAACGAGAGAATTCAAGTGCATTTTTTATTAAAATTATTTTCCATGGTGAATGCAGGCGATTATCATTTCAGAAAAGTATAACGCTAAATGCCGAAAAAAATGTCACTTTTGCGCGAACATCTGAAAATGCTGTACAGATTTTAATCTTTTTTCTAAATGAAAACAAAGGGGGGGGGGGGGGTGTATTTTAAATTATCTTAGACATAGGGATCAACCATTCGTTTTAAAGTTACTAACGGATTGTTTTGAAAGATATTCACATTGGGAATTTAGATTTCTCAGGAGGAGGGGTTCCCCATGGGGATGGTGAGTAAAACTCCTACATGCACACATGTTTTTCCTAGTTTAATTACTATTACTACTAACATATATTGATTTCTTACTCATTCGTTAAAAATATTTTTCATTGCGTATATTTATACGAAATTTTGTCGCATACTTGCTATAATAATAATTATTAAAAATGGAATGACAGCACCACCTGCTGAGTGATTGACTTCAAAGTTTATGTTTTGGCCAAGGTCCAACCGAATACCAAGTTTAGTTAAATTTCGTTTATTGGTTCGTGAGATTTGTGATACAAACCCACAGAGAAAGACAAACAGACTGATGTTTTCCAAAAATAATCAAATCGTGTTCAGTACATTCTAAAACGTATAAATCCACCAAAAATCAAATGTCGGAAATTTAATGTCGGAGACTGTATACATTAGAAGAAACCTACAAGTAAAAATTTAAGTTTCTAGCAGAATTATTACTATAGAAAATATACAAAAATATCCTTTTTGAGAGGGTATTTCCGCCCTCACTTCCACAGCGTATGTTCTAGAAATGTCAAATTGCTTCAGTATTCCAACCCCATTAATAAGCAGTAACTGTCTCATGTTTGGTCAAAATCGGTTCAATGAAATAGGAGAAGATGTAAGATCCATATACATACATGCAATGATTTTTATTGCGCAATGATGATTATGGAAGTCTGAGTCCTACAAATTGCCCGTTTTTACGATTAACATAGCTTATTATTATTATTATTATTATTATTATTATTTGCCTCCTACTTGCGCATACATGAAGTTCTATCTTCAATGCTGACTTGATCGATAGAATGTTATTGGTGAAGTTGATATCACTCAGATAAGTGCCGCCGACTGAAGTTGCATTTAGCGCTATTGTAACTCGGTTAAAAACTGAGATTTGTAGTAATAGTGGACACTCAATATAGGACTTATACGCCTGTAAAAAGTTCCATGCAGATAAATACGGTTCTTCGTGGAAATGTGTGATTTGCTCACGTACAGCCCCCTCTATCTACGGAAATTTTAACTATTAATTTTTTCTTTACCAAAATAATCCCCTTCACAAGAATAACGTTTTCGAAAACAGCGTTCAAATTTTAACAATTCCTTTAATTTTTATGAATTTTTAAAATGTTTACAGACATATGGGACACCCGGTATACAAAAATGTCATATTTCCACAGTATTTCAACCCCATTAATAAGCAGTAACAGTCTCATATTTCGTCGAAATCGGTTCAGTGAATTGGGAGATGTACCAAATACATATCTATACACATACAAACAATGACTTTTATTTATATTAAGATACATAAAGATATTATATATATATATATATATATATATATATATGTAGGAATAAATTATAAATTGGATGAAATTAAATAAAACCCCAAAAAACACAGAAGTCTTCATCAAGAAGTACCTCAGTGTAGGGCTGAAAGAGAAGTTTCTGAAAAGACAGAAGCAGTTAGCTAATAACTATCCTTACCCTTTATAACTTTTGTAATTTTATAACTTTTTCTGGTTTTTTACGTTATATATATATGTCTGATTTCTTCTCAGTTAATGGTGGTTTTCAGTTTGGTGAGAAGATGGGGGGGGGGCTAAAGGTAGTTATTAGCTAGTAGTTACTGTCCTTTCCGAAAATTCTCTTTCGCCCCTACACTGAGGGACCTCCCTGATGAACACTTCTGTGTTTTTGGGGGGTTTATTTCATTTCATTCAATTGATAATTTATTCTTATATTTAGGATTTGCATCTCCTTTTGCAGCAATTCTGCACATTGGTTTGTAATTCTCCTTTTGGTTTTACTAACCTTTAAACTCGTAAATATAAATTTGCTTCAATAGTTTCCCATATATATAAAGTTTTATTTTATTTTCTTTTTTACATTGCACTATACTAATTGTATGCTGTTTTACCTCTTTTACAGATAACTTACAGAATAAATTATAACATGAATTTAATTCAAGTGGTCATCATCCAAATAACTACGGTTATAACCATTTCCAGAATAATTAAATAAGAATGAGGATGCGTAAAATTGACCATTATTAAGGTACATTAAACTTTAGAATTCACACTGTTCAACGAGGCATTATTTTGAATAATCCACTCTGCGTATGATGATACAATCACTACGACTGCTGGAAATTCCAACATAACTTTTATTTTTCACATTTTTCACAACTTTCCTTTATTATTTTAAATATAATAAAATTCCCACTATCATTATGTTATAGTCAATATATTGTTTATGTATTTATTTTTTTTACATATTAATTAACGGAAATTCTTTATTTATTAAGTACAGAAAGGGAAAAAAAAAAAAAAAAAAAAACGTAAAATAAATTTATGTAAAAAGGAATGATGATATATTACAAATATTTTGTTAAATTATCTCACTGAAATATATTTTCTTGTTTTTAAAGTGTTTATAGAATCTTATGAGAAGTATTATTTTTATACGAAGTTCAAATTTTAACGAATATCGACACTATTTGTTTTAAAAATAACATTTTTCTTTAAATTTAATTATTTAGTATCATTTATGAAACTTATTTAATAAATTACCCATTTATATTAATTCATTCCATTTTATATAAATGGTTGTCTATCAGTAAACTTTTTTTTTTTAATTTTTATTTTTAAATTTTTATTAGACTTAATAAAAAATAATATTTCTCGGTTTTACCTACGTGTTAGTTGGAAATGAAGTTTCTAGAGAATATTTTGTAAGCATAACACTAAATTTTTGGTTCTGTTTTGTATTTTTAGTGCTACTCCCAGCATATTTGCAGGATGTTTATGGAAAATTTTCCAAAAAGATAAAAAATGTATCTTTTTAAAGTCGAAAGTTAGTACGAGTCTTCTAAAACTATTCAAATTATCGAAATAGTAATTAAAGTATATTACTTACTACTAATGTACGCTATAAAGCATTATACATTGGCTTTTAACTATTTATCTATAATAATATTAAATTCTCATAGGCTTTAATTGAAAACAAAAATTCCGTAAGTTATAAATAAAAATTTTAAATTAAAGTTTAAAGAATATTTTAAAATAAAATTTAAAAATTCATACTAAAGTTTGTATATGTTAATTTTGGCTGTATATTCACATGCTGGAGAAAGTTAAACTCTGCAAATATATTAAAATTAATATATATATATATATATATATATATATATATATATATATATATAAGCAAAATAACCGAGGATAGATGAAAAATAATCCCAAAACACACGAAGGCCTTCTTCAGGGGAGCTCCTCCATGTGTGGAATGAAATATGAGAAGTTTCTGACGAAACGTTGGCTATTTAACAAAAAACAAACAAAAAAAAAAGAAGATCCATCAACTTCTCACAGATAGAACCAAGACCATACAGCAAACGAATGTAATTAATACAAAGCCTGAATTCATAGATGAAGCATATAAGCAAATACATCAGAATAAAATGCAAGAATATAAATATTAATAAAAATAAATACATACTAGGCAAACTTGAATAGTCAAAGGAAAATTGAAATCCCCCCCCCCCCAATCTTAAACATAGAGCCCGTTTTCAGATGGTAGGGCCACTTACTCAGCTGAAAACGGGCTCTATGTTTAAGATCGGCGGGGGGGGGGGGATTTCAATTTTCCTTTGACTGTTCGAGTTTGTCCAATATGCATTTATTTTTATTAATATTTATAATCTGATGTATTCGCTTATATGCTTCATTTTTGAAACATTTAACAATAATAATTATTATTATTATTATTATTTTTTGTTGTCGTTGAGTCGTGTGCGGACTGTTCTTTACCTTACGTAGTTTTAGCTTTACCTAGCTTAGCATTACGGATAGCTTTTTAAACAATTATGATCAATCGTAAGACAAGCATCTTTCAGTTTCATATATATTAATAAAAGATAAAAATCCAAGAGAAACTAATTTACTGTATTGTAATGTTAACTTAATTCACGCTACTTCAAAAAGAAAACTATTAAAACATTGGCATTTTTATTTACAGTAGTATCTACTAACTCTTCAAAATTTAAATAGGTACTTTTACATATATAGAAAGTGAAATTTTTGTGATGTCAATAAAAATGGAAGTAAACACTACGAATTTTAAAATTTTGGAAAAGTTGTCCCTTATTCAATGCAGAGTAAATAATAAAATAGTAACGATATATTTCCTTTTCGAAGCAACAGGAATTTTGATTACTTATTCATGAAGAAAATTCTTTGAAAGTCAAACATACATCAGGAAAATACCTTCGTCCTAAATATTATTTGTTTATTTATTTGATTTTAATATTAGAAACTGTTTGCTATTTGTGGAAATTCGTAGGTGATTATTGGTTTTGGAATTTTATATAAACTGTAAGTTGATTACATTTTATTTTTGATTACGTGAAAACATTAAAACAAATTATATTACTGTTCAGCATATATGAACAAAGATAAATACAAAATAATTTTAAAGGCTTTAAATATATATATATATATATATATATATATATATAATAGATATCGTAATAAGATTAAATCATAAAATTCAGCTATTAATAGAACTAAGACAATAACAGCACACTAAAATATAGAACTGAATTTAACACAGAGGAAAGAATTACACAAAAAGTTGCAATGTAGATTAAGAACCAATGAGTTAGGATAGTAACTTAAAATACTTACGCCTACCAGAATGATAATAAAAATGACCATTAAGCTTATGAGAGTGAAAACGATTAATAAATAATAAATCACAGAAATATTTGGATGTAAATGCTTAAACGTAGAAACATACTTATCAAGGGGTGCATGCTTCATAAAGCTTAAAGAGCCGCAACGATTTCGTACAACGATATTGCTAATCATAGCAATTAATATCGTTTCACACCCCGATCGATGCAGCAAAACCAAAAAGAATTAGAAATAATTGAAATATTAAATTAAAACAAAGATTAAAAAAAGATTAAATTTAATCTTAATGGAAACCAAAGTGAACACATGAATGAAGCAAAGCAACCACATGTATAACAATTAACTCTAACAGGAGAAAAGGATGATGCCAAAACTTAAATTGAAGTAAAATAAAATCTCATATATATATATATATATACATATATTAATTTAAATTTTTAAAACACCCTGCTATTATTTTTTTTACACACGTATAATAAATAGTAATATTTAAAGGCAATCGGTAGTGTTTTTATGTAATTACTGTTAGCTGTAAGATTAAATATCTTCAAGTTTTAAATGTAATAATAAGAGTTAAAATCCAAATAAAACTGCTGTTCTGTAGACTATGTACGCTCCCGCACAAGATTTTCTTTTAGTTTTGGGCGCTTTTCTTTTCGATATTAAATTTGTTAAAGTTCTTCTTACTTACTAAAGGTTCCAAATTGTTGAGTATTCTTTATTATTTTTGTTATTAGTTCTATTACTTTTGATTATTGGCGTTAGTGAGTTTCAATATAACGGGGTGAGTGTCGGGATGTAATCCATCTTTATTTTTACTATTCTTATTTATATAACTTTTTGGATTGAATTGGCATAGATAATATGTTTTTCTTGTACGCTGCATTTTATTAAATGCTACATTTTATCTAAATATTAAAGAAAAGCTAGAACGTCTTCCCCACATACTTTGTGTTATTACATACAAAGAATGAAAATTTCTATTAAAAAAAGTAATGAAAATATAAACCCATTTCTATTATTCTTTTTAGGAAAACAATACTTTTTAATTTAAAGACCTGTTTTTCTAATTATATTAAACGATTTAGATAAAATTTAAAAAAGTAAAATGAGGTAAATGCATAAGTTAAATAAATTAAATATAGCATTAGAAACAATTTCTTCAAAATAATAATAATATGCTAAAATATGAAAGATTTATGGATAATCAATATTTTTTCGGTAACATTGTTAGAAAATTTCGATTTTGTTTTTTTCTAACACCGTTATCGATTAACGAAAAGTTCAATTACGCTTAGAAATGAAATTATCCGTTAATCGAATAGCAGCTTCTATTTCAATATCTATCTTTTTAATTATTCAAAATGTATATATATATATACACACACACATATATATATACATATATATATATATATATATATATATATATATATCAATTTACATTTGGATATTTAACAGTTTAACGTAGATTTTTTAACTTTAAATACATTCATTTAACTTTGTTTTTATTTATAAAATAGTATATTACAAATTTTTCCTCGTATTAATCAAATTTTATATATTCCTCCCCATCTTCCTCTATTCAGTAGATTCCAGTACTAATCTAAAATTTAAAAAAATGAAACCGAATGTGGAAGCCACTTTAAATTTCTCTTTTTTCATCTCATGAAGGTGGTTCTGTTATATCATCTCTATAAAAAATGTTGGGAATTTTTTAGAAATTTATAGAGTGTAATTAATATATATATATATTGATTATTCCACTAATTTCCATATTACATTAAAAATGAGTTTATTTATATTTTTTAAACACTATTTATCAATTTACGATACCAGGTGAAGAAGACCTACGACTTAATATCATGTAATTTCTTTCAATAAATATAATTTCAGAAACATATATGATAATAATTTGTCTTATTACTTGTATATAATGTATGTGGTTGAATTTTAAGTGTAAATATTTTCAGAAATGTGTTATGTAAATGTCTGTATTTAGTTAACTGATTAAATTATTATAATCAATTTATATAATACATTCCGTTAATAATAGTTGTCTGATAGACGTAATCTGTATTGAAATGAAGCATTTGGCATGATGCATAGCAAAAGAAAGACATGTTTTAAAAATGTTTATAAATAAATATTATGGATAAAAATAACGCTAATTTTCGAAATTTAATTTGAAATGAACAATTTCCTCACTAAAAAAATAAAATAAAATAAATAATCATCTTTATCGGAAAATTATTTTATTAACAATACTTTTTTGCAGAAAGGTGTTATTAAACTTAAATAATTACACGTAAGTAAAATATTTGACTTACAGGAGGCAAAAAATAATGCAGATAAATTGACTGATGACTTAATAAATGCAGCGTATGCTTCTGTAGTTGACTAATAGCTTTAGATTTTTACAAGGATTAGGAGAAAAAGTATTGTTGTTGTAATATATAAATAAATTCCCAACAACTTATGATGAAAATACCACTCAACAATTTTCAGAAATGTTTCTATAGATCCTTCTGTTGTAAAGAACATGATTGAAAATATTCCTAACTGACAACAGCTTCTATTTTAATATCTATACTTTTAATAATTGAAAAAAAAACTGTATAAATAAAAAACAATTTAAATTTGGATATTTAACACTTTAATGTACTATATTTCCACTCTAAATCCAAGCATTTAACCTTTTCATTCTTTTCTTCCCTCTCTCCCTCTCTCTTTTTTAATGAATCAGTACGTAACTATTTTTTCCTTGTATTAATCGATTTTTAAACATTTTATCCCTCTTCCTCTATTTGGTAGATAGCAACACTGAAGTTTAGCAAATAATATTAAAAGAAAACCGAATGCAGATATTATTTTATATCTCTTAGTCAGCGCGAATGAAACTTGATGGTTTGATGATGCCCCTCGCCTTTTTTTTTTTTTTTTCATCTCGTTATTGTATTATTTTTGTCGCTTTAACTAATGTTGTAAAATATTAGAAATTTATATTGTTTACTTACAAAAATTTATGTATTTTTTAAATTACGTATTATTTTAATTTAATCAGGTTAACATATAATTGTTTCAAACAGAAAATTTCTAAAAATTTAAAAGTTATTATTCTTTTATTTTTATCTTTTATTTAACAACTATGTGTCCAAATACTACTTTTGAAATCAGTTTACATTTTTAAATATATATATATATATATATTGGGTGTTTGAATTAATTCGTAGCGTTTTTTTTTTCAACAATTGAGGCTTTATTGTGCAAAAATAATTACAAATACATTATTCAAACTATTGACCATCACTAGCCACTACTTTTCCCCATCTTTCTGGCAGCATACGGATTCCGCGGTGGAAGAACGAATTGTCGTTAGAGGCAATCCAAGAATCGACCCATTTTTTACAATCTTCATAAGAAGTGTTCCTCAGACAGGCCATGGCTCATTGATCGAAACAAGTGATAATCAGATGGAGCAATGTCTGGAGAATACGGCAGGTGAGGTAGGACCTCCCATTTGGTCGTTTCAATGTAGGTTTTGACTGGTTTTGCGACGTGCGAACGAACACGTCTCTAGGTTTCAGTTCGTATGGGACCCAATTTCCCTGCTTTTGGATCATTCTCATGGCTTTCAGGCGTTTGCTGACTGTTGAAAAGTCAACTTTTAATGATTCAGCTAAATCTTGGAGCGTTTGGCATGGATCTTCATCGAGCAATGACTTCAATTCTTCATCTTCAAATTTTTTTCGGCTGCCCAGGTCGTTCCTTGCTTTCCAGCTCAAAATCACCACTTTTAAATCGCGCAAACCATTTCCGACATGTTTGTTCAACTAGTGCATGCTCTCCATAAACTTCCACTAAAATTCAATGACTTTCGGCAGCGCTTTTCTTTATGTTAAAGTAATGAAGTAGAACTCCCCGCAAAAACACTTTATTCGGCACAAAGTTAGACATATTCGATGAACTAAAAAATTATGTTATTTACGCTTCAACCAAATGACATATACTAATAACGATGCTCAATGATAGTAGGTTTACGGGGAATATTAGTCACACTATCTATTGGAAAATGCCACTTGTCACGCCATCTATTAGAAAACGCTACGAATTTTACGAAAACACCCAATAAATAAATAAATAAATATATATATATATATACATACATAAAAAAAAGTAATTTTCAAATAAAAATATTCTAACTTGATCTATCAGAATTCAATTTTTAACATAAATAATATTACAGCAATTAAAGATACTGATTTGTAAAAAAAAAAAAAAAAAAAAAAAAAAAAAAAAAAAAAAAAACAGATTTAATAAATATATTTACCTTTTTTTTTTTTTTTTTTTTTTTTTTTTTTAAATAAAAAAAAGTATATTTTGAAAAAAAAAAAGAGTTTTCTTAATTCAATATTAGGAAATTAATAAAATGATTTTAGACTATGGAAATGTATATTTAATGCGATATCCGATTGGTATCTAGCAAATGTAAATATCAATGATCTTAATTACATATAATATTTTAATAATTAACTACCATAACATAATTTTATTATTTTATACTCGAGATAGTCTTCGAAATGTCTGTAAAACATTTTTTTATTGCTTTTTCATGAATATTGTGTGATTTTCATAATTATTATTATAAAAAATCAAACATTATTAAAAAAATATCCAAGCATTATTAAATTGATAGGCTTACATTTTTTGAAATTGAATTTGATATCGAATAACATTTACGTTTATTAAAATTATTTGGATTATGTTATTTCAAATTGATTTTTACTTACAAGGTCTTTCTAAAATTTGTTCTTGAATAGAAATGACTTTAGGCATATCTCGAGGAATTCTGGTTATATAATTTAGTAAGTAGATTCAGATGTTATAATATCTCATTAACAATTATTTTTACAAAAATATTTCATTCACTCTTTTGATCTTATCAAATATAAATTAGAGTTGAATGTGTAAGATAAAACAGAAATTTAATGAATTATTGATTTTAAAATATTACGTTAAATTTTCCGGGGCACATCAATAATTTTATAAGTAAAATTAATTGATTATTCCAAAAATTTTTATATTAGATTAAAATATAGTTAATTAGTCTTCATAAAATCTCATTCTTCAATTTACGATAAACTATAAAGAAGACCTGCGGCTTGATATCTTCTTTTTTCTTTTTATAAATATGCTTCTAGAAAGTTATTTGATAACAGTTTGTTTTATAATAGTAGTACATAAAGTGTTCGATTTAATTTCAAGTACAAATATTTTCAAAAACTTCTTATGGAAATGTCTGTATTTAGTTAGGTGATTAAAATGATTATAATTAATTTATATAATGCAGCGAAATTTCCTTAATAACAATTATTTATTAGACGTAATTTGTATTGAAATGGAGCATATGGCATGCTGCACAACAAAATAAATCCATGTTTGAATTATATTTACAAATAAATATTATAAATAAATATTGTGAATAAAAATTACGGATAAATATTGTATGTTTCAGACAGTGAAATATTTTAAATCACATTCATGTTAATGCCAAACAATGATAATTCTATATGTAAAAGTCAATTAAAAAAGCATGTCTTTATTTCCCTTTTACATTTTCCTTTACCATAAAAAAATAAAAAATATATAAGCGTAAAATAGATAAATAAACCTTTGGTAGTTGTCATAGTGATATCGCTTGTATTCAATTCAAACACTGAAAAATAAACCAATCACTCATAAATATTATATGTATGTTTATCGTACTTATAAGTCTCACTCTTCCTCTCTCTTTTTCTTTGCGCATGCATTCATTGAACTTCTCATTGTAAAAAACTCCATGACATTTCGAAACTTGAAGGTGTATAATATTAACAATGAAAAGTGATATTGCATTAAAAATTAGTTACAGGTATAAGTCTCTACCATAAAATATATTTTTCCATATTTCATTTAAATTGACTACATTTCATATAAAAAAGCTAAATAAATAATAAAATAAAATAAAATAAAATAACCCTCCTTACCAGAAAATTATTCGAATATTAGTTCCAATACGTTGCCAAAATTTTATCATTAAACATAAATAATTACAGGTATGGAAGATGCAAAAGTTATTCTAGTGCATACGACCTCTAATGCTAAGATAATTTATTAAATAAACTGAAATTTATTTTTTTGCCTTTAACATTTAGAGTAATTTTTTAAAATACTATGTTGTCAACTGCAATCATCTTTTTAACACTTTCAACAAGGTTGCAAAGTGTTAATGACTTCGGTTTGTCTGTCTGTCCGCGCTCTACCTCACGTAAAAATTCATGGAATTTCTTGAAAGTGAATTCACTATCGAATGTTCCCTATTGAAAATGTAGTGAATACATTTACTGGTTTGTGTACAGGGACATCCGGAAGTATCCCAAAGTATTGTGTTCTTTGAGAAGTATTTCCATAAACCATATTTTAATACCTTTACTTTGCACAAATATTAATAAAATTGAAATATATTATTCAAGTCGACTATCGGATGTTAACCATTAAAATTGGAGTAAATACCATCACTGTGGTTTGTATACAAGGACACCTGAATATATTCCAAATCATTGCGTTCTATGAGAGGTATTTCTATAAATCAAATTTTAAGAACTTTACTTTGCACAAATCTTAATAAAATTGAAATATTTTATTCATATGCACAAAAGGATGCTTTCCATAGAATACAGTATGATTAGCATTAGATTTAGAGGGCCACACAAAATTATTCAGTTAAATAAATCGGTATTATTGGAAATTTGTTACAATTCCATTTCCGTTTATATTAATCATTTTATCACTTTCTAAATGTTTTTATCACTTTCCAATAAGATTGAAAGTTGTTAATGACTTCGGCTTGTTGTCTGTCTTTCCGTCTGTCTGTTTGTCTATCTGCGTTCCGACTCTCGTAAATATTCGTGTGAATTCTTGAAATTGCTATATGATATTCAAGATCATTATCGTATGTTCCCTATTGAAAATGGAGTGAATACCTCTACTGGCTTGTGTACAGGGACACCCAAAGTTATTCCAAAGCATTGTATAGTATATCAGGTATTTTTATGAACTACATTTTAATTCCTTTATTTTTCACAAATTTCAATGAAATTGAAATATGTCATTCAAGTTTACTATCGGATATTCCCCATTGAAAATGGAGTAAATACCATCACTGGTTTGTATATATAAGGACACCTGAAAATATTCCAAAGCATTCCTTCTATGGAAGGTGTATTTCTATAAACGAAATTTTAATAATTTTATATTTAACAAATCTTAAGGAAATTAAAAATATGTTATTCATATGCACAAAATTATACTTTTTACAGAATATAGTATGATTAGCATTAGATTTACATGGCCACACTAAAATGTTCATTTACATTAAGGGCTTTTATTGGAAATTTTCTGGAGATGCATTTTCATTTACATTAAACGATTTAACACTTTTAAAATTTTTTTAAGTGTGAATATGATTTCAATTTGTGTAACTATGTCTTCGATTTTCCATTCGTCTATCTGTCTGTCTGAAAATCCCCTGCGTCATCAAATATTTTCAGAATTATATATATATGTATATATATTATTCGAATTCACTATGGAATGTTCCCTATTTTAAATAACATTAATAGGTCCTGTGCAACTGGTTTTTGTACGGAGACCCCCCCCCCCCAACACACACACACACACACACACACACAAAAAAAAAAAAAAAAAAAAAAAAAAAAAGACAATGCATTGCATTTTAGATTAATATAAATAAAAATTTACTTTCATAGAAAATATGAGCTACAGCTATTACCAAGAGCCACGTCTATCAGATAGAAGCAAATTGGTGAAAAAATATGGCATAAAACTCAACCACTAAAATAGGTGATCGTGAAATGTGAACGAACATATGCGAACGAATATCTGTACGTTTGCACTTCTGATTTCAAAATTATTGTGATAGATGCAGACATTTTTATGGTAATATTTCATTTTACAATTCAGATTTTTTTCTCTGAACTACAATGCAATGTATTTCCAGTTAAATAAATAAAGAAAGAAAGAAATGGGAAAGAAAGAAATGGGAAAGAAAGAAAGTAAAACTGTGAAGTGTTCATATAAAATTTGTCGAATATTTTTAGATCTGAACTCGTTATTTTCTGTTATGTATTATTTTTTCTTTTATCTTGTTAATGGCAAACATATGCAAACATTTTGTTTTGGATTTGCCAGATTCAATTTTCACCATTTAACATAATAGTTGCTTTAGTATCAGAAAGGCTCTTTTTAAAATTGGATTAAAAAAAAAAAAAAAAAAAAAAAAAAAAAAAAAACTTGAATTTTTATTTAGAAAAACATTAATAATGCTCTATGAAGTAAAATCGTATTTCCAATAGCCATTAAAAACAACTTACAGCTTCAAATATTAAATAAGCAAAACACAATCCCAATGCATTTTTGTAGAATCTCTGCAAACGTATGTATGTTTCTACAGAAAATCTATAATTATTCAATTTAAACGTTAAGAAAAGCATATTCTAGTTTGAATGCTTGACTTACAATACAAAAATATTCAATTTTTATAATAAAGGAATGCATCTATATATCACAAAAAATCGTATTCTTTAATACTTATTTATCGATAAGCAGTTACAAAAATGCAAAATCATATTGTAAAAAGATGACATCTTGTTATATACAGATAATTTAAAGAAATATTTCTTATTTGCTAGGAAAAAATGCTACTAAAAATTTTAAATAAAATTTTTAACATGTATGTAATATGACCTTCATCTCATGAAATCATAAAATACCTCATTAGGAGTCACAAATTTATCTTATATATACAACTGCTCGGCATGAAAAGTGCTTCTCACACCATTTCAGCATATTCTTATGTAAAATAACCTCCTGAATCTGAATATGATGCCCATTTTGCACTATCATCCACAGTTTTTTAGGAACGGCCCTTATTTTTATCATTTTTCGGTGATTTTATGGCTATAAGTTTGATTTTTAGGAAGAGGGAGGATTATTTCAGCCGCTAAATGTCGTCTGAGAGACTACAGAGCTAGAAATTCTAAAACAGGGATATTTGCGAAAAGGGAAAAACTTTGGGGGGATTAGCCACTGAAATTTTGCATTACATATCTTATATTTTTTTAATCTGTTATTAATGTTATTTTATAGACATTATACTTTTTTGTTTTTAGGTATTAAATTAATTCATGTTCATTATTCAATTCCAATTCATGGTCATAAAATTATCGATCAAGGAAAAAATTTGAGGGAGGGGGTGGAGTTTCTGGAAAATGGTGAGTTATGGACAAAATGGGAGTCATATTGGGATTCAGGAGGTTATTTTATATAAGAATCAGCAAAAATGGTATCAAAACTCTTTTTTTTTTCAGAGCAGTGTAATTAATAAAATTAAATTTCCAAACTGAAATTTACACACACAGTCACACTCAACCAACCATCACTTTATACTAATAATATATTGAATTCATTTTAATTTACACTAATTGAATTTATTTTATAAGTATGTTAAATCAATATTTCACATTTTCTCAGCCTCTGGCGTAGAATTATGAAATATCATAATAGACATTATTCAAAATATGATAATGACTTACTTAATGTAAAAAGGTGAGCAATGATATCTCTATATATAAATGCATATATACATACATGCATTGAATTTTAGATATTTTTAAAGGAAATTTATGAGCACACAATTAAAAGAAATATATATGCATTTTTTTTTTTTTTTTTTTTTTTTTTTTTTTTAGATTAGCATTAATTAAATCGTAATATTCCTTAAAATGATGCTATATTTTTTTTAGAAAATGAGACAAATAAATCAAAATCTTTTTTAATTTGCTAAGAAAATTAAAAATTGCTGTAAAAATTTTATTCCTAATATTGTAAGGTAACATTTATCCCAGCGTAGCGCATAGCCAAGCTTTAATTTCCAACGACCCTCTTTATATAGCATATGCAGGCTAATTATTTAAAAGTACATAAAAAAATCTATGTGAGTTTTTAGCGGTCTATCCTCTCAACTACTCAAAATGAATACCAGTTATTGTTACGTGAAGGTATGCATTCGAGATTACGATGATTTATAACAATAGAATTATCGAGGTTGCGATAAAAGTGATTTTTTTTTTTTTTCAATAGCTACGCACTATTTATTATTATTATTATTATTATTATTACTCGCATCGTAACATTTAAAGGAAAATTCTATAATGGTTGTTATCTCTGCAACGGTAATGAGCACAGAAATTGGAGATAAACAAATCACAGAAAAATTATGAAAATAAAAATTCTAAGTTTAAATTCTTCATTTTGTTATTGAAACATAATCCTTCCAGTAGATATCTTTATTGTCCGTCATGTCCGACCTTCGGAATGACATTACTGTTGCGGTGATACTAAAGGTTTCATGTTTGTTCAAAATTATATAAAATCAATGAAATTTCGTTCGCAACTCCCTTTTAGTTGCTTTTTATATTCCGCTGTACACAATAACTTCCGTGTAATGTTGGTCAGATTTTATCGCTTCTATTGGTTTACAATTGCTTTACTGACCCTGAATTTCTATGCAATTCTTACTCCTCGTGACTTGATACACCAACACGTGTCGTTTGGGCATGACCTTACGAGACAGTCGGTATATAAAGATTGACCTACATACTTACCTTATGTTAGATTGACTTTCATCATTTTTCCAATGTAATACCGTGTTGTGCTCAATATATTCTTGTTTAAAAAATAAATATTGATTATAAATATATAATATAACTGTACATGCAAAAATAAATTTTTAGAAAAAAAAAAAAAAACTATTTAAATATTTGAATAAATTTAAATTATACATTAGAAGCGTTTAATGTACAAAGGTATATTGCAATTCAAATCTAAAATAAATGACATTGAAACAAAATTATACAAATACATAAGGTTATATAAATTTTCATATATATATATATATATATATATATATATATTTGTTATCTGTAATAATAAATTTAAAATAAATATAAAACGCAAAACCTACTTTAAGTGATTTTTTTGTGCCTACATTTACGTATTTTTAAAATATATTCACATAATTTGGCCAATTCAAGATATTTTAATCTAAAATACATAAATCTAAATTGATGTTTACGATATATCAATATATCAAGATTTGTTTCAAAATATCAACATAAAAAAAAGTTATTCATTAATTTTAAATTTCGTTTAAACAAACTCTATTTCAAATAGTGCTTTACACCTCAAATAACGCTTTTATATTTATTTACTAAAATGTATTATTTGAATTCATGTAACTCTGGCTGATGCAAGGAAATATACTTTGTAAAACTAAAAATTCATTTCATATTTTGCATGTAAATGCATTTTTGAAATGTCTGTTTAGTTGAATAAGCTAGTCTTTGTGCATTTATATGTAATAGAATATGACAAACATGTTCAGCTTTGTCGTTGTTTTTTTCATAGAAAATTGTTCAGAAATCATTTCGTTCTTAAAAGAGCTACGATTTTGACTTACTTTATTGAAAGCAAAATCTCAAATCTTAAGAAAAATGTGATTATTTTGTGACTACATAAAGTATATTTTTCAAAGTATTTTCTTAAATAATATAATAATATCATTTAGATACATTTTTCTTTGCATTACGTAAATTACGGACGTCACTTTTACATTTCAAAACTTAAAATATTCTGTATATTTATGAAAAGAAATAGCATGAAAAACATATGTAGGAAAATTGTAGCAGTAATAATAAGTTCTAATTAAAAATAAATAACTATAATATGTTATGCATATTTATTAATATATTCCATCGGAGACTTTTTTTAAAGAATAAATTTTTAATACGAAATTTGAAATATAATAAATAAACTATAAAAATATAAACAATTCGATGTACAGTTCAAATTCAAAATTTAGCTTTTAAATGTTCAATGTTGTATTAATTAGCTTAATATAATTAAGCTATATAAACAAGCTATATAAGCTATATAAGCTATATAAGCAATATAAACACTATCATAAACGAATTTGTTAAATTACAAATTTATTTTCTAAATAATATTCAAACATTTAAAACCACATTGAATTTAAGTAAATATAAGCACACTAAGAATAAATCGAGTAATTTAATTTAGATGGATAAATAATAGATCAAAATAAAAAGAATTTAAATATTATTTAGTTAAATTAAATAATCTGATGTGCCACTCACATGACTTTATCTTACCGTGAAATTTAATACTATAAATGCAGATTGGAGATTAAGAGGTAAGATAACGAGTACTATTATGAGCTCCTATATTAAAACAATTAATATTAAGCTTTGGGACAACTTTATTTGACAAGTAATTCTGTGTAAGGGGGGCTACTGCCCCCACAACCACCCATTTCATTAAAGTACCTACATTTATATAGAATTCAAATCTATTATTGAAACTTATCAGTTTTGATGAAACTTTTTTAGAAACAAATACATTAACTTCAAAATATAACATTTGGATCGCCTGAAATTATTTGTTTTTAATTTACTCTAACAGACACAGACAGAGATCAAACGATAAAATCTTGACTTCGGAATTCATGAAGTCATAAAACTTCTAAATATACAAAAAAAAAAAAAAATTGCGATGAATATTTAGCTTAAAAAAAAAAATATATATAAATAAATAAATAAATAAATGCATTATTTACCACATGGCTATGAGGAATTAATTTCAATTCCTTAACAGCTTTCCTGGACATGGTAAAACATTACAGCAAAGCAATTTCACTAATAATGAAAAAAGAATGTATCAATGATTTAAATGAACTTTTTAATTTAATAACCGATTCGAATTCTATATAAATGTAGGTACAGTAGTGAAACGTTGGATTGAGTGGGGTGGACGCCCCCCCTCATACAGAATTACTTGTAAAATAAAGCTGCCCCGAAGCCTAACTTGAGTGGTTTTAACATAGGTTTTCATACTCTTTATCTTACCCCTTAATCTCCAATCTGTATTTATAGTAATGAAATTCAAGGTAAGCGAAAGTCGTGTGAGTGACACACCAGAATATTTATTGATATTTTAAAGAACTGTTATTAGTTTAACTCTTATTATCTGGAGTTATTTAACTTTCACAGTGTCGTTGCACCTTCTATTGAGTGAAAAAGAAAGTAAACGGAATTATCATTATGCGAGTACTTTATTTTGTTTTTATTTTATTTACTAATTATTTATTTATTTTCGAAAAAAAAAAAAAAAACGAATCGCTAAAATTACTTAAATTTTTACCATATGTAACAAGTAACATAAATCAAGTATTACATCCTCATTTCTGATTTATGAAATATTTATATTAATTAATACATTACGCATACTTGTTTTTATTACTAAGAATTTTAAAAGAATAATTTATTAAACATTTATATATGAATAATAAAAATATAGTTTGCATGTAAAATTAACCAGATTTAAAGCCAATTTTATATTTTAGAAATTCCACGTTTCTTTTCATTTTGAATATTCACTTTTATAATTATGTAATAAATAATAATTTAATAATTAAGTAATAATTAATATACTTACTTCATTGTACTTTATACTTTAATCATAAGTAACAATACTATATCGTTGATTTTAAAATTTAATTTGAAATGTAAATTCCCATTAAGTTTCATATTTTTCAATACATAATTATACACTGTAAAAAATAGGTTTTTAAAAATAAGTATATATTATCTTAAAATAGCCCCGAAACAATATATACTTAAATTTGAAAACTGATATACTCATTTTTTAGTATATTTACATACTCAAAAATGGGTTGACCAATAAGAATCCCAATATCCCCATGTTTCACCTGTCAATGTACTCAAAAATGAGTATATGGGTTTTCAAATTTAAGTATATATTGTTTCGGTGCTATTTTGATACAATATATACTTATTTTTAAGAACTTATTTTTTACAGTGTTGTCATTAACATTCTTTTAATTTATGATATATAGATGTATATTTACAATCAACTTCTATGATTCATTTACAAATGAATACATTAATTATTATTTCAAATATTTTATTTCAGTTAAAACAGTTTTATATTAAACTGTTATATACTATTCTGTCGTAATATTCACTAATATATATATATATATATATATATATATATACATTGTTTTTTCGTTTATTCGTCAAGTGAAACCTGGTGAGTAGATTTGTTTCAGCTACAACTGTCGGTCGATATGCACCAAAATGAAATAAACATAGTTTTTATCATGAAACTTATACGTATCTAAGTTCTGTGTACATATGCATTGCAGAAGTTAAGGTATATAGACTTCAACTTTACAGAGAAAAATTTCAGATGAACAGCGCCAACTTTTTGTTGGTTAATCCCAAAATGTTATCAATAGAAATTTAAGATGAAATCCAGTTAAATATAACATTTCTTTAATTTCATTTATTACTTTGTAAAATACAACGCCCTCAGAATTGTTGTATAAACAGATACATAGACATTCTCTTAAAAGGGTTAATTCCTGTTCCGTATATCTGAAAAAGTGAAACTCCATATAATGAAAGATTCACGAATTAATTACATTTTTATTTTGTTTATACAAGAAAGTAAAAATAATAATATATTTAAATGCGCCATTCTATGATTTAATTTGCTTTATGGGGAGTATGATAAAAATATTTACGGTATCCAAATGTGAAATATCTATAAATCATTGTAAATAAAAATAATATTATCAATCATCGAAAATGTACATTATATATGAAATACTGAAATATAGGTTCGAATATGTATTTATTATTTTTTTTTTTCATGTACTTACAGTTTATACGAAGATTAATGTAAGATTTGAAGTAACTTTTCTTATTAATTACTTGTATGACAAAGATTATGTAATCAATCTAGAAACGTCTTTGATGAATTTAATAACATAGTATATTAGTAAATTGTGCTATCTATACATTCTTTTTTTTCCCCTTGTTTGATTTTTTTTTTTTTTTTTTACAGTCGCCAACAAAATTATTGAAACGTTTGCAATAATTCCTACTTAAAAGATGTGAGACGAATACTGTTTTGTTTAGTAAATATTTGTCGAGCCATGATTTTAATCTTATGCTGTTTATAAAAAAGTATGTTGATAATACAAATTAACGATCAAACTAAATATATATATATATATATATATATGGAAAATGTGAATGTGAATGTGTGCTTCAATAATTATACTGCCGACTATATCTTATGTGCTTTATTAGAGCTAGACAAAATGATAAAACTGCAATATGTTTTGTGGATAATGTTTTTCATTCCAAATTAAACACTAATCTTACATTCAAGTGATTATTTTAAAAGAATTTTACTATCGATTGTTATAGTTTTGCTGTATAAAATTTACACATGCAAGAAAAAAAAAAAATACTGTACGCTGCATTTCCAAAATTTCGTATAATTAACATTTATATAAAATATTTGTTCAAATATATTTCGTAAAATTAATATTTATGTCAAATTTATCTAAAATACTGATTTCGTATTAATTTCCCAAAATTTCATAAAATGCTTTTAAAGCAAACATTACGGATATTTTATTCATTTTGATATTCAAAATTTTCATTACATTAATAATTGTTAATTATTCTATAAAAAGAGCTATAATATATATAAGTATCATGATATGTAATATAAAAAATAATGTTTATATATAAGGATAAATTTACAGACATTTTGCGACAAATAAATAATAAAATAAATAATAAAATACATGTGACGTTCTGAACGTTACTTTGTTTATTAACAAGGTGTTAAAACTGATTTCAATCGTTGAAAAGATCAGTAAATAAGGAAAAATGAAAATTATTATCCAGTTATTAATCAAATAGCAAGAAGTCTCGCTTTTGCCTCCAAGGTAGTAGTATGTGCTTTTCTGCACCTGACGAAGAAAATCCACGTTGTATAGAAACTTTAAGTGTTTACATTAATTTTATGGTATGTAAAATTTTTAAGCTTAAATATGATGCAAAATAATAATAATATTTATGTATCAACAATATGCCATTTTTTTAAATAAGAAATTGTCTAAAATTAAAAGACGATATACTAATTTTTTTTTTTTTTTTTTCGAATTAAAAAAAAAAAAAAAAAAAAAAAAAAAAATTCATACTTTCAATTATTTCGAATAATAAAATATTGTTAATAATAAAATATCATCCAAGTATTTATAATAACTATATTGAAACATTATTATTATTATTATTTAATATTATAATTTAAAAAAAATGACAATGTATATATATATATATATACATATATATATATATATATATATATATATATATATATACATATTATGTCGATGTTAAATGTAAAATGTAAAATGTGCGTATTTTAGGAGTAATAACCTAAAATTAATATATATATATATTCTGATAATTGTATTAGAACTACCCATTATCGCGAGTATTGAACAACACATAATTTGTTTTAGATATAAAAATCAGTAGATAATTATTATAAATTTCGCAAAGATAACTCTTATAGTACATTATCGATTTTCAAAATTTTCTACAAAAGCCTCAGGGGGAAAACTTCGAAATAATAGATAGAATGAATGTATTACATTAAAAAGTTTTCTCATTATTTCAAAGATAATCATTATTTATATAAAAAGGAAGCAATCCTCTTTAAAGGTTAGATATTAGATATTAAGCCTCAAGGTATAATTCTACAAACTATTTTCTGAAAACAGGCTCAGCACTGAAAATTGTTTAATTATATTACCCTGCCTGGTGTGTACTATGCAAAATATACAATATTGAGTTTATAAATATTATTTTTTTTTAAACTATATGTTTTTAATATATATTTGAATCGATTGCATATTGTAAAAACTTTAAACAAACTAAACTTGCTATAAATTATTTTAGTTTTTAATTCACTTAGAATTTACCATACTAAATGTATTAAAGATCACTGAGTATATTTAATGCAAGAAGACAATATAAAAATTTATTTGATATATTATTGTATTTGTTGAAAAAAAAATTATTTATCTCCTTACAGGGCAAAACGCTCTAAAGCGCTCTAAATAGTACTGTCAATTTTAAGGACTTTTTTATTTGACTATCATTAATAATTTTCAGGAGTGATATTTGCTATAGATAATGGACGAGTAAAATATGAAGTGATTAAGCAATCGTTACAAATAAATTTTAATGGTGAATATTAGATAAATAATCTGGTGTGTCACTCACACGACTTTCTCTTACCCTGAAATTTAATACTATAAATACAGGTTGCAGATTAAGAGGTAAGGTAACGAGTACTGTTATGTAAACCTGTGTTAAACAATTTAAATTAGGCTTCAGAAGAGTTTTATATGATAATTAGTTCTGTATGAGGGGGCTACCGCCCCCGGTTCATTAATACACCTACATTTATACAGAATTTAATTCGGTTATTAAAAAATAATTCTGTTTTTTTTTTTTTTTTTTTTTAATAATTTATTAAAATTATTATTTAAAAAAATTATCTTTTATGACAATGCAGACGATTTCCATATTAGAGAAGTAGTATAACACTAAATATAAAAAAAAAAAGTTGAATTTATTCTCAATATTACATTTAAAAAAATTGTTTATGAAAAAAAATTGATAACTTTATTTTAAATTATCGCAGATCGATGGTTCAACCATTCGTTTTAAAGGTATTGGTGAGCTCTTTTGAAAGATACCCATCATGGAAATTTACTCAGGGGAGGCGAGGCTCCTACATACACATTTTTGTCCCCAGTTGACTATCTCTATTACAAAAAATATATATTCGTTTCATTTGGTTTAGTGCAGTTTATAGATGTTAAACTCTAGTTACCTACAATTTCCCCCATAGACGTAAAGTATTTGAATAATTTTAAGTGTCCATGTACACGAACCATTTGCTTCATCCCAACGAAAAGCTTATTGTAGCATCCCTATATGATACACATTTAGAATACCGAGCATGGAATTTCTGCTACTATTTGTTCGATAACAGACACACAGACACACAGACACACAGACCATTTGCTAAAAACATGATTTTCGTATTCAGGGACCTCAAAGCATGTAAATACAACAAAAACTCACGCTCAAAAACTTGACCCTAAAACAATGCTTTCTCGAACCTATGGGTAAGAGAAAGTAAAGGACTATATTTGGAAACACAAATAGGACCGGCAAAGAGTTAAAATTCTATTATTATAATTATGCTTTTCGGATTTTAATGCAGTTACTTTTGAGAAATATACTTAATTGTTTTAAATAATATTTTTTATGTGCCAAATTATCTGTTGTCATCATAATATATGCAAAAAAAAAATGTAAATTGATTATGGTTATTTTTGAAAGATTATCTGAAACGCTGTATAAAAATACTGTAGTGAGATTTTCAAATCAACCTACAGTACAATTTGTCTTCTAAAAGAAAAAAAAAAAATCTTAAAACTCGTAAAATGTACTTATAATTTTCTAGTTAAATCTTTTACTTATTTTATTTCAAATATAAAAGTGATGAAATTATTATTTATTTTTTTAATCATATTCGAATTTTGTAATACAAGTTATTTCTTATTTTTCAGGATTTAATTATCGAATTAAATTTTCGTGACAAGTTCAGAATTTATTAAACTAATAAAAATATTATGTTGCACTTAATGATATTTTATGTTTTTTTACTAAATGTGAATATGTAATTAATGTATAACTAGACATTTTTATATAAATATTTTTATATTTTAAACTGCATCTTTAATTATTCCACTGGCTTATTCTGTTTCGCTAGTCTGTATATTTGAAGATATATATATATATATATATATATTACTGCATTTTAAATCTCTTCATACAACACTATTTTCCAGTTACAAAGGTTTTATCGAATTTAAGAACAAAAAAATCAAAAATTTCAAAATAGGGCTTCGAGGTGCAACATTAGAGGTCAAAACTGGCCTCACTGGAAAATATTATATTATTTCCAAGAAGGTTTTTATATTTATCAGTAGTTAACAAATCGACTGACAATATGAGACTGAAAATTATAAATTGCTTGTATAAGCAGCGATATAAAAGGAAATAATAAATAATTAAATTTACTCTATAAATTGCAAAAGAGAATAAAAGCTACGAATGTAGGAGACATTTGTCGTAGAATTGTAAATATGTGTAATAAAAAATATCGAATTCCTTTATTGTTTCTTATTGCTCATCTTAAAAGCACTATTTCACATACTTGAGGCGGCCCACCAGCGGCCGAGCAGTTCTGCGCTAAAAGCTGGTAGACGAGAGGTGCCGGGTTCGATCCCTAGTCACGCTCTTCGGCCCAGTCGTTCAGAGTTTTCTGTGGTTTTCTCCGAAATTTGCGGATATACGGACTAGGATTCTTTAGAAAGACCCCCCCCCTCCCCCACGGAAGGCATTCTCCCTCAGACTTAGGACCCTAGTGCAGTCAATCGACCTTACTCCCAAACACCAAACAGACATACTATGTCTGCTTTTTCTTCGTTAATTTATTTTTCCTATTTGGAGTTCTTGAGCTTTTTATACATTTTTAAAATAAGAAAAATCATTCTTATAATCATTTATTTGTATTAGCCTTCCATGTCAGATGTTTAAAATTTGCCTACACAAAATTCGTCCGCTCGTTGGTGTATATATATATTATTTTGTCGAATAATTTTATTTACCCCGTAATTAAATAATTTCAGAGAGAAGGTTTCGAATTACCCTCATAATACCTCTGTATTCTTTCATAAAAGAAAAAAAGATTTTTTCTTTTTTTCTTTTTTTCTCTACATTTATTTAATGATGAAGTAAATTAAATCATATTATTTATCTCAAAGATATTATCACCCAAATAACCTATAATGATCATATATGATATAAAATTACCACGCATATAAATATATACATACATACAATATGGCTTTGCCCATTTCGCTGGTCACTATACTTAAATGAATATTTTTTTATAATAATGAGTTTCTTTATTATTATTATTATTATTATTATTATTATTATCATTATTCCTCTCAAATTTTTAAATTCTATAATTATTAACAAGTTTCGAAAATATGAAAAATTCCTCGTTTTCTAAAAAGAAACTGTTTTTGAAATAATTCATTTGAGAAGTTCAACAATAAAATGATAAAGCCATAAAAAGAAAAAAAAAAATGAAAATAGTTATGTAGAAAAGTCTTTACTATGTAGACGAATAAAATATTTGTTTGTAAAAAGCAAAAACCTTCTGACATTATATAATAATTTGGAGATGAAATACTAATTCTTACTCCTTACTTTAACGCTAGTAAATAAAAGCTACGCATATTCATAGCAATGCGTGGAAGTTTTCTTTATGAAAATGCACGTTTCCCATTGAAAGATTTCTAAAGAATGACGTTATTTTCAAAGACGACAGTACTTCATTTGAGAGATTTCCTGAAAATGACGCCATTCTAACATGTTATAAAAGTCATTTTAATTTTAACTATATTAATATACTACGTCATTTTTACGTAATCTCTGTAAAATGTTTAAATTATGTGCATGATATTTTACGAAAGCGTTTCATTTAAACATTTTCTCAATCACTTCACAAATTTCACGTTTTAAATTTTTCAATCCTCTACTTGGAGAGATTATATACAACTATAGAAGCTTACAAATAAAAATTGAAGTTTGTAGCAGAATTTTCACTATAGAAAATATAAGAAATATGATTTTTGAGTGGATATTTCCTCACTCACTCCCATTGCACATGGGTTAGAAATGCCAAATTGCTCCAGTATTTCAAACCCATTAACATGCAGTAATAGCCTTATGTTTGGTCAAAATCGGTTTAGTGAATTACGAGAAGAGTTAAGACATACATATCCATAAACTTAGAATGATTGTCATTTATATTAAAATATACCGGATGTCCCACAAGACTGTACATATGTTGAAAATTAATAAAAATTGAAGGAACTAATAGAATTGAACGCCGAAAATACGTAATGATAATTATCGAAGTCTGAGTCCTATTGTTTTTTATTTTGTCTGCCGCTTGCACATACATGAAGTTTAAATTTCACTTCTGATTTGGTGGATAGTGTGTTGTTGACGAAAATGTTTTCGCCCAGATAAGAACCTCCGATTGAAGTTGCAATTAGCGCTGTTGTAACTCGCTTAAAAACTGCAATTTGTAGTGATGGCGGAGACACAAAATAGGACTTATACGTCTGTAAACATTTTCCTGCTGATAAATAAAGTTCTTCATGGAAATGTGAGATTTTCTCATGTACAGCGGTCTCTATTGACAAAAGATTTAACTATTACTTTTCTCTTTACAAAAAAAAAAAAAAAAAAAAAAAAAATCTTCTCGAGAATAACTTTTTCGCAAACAGCGTTCAATTCTACCAATTCCTTCAATTTTTTATGAATTTTTAAAATGTCTACGGATTTATGGGACATCCGGAATTTATAAATGTCAAATTGCCTCAGTATTTCCTCCCCATAAATAAGCAGTAACAGTCTTATGTTTGGAAATAGGTTCAGTGAATTGAGAGATGTAAGACACACATATCCACAGAAATACATACAATGACTTTTATTTATATTAATATATATATATATATATATATGTACATATTCTTCGACCACATTTAATGAAGATATGGAAGCATCTGCGCAAGTGCTAACTCAACGAGTCCAATGCTAAAATAGGGGTGACAGTCATCTGACTCAGAGAAAATGAGCAATGACACAGAAAGCGGAATTACTGGATGTTTTTCAAATTTCAAACTGTCGTTCAAGCTGGCATCCCTCCAATATTTTGGACGCGTCCTCACTCCTAGTTTTAGGATATGTGGCTGCACTGTATATATAATTTTCTTTTCTTTTCTTTTTACTTTCGGAACTTACGTATGTAAGGAAAGTATTGTAAACATGTCAAAAAACCGTCTTTGAAATTTTGGTGTTTCTACACGTTTTGAAATACCCTGAGTTCATTTTTGCTATTTTTACGGTGATGTATGCATGCGTGTGTGTGTATATATGTGTGCGTATGTAGGTATGTGAGTGAACACCATAGCGCCTAAATGCTTTGCTGAAAAAAGCTGAAATTTAATACCTATATTGTATATTACCATAGCACGAATCCATATTTATTTTAGTGAATCTAGCACTTATAGTTTTTTTTTTTTTTTTTTTTTTTTTACAGGAACACAAATAATTTTATTTTTATCGTTATGGCCTATGGGGCCAAAGTTTTCAAAGTACGAACGATAGAGTCTAAACTCCTCATTCGTCTGAAATAAAAAAATTATACACTCGTTATAAATTATTATCGCACGAAGTATATAGAATTTGACGAATCTAGCTTTTATAGTTTTTTTTTTTTTTTTTTTTTACAGGGACACAAAGAAAAATTCTTTATCATCATGGACCATGACCCCAAATATTTTAAAGTGCGATAGCGTTTGAACGCCTTATTAGAAGGAGCTGAAATTTTATACACATGTTATAGATTCTCGTCGCACTAAATATACAGATTTTGGTGAATCCAGCCCTTATAAATTTTTACAGCGATGCAACGAGAATTTCTACATCATTATGATCTATGGGCTCAAATTATATGAAATGCAATAACAATAAATTAAACAATGAGGAAAAATACTCAAACCCAATTATATTTTTCATTTTTGCTTATTTAACTACTTGTTTTACTTCACTTTTTTTACACAGCCTTTCATTACATAATGTTCGGAATGTCGATTGGAGTGACTCCAGATTTTGTACATTACACAACAGTAATTTTACTCCTTTATCCAATTTTACTCCTTTTACAGATAAATTACAGAATAAATTATAACACGAATTTAATTCAAGTGGTTATCATCCAAATAACTACGGTTGTAACCATTTCCAGAATAATTAAATAAGAATGAGGATGCGTAAAATTGGCCATTATTAAGGTACATTAAACTTTAGAATTCGCACTGTTCAACGAGGCATTATTTTGAATAACCCATTCCACGTATGAGCATACAACCAGTAAGACTGCCGGAAATTCCGAAATAACTATTATTTTTCACCCCTTTTGTTTATTCTTTTTAATATAATTCTCACTATCACTATGTTATAGTCAATATATTATTAATGTAATTATTAATTTACCTTACCCATATATATATATGGTTGAGAAAGTATTGTTTTTGGTTCAAATTTTCGAAATTGAGTTTTTGTTATATTTACACGTTTTGAGGTCCCCTGAATTCAAAAAACATGTTTTTGCGGTTGGTCTGTGTGCCTACCTTTGTGTGTGTGTGTGTGCATTTGTCTGTTATCATTATATCTCAAGAACAAATTATAGCAGAAAGTCCAAACTTGGTATTTTAAATGTGTATTATATAGAGATGGTATAGTAAAGTTTTTGTTGAGATCAAGTAAATGGCTCATGTACAGGGACATCGAAGATAAGGTAAATGCATTATGTATATGGGGAAATTTCTGTTAAGTACATTGCAATATTTATAGGATGTCTTAAGCAAAACGGAATGAAGAAAATTTATTATATTCATAAAAGCATGTTTTGTGTAGATTGTGGTATGGAAATCATTCATCATTCATTCAAAGAGCTACCTAAAGTATTTGGATATATTGTGGCTATTCTTAGAAATTGTAGGAATCGTAATTCATTTTATGTTAGATGTTTTTCAAGTTAGACTAATTTTAAATACACAATAATGTTTATAGTGCATATTGATTATAGACAATATAGAGGGGCTACCCAGAATTAAGCAAAACTTTCTTTTCTATTGAATGTAATTGATGGAAGTCCTTTGTATATTTCCATATGTCGACGAATATTGCAAAATTAATTTTTCATACCCATACTGTAAACAAAGTATTTTTTGAAGTTCTATTTTCAACTCTGTTTTTTTTTTTTGTACTTTATCACGTTTTGAGGTGCCTTTATTAAGAAAATCCAATTTTTAACAGTTGATCAGTATGTAAACCTGTTATCAGCATAACTTAAAAACAAATAACTGAAGGAAATTCAAATTCGGCATTTTGAATTTCGTATTAATTTGAGACTTAAAAAAATTATCAAACCAGGCAAGGTTGGAGGCAAATTCAGAACAGCATCGTTTCTTTTTTTTTTTTTTTAATAATTGTATGCAGGGGTTGTAAGAGGCGGTAGCCCACTCACACAGAATTTCATGTCAAATAAAACTGAACCTAAACCTATTTTAGATTATTTTAAAAGTACATTCAACTTTATTATCTTACTATTTTGATCTTAAGACTTTATATACCATCTATCAATTTAAAATTAATATGCAGGGTACGAGAAAGTTGAGTGAGTGACACACCATATTTTTTTCCCCTTTTGCATATTAATTAAATAAAATTATTTATTTATTAAGTGTAGACAAGAAAATTATAAAATAAATTTCTATAAAGATGAATGATGATAATTACAAATATTTTGTTAAATTGTTGCATTGAAATATATTTTCTTGATTGTAAAATATTTTATTTTGAGTGAAATATTATTCTTATATAAATTTAAACGAATATCTATCCTATTTCTCTTTAAAATAACACTTTTTTTTGTATAATTAATATCATTTAAAAAACTCATTTAATAAATGATCCCTTTAAATTAACTCATTTAATTTCATATAAATATTTGTGTAACAATAAACATTCTTTTTTTATTTATAATATTTTATTAGACTTAATAAAAATTAATTTATCTCAGTTTTATTTTCGTGTCACTTGAAAATTAACTTTACAAAAATATTTTCTAAGCATAAAACTAAATTTTTGTTTCCGTCTTGTATTTTTTATATTACTCCCAACCTATTTTCATAGAAAATATTCCACGGTAAATATATATATATATATATATATATATATATATATATATATTATTATTATTATTATTATTATTATTATTATTGCGTCTTTTTAAATTTGAAAATTAGTACGAGTATTCTAAAAAAAATATGAAAATTATCTAAATAATTACCGTGCTTTATCTTTATATTTTGGCTTTTAACTATTACCACCGCACTTTAGAATGTAGAAAAAGAGGGGAAAAGAAGCTAAAAAACCCATAGAAATAGCACGGGACGAAAACCAAAAACACTCACAATGCCAAGTATGTTAAGAAAAAAAAAAAAAAAAGGCTCACACCGGAAGTAATAAAAGGGGAAAATTAACTAGAAAAAGACATCGAAGAGCGGGAACGAGCGGGCTGGGTCGTTAAATATAACGTCCAGGGGATCTAGAACGAACTTATCGAAATGCTGTCGTTATCGGAATTTCTCCGATGTTACATCATATTCCGATAGCCTTTCTTATTTCGCTAGAATGAACTTATCGAATCGCTTTCATTATCGGAATTGCCTGGCGGAATCGTTTTCTTAAATTTCGACAGGTCTTTCCCGGGTGGAATCGGCGTGAGATAAACAATTCACGGTTCCAATGGCGTCCATCTTGGCATTAGGTGTTATTCAAGAAAATGAAAAATCATGTCAATATTTAAAGTTATTGAAAATTAATTGAATATAATAAGAATTACAATAAATACCCATATATATATATTTTTTTGTAATTAAAATTCTTATTAATCATGTATAATATTAATAGCATATCTATTAAGAATAACAAGTATTAATATTTAAAATTATTAAAAATTAATTAGTTTAAGGAAAACTGCAATTATATATATATATAAACTAAAAATCTCATTTAAAGTATGTCTATGAATGATGTAAGTCCCAGTATATAAAACATTAATAAAGCTTAAAGGAAATTACGATAAATATTTATTTTCTTTTTTAAATTTTATTATAATTGAATTAAGTAAGTTTGAGACACAGCACGTCAATTCTACATTCACTTGCAAAACTTCATTTGTAGCTATATAATAGAATCTAATAAGAATCTCTCATTTCTTAGAGAGGGAAAAGTAAGTGAATATATAATTTTTTTAATTTAATATTGATTTTTACAATCTAAATTAGGCATATTATGTAAATTCACTTACAAAATGAAAATTGATTTTAAGACGGTTTAACTTTTTCTTACTTTGACGGAAGATAATTTTTTACTATGCTTAAAGATTTAAAATTACACAGCATATTTTATTGTATATTGTAAATTCTAAAAGAAATTCTAGAAACAGTACATACAAACATGCAAAAAAAAAAAAAAAAAAAAAAAAAAAAAAAAATACTATTAGGTTTACTTTAACACATGTAAATACAATAAATCAATTATAATAATATATGTACACAAAAATTTTAATTAAGGAAATTTAAACAAAAATATTAATATTTGTGTACATATGAAATAAACAAGCATTACCGTAATTATAAAGTTAATACAGATTGGACAATATATATATATATGTGTGGTTTCCAGTGGGTTGTGGGCGTTTGAGAACAATTAAATACTAATTATATTACTTACTAATTACTTAAAATTTAATAATGAAAGTTAAAATATATTACAATATTTACATATTAAAATTGCTTATCAAAAGTTGTTTTAATAGTACGTCGAATTATTCATATCTCGTCACATAGATAAATCAGAACGTGAAAACCGAAGTTTTTATAAACAAGCCTTGCACCCATCTCGTGTGCAGCTTCGTCAAACTTTCCGTCGAAACTCGCAAAACAAAGTTATCAAATACAAGCATTGCATCCGTCAAGTATACAAGCTCCGTCGAAACTGAATCTCATTCCTCCAACACTCTTAGCAGCAGCCTGTTCAGGAAGTAGTGTCATTCACGTCATAAGCACGCACTTCCTTTAATATTCTGAGTACGGGAAACAAAAACTAAACTATGTAGCCTTGGATTCAGCAGTAGCGGCAAACAAGGTTAGGGGAAAAGAAGAACTTGCTACTACAGGATCGGCCGTCCTGCATCCGGCTGGTCCTCCAGGCGGTCACACTGAAAAATACAAAAAAAAAAAAAAAAAAAAAAAGCAACACAAAATAATAACATACTTATTTACAGTTTTTTTTTTTTTTTTTTTACAAATCTTCAAATTTTTTGCTCTTCAGCTAAGTGATTCTATGTCTGAGGATCTTAGCTTGAGTAGATGTGCAATGGGAGCCTTCATGGCATCCATTTCTAACTTTCTCATCAATATCATCATTTTTATTTTTTACTGTTGCATAGTCACAGGAAAAAGTCAATTTTGGGTTTACGGCAACTTGGTTGCCTATGGTAACCGTGTTTGGTGGTTGTCTAGTCAACTTGCATTTTGTTTTATTTTTCTTTTTAACTCTAGGAAATTGTTTATTGATATGTGTACTCAAATCTTTATTTTGGGGTTGGAGTTATTTTGGGACTGGAACTCGAGACCCTCTAATCGATCATTTTCAGTTTTAATGCCTTTTAAGGCTTCTCTTGTATCATGTTCAGTCGAAAAGTCTATAATGGCAGTCTTATATGTAGGGAAAACTTCTAATTTTATTTGCACGGCTTTGGGAAATAATGTAGCTATTTCGCTAATTGTAGTCGTCAAAGGAAGTGATGGAATGAACATTTTTCTCAGATCTATACCGTCAGTCTCTTCTTTTGGGAAATTCTGCCTTTTACACTCAGTGGAATCTATTGTCAATGGCTTTTTTCTTGATTTCTTTCTTTTAAGGAGTTTGGAATTACCGTCAACCTTTTCTTTTAATTCTTTCAACTCTTCGGCTAACTGTGAAATTTTTCTAAGTAGGACTTGTTTCTCGTCTTTCTTCAAATAAGTGTTTTCTGGATTTGGCGACTTCATTTGGGAAACATTTGTCTGACTTCGTCCCTTTCGGCGCGGCTCCTCCTCTTCCTCACTATCATCATCTATCTGGAAAATGCTCGTCTCATTTTGTTTCTGTCGTCGAGGCTTCTCTTCTTCATCACTGTCATCATTTACACTATTATCGTCCTTCAAAAGCATCTTATCGTCATCACTCTCGTCGTTTTCGTCTTCATCGTCATTTTCACTTACGGCTTTTTCGGAAGATTCTAATGATTTTTTTGACAGCATAATTGGTTGAGGGGTTACATTTTCACACTTTTTAGCTCTATTCACTGTTTTATTTATTGCTGGGGATTTTTCAAAAATTTTGTTCTCAAAGTTAATAGGGGCATCAATAACAACATTCGATTTAATTTCACTTTGATATGTATTTACTGGAAGTACTGTTACTAAATTTACCTCGAGAGAATTAGACTTATTTTTCACTAAGATACCTTTTTAATTAATTGTTGTTTCACCCAGCATTAATACATTCATACCGATTATTATATCATAGGGTATTGCATCATTTTCTACAACATAAATATCAGTTTCACATTGCAATTCATCAATTTTAAGATTCACTTTAAATGAGCCTAACGGCTTTATTGAACTTTTCCCGATCCCCTTTAAAGTAGTACTCATAGTATTTAATCTATTAACATACAAATTTTCAAAAGCATTTTTACGCAACAATGTATCTTCACTTTCTGTGACTATTATACCTATGAAATTTATATCATTTACTTGTATAATTTTACTCATATTTTGATTTACACCAATATACAATGCCTCAACTTCTTGTTTCGAACCTGGGCACTCCGAACTTTTATGCCCGAATTGCTTACATGAGAAACACTTAAAACCTTTAGCTTTGTGGGGGCAGTCCCTAGACACATGGTTTTTATCACCACAATTGTAGCATATTTTATTAACTTCATTTCTAGGACTAAATTTTTCATGTACATTATGTTTGATGGGTTTCAATTTTGTACTGTATTCTACTTTTTCAACTCTATCAAATTTAAATTTATTTTTTTCGTTGTCTCTTTTATACATTTCATATAATTTTATTTTTTCTTTGAATTCACGAATATTTTTGGCACCATATAAAATTAGTTTATTTTCACTTTTATAATTTATTCCTTGGATCACGTAATGCATTAACGCGGCATCTTCAATGTGCCCGTTTTTTGACAATTCACGCATTTTAAAATAATATTTCGTAACTGATTCATTAGTTTTCATTTTCTTTTTACTCAGCATTTCGTGTAAAGAGGCGGAATTTACCTCGATTTTAAACTTATTAATTAGTGCATTTTTTAGTTTTTTATAAGTTAATAGTCCTTTTTCGGACTTAATAAAGAGAAGAGCGTTTCCGCTCAACGATCTCATACAGAAAACAATTTTTTGTAACTCACTTAAATTAAACATTATTGACAATTCTTCAAATTCTGAAAAAAATTCAATAATATTTTCATGCGGTTCGCCGCTAAATTTAGACATGGAATTTTCAAAATCATTGAAAGAAACAGTTGCACCAAGTGATCCATTATTACAATTTCCATTTTTTTAAATTTTGCCATCATCATAATTACAATTATTTTCATAGCACTTATTATCACCTACATGGCATTGCACAGAGGAGTCAATTTTTTCGACGTTATTATCACTACTTTCGTTTTCAGAATCATCATCTTCCGATTCATTTTCGGAGTTTTCTTCTTTAACTAATTCGATATCATTTAATTTTAATAATAACCTGTCACGAATTTCTTCTTTCGTGCCGGTAAATGAAACACTTAATAGATTACTTATAATAATTAATTCATTCAACGAAAAATTTTCGTCGATGAATTTTTGCTTTTTTATATAATTTTCATCATCTACGGCAAAATTAAATCCTATAAATTTTATTATTCTGCATCGGTTTTTTCTGTCACCTACATCATTGAATAAAAAGCGATGCAGAATTTTAATTGTACTATAGCTCTCAGACCTCAGTGCAGCGCCAATTTTGGGTATATCCCATAAAGAAACCATTGTATAACAAGATAAAATGCACGTACCTTTGTAGAGCAGAAACAGCTGTTGTTCTGAATTTCTATTTAAATTTTCCTTCGGTCGATTCGTCGTTTTTTAATCCTTGAGTACTTTGAAGAACATATCACGCTTTGTCACTCCTTTATCCACATAGTCGAATGTCACACCATAAATAAAAACTTTATAATTCACCACTTATCACAGTTTAGCTGTTCAGCAACAGTTTTTTTTTAAATAGATAAATAGTTCAGTTCATAAAAAGTTTATTTTAATTAAAGTTTGTAGTTCATCAATTTATATTTTATCAGTCCAGGTGCATCATCATTTTTAAGAATACCGTTCGCAAAAAGTTTTTTTTTAAAAAAAAGTTCACATTTACTCACGGGAATTTCAATTCGAAGTAGATCTCACGATTCATCAAAATTCACGATCAATCCTTTATCGCGTTCAATCCGAAGTCCAAGTTAAACTAAAATTCACGATTTATTCTTAATCCCACATTCTTTATCCCACTTCTGATGTGGTTTCCAGTGGGTTGTGGGCGTTTGAGAACAATTAAATACTAATTATATTATTTACTAATTACTTAAAATTTAATAATGAAAGTTAAAATATATTACAATATTTACATAAATGCTAATGAGCATTAAAATTGCTTATCAAAAGTTATTTTAATAGTACGTCGAATTATTCATATATCGTCACATAGATAAATCAGAACGTGAAAACCGAAGTTTTTATAAACAAGCCTTGCACCCATATCGTGTGCAGCTTCGTCAAACTTTCCGCCGAAACTCGAAAAACAAAGTTATCAAATACAAGCATTGCATCCGTCAAGTATACAAGCTCCGTCGAAACTGAATCTCATTCCTCCAACGCTCTTAGCAGCCTGTTCCGGAAGTAGTGTCATTCACGTCATAAGCACGCACTTCTTTTAATATTCTGAGTACGGGAAACAAAAACTAAACTATGTAGCCTTGGATTCAGCAGTAGCGGCAAGCAAGGTTAGGGGAAAAGAAGAACTTGCTACTACATATATATTACCTGTATTACATCCAAAGCTCTTATATCCATAGTAATTCGTCGTTCACTAAATAATAAATGCTAGCAGATAACACTTCAAGGCAGAAAATCATTTACATTTATTGCCTTAAAATGCTAGCAACTGGCAAAAGGTGAAGTTCGGTAATAACATGGGTTTGATATATAGAAAATACATACGGTATTTACAAAAAAATAAATGGGGATAAATACTCTTTTCTTATTAAATAAAACTAAAACACGAATTCACAACCACCCAAGCAGAGGCAGCCATCTTTGTTTATCTAAAAAATCCAAATGAAATCTCCTGGCAAGGAGGAAATTACCCTTGTCTGTGATTGGTCAATTTAATCCGTTTTCGAAAACAGCCCTTTCTCTCTGGGAGAAGTTTTGACTCACATTAGGGTATAAAACGCGTATCGGGATGATTTCAAGTGAAAACTGACGTTTCCGATAGTGACGTTTCCGCGTCGAGTTCTTTCCGATGGGTTCGTTCTAGACCCCCAGGGTTAATAAGACTCGCCTAGTATGTGTCTCGGCGGTGGTGGCGGTGGGTGGGCGGGAACCACCGCACTTTAGAATGTAGGAAAAGAGGGGAAAAAAAAGCTAAAAACACCATAGAAATAGCATGGGAAGAAAACCAAAAAAACTCACAATGTCAAGTGTGTTTATTAAATTAATATTAAATTTAATTAATTTTCTTTAATTAAAAACAGAAATTCTAAAAGTTATAAATAAAAATTTTAGATTAAAGTTGAAACATTATTTTAAAATAAGATTTAAAAAGTCAAACTAAAGTTAGTTTTCGTTGATTTTGGCAGCATGTTCTCATGGTATAGAAAAATTATTTCTATAAATATATTAAAATATAAAACATCTTTGTAAATTATATTTGAGTGCTTTCATAATGAATCGCATAACTTTGTTAGATTTATTCATGTCTGACATTTGTTTAAACATACTCAAGTGAAAGTTTCTGTAACACACATTAACAAATTGAAACTTCTAAGCAAAATTTTTAATCAAAGACAAGCCAATATAAATATTTAAAATGTTTATAAAGTGATTGCAAGAACATTATTTGATCAAACATGAGAAACATTTATAAATTTAAGATATGCACAAAGTGATATGTTTAACAAAATAGTTTTCAAAACCTTGTTTGTCTAAGATCTGTATCTTTCTTAAGAAAGTTTATGTAGTTTTAAAGGCATTAAATTTTTTATCTTTCTTTAATATTAGATGTTACTAATTATATTTTAAGCTCACATAAAATAAAGCTAGAAGGGATATGGTTGCAGTCAGAAAAAGTGCGCACATAGAGGATGCGTGGAAATAAGTAGAATGCGTGCGCAGCGATTCTGGAAAGTTAGAAAAAAGGAATAGCGTAGTTCCTATATATATATATATATATATATATATAAATGAATGTGCATAATTTCGAGAGTTTGAAATGAAACGTGGTTGTTTACTGCTTTTTCAAGTAAATACTTGAATTTTCATGAATCCTCTTAAAATTTTCTTTACGATTTTAGAATGGCAGTAGTATAAAATATTTTTGAATTAAATTTCTCATAAGCTACCAACCTACACTAACGATATAAGGATCAACGGTTCTCTCTAGATGCGAATAATATTTGTATGAAGGGTTGCGCAGTCTCTCCTTACGAATTGGGGAATCTGCTGCGTAGGAGAGGTTGAGCCTCCCATTAGTTTCCGTGCTAAAAGAGACTACGAAACTTATTGGTAATAACAAGTAAATGAGTATAAGAGCATTGAATGTTTGGAATTGTACTAGGAGTCGACTTCAGCAAATGGCTGGACTGAATAAAATGTGTTACTGGTCGCTGGTGGTTTCACGTAAGCTTACAACAGTACGTGCTTCGATTGTGGGCAACGGCATCTTAAGTATGCAAACAAGATAACACTGAAACTGAAAAGGAAAAGAGAGTAATTTTAGTTAAACGTGTTATTTAGTAGTTTCATCTGCGCTTTTTTCTCATTCTTTTACAACTTTTCTTTATTTTATTTTTATTTTTTTCAAAATTCTTTATTTCCATTATTTTTTAACTATTAAATAGACTAATAAAAAAAAAAAACTTATAACAATTTTATTTAATTTCATTTAATATTGTTAACAATTTATTTGTAATTATTAATAATAACACCCCCCCTCCTTGTTCGAAAACACAACAACCTTGTAAGGAGAGATTACGAAAAATAGTTCACTTGGTTTTATTAAAGCTGTTATACGAAATAGAAGCATAATAACAAAACAGTAAAGGAAATGCATAAAAGCATGTTAATTAAAAAATATCCATTGGTAGTTTACTAAAACATTAATCTTTCGATATTTTTATGTAATTATTATTAAGAATATGTAATTATTATTAATAATTATGTAATTATGTAATTATGTTTTATGTAATTATTATTAATAATAAGATAAGCAACTATCAGTTACATAAATTAATAGTGGTTGAAATTCTATTAAAATTAATTTACTTTGTAGTAATGTTAACGTAATTCACGTTAATTTAAAAAGAAAACTATTGAGAAATCAGTATTTTTTGTTTTCATTAGTATTTATGAATTCCATAAAATTTATATGAGTACTTTTATGTGTGCAGAAAGTAAAACTTTTGAGATGTCAATAAATGTGGAAGTAAATACTAAGAATTTTAAATTTTTAGAAAAGTTGTTTCTTATTCAATGCAGAGTAAATAATAAAATACTAACTAGATATTTTCTTTTCAACGCAACAAGAATTTTGATTACTTATTCATGCAGAAAATCCTTTGAAAGTCAAACATGCACCATGAAAATACCTTCGTCCTAAAAATTATTCGTTTGTTTATTTGATCTTGAGATTATATATTGTGTGCTATTTGTGAAAATTTGGAGGTGAATATTGGTTTTAGAATATATTATTAAATTTTAGCTGGTTATATTTTATTTTTGCTTACTTTGAATCTCAGAACAAATTAGATTACATACTTAGCCTCAAATACACGCAAATACAATACAGGATAATTTCAAAGGCTTTAAATATTATATGTACATTTTTAGAACTTCCTAAAATTATTTATTTTACATACATATCCTAAATAGTAATATTTTAATGCAAATGAAAGTGTTCTTATGTAATTAATGTTAACTGTAATTTAAGTATCTTTCAGCTTTAAGTGTAATTTAAAAAAAAAGTCTCAATCCAGGTAAAACTAATTTACTTTATCGTAATGTTAATTTAACTCGTGCTCCTTTAATCAGAAAATTATTTAAAAATCGGTATTTTTGTTTTCAGCATTAATTATTTACACCGTTAAATTTAAATAAATACTTTTATGTGTATAGAAAGTGAACCTTTTGGGATATCAATGTTTATGAAAGTGAATTTCAAGAATTTTAAAATTTTCTGAAAAGTGTTTTCGAAAATTCAATTAAGAACAAATAATAAAATAATATCTAGTTATTACCTTTTCAAAGAAACAATAATTTTGATTACATATTCGCATTCATGTAGCAAAAAAAGAATTATAAATTTTGACATACTTATTATTATTTTTTTTATTGTCATTTTATAACATTTTTTTTTTTAGTTCCCCATCATACTAAAGGTATGGGGAACTTAGGTAATCGCGAAAATTTTCGACCTCCGTTTTTTGACTTTTTTACACGTTTTCAGGTGTGAGGAATCCGAAAATGACAAAATTTCTATGGTGTCTGTCTATAGGGTGTCTGTTAGTGTGTTAGTGTGTTAGTCCGTTTTATGTTAGTCCGTTAGTTTATTAGTCTGTTTACACGATATCTCACGAACAAATGATCGCAGAGAGGTCAGATCTGTTTTAAAATATTACTTTCGATACTAGCAAGAACCCTATTCATTTGCAACATTCGAATTAAAGAACTTCGTAAGTTATTAGAAATTTACGATTTTCTTAACATGGGAGAATAGGACAAAAATTCACTTAAACGTGCATTAAATGGAAACTTTTTACTGTAAAAATATCAGACCAGTTTAAAATATCAGTTTTGATGCCGGAATGAACATCAGTAACTATAATCATGCTACTTTGAAAATTTTGCAAGTTATTGGAAATTTACGAATTTCATAACGTGGCAGTATAGGGTAAAATTTCTAATAAACGTCAATTTTTAGAGATATTTTCCTCGTAAAGATGTCAGACTACTTTTGAAATATTATATAGGACACTGGCATGAATATTAATGACTATGAATTTTCCAATATAAAAATTTCGTAAATTATTGGAAATTTACCAATTTCTTAACATGGCAGAATAGAGCAAAATTTCACATAAACGTGAATCTTGAGGAATATTTTCACCGTAAAGATGTCAAACCACTTTCGAAATATTACTTAAGATACTGGCATGAATATCATAGACTATGATTTTTCCAATTTAAAAAATTGATAAGTTATTTGGAATTTATGATTTACTTAACATGTCAGTATAAGGCAAAACTTCCATTTTGAGGATCATAAATACATTAGACAACTTCAAAATTACATTTATGATATTTGTTTGAACATTATTGAATACAAATATTCTAACAGGGAAATTTCGTAAATTTTTCGTAATTTACGATTTTATCAACATAGCGAAATTGTAAATTTTTAATATATGAATTTTGAGGATTATTGCATTGGAAATAGTAGAATGAAAACTAAATAACGGAATTGACCCTGATAAAATGAATTAATAGATTAGAAAAAGATAAACATATCGAAGTGAACGGTGAATAGCCTATTAGGCGGGGATTTCATTCTGTCCCTGTATCAAGCTTTGGACAAATTCATTTCTTTTAATATGATTATAATATGTCCCGCACTAGAAATTTATGAGAACATAAATATGATAGGGAACTGAGCAGAGTCCACCTATGCTAACTAGTTTTTTTTTTACGATTCCTTATTGGCGCAAGAAACAAATGTACAGAAATCGGTTAATGACATCTATTGCAGAAATTTACAGGAAATTACAAAATGCACTTGTTAGACTTTTTTTTTTTTTTTTTTTTTTTATGCTTAGTGGTAACAATTCCAGTGTCGTATAGCTTCGCAAGAAAATATATTTTCATTATTATTATTATTATATATATATTTTTTTTAATTATAAACAGAATTTTCTACGAGGATTCATCCCAGCGTCACAAGGTCAGCCAAACATAATATTGATGTATGGGAAAATACTGCCAAATAATTCCTATTATTCTTCTTTATATAATACATACTTGAAAATTTTATTTTTACATTCAGAAATTTATTTATAGCCGTGTAATGAGTTCTTGTATTACAAGAATCATATTTTTTATTAAAAAATCTCATTTACTTTTTAGCATGCCATATTTCCTTTAGCAAAATTTCGCCTTTTATAGTATCGAATATACATATATATATATATATATATATATATATATATATATATATATATATATATATATATATATATATATATATATATGTATATATATATATATGTATATATATATATAGAAAACAATTGACAGGAAAATTTATAAATATATAAGTTTTACAGATTAGAAAAACCAATAGGAGAATTACAAACCAATGCGCAAGATTGCAGCGAAAGGAAATGCAAAAGTTAGATGTAGTAATATATAAAGGCAGAAATATATAAACAAATGAATGAAATTAAATGTAGAAATATATAAACAAATGAATGAAATTATACCCCAAAAATCACTGAGATCTTCATCAGGGAGGCCCCTCAGTGTAGGGGTGAACGAGAAGTTTCTGAAAGGACAGTAGCTATAAGCTAATAACTATCCATAGCCCCCAACTTTTAACCAAACAGAAAACCAGCCAGTTATTAGCTTATAGCTACTGTCCTTTCAGAAACTTCTCGTTCACCCCTACACTGAGGGGCCTCCCTGATGAAGATCTCAGTGTTTTTTGGGGTATAATTTCATTCATTTGTTTATATATTTCTGCCTTTATATATTACTATATATATGAATATATATATATATATACATTATGATTCAATTTTCCGAAAACCTGAAAACTTTCAGCTGCCATAATTTTTCTGAGTTTGGAAATAGGGCTTCAAAAGTTATAAGAATGATTCTTATTGTTTATATCTTTTAAAATTGTTATTATAAGATCTTAAATAATACACAATTTAAAAGTTTTAAAAGACGCATTTTTATTTCAAAATGTACCAAAACGTCCAGCTAACGTGGATAATGTACAGGTATGCAAAACGTCAACTCGATCGGATGCTTAATTTTAGTGCAGTCGGACGATAGGAAATGGGTTAAATGTCGATAAAAGTATTTAACAAAATTTGTGGACCAAGGACTTTCAGACATCCGACCCCTACGCATGTTGCTACGATAGCATGTATTAATATCTATTTTTTGATTCAAGCTTTCCATATCTATAAAAACCTTAAAATGTTATTAATTGCGATTTTACTGTACCCTGTCACTCTGATTGTTGGAAATAGTACATGATACCTACAGTCGACAGCAAAATTATTCGAGCGCTAGCGAAAATATCTATGTAAAAAAAAGTACACTAAATAATGTTTTTTAAAATAAATCTCTTGTCGAATCATCACTGTTAAAAAAAAAAAAAAAAAAAAAAAAAGGTAGATTTACAGTAGAATGTGCTGGCAATATCGGTGCATGGAAACAAAAAAGTTAGAAAGAAGTAATTTACAGCAGAAACAACCTTAAAAGTGTCTCTCTTTATAGATGTTTACGCTGTAAATTTGCTGACAATATGGGTGCCAGCACATTTTGCTGTAAAAGCTTAGACTAAAAAAGAACATGATTCGACAAGGATTTGTTTAACAAAACTGAATTAAGCGTACTTTTTTATATAGGAATTTTTGCTAGTGCTCGAATGATTTTTCTGTCGACTGTAGATATTCTTGATTTCCCCCTCGATTTACATAGCTTTCTCTACTCCAATTTCCTGTCGGATAATACCTGCAGTTTGCTAAATTCCTATTGGCTGCTAGTCTGACGCTAAAATTTGCTTTCCTATCTATATATAAGAACACTAATTCACCTTTGTCATTTTGCATTGATGACGGTACGCTTGACGCAACCTAAACTGCAGTTTGCTGTTTATATTTTCTACATTGGCGTTTTCAATGATATGTAAAATATTTATATTATACTACGTATTGTCATTGGACGGAATTATACATGCATCCAAAATTTCAGCTCAACCGGAAGATAGGAAGTGGTAAATAATTTAATTTTTAGATTTGACCCACACACAAATAGTTAAATAGATAAATAACAAACTAAGTAAAATAACAGCTTTTAAAAATATTTGAAATACGCATCATCTTTATTTCACAATGCGAAATGCTGTTGTGTTTAAAATTTGAAACATTAAAATCCAGAAATTTAATGCATTTAATTACAAATTTCTGCAGGGCTATGAAAAAAAAAATAACTTATTTGAAAAGAAATGGAAAATATTTTTTTTTTTTTAATCATTCGAAATTTAATGAATACTGAAGTTAAAACAATTTAATATAAATTCTAAAAAAATAATATATATATATTATAGGATATATATATATATATAGAACTAATATATATGATTAATAGTTTACTTAGTTATTTAATTAAATAACACATTTTTTAATAATTATTATTTTGCTGTCTCTAAAAAAGGATTTTATCATATATAATCACTTTTTAGCATAGTCTGGAAAATTTATTTTTGAAATATTTCATATTTCAAAAAGAGTTCCAATTTCATTTATCTCTCTGTATTTTTCCTTTTAACTCCAGAAGATTTTAGCTATAGTGCGACCACGTTTCCTACGACGTGAGGCCGAGTCCAAAAGTTTGGAGGGATGTAAAACTCGCCGAGAGATAGTTATTTGGCAAACATCCAGTTATTCGGTGTTCCCTTATCGCTTGTTTTCTCTCAGTCACCCCTATTTTAACACTGGACTCGTTCAATCCGCACTTGCGCAGAGGCTTCCATGGTCGCAAGAAATGTGGTTAAAGAATATACACCTTTAGATTACGAAATACATTACGGCATAAAGATATTTCGAATGGACTATAGGCAATTTAGTAGGGTTAGAACCATTTCTACGACACTTAAATAAGAATTCTCTCTAGTTGCGTAAAATTGCCCTTTCTAAGCGTACATTTAACATTACAATACACACTACGCAATGGATTATTACACCATTAGATCCAACTCACAAAAGTATCTGTTATATTGTAAGTCTAGTACATAATCCCGTCAAAAATGACGGAATGTGAGCAATAAATCTTCAAAACAATGTTTAGATTATAAAAATCACCACATGACCATGTATTTTCAATTTTTGTTTATAGATGGCAGCATCAAATGTGTTTCGGTATTTTATAATTTTCGTTCTTAGATAAAAAAAAATTCTACCCTATCAATAAATATGAATGACAATTAAAAAAAAAAAAAAAAACCTCCTGGTTGACAAAAAATATAAGCCATGATTTTCTTTTTAAATTAAAGTTTGTAGCAAAAAGCATAAACTTCTTTCAAAATATCTACATTTTCTGATAACATTTAATCATGGGAATCGTACATTGAAAAATATTTGTCTGACTACAAGAAAACAACATGAATCATTACCATAGTAAGAAGGTCAAAATATGATTCAAGAACACTCAAAACCGGCTGCAAACAAAAACAAAAACAATATTTGAATCATTGATATGGATCATTATTCCTATCAATTATTCATGTAAATAATGATGATTACTCATGAAATTCAATGCAGATAAATCATTAAAATTACTAACATTAGTTTAATTCATAGAAAATACTTCAATATGTATTATGTAATTCTATGTAGGTATTTTCGTATGTATGTCGTAAGCTTACTTCATTATAAATGTAAACAAACAATGAAGCTTGATAAAAATATTTAAATATTTAATATGCTTTTACAAATATTTTAAGGGTTTTAAAATGCGTTTACAAATATTTTAAGAGTTTTTTAATGAAACGCTCAAAGAGTCGTTCATTCAGAATTAAAGAGTCGTCAATTTGGAATTTGTATTTTCTGAATGGCAACAGTTATTTTTTTCAACCTGTTATTGCGTTGTTTATAATAGCCGGTGATTCGTTATATTTAATTTAGATCTTTAAACATTACAATTGAATAGTTTTTGAAAGTTGTAGAGAAAATAAATTAGAATAGATGTGATACAAAACAGATTATGTGTATATTTCCGTAAGTTGAACAAACGGCATTGGAGTACTTAGGCCTAATTATGGCCGCGATAAGTTTGCTTTCCCGTTGACTAAAGCAACGGCTTTTCTCGAAGATAAGTAAGAGCCGGTATCGTCACCTGACTTGGAAATTATATATATAGATGAAAATAAACCGAAAAATCTCCAGTGTTTAATGTATAATTCAGAGTGATGGTTTTAAATTTAAGTTTATTGTTTTTTGAAAGATATCTCCAGTACGTTATGTGTTATTAAAATTAAATTAAAAGATATAGAGACAGATTTAACAAAAGGAAAATCATCAACAAAATGATACCGATAAATTAGATTATAAAATTCTATGCCAGTATTGTATGATAAAACAATCTTTTTTACTAAAACAATATGTTAAATTTAATATATTATAAAATTTAAAATAAATTGCTCTTTTAAAATATATTATTTTTTAATATAAATTTATTTGAATTTGAATTTTTATAAGCATAGAAATATTCTTAATTTTGCAATGTTCGTCTAAATTTAGCTTTAATTTTTAATGCTTATATACATTTGATAAAGTTAATAAATAAAACTAATTGTTAATAATACATTTTGCATTGATTTTGTAATAGAATTATTATGTTTTTAACGACAGATGGCGTACCATTTCTAATCGTTTTCTTTCTATATACTAAATGTGATGAAATATAAATGATAAAGGAACACATGCTAATTATAATTAAATCTTTATCAACTATAATAACAGTTTATATTTTGATTTTGTTTTATTTAATTGTTGGATTTTCTCGCAAGATCGGGACGTGCACTTTATATTATTGTTCTAAAGTCAATCTAAATTCTTCGAAAGTCAAATCTAAAGTCTTCGAAATCTTGCAGTTCTCTGCTCTATGTATGCTCCCTCACTAGATATTCTTCTAGTTTTGAGTATTTTCGCCTTTTAATATTAAATTTGTTTACATTCTTCGCATTTACTAAAGGTTCCAGATTGTTGAGTATTCTTTACTGTTTTTGTTATTAGTTCTATTACATTTTATTATTGGCGTTAGTGAGTTTGAATATTGATTACGGGGTGAGTAATAGAGTGTAATCCATCTTTATTTTTACTATTCATGGCTATATTTATATAACTTTCTGGGTGGATATGGCGTTGATAATATGTGTATCTTGTACTCAACATTTTATCTAATTATTAAAGAAAAATTAGAGCGTTTAATCCCACCTACTTTGAGTTATTAGATATAAAGAAAGAAAAAATCTGTAAAAAATAAGTACTGAAAATATGAACACATTTTAATTATCCTTTTTGGGAAAACAATACTTTTTAATTTAAAGACCTATTTTTCTAATTATTTGAAACGATTTAGTAGCTTAAAATGTAAAAAATAAAATAAGATAAATGCATTTATAAAATAAATTAAATACAGAATTACAAATACTTTCTTCAAAATATGCTAAAATATGAAGGATATATAGATAATCAATATTTTTTCAGTAACATTGTTAGAAAATTTAGATTTTGTTTTTCCTCATACCGTTATTGATTAACGAAAAATTCAATTTCGCTTGGAAATGAAATTATCCGTGAATCAATAAGACCTTCTATTTTAATATCCATTCTTTAATAACTGAATATATATATATATATATATATATATATATTTACATTTAGATATTTACACATTAACGTACTTTATTTTCACTCTGAGTCCAAGCATTTAACCTTTTTCCTTTTCTTTTCTCTCTCTCTCCCCCCCCCTTTTTTTTTTTTTTATAAAATATTTTGTAACTATTTTTTCTTGCTTTTAAAACATTTGTAACCCCCTCCCTCTGTTCGGTAGATAGATGTACTAATCGGAAATTTAAACTAGTATGTCTATATTTTCCTATACAAATTCACTCAGTAAAAATGATTCATTAAAATCATTATTTAAAAAAATATCTTCCATGATAATGCAGACGATTTCCATATTAGAGAAGTAGTATAACACTAAATATCCAAAAAAGTACATTTTAGTCTCAATAAAAAAAAAAAAAAAAAAAAAAAAAAAAAAAAAAAAAATCCATAATTTTGTTTTAAATTATCACACATGTATGGTTCAACCATTCGATTTAAAGGTATTGACGAGACCTTTCTAAAGATACTCATCTTGAAAATTTACTCCCCCTCAGGGGCTGGAATCGATGCCCCCACATGCGCAAATTTTCTTTTCCTAGTTAACTACTCCTATTATCAATAATTCATATTGGTTTTACAATCACAAGTTTAAAATAACTCTCATTATGTACATTTATACGAGATTTTGTCCTATTACCGTGCGCCACCTGTTGAGCGATTGATCCCGAAATCTAATCAGCACCAGTTTATGTCAGGGGCCAACTAAATACCAAGTCTGGTTAAATTTTGTTTAAAAAAAATCGTTAACTTTGTTTTAAATTATCACAGATTTATAGTTCAACCATTCGTTAGTTAACGACTACTATTATCAAAAATTCATATTAATTCTATAATCACAAGTTAAAAATAACTCTCATTATGGACTTTAATACGAAATTTTGTCCTTACTTCCATGCTAAAAGTTTAGAAAAAATGCGATCACAGCGCCACCTTTTGAACGATTGATCCCCAAATCTAATCAGCACCAGTTAATGTCAGGGTCGAACTAAATACCAAGTTTGGTTAAATTTCATTCATTGGTTCGTGAGATACAGTGTCCACAAAAATCATGTTACACACAGACAGACATTTTCTAAAAACTATCAAATCGTGTTGAGGACATCCCAAAACGTGTAAATCCATCGAAAACCGGAGTTCAAAAATTTTCACGGATCCAACACTTTCTCTATATTACATATAGAAGAAAGTAAAAATTATATTCAAAGAAAATCTAATGGAGAAGTCACTTTCAATTCCTTAGTCAGCGTGCGCTAAAGCTTGCTTCTTTGGTGATGCACTTGTATCTATTTTTTATTTTTTCCCATCTGAAGAAGGGATGTTCTCTTATTTTGTACCTTTAACAAATATTGATAATTTAGAATATTTTAGTGTTTACTTAGAAAAGTTTTTATTTTTTAAAATAATTATTATTTAAATTTAATCAGGTTATCACATAAATGATTCAAACCTGGAAATTTTGAAGTGAAATTCTTTTCTTTTTACATAGTTATGATCAACTATATGTCTTATTGAAAAAAAAAAAAACTCCGTTTAAAAATAATATGTTCAAAATTTTGAATAAACTCCCATAAAGAACTCGCAATAATTATTTCGGGACGAAAAAAAGACGTGACCTTTCGTCAGACAAACAAAGTTGGCCCGAGCAGTGGCCGCTCGTGAGTGACGTTTTGTGAGGGCTGTAGGTTAGTGTGAGTAAAAACAATCAGTTAGCATGGAAAACTTTTTCTTCTTATTGGCTGTTGAAATACCAACATATTTACGTTCATTGTCATAATAAACGAACCAGCCAATCAGATGAAGAAAAATTCCATTCGATATACTCTTTATAGGCGCTTCGGTACAGCACCACCAACGCTTCACTCTCGAGCTACCAGCAGTTGGCGCTTTATTTGTCTACATTGTTCGCCAGACGAAATGTCATGTCTTCTTTTGAACCGAGACAATTGTTGCGAGTTTCTGTATTTTATGGTGTTTATTCAAAATTTTATTCTTATTATGTGCCTAACTGCTGTTTTTTAAATCCGTTTCCCACTTTACAAAATAATATACTTTTAATGCAAATTATAAAATTAAAACAATAATTTTAATTTTCAACTTAACTTATCCGAATTCATATGACATTATATTTTTAACATATATAACATTTAAGCTACTACACATGGGTGACTTTACAGAAATAAAAAAAAAAATAATAGACTTACTAAATACGTTTTAGTAAAATAAATATATTTCATAAGAAAGATTTATTGACCCAATATTAGGAAATTAGAACTTTAAGATAAAGTAAAATGATTTTCGACTATGCAAATTTATAAGTATTGTTAACTCCAATTGGTATTTAAAAACCTAAATATTTTTACCTTAATTACAGATATATATTTAAATGTTAAATACCACAGCGTAATTAAATTATTTTACATTTTTTTTTTTTTTTTTTTTCGGAAAGTCTATAATACATGTTTTGTATTGTCTTTTCATGATGCCCGTGTGATTTTCCCACTTTAATATTAGAAAATATCAAACATTATTCAAATAATATTCACGCCTCTTAAAATTAATAGGCTTACATTTTTTCAAATCGAATTTGACATCAAACAATATTTACGCTTATTAAAATTAGTTGAATTATGTTATTTCAAATCGATTTTTATTTACAAGCTCTTTCTAAAATTTGTTCTTGAACAGAAATGACTTTAGGCATAACTTGAGGAATTCTTGTGATATAATTTTATAAAGAGATAAGTATATTACAATACCTTATTAACAATTCTTTTTACAAAAATATTTCAATCATTAATTTAAACTTATCAAATTTAAATTAGAATTGAGTGTTTGAAATAAAATAAAATAATAATATTATTGATTTTAAGATATTCTTTCAAATTTTCTGAGGGATTTCGTTAATTTGATAAAAAACAAACTTTATTGATTATTCCACTAATATTCATATTACATTAAAATAGAGTTTATTTACATTTCTTAAACCCTATTTTTCAATTTACGACACGAGGTGAAGTAGACCTACGACTTAATATCTTGTAATTTATTTCAATAAATATGTTTTTAGAAAATTATTTGATAATAATTTGTCTTATATTGCTAGCACATAAAGTCTGTGATTTAATTTGAAGTGCAAATATTTTCAAAAATCTGTTACATAAATGTCTGTATTTAATTAGTTCATTAAAATTATTGTAATCAATTTATGTGATTCAACAAAATTTCGTTAATAACAGTCATCTATGAGACGCAGTTTGTGTTGACACACGGCATTTTGCATGATGCATAGCATAATAAAGACATGCTTGAATTGCTTTTATAAATAATTATTATGGATAAATATATTGAATAAATATTACGAATAAATTTTGTGAATAAATTTTGTAAATAAGTATTTTATATTTTAGATATTCGAATATATTAGATTAGATTCAAATTAAGGCTAAACAATGATAATTCTATATGTAAAAGAGAAGTAGAATATTTTTCCCCATTTTTCTTTCCCGTAAAAAATTAACCAATATTATTCGTGAAACTGGTAAGAAACATTTTACAGTTTCCGTAATAGTATCACCAGTATTCTAATCTAACGGTAAAAGATAATCTATTCACTCACAAATATTCTGAAATACATCTCTATATATATTGTAGTTATGTTCATTTTTCTTTTACTTTGCGAATATATGTCTTTTGAACCACTATTTGGACATAATCCCATGACTGCAACACTTTTAAATTTGTAGACTCTATAATTTTAAAATTTAAAAGTAATAAATGCATAAAAAAGTATTCTGTAAATATCAATCTGTATCAAAAGAGATAAGTTTCGTAATGTCATTTTAAATATGACCGAATATTTCATTAAAAATACTAACCATCCTTATCGGACAATTATTCGTATAACAACGCAATTCATACTTTGCCAAAAAGTTATTATTAAACTTAAATAATTACAAATGTAAAATCTTTGATTTACCGGAGCCAAAACACAATGCAAACAAACTGGCTGATGAATTAATAAACTGACTAGCTTCATAGATTTACAGAAGCGCTATTAAAAAAAAAAAAAAAAAAAAAAAAAAAAAAAAGATTTAGGCTGCAAAATATAAAATTTTCCCCACAACTAATGTTGACAATTCTACTGAATAGTTTGCAGAATTTTTTTCTAGACATCCTTTTGCAGCAAGGATTTATAAGTTGTTCTACAAAACCTAATAGAGTTATTTATTGAAATTTTAATTTTTCCGACTGAGTGAAAATAATGCCTGGACCGGGACTCGAACCACGGATCTTTGACTTACAAGGTCAAGGCTCTACCAACTGAGCTATCCAGGCCGACATCCCGGTCAGCATTACTCACTCAGACAACCTTATAGGCTGAAACAATCTGGTCTATCATTTAGATAGCTCAACAGTGTGATTTTATTAAAAAAAATTCTAATAGAGTTAGGTGTGTATAACAGTGCATGCGATTTCTAACATTCAGAAAATTTATTAAGTAAACAGAAATCTGTTTTGTACATTTATATTTTAGAGTAATTTTTTAAGTATTTTATTGTCAATTACAATCGATTTCTTTTTTATTATGGTTTCAATACAAACGAAAATGTTATATTTTCTGTTTATTTTAAATTAAAATTTAATCATATATATTTATATATATGTATATTATTTGTTTGTTTTAAATTAAAAATTAATCATATATATATATATATATATATATATAATATTATATATTTGCTTGTTTTAAATTAAATTTTAATCAAATATAATTTTGATTTTTACAGTTAAATAATTAATATAATTAGCAGATGCATTTTAATCTAAAATTTAATTTTACTTATTTGTGTAGCATTTAACTACGTCACCTAACTTAATCTAACTGTGAATTTAACTATATTCAGCCTAGTGGCTTTTATGGTATTTTTGAGTCATTTTCGTCGACTTTTACAATTGTAAAGTAAGTGATAATTTTGGTTTTATTATTTATTCTTAGTATTATTTTTATTTTTAGATAATATTGGGAACTGTAGCATTTAAAAGTATGTTTTTTTCTTTTTTTTTTTTTCTTTTTTTTTTTTTTTTCGTTCTCGTTTCGTTTGATATTAATTACACGTCCTTTGTGTGATATAGGGCAGAGCTTACTGTAAATTATCAGCAAAGTGTCTACAGGAAGACGGAAATACCCCCCAATTTGCATGCAAAAATCAATCTATGCCCCTGAAAATGTATTGATGTTGTATATTTTAAATAAAGAATGCTTAATTTTTTCAGAAATATTTATTCATGTTTTATATAGTTTTTCATGTAATACTTGGTTTCATCTACTGAAATGTTTGAAAAAGTTTTCATTATATATATATATATAGATAGATAGATAGATATATTATATATATACTAGAAAAGGACAAAATATCAAATGGATAAAGAACAAAAATTAATGAGTAAAATTTAAACAGAATTTAGATATTACATGCGCAATTATAAGATATGTAAACCTAAATAAAAATTAAGTAACATTGCATATAAACAGAAAATTTAACAATAAAAATAATTAACCCAAACGGCATTGGAGCTATCGTCAAAGGGACCCCTCAAGTACATAGTGGAAAAAGAATATATATATATATATAAATAAATTATAGTAATATTATATATGTACATATATATATATATATATATATATATATAAATTATAGTAATATTATATATGTATATATATATAATATTTATATATATATATAAATGAAAATAATTTTTTATTCTTTTAAAAATGAAGTATTTTGAAGTCAAAAGTAAATGCTTGAAATTTTTGAATTTAAATGATTATATTTGTATTTTAAATTTTTAAGTTATGCTTTATATTATCATTATATTGTTAATAGAAATAAATCATTAATTTGCAAACCTCAATTTTTAGGAATTAAATTTCTAATAAATAAATACATAAATAAATAAGGTCGAAAAAATTTAATAGTGTAATCGTCAGGCATAAAATTAAGAAAATTATTTTAAGATGAACTTCCTGTTTGTTTGTTTGTTTATTTATTTGCTTTATCTCACTGTGTGGGAAACTAAGTAAGAGAGCGAATTACTTTATTAACTTTAAATTTATGGAAGAGGTTTTAAAAAAATAATTATAATAAATAAAATTAAAATATAAAATAAAATAAAAATAAGAAAGAAAGGAAACAGTGATATTTTTTGAGAATTTATTTAATAAATTTCGTAGACTTCATTAAAGTGCACTCACATTTATCTCATTTAATATCTAATTATAAGCTCGAAATATTCCATATATAAAACATAATGACTGTTACTATCAAATTCAATTTTTAAATATGAAATTAATTTTTGGAAACATGAAGATAGCTGTCCTATTTTGAAATTTTATCTATTACATATTTTCCTCACAAAAATTTCTTATCAACAGTTTTTTTTTTTACTTAGAAGCATAATGGTACAAATATCTTAACACTATAGTTGTACTATCTTTATAGCATTCTACTGCCGGTTTATTAGACGATTTCTAAAACCAAATTTTATATAATTTATTTCAAATATATTTCTATGCATTTCAACATTCCTCCATAAAGAGAAGAACTTTTAGAATAACATTTGATGAAACTGTCTTATAACAACGCGATAATCCCTAAATATACGATTTTAAACAAATGGAAATAGTGATTAAAATTAATGCCATGGCAATAAGTGCTGTAATGCCGATATTTGAAAATACTTACTTGAAGATCATTGAATAAAATTACAAAGTATATTTATCAGCTTTGTAATACTACTAGTTTGCTTAAATGATACATTAAGTATATTTATAGAATTAAAAGATATTATTACGTAGATGAAAATTAGTTTTCCTTGTTAAATAAACTAATAATTTTCTGTGTTAAGTTTATGATTTATGTAAATTGACTTAAATTAGAATTTAAACTAAGCGTTTATTTATTCTGAGAATAAAGTTAAATATTTTATTTTAAAAAGTTTTCAACTAATCCGAATTATAATTATTAATTGACCATCATCAATGTGTTTGGAAAAAAAAAAAAATATTTTTTTATGCTAGTATGTTGTGTATTCTATATTTGACTGTACAAATTCACTCAGTACAAATAATTTATTAAAGTTATTGTTTATTAAAATTATCTTCCATGATAAATGCAAATTAGTACTATCCTAAAGAAGTCCATATAAATACCAAAGAAAAGTAATTTTATTCTCCATATGACACCGTAAAAAATTGCGATTTTTTTAAAAGTTTATTTATTTATTTACTTATTTATTTGTTAAAAAAACGATAATTGTTTTAAATTGTCAGAGATCGATGGTTATAACATTCGTTTTAAAGGTGTTGACGAGCTCTTTCGAAAAATACCCATAATGAAAGTTTGTCCCCCTCGGAGAGGGGGGTCGAATACCGGCTGGGGGGAGAATCGATCCTTCTATATGCATAAAAAAATCCCAGTTGACTATCACTATTATAAATATTTCCATTTTCATTTTATAAAATTATTAAAAAATAATTCCCTTTTAGGTACATTTATACAATTTTTTTTCCTATACCGCCATGTTAAAAGTATAGAACAAACTGGATAGCAACGCCACCTTTTGGAAAATTTTTACCAAAAATCACTAATTTTCGACAAGGTGTAAGGAAATTCTCTGCAGTTGTTCCTGAGATACAGTTGCCACAAAAGATTTTCCATTCACACGGACAGAACGACGGATAGACATTTTCTAAAAATTGTGAAATCGTGTTCTAGACCTATTGAAACCCGTTGAAATTCATCAAAAGGACGATATAGAAAATTGTTACGAATCCAATACTTTCTTCTAATAAATGTAGAAAAAAGTAAAAATGGTCAAATATGACCGGGAATGCGAAAAATAGGTGATTGATATACACTCATTGCCATAAAAATTTGCGTACCAAGAATTAATTGTTGGACCGTAACAAAAATTGACATGAAGGTAAGTGCCAGGCAGATATGCAAATGATTAAAAATTAAGAGCGATTGCGCATTACTTAATACCCCCAGAGGGCGTTGAACTTCGTTACTCTTCGAGTATAAAACAGGTAAGCAGAATTTGTTTGGTGTACATATATAATCTGTTGCAGAGGGACGATTTTTGATTAGAGATTGTGTTACGCCGCTATTTAAGACAATACGAGCAGCTATCATAGTCCGAGAGGGGAAGAATCATCGGTATGATGGAATACGGGTGATCAGCTTGGCGAGTAGCCAGCGACCTAGGCAGTTCTTATTTTACTGTAAGGAGGTGTTGGGACCAGTAAACATGAGAGAGGTCGCTTACACAGCGACCATGCTCAGGACTCGCTCGATAGACCAATAATCGAAAAAATCGTCACTTCATACGAAACATACACATAGCGCCAACTGTCTCGTTGTACCCCTTCCGAGTATATGCAACACCTACACGATATGACCCTGTCTCTGTACGTGCCATCGCAAGGTGCCTGGCTAAAGAACATTCCCTATTGCGGGGCCCTTTACTTGTGCTGCCAAAAATACCCACCATCTCTCTTTCATTTGGAGTGGTGTCGCGCTCCACGAGGGTTCGATGGTAACTCAATGGAACCAGGTCATCTTCAGCGACGAATCCACATTCATTTTGGGCAGTGATGGCAATCATGTATGTATGTGGGGGCACCATGGTGAACGCCTCAATCTTGTCTTTGCTTTACAGCTTACACTGCATGCATAGCTGGTGTGATGGTATGAGATGACATTGCATACGACATACGACCATCTCTAATATTGATACACCGCACCACGACAACCGAGCGGTATGTTCGTGACATCCTTCAGCCATAGGTGTTGCAACTCATGACAGGGTTTCAAGGAGCCATTTTTCAGCAGTACAATGCTCAGCCAAACACAGCAAGGGTAACACAAGACTATCCCCGCCCCAATACCACCCTTCCCTGGTCTGCTTGATCCCAGATTTGTCACCAATCGATCATATCTGAAATCACTTAGGACAGAAAGTTGGGCAGCCTAAGAGTTTGGACGAATTAGGGTTGCGTTTGAAATAAATGTGGAACGAGATACCACAAGTCATCATACCGGACTTGTATGTCTCAATGCCCGCCCATATCGCATCGTGCATGGCTCAACAGGGTACTAAAACCTCCAACCTTTCGTAATTTTTCCTATAATAAATTATAATTTCGCTTTCATTTTATAATCATTTATTTAAACGTTAAACTTATGTATGTAAAATTTCGTTTCATTCCGACAAATTTTCCTTTTTGCGCAAGTTTTTACGGAATGAGTGTATGTATCCAATAACTTCCCATGTCATCACTCCATGTGATGAGTCAGTATGTGGGGACCATAGCTTCGGTACCCTTAAAGCTGCATCACAGACAAGAATGTCTAAAATGGTGTGATCAATGTCGAGCCTAGACGCAGGAATGTCGTGAAGTCGTCTATTAAGACGAATTAAGGTACTATTTACCTGTTTACTGCATATATATTTTTTTTTTAATTATTTATTTATTTATTTTTATTTTTTTTTTTTTTTGGGGGGGGGGGGGGGGCATATTTTTTTGTGTTGAACCTGGTACCTACTTTGATTATATTTTTTATTATTGTGATTTTTAATCCATTTATGACAATAGTTCATATTCTGTGTGTATAATCAAAGTATTGATAGGTTCAGAATGACGCTTGCAATGTTTGTAAAGATACAAGTTTTAAAAATACATTTTTTATAAAATGGTTTCATCAGCTTAATGTTTTCATTTTTCTGATTAAGTCATTGAACTGAGTGTGCGTGCTTAAACATTGCCCGTGTATAAATATTATTTTTATCCTCGTGTATTTTATCGATTACATCATTATCGTATTGTTTCGACAAAATTTAATCATAATTGGTTCATATTAGAAAAAAATATTTATGTATCTTGATATTATATTATTTAAACGAGACCTTTGTGTCATTTTTCATTTTGGCAACGAATAAAAATGGCTATCACAATAGTATATATAAAGATCTTGGCGAGAAACGTCCGATCTACTTCGGTGCGAAATTTCAAATTTCAATAAGAGAGTACTATACTAAAGCTGTTCACAATACGAAATGTTTCCGTTTTAAATTTGTTGAATCCATTAGCTTATCCCATCCCATTTCTTTTTCAAATGATGATACTAGGGAGACAAATTATTACCGTGCATAATATACATGTTACGTCAACTACGACAGCAATTATGCTTCTAGCTTGTTTTCGTAGTTTTAAAATCCTATTTAACTTGTTTGAGAACCCAGTACTCTTCTGTTAATTTTCAAGTAATTTTGTTATTAATTAAAGAAAAATACATTTTCTTACTTAAAGTTCTTCTTAAATAACTTTATTTTGGGAGAAATTTGTATATTTTAAGGAATTTTAAAACTACCGAAAAATATAAAAAGTGGTGGAAATGTGTATTTTTTAAACTGTAATGCTTTATGAAAATAAAATATTTAAAAATAAAAATGCACAATATATATAAATTGTGCTAAAAAGCATAAAATTGATTCGAGTTGTTACAGCAATATTGATGCAGGAAATGCCACGATTAGTAGTAAAGACTCGTTAAAAATATGTACAGTCGATAATAAATGTATCCGAGCACTAGCAAAAATTCCTATATAAAAAAAGTACACTTAATACTGTTTTATTAAATAAATCCTTGTCGAATGCTGCTCTGAGACTGACTAAGAACATGATTCGACAAGGATTTATTTAACAAAACAGTCTTAACTCTACTTTTTTTATATAGGGATTTTGCTAGTGTTCGGATACTTTTGTTACCGACTTTAGCGTGAAATCATACATACTTCCACCAAAGTCAAAAATTTTAATGATTTTTATTTATCTATTTATTTATTTGTAACAAAAGGTAAAAAAAAAAAAAAATGAGCACTGATAATTATATAAGTTTCAGAGCTGCGGTTTAAAAATAAGCGTAAAATAACAAAGATATCAGGTATAACACATGTCCTGTCATTATATATTCATTTGACTGTATGACATTTTCGTAGACCATGTTATACTAATAAGAAAAATGTGAAATTTGTACCTGAGGAAGAAAAAATATTACGATATATTCTGCTCAAAAAAAAAAAAAGAAAAAAAAAAAAAAAAAGAATGGAAAAAAAGCAAGTGAGAGGCATTTATCTATATCTATCTCCAAAACATGTCCATTCCGCATCTAAATTTCTGTGGATAATTAACTTATAATCGGGTTCCTCTACATGTATGCTTTGATAATCTGTATATATATTTCTGTACAATTTATAATTTCCATCATGGAAGGTTTTTTTTTTTTTTTTTTTTTTTTTTTTTTAATGAGCTTATATTTTATAGATTATACTAAATAAATTCAAAAATCTCAATTTCTTGTTTAATTTTCTGAAAATTTTAGCATTGTATTTATATATTTATTTATCTGTTTTTAAACATTCTTAATAGGTATCGTATGGCGTTGTTATTAATGTTTTAAAAACAGCATGAAAATTGTTTAAATTCATTAGAAATTGCCATTAGTTTTAAATTAAAAAAAAAAAATCTTTATAGTCTTAAATTGCATATATTTGTCTGTATTTGCATTTAACTGATGCACAAAAATATTAACTCTGTTGAATTAAAAAAAAAAAAAAAAATAGTAATTCCCTGGAGTTAATAAAATAATATTTTAAACTAATTTCCTGAATACTAAAGCTAAAAATTACGATATTAGAGTTGGATTGTAATAAACACAGAAATTTAAAATGCTTAAAAGTAAATTATAAAAATGTTTTAATACAAGCAATATAAAATAAACTGTATTCCTAAAAATTTTAAGTATTTAATCTATCAAAACTATTTTCCATTTCATATAAAAATGTTCTTCATACATTAAACATATATATATATATTTTAGAACATATTAATTCAGGTTATTTTTTTTAATAATTTAGTTAAAAATATTGTAATTGAAATCATTAGAAGATCTCGAAGAAAAAGAAAAAGCAATGATAATTTTCTAATGGATAAATATTATCAGATTAATGTTGTTAATAAAATGCATTTCAAAATTAATCTGGCATTAATTAACTTCTAAAATGTAATGAATTACCTTTTTTCAGATGTAATAATTTCAATGAATATTTTTCATAAATTTAAAAATTACAAACTGTATTTTACGTATGTAAAGGGTATAAATATATGCCTTTAAATAAATTAAATTCATAATATTTTACGGAAAACAATTATGTTTTTTTTTTTTTTTTCTGTAAGAAAAATATTTTTTCAAATAATCGTACAATCGCTTTAATGCATTAAAACTAGTATATCCGAATATGACAATTTAATGAAAATGTTTCAATTGAGGAAAAATAATTTTTTGTTATTTCCTTTGAAGCAAAGTAGAAAAAGCACCTAATTTTAAATAATTCTTAAAACAGAGATGCTAAGATTTATAGTTTATTCCTCGGCATTTTTGGTACCTGCTTTTTATTCCTATCACTTTTTCTCAAGTTTTCTTTCTTATCATTTAATTATAATTACATACTGGAGAAAATTAGCCTGTAAGAAAAGTGGTGTAAAAATAAGGCAATAATAGCAGTGCAGTGGAGCAGATTAAGAATATTGGCAGATCTGCTTAAAAATTTTATGTGAACATTTTTCAAGCTTATCTAATATTAGCTTTATTTATAAACCATTTGAAAACATTCGTTAAATCCATCCCAATTCCGAAACGCACTCTATGTTCGTACGTTATTTTATGTTATATGAGGAAAAGTGATAATTGCTGCAAAACGTCGAATATGATGGTATACAAAAAAGAAAAAGAAATTTCTAAAAATTTTAAATGCCTGAATAACCGAGTTTCCTGGACTTCGTTATAAAAATCTTCCCTTGTGTAAATCCAGTGATTTTTTTAGGACAAATATGGACCAGAGTTTTTTGCTGTGTGCGGAGTGCGAGTTATTAATGAAAACTAATTGATTGGGTGACAAAAAAAAAATTTAAATTGATCAAAATTCTCAAACCCCTAACTCTAAATTTTTATCGAAAAGGTTCAAGGAAATTCTTAAAGAAAGTTCCTGTTATATTTTGTTGAATGCGGAGCATGATTACCAGCGATTACTAACTTTTCTGAAAATTGAAGGTATGTCAAAGCAGTTTGTCTTCTAATAAAATATTCTTACCAAAAAAAAAAAAAAAAAAAAAAAAATGCAGCGATTTTCAAGAAAACTAAGTTTTTTTTACTCTTTTTTTTCGTGCTTTCACAATTTAAATCTCTTTTATTTATTTGTTTATTTATTTATTTATTTATTTTTTTTTTTTCAAAATTCAATTTTTTTTTTATTTTATATATTTTCAATGGAGGTAAACATTAATTGCGACTACTGGTAGGTACTTCAAAGCACTTACGTTGACAATGACAATCAAAATATATTATTAGTAATTTAAGTAAAAGTCCATCATGACGATTAAAATACTTTAATTCATAATTTTTTAATGAATTTTCTTAAAAATATTTGGCTAAATATTTGGATTGCGCTTTGTGTTTTATAGTATTTCGTATTAGTTATTTAGATTTTTTTTCCTTTTCCCAATGAAAAAAAAAATAAATAAATAAATAAAAATGAGGCAGTTTCTAAAAAACACTTTGTAAAATAACGAATTATTTAATACTAGCAAGCCTGTGCTAAAATTTCCGTACTTTTATTTCTTTTCTTATTTACCTTTAAAATTTGAAACTCATAAATATTATACCAATTTCACCAATAAATTAAAATTTTACTTTACATGTAGCTAAATTATTGTTAGAACAAAATTAACATTGTGAAACAGTGAAACCAACATTATTCAAAGAAAGGTTTTAAAATAAAATTCATGGTTGACAACCCAGTCTTCCACTTCTGCAGCAGTACAGTTTTAGTGTAGGACCCCCCATGACAACTTTTAAATTTATCTCGTCATTTTGGCGATAACTTTTTATTTATTTATTTTGACACAGTTTTTTGTTTAAAAAAAAAAAAAAAAAAAAAAAAAAACTAAATCATTTGCGATAATAATTTATATTTTGTCTGCTATTGTTATGTTTAAAATGGCGTTTGCAAAGTTTCTGAAGATTCGGCTTTTAAAAATACACTTTTCCATAAATGAATGTCATCAGAAAATGACGTAATTTTTTCTTATTATATTATTCAGCTGAGTCCGCCTGCCATTTATTAATACAATTTTTTGTCCTCGCTTATTTTATTAATTACATCACTATCGTTTCATTTTAACAAAATATAATCTAAAATGGTCCATATTAGATAAATATTATATAGATAATCTTATACGTTTCTGAGGATAGGCTAGAAAATTTTAGTTAGTTTTACTTAGATAAAATTAAAAAGTTATACTTAGAGAAAGATAAAAACTGACTTTTAATTATGTTTCTAAGCATTTGTAAGTAAAGTCTATTTAACGAATTTTATAAAACATACATATTCCTTTATATAATGCAATCTCATTGTTAAAATCTTTGTTAAAATTTACTAATTGTATGAAAATCTGTATCTATAAATCATATATATATAAATAAATAAATAAATAAATAAATAAATAAACATTTTTTTTATTACTAATAACCTCATGTGTTAATTATTAAAAGTTTAAAAGGATGAACTTATGTTTTAAAAATGCATTTGCAAAAAAATTTTCAAAAAAGTATATGGCAGTTATTTATTGTAAGATGCATTTGAATTAAATTGCTTATTTAAACAAAAACCAAAATTTTCAATTTTAATCTCACAGAGTACGTGTATAAAGATAATTTTAATTTTTTAACAGAAAACTTCCCTTTTCCATAAAGAAAAAAAAAAAAAAAAAAAAAAAAAAGAAAAAAAGAAAGAAAGAAATGAAATACGAGTTGCATTAATTTTATTTTATTATTACATTTTATATATTTTGCTTCTATGTTCTGCGGTATTATTTAACATGTACATATATAATATTTTACTCATAGTTATACTGTATGCATTTCAAAAATCAATCTTAAAATAGCATTTATAAAAAGTAAATTTGGAATTTCGCACAACTGAAACTCTGTTTAAGAACTCAGACTGCCATGTAAAGCTGAAGTACCATTAAATTGTTCAAGCGGAAAGTGAAAGCTGAAAATCGTTATTTACGTAAATGCCAATTTGCATTTCATCTAAATGCAGATACTCAAAACGTGTACTTAAATGTTCAAAGCTCATTTATATGTTTGAATGTTATCTCAAAAATATTGTGCTTAAAAGCAGCATAAAATGCAAAAGCTTGTATTCTCTTGTATTTTCTTTTTTATCAGTTAAAAATTTCAAATCTGCACAAAATTTTTACATCAGAATAAAACGCCTGAATATGCATACAAACATATATATGTAGTTTTTAAATGTTTGTAAAAAGTTCAATAAAAGCTGCAAATATTCCTTATTATTTTTTTCCGTCTGCTAAAGCGTGTAATTTTCTCTTCACATATATATATATATATATATGTGTGTGTGTGTGTGTGTGTGTGTGTGTGTGTGTGTGTGTGTGTGTGTGGCAAATTATGATGTGATTTTATAGTAAATAATTGGAGTTTTAGAAAATAAAAATTTCTTGTACGAAAATTATAGATTTCTGTGTTTCAATATTTTTGTTTTAAACTGCAAGCGGCAAAAACTTGTATAAACTCTAATATAAGCTATAACAGGTATAAGATTATTAATTAAACATGTACTCTACTTAAAAAAAAATAGCATTTCTTCAATTGTATAATAATTTCATTGTATAATGCAATACTAATAAAAAAAATGCAGGACACATAATGTTGATTAATATACGATGGCATACTTTTGTATTGTCCTGAAAATTTTAATTAAAAGTTCTCATTTCATGTTAAAATAAAAAAAAAAATTAATATAATGCACATAAAAGAAAAATTATTGTCTTTGCTGAAATATTGTTATAATGAGTGCATTAACTTTTGCTATGATGACTACGTTAAGTCAACTACAAGAATTTACATTATTGCTTTAATATAGCTCAAACTGCAAACACAATTAAAATTTATGATGTATTAAATATTAACACTAGAATTACGGCGATATCGTATACCTAGAAATACGGCGGGGGTCATTCTGACCCCTGGAAAAAAAAATCTGCATATTTCCCTATATAATATTATATATTTTGAAAATCCAATAAAAATAAACTAAATTACAATAATTAAAGTATATTTCAAAGGGTATGGACAAATAGCTGGCTGAATAACGTTGAATTTCTTATTATTCCCTTTTGAGCATATAGTACTAGTTCCTGCTTTGGCATTCTTAGTTATGTCAGAATTTGAACTACTGGGAGCTAATTTATTTTCACTTTCACATGAGCTAGAAAATGATATCACATGATCTCTCGTTATAACAAATTCTGAATCACTAGAGGTTTCTTTTTCATCTCCATTTGAAGAATTGTTATCCATTTCAAAACCAGAAACGCAATCATATAGTTATTGCATCAGTGTAACTATTTCTTCTTGCGTTAGTCATCTTCTACGAGTAATTAGTATATAAAAAAACTTCCATAAATATAACAAAAAAAATTATCAAAAATTGTTTTTATATGTAACAAACAAAATGTCTAGCAAAATCTACAATCGTTTTTTCGAACATAAGCTCTTTTATCTGTTCTCATTTCACAAGTAAATGCATTCCGAAAATTCAAATCACGTGACTGGCAAATGAGAGATTATAGAAACACATCATATGCTTTCCTTTTATTTGTTTTTTGTTTAGTAGGTGAAAACAAAAATAGTTTACCGCAGAAAAAATATTCAGATATCTTTCTTTCTCACAGGGGTCAAAATGACACCTACCCGTTAAGACTAAAAGTTAAATAGGGTTTTCTGTTACTTAGTTTCTTAGTTTTCACTTCTATCGGCAGTCCCCAAAGACTGCTTTGATTTTTTTTTTTTTTTTGAAAAGCACAATGATTTAGGAAAAGTCAAGAAAGAATTAAGATATTTGTGAAAAAATAAAAGAAACATTGAAGAAAAAAGTTTGCTTGGGGTCAAAATGACACCTTCCGTAATTCTAGTGTTAATCCCAAAATTCCTAAATTTCAAAATAAATAAAAGTGATTATACGACTCTATGTTTCGGAAAAAAAAATTACGATTAAATTACATTTATTAGGTTAAAGAAGTCTTACGTTAGTACTTTTATTAGCAGTATCTATCATTCTATCTATCTATCTATCTATCTGTCTATTATTTAATACAGAAATTGCTCTTTATCATTTTTAACATACTGTAATATTTTAAACCAGAAAAAAAATGTTTTATATGCAGATTTCAAACTGGATATCAGTAAAATAATTCACTTACTTTGTCGTAAATGTTACATTTGTCACTATGGAATAATCCAATATTTTAGTCGGAAGAATAACGGATATAATTTCTCTCACATGTGATTTAGATAGAGGTATTTAACTTTTACCATCTGTCTTTTTTACGTGTAGCTTAGTTCAAGTGAAATCACCCAGTGGCTGTTGCCCTCATGTCTTAGATTTTTATGCAATTTTTTTTTATTATAAAGTACATAATGAAAAAGAATTAAAATATTTTTTTCAGAATTTTTTGTTTAAAACTAAAATTAAGGGGTCATTTTGATATTAAATTAAGTATAACAAAATCAATGTTCACGATGGTTTGTGAGTTTCAAACCAGTATAACACTTTTGTTTATGAACCAGTTTTGTTCATTTTGGTGTCATTAGAAATATAAAAGTGTAAACTATGAAGTAAAAGTATGCAAATGCTAAAAATATGTATACAAGCCTTTACAAAATTGCAATATAAGTATTTGTTGAAGGAAATTTTTTTTGCACATTTGAAGATTTTTTTACATTAAAACCCCACATCTCACGATACTATTTTTTTTTTTTTTTTTCATGTAATATAAAATGACATAGTTTTCAAAAAAAAAAAAAAAAAAAAAAAAATCAATAAGTGTTCATTGTATTTTGTGACTATTAAAGATGCAAAATACATAAATACTTCATTAAGTTCTGTTTAATGGCTAACTGATGTACAACAAATGATATTTTAACCACACAACATGCATTCATAACATTTTAACAATTATTATTATTTAAAAATAAGTTCTGAATGAATATTATTATATTTGAACCGAAAGTATATAAGTGAATAGTGCTAGTACTTGCTACACGTCATGGTAAAAATGCATGTGTTGGAATTGGTGGTACTATAATCCATTTAGCCACAAAAGCATGCTTACAACATCCATATGACAATAAGAAATGTTTATATTTGCCAGAATTTATGTTTTAGGAATATACATATTTTATATTACACTTGAGGAAGTAACAAAGTTCACAAAGATGTTAGAGAAACGATATGAAAATTGTTCGAGAACTCCTGGGACAAGATAATTTTTTCCAACCTCTGGATGAAAGAAGATTGCTTATAAAGCATGTTTCATCATCTAATAAATTAATTCAAGTTTCTCTTCGACTTCAAAACAAAGAATTTATCACTATAAAAGAAGAAAATTTAGTTGCAGCTATCTACGCAATAACTGTGGGCTTGGAACAATACTGGAGATTAGTGAAGAACATCGAGATGCAAAGATCAAATTTATGATCACAAATAAAATTTCCTCAGCTTATTCATGACCTAATCATTCTGATGTTTGTTGGGTTCCATATGAAAATATGTTAATGAATGTGCCTACCTTAAGTACAAGCACTGGTCACTTATTATTTTCCACTGAGATATAATATTATCCATTCAAAAATTATTTTAAAACAATAATCTACATATTAATAGGCAAATATGAAAATTGTCGTACACTTTAAACAAATTAATTATGGGAGTAGAGGGTTAAAAGTGGCGTCATTCATAAGGTATGATTAGCCGGATTTGGAGAATAAAAACGTAATTTCTTATGATGTCAAGAAGGTAATTAAAAATACTTTTATTTTTTATGTACATTTTTATTTTATACACATAAAACGTATTCTTCTGTATTAAAAAATTCCTGAAGAAAATTGGCATTTACTTAAAATCCAAATAAAACCGTGGACACAGTCATTTGCATAGTTGTAGCATTCTTAAACTCTTGACTACAGATTTTTCATTCTAAAAATTTCTCATTCTAAGAGGCAACGGCCATTAGAGTGGTAAAAATGATTGTGAGTGAATGAGCGGGTAGAGCAAAGTTTTACACTGTTGCACATATATGCAAATTATAAAACTACTTAATTTATAAAAGTTTTTTTTCTTTTTTGTGTATGTATGTGATATACGTCACCTCTAATTTGAAGACATATTTTTTAGCTGAAACATATTGCATTTCAACTAACTAAAATTGACTACTTATTTTTATATAAGTGTATTCATTACTATATCTTCTGCATGTATATGAAGAAAGTATAATAATTGGAAATATTTTCAGTTTCCAGTTTTCGGTGAATTTACACGTTTTGAGATTTTTTGAACACGATTGAATATTGATTATATAGATTAATTTTTTGTTCGTGTTAGTCGGTAGGTGGTGCTGTCATATCAAATGATAGAAGAAAGTATTGGATTCATGAATATTTTTGACTTCCGGTTTTCGATGAATTTACACCTTTTGAGATGACCTAAATATCATTAGCTCATTTTTAGAAAGTGTCTGTTTGTCTGCGTGTATATGATGTGTTACGGAAATTTTGTAGTATTTCATAAACTAATGGAACGAATTTAAGTAATATTGATAATTGGTTAGACTTTGATTTAAATTAGTGCTGATTAGCTGTTTAAATATATCACCCAATAGGTGGTGTCGCTATGTTGTGATTCACCCCATTTAATTCAAGGCTATACCTCAATTTCTGTAGTGTATACACGCACCAAACATGATATATGATGTGGAAATTATGCAAAACTATGCTGTTTTAATTTGGGTGCATATTAGTCGACAAGTGGCACTGCTGTGTTGCAATTTTATTCCATTTATTTGAAGGCAATTGTTTTGTTTTGCAAAACAAATGGTCAGGTTTTGACCACTGGACAATACTAGTAGTTATTAAAATGTTAAGAGTGCATGTTGTATGGATAAAAAACCATTTGTTGTAGATACATCAGTTAGCCATTAAACGGAACTTAATGAAATATTTATATATACTACTTGTTTAATTTTTAATCACAAAATACAATAAACCTATTGTTTTTTTTCTTTATTGAAAAGTATGTCATTTTACATTATATTAAAAAAAAAATAGAGTGGTGAGATGGGGGTTTTTACTGTAAAAAAATTCTTTAAATTTACAAAAATGTCCTTCAAAAAATGCTTTTATTACAATTTGTAAACCATAAAGAAACAAAATTGGTCTATAAATAAAAGTGTTATAGTGGTCTGAAAACTCATAAACCATCATGCTCACTGATGCCATTTTTTTTTACATTTAATTAAATTTCGAAATGACGCCTTAATCTTAATTTTGACTAAAAAATTCTGAAAAAAAATTTTTTTAGCCTTTTTCATTATGTACTTTATAATAAAAAATTTTCATTAATATCTGTGACATGAGAACAACATTTTTTTTACTATTATTATTATTTTAGGTGACTTCAAATAAAATTATCCGTGTATTATAATGAGCCATTTTGTCAACATTTATACATAAGACATCAAGACACTTTCTGTTTAAACTTTTTCAAACACTTTTGTACAATATTTTAGGTTTTTTTACACATTTTCCGATTCCCAGTTATATTTATACTCAACATTGTTAAAACGTCCTCGATTAACTGATACTAATGCCGACTCTTGATACTTTTCTCTTACGCTCAAATGCGTATTGTTTTCAGTCGATAAATGTTTGAATGTTTTTTGTACAATGCGATGAAGATTTATCAGGTCAAAAGTTTCATTATGATTAAATTATAATAATAAGAGATTAAAATAGTACTAATTTTTTTTTAAACATTGATATACATACACACACACACATATATATATATAATAAAAAAAGTATGTTGCCAAACATCAGCACAAACTATTTAGATGATGTAAATGTTATAGACTGAGAATTTATCTTTATAATGAAAATGTTCGTTTTCCAAGTGGAAAATTCAAAACGGAAAAAGTTTACAATTAATTGCAGATATAAATATGTATATATATGTGTGTGTGTGTGTGTGTGCGTGTGATCATATTTTTTAAAATACAATAAGTACACATATCATCCAAACAAATATATATATATATATATGTGTGTGTGGTTGAAATTTAATACGAATACACTGAAAATTAAGATTTTACCATAAGAAAATAATTCATTTTTTACCGATACAAAAGGTAGCATAATTTAATGTTGAATATTTTGCAAATGAGATAAAGATGGAAATAATCAATAGATTTGCATTTTGTAAAGTTTAAAATATTGGATTATTTCCGATAGATCTTTCATTATAAAAATATCCGGTATTTCTGACACAAGCAACAAATATCCCAGAAAATAATCTTTATCTGATTCGATAATTTGACTTGTATTCAGAAAAAGAAAAGCGCTTTAATTTTTCACAATCTGAATGTGTTTGTAAAAAGAAATTGTAAATTATTTGTTTCAATAATTCAATAATTGAAAAAAAGGAGTGATTTGTTTAAAAAGAATTTTAAAACAAAAAGTGTTAATTTACAAAAAGAAAAAATAATAATAATGATAAGTTATTTTATACAAAGTATATTTTAAAATAATTCTCACATCATTCTATAACTTTGGAATTCATTAACCAAGTTATTCAGGCAAATGAACTGCAAGTTTTCTAATTTCTTTAATTTCTCTCAAAAAGAAGATTAAAATATTTTTTTTAAATTCCTTTCTGAACTTAAACCATATAATAATTTTTCTTCACATTCAAAAATTCAATCGAAAACGTATACGTTACATATTTGCTACATTGTATTTTTGCAGCATTGTTTTTCTACGAAGGACGTTCCGAAAGTAAGCGTCGTCATTTTTTTCTCACGCGGAAATTTTATTGCTACAAATGATTTCTCTCCATGAACTATACACTTTCATTTTTTTTCAACATAGTTGCCACCCTCATTGAAGCATTTGTCGTAGCGTGCAATTAGTTTGAAGAAACTACTATGGTAAAACTCCATGCTCCACATTCTGCAATGTAAGGAATAGCCGCACAGCCTTCTACACCTCAGCATTATTTTAAACGTGGCGTCTCGAGACGGCTATCTGCTAAAGTACAGGACAATTATCTGCTGTCTTGCACTCTAGTACTCTAGAAAAGGTTTTTTCATTCGTAAATGATTTGGAACTCCCACTTAAACCTTCATCATTCACACTTAACCTCCCTTCACTGAATAACCAACACCAGCGACTAACCGTTCGGAGATACGTGACTTCTTCAACATACACAGTATGTAGGCGTTAACTGTTGATGCGCACAATAATCCCACATGCCCACTCATACCAGACAACAACACGTACTTCAGCTTGCGACAACGTTGTCAGCACACGTCTGTCTGCCATCATGATTTGTACTCGAATAACCTCAGGCAACCTCGAATAACCAGTATGCTGCTACTTTGTTTTTATTGTTATCTGCGCATGCGTCATTCCTCCTCCGCTGACGCACTTTCTGTCGTTGAACCAATAACGAGTATAGTCTCTTATGGTGATTGTTGGTTTAACCTGGTGTAACATCTTCTCTTCCACAAGAAAAAAAAAAAAGACGAAATTTACTGTTGAACGTCTCTCGTATTTAAATTGCAACAAGTATTTTAAATGCAGATTGATTATATATTTCGTAGTCAATTTTATCCTATTAAAAATCCTATGGTGAAGCGTGCACGGAAAAAAATATGTCCTATTTGCTGTCAGAAATTCTCTGTAATTTGAGAAAATACGTTCTGTCAACGTAATTTTTTCGTAAATTATGCGTATTTTCTCGAGAATTTCTGGCAGCAAATAGGACATATTTTTTACAGTGTGACAGATGTTGTCACAGCCCCTTTCAAAAGATTAACATTTGTTGTTTTCCTATGAGCATTGTTATCACAGATATTAATTTTGTGACTTATGTTATATTTCAACGTATCTATATGTTTTCCGAAATCTGGTTTATAAAATTAAAAATGTGCGATTTTGTGGTTCAATAATTTAATTTTTCTGGAAATTATAATATAAATATTTTTTGCAACATTCGGACAACGAATGGAATATGAATCATAGGAAACTCAAAATTTTTAATTTTTCGTCTGAGCACAATTTATAAACTTTTAAGTATGTGTAGTTTATGCCTTTCATTTAATTTTTATAGAAACTAAAATTAGAAAACATTTCTTAAATTACAGATCATTGATTGCAGATATATTTCATAATGCAGTATATTTAATACTAAGCGGCCGGTAAAAAAAAAGTTCTAAAGCACTTGTGTAATAAGTTATTAGCTAATACTGCATAAACTGTTCAAAGAAATTAGAGGACCAAGCATAAAAGTGACGAAAACCTTGAGAAACAAAACTGTACTGGCATAAAAGGCAGAGTACACGCGTATCAAAAAATAATACAGACAAAAATACGCCGAGAGTTTGTTTGCGAGCTTTTTTTATTCGAAATAATAGAAAGAACATAAAGTGTACTTCAGAAAAACAATTTTGTTTAATTAAAATGTATTGTATAGAAATGTTGCAAGATGTTTAACATATGGCGTGTGGTCTCATCGATAGACTAAGACTGTTGCATGTCTGTTTCTCATGGATACGAATTAGATTATCGATAAAACTTTGTGAAATACTGTTCCGCCTCTAAAAATATCTAAATCCCAGGCGGTAAAAGACATTTTCTTGCTATTTTCTGACGTTCGAAACTTCCATGACCCTTTGGTAGTTCATGCACTTGTTAACTGGGATACTTACAAAGAAATAAAGGAATGAGAATCTAAACCTTGTATGATTTGTTTTGACTGAATATTTGTTGTTTACATTATTCCTCACTGCATAATAAACACACACTTATAACGTTATAGAGGAACATATCTAAATATCAACAGTATTAATGTATAAAATTTTATTACATAAAAGCATATTTTTGATGTTGCAGATTGGTTTGCAAGTGTTAACATTAAAATTTTCTAAATAATGTTTATTACTATTATTTTCTAATTGAAATATCTTACCCTTAGTTGCTCTGATTAATCATTTAAAATATTTCAATATATTTACATACATATACATGTAATATGCATAATTTTTAAAAACTTGTAGACCATACATGGAGAACATTTGTAAAGATCACATAAAGTTATGTATTTCAAAATAAATCCTTCAATTATTAATTTAAAATGTTGATCACTGCTAAAATCCTGTTTCAAAATTTTTAACATTTTTTTTTTTTTTTTTTTTTTCATGGAAAAAACAATACAATATTTATTTTAAAAGAGTTTAAAATATTCTATAGCTGCAGGCTTAGTGAATAAAATGATATCTTTTTTACGTGCAATTCTAAATAGTATGATATTTTTCTTTCATTAAATGCTATTGTCTAAATCATACATTTAAAACTTTCTTACACATTGCTCTGAGCTATTTTAAATATTGTTGTCCTTAAAGAAAAAAAAGAAATATTTGTCACCTATATATTCATTGGTATATTTTTAATGAGAAAGGACAAAAAATAATAACATTTTTACATGAATATTTTAAAATGTATTTTTTGAAAATTTTAGATTAAACAGTTTGCAAAATAAGCAAAATGTTTATTTTATGAAATTCTTTTTTTTTTTTTCTTTTTTAATTTATTCATATCTTATAATTTCCTTTTTACGCACGATTTTTGTATTTAAAAGAGTTTCTTCATTTTTTCAATTTTAAATGATGATAATTCTGGTAAACATTGAGCTATATTTAAAATATTCTGTTGCATAAAATGCTTCACGAAAGAATGTTTAAAGCACCATTTAGTAAATATTTAAAGTAAAGTAAAGTGTATATATTTAAAGAAATTTTAACTTTAATGTGTGATACATGCATTCATTTAGATGAAAAATATAAATGTTAGCTGCAAATTATTATTGTGCAATAATTAGAATTCTCTACGTAATGCTGTGATACAATCAGACATTGATTTAATAAAAAAAATTAAAGGAAATTTAAAGAACATAAAATAAAACTTTTGAATGAAAATTTCAAATAATTTCGTTGCATTGCTAATTGTTTGTTTTTTTTGCACATGTGGAATCTAAATCGTTTAAAATTAACTTATATACTTATTCTGAACTCAATTTTAAAGAATTTTGCGAGTTTATTTGTTTTGGTAAATACTGAGAACAATCATCTATATGGTGAATTTTTTAATATTCATAAACATCCTTTAATAAAGTATACAGAATACAATAATATTATGACGGAATTATTATGACTATGATTATATTTAATAAAATTATTTAATGTTTTTTTTTTTTTTTTTTTTTTAAATTATTATTATTATTTTTTAAATGTTGTCAGATATGAATAGGAACTGCTTTTCAAGATATTAACATAAAGAATAAAAAAATTTATTTTGTAGAATAAAACAATTATTTTTTTTTTCTTGTTCCAAACCTCAAATTAAATTAAAATTCTATAGTCATCTTTTTTTCCACACTGAAAAAAAAAAAAAAAAAAAAAAAGTTAAAATTACAGGAAAAGTCTGGCAGGTGGGGTGCCAGTATTTCTCCGTCAAATATACAGTTTAAAACCGTAAAATTGTACCACAGACATATGTTTTACACAGGAATCCTGTAAATCAAACAGGTTTTATGCTAGAAGTACAGTTTTGTCCTGTATATTTGACGGAGAAATACTGGCACCGCAGCTGCCCGCTTTTTCTTGTACGTTTAACATTTTTTTTTTTTTTTTTTTTTTTTTACAGTGCATGTTACTTCTTATTATTTTCTTCTATATTCAGTAGATGAAAGTATTGGATTCCTAAAAGTTTTCATCGATCACTATACATCGATTTCTGCAATTTCTGGGAAGATTATATATCAGGCACTATTCTGCAGAATTCCATATAAATTTATATATAGATGACTTTGACATAAATTAGTTTATGTTTTTTTTGTTGTTTTTTTTTTTTTTTTTTTTTTTTTTTTTGTCAATCGCTCAACAGGTAATTCACACACCGATTTCTACAATTTAAGGAAAGGCTATATATCAGAATCTATTTAGTGAAATCGAATAAAATTTTATATATGAAAAGGCCATTATGAGATATTATGCTAATTAAATTGGGTACATATCCACCGATAGGTGGTGCTGCAATTTTCCCCTAAGAACGGGAAGGATGTAATTTGTACGGTAAAAATACGCTTCTGTTTGACATTTAATGTAATACCTATCTGAGATGAAAATCGTCTACATAGATAATGAAAAATTATAATAATAATCAGTTTGTACAGTATAAATTTGTATAGAAAAATATAGAAGAACTTTTTATGATGGTCACAACGTACTGATTTTGAAATTAATACTGGATTAACTGATACATCATAAATATATTTAACACGTATTATTATTATTATACATTTAAATTAATGCATCACAATCAGTTTTTTACACTGCATTTCTTCTGATAAGAGTCAGAATTTCTTGTTTTTAATTTTACTTCATCAATGAAAAATAAGAGCAAAAAAAAAAAAAAAAAAAGGGATAAAAGTTATTTTACAGATAAATAGGACAATACATAAAAAGAAATAAAGTATTGGGAGTTAATGTGATTACAAATTTCCTTTTTAAAGCTGGTTGCAAAAATATATCTTGAAAATAAAAGTATCCTGCTTAAAATTTCACAAAATGCAGAAATACGCAATATTTGCTAACATAAAATTATATATATATATATATATATAAATATATATATATATATATATATATATATATATATATATATATATATATGTGTGTGTGTGTGTGTGTGTGTGTGTGTGTATTATAGATGTTTGTATATATATATATATATTATTAATATTCTTTTAAAGCACCATCATCCAAAGAAATTTTATAATATTATTGATTGAATGTAATTCAAAACTTTGTAGGTAATTCTTCTTGTCTCATTTTGTAATTCATTTCATAACATTAGCCATTAAAATGTAAAAGCAAGCTTTATTATTTTCAAACTCATCAAATTAAGTATAATAAAGATTTTTTAAAAATAAAATACCGATTTAAATCTCACACAAGCTAACTGTGACAATGGCAATAGTGTATGCTTTTTTTTTTTTTTTTTTTAAACTGCCAAAATTTTACTAATTAGAACAAAAACGTGTATAACTGACCGGTAGTATAAAATCTTATAAGTGATTGAATTATTTTAATAGATTTATTTAAAAAATAAATTCATTTCTAAAACAGGGTAATTAATTTTTTATTAATTTTTATATTTATTTATATATATATATTTTTTTATTTTTATTTTTATTTTTTTTTTTTCATAATCGAAAACAAAATCTAATTTTCATATGAATGAATGTATAGTCTGTTACCAGTATGGTTCAGTTCATTAACGTTGACATTTTAAACCGAAGAAACCATGATTGAATCTTGGTCTTGTCACTTCTATACAAAACATTAATTTTAGTTTTCCTTCATAAATGTGTAGTTTATTTTCGACTGAAGGTACTATCTTCGTTTGCGTATAGTGATTTATATTTGTAACAACTTATAACGATTTTATGATTTTAAAAAGTCATCTCCAAAACGCTATATGTTGATTTTTCTTTTAAAAGTGACTTCTACAAAACACATGTAAAATATGTGCAACAGTATTTTTTAAACATTTATTTTTATCAAAATAATAATAATAATAATAATAATAATATATTTAAGCAAATTTAAGTGTTCTACCTTTTTGTCTTAAACTGTTTGATTTAAAAAATTGAAATGTAAGAGTTTGAAGTAATCGGAAGGTTAAATAGAGGTAGTTTGATAAAAAGTGGATGTTTTTTTTTTCCTTAAGGGGGAGGTGCTCCAAATTTTAATTAGAAGTCCTGTGCAAATTGTATTAAACTATCGCATCCAGTTTTATGATATATACTAGTCAGTTTAAATAGTATTTATGCAAGTTCTGTTTAAAATATCTATAAAAAAATAAATTTCGGTGAGAAATCAATGTATATTATTTATTACTTCTGTACAAGAATCAAGCAGTTAATGGTTACATAGACAGTTAAAAATGTTTTGATGAAACAACAGTATATATTATTATTATTATTATTATTTTCGACAACAAAACTTTTGTAAAAGCTATGTCAACAAAAAGTGTCTGGTTGATTTAGTAAATTGTTTTATTTTTTTAACGAAACATTTTTTGTCCGAATGTGTTCTTAAATAAACCAATTTTTTTTATTGATATAGCCTTAACAAAATCTCGTGTTCATTCAACAAATCGTTTTTTGCTGTATGCTCTCTACATATTTGTAAATGTTTTATACACTCTGTAATTCAATGCTTTAATGGCTTTTTTTTTTTTGTTTTGTTTTGTTTAATGTAATTACATGGAGAGTAATTACATAAAAATGAAAGAGTACATAAAAAAATGACAGAAATATTTTTTTCTATAATATCAATCATAAAGAGAATACCGAAGGCATTTGTTAGAACTGGTAGCTCTTTTTCTTCCTCTTTTCCATTTCGTTTTCTTACAAACTTCTATTTTGGAATTTTTAAGAGGGAATTTTTAGCAGCTTTTTCTTCAGTTTTCTTGGTTCTTTCTTGTAGTTTAATTCTCCTTTCTTTTTCTCCCATTTATTTCTCACACTTATATGGAGATGATACTATTACTACAAAACTATAAATAATCTCTAAAAAAAAAGAGTTAACCAAGAACTTTACATTTCCGAAGCTATTAATATAATTAAATGCAAAAAATGCAATAAATTCCAAAGATGCTGCAGTTTTGACAATAATTTGGCACAATATTATAAAATAGTTAATAGTTTATTTCTGCTAATTCATGATGAATTTTCTCCTACAATAGCCTCGTGTGATATTTCAATAGTTCCAGCTTCTCTTATTTTTCTTAGCTCCTTGATCCAACCTCTACCGGACTTCAAATTGCCTTTGCTGATATTTACGCTACTAAAAGACTTAACTGTTGACTGTGAAAAGAAAACATATTTAAAACTGCTCATTGGAAACGACTAATAATTATCCCTGATTATGCTTTACTATTAAAGCGAAAAGCTTTGGATAAATTTTTTTTAAATATCTTTTAAATAAAATTTAAATTAACGTGTGTTTTTAATATATTTAACTATTACTACAGTTTTCATCTTTCTTTTATCAGCCCTTTTTATGGGCGAGATCCTTTTACTTGCGGTACAGGTAGAACAAACTTTGGAGAGATGGAAATGGGTAGATTAGGTTGATAACAAAAGAGTTCTAATCCCTACTCCCCAGAGTTTGTTGCATGTTTGTCTTGCTGTGGTCAGTCTCCTGACAGGTTTGTTGGTTTGTCTACTATTACGATGTCCCTTGAAGAAGTTGAAGGTTGCTCTTGGTCTTTGCTCCCATCAGTCTGGTGCCCAACGTCTGGAGGTTCTTGCTGCAGATCTGACGTAGGGTGGTCTGTGGTGACAGAGGTTGCAAACAAGTGATCTGGAAAGACGTCAGGGTTGTAAGGACTTATGCCAGTTTTGCTAAACCATTTAACGACAGTTTCTACAACAGCTGCCCGTGAATGGGTTGCGTTGAACAGTTTTTCAACTTCAAAAATAGTGACGCACCTACCTGGATGGTTGAACAGCCACTTTTTGAACTTCTTGTTCATAATATATGCTCAGAGGAGCGATGAAACTGACGTCCAGGGGCTGAAGGCGATGAGTTGTATGTGGGGTGGGTGGGGGGTAAGGTTAGGATGATTACATTATTTTCTCTTGAAAAATTTACAAGTTCACAACTTTTGGTGTGACTGTCGTGTCCATCAAGTAGCAACAGCACTGGCTTCTCATAGGTAGGGTTGGAAAATTCTACGAATTTTTTAAACCAAACAGTGAAGGTCTCCTTAGTGATCCATCTGGTCTTGTGATACACTACAAATTATCCTGGAAAAGCAACATTCATGAGTCGTGGGTGTTCCTTCCCTACAGGAAATACAAACATAGGAGGGACGAATATACGACTTACGAAAACTGTATCCCGTTTTATCCAACTCATAAGTGTCCCGTTTTGTCCAACTCCGACACTTTTCAAAACAAACGTGGCTGCTGCCTAAATGTGAAAGGAAAATTAGATAGACTACACATGAAAATATTTGTTAATAAATGCTTAATGAAATGTAATACTCACCGGAATTGTATTCCCATATATGTAGGCAGTATAATCTAGAAAACAAACTCACGTGAATGTAGAAAGTGCCAAGAAAACAGAGTAAAAAAGTTCTAAGAGCTACAACTTTCCATCAACTAGTGGTCTCGAGATAGGATAAACTGAGAATGATGTAATGACAGCCGAGAACAAGTTTCTGTCATCGTCCGCTAGGTAGCAGCACCTTTTGGATCCCTCAGCGGCGTATACCGTTTTGTCGGACTATCTCGTTTTGTCAAACTCTCCCCTACAGAGCATCGTGCACTGTTAAAAATTTTTTTGTGAATTTACAGAGAATCTATTGGTAATTAATTATATTAAGTCTTATGTAAATTTACGGAGGATTAAAAACAGAGATTCTGTCAAAATATAGAGAAACTACACTGTAAATTAATCATAGTCTCTGTAAATTTTCATAGATCAAAATATCCAAGTTATCCATATTTACAAAAGTATTTTTTAAGAAAACCTTGGAAAATTTCGAATGGGTAGACTGAAAATCTCAACCTGAGATCGAACTTCGCACCTCCCACCTTCAAACTTTGAGATCAGAACTCCTCGGAAATTGATGGGACAAGACCGGACTTTAGTATATATATAGACATACTATATATTTTTTATCAAAACTACATTAAAATTCAGAGGTATACAATTGGTTAAGCTTGTATTACCTTTGGTAGGATTTGTATTGATGCGCTTTAACAGGTTTTTAACTACAATTTTTATTAATGTTGTGGTACATTTTGCATCCATTAAACTTTTAATAAAAAATTTAAAAAGAAGCTAATTTATATTATGGTACTTCTAATAAAATGATCAGAAATAATTGCAAAATATATCATATGTTTGCTTAATATTGCTCGGTTATATTTAGTCCATACCAAAATAAAAACTTAATTCCCTCATTTAATATGACTCAATAGTGAAAGATCTCACAGGTCTAAATCTAAAATTTTGATTTGATAATTATGACATATTGATGGTTTTTGCTCGGCTGAAACCAAAACTAGATTTTACTCTATCACATACATATATTTATCAATACAAGGTGCGCTATTTTTTTCATGACTCTTCTACCAATATAATTATACGGTTACTTTTATAGTAAGATTCCATGATTAATTACAATTAATCATGGAATCATACTAGAAACTACCGAAAGAGAAGGTATTGTGTCGGTAGACACCCTGTATTTGCAAAAGCTACGTGTAACAGAGGAAAATTGGCTTCATTTTTGGCTACAGCTCATTAGAAATATAGGTATCAACTAAAATAAATAAATTAAATTTTGCCAACATTATATTTGTAGATCTGTGTTAACAACCTCAGTTTCTTTCATTCAAAAAATACATCCACTTTTTAAATACACTTTAAAAATAAACATTTTAACTAATATACATATATATATATATTACATTTTGATTAGATATTAACTTAAAACAATTAAGAATGTAATTAAAACACTAATCGTTTAAAATTCATTATGCTCTTAAAAAGGTTTAAAGTTTCTAAATTGGGGGAAAAAAAGAAAGGAAGAAGTACTAAAAATTTGTTAGGTACACTACCTTTCCATAATGACCGCACACTTTCAATTTCAGACACTTTTTAAAGTATTTCAAAAAATTTTAAACAAATCATTTTGAAACTTCAGGGATGTGAAAGGAGGACCGGTAAAAATAATTAAAATAAAATGAAAGTATTTGGCTTAACCCTGTAATAATTAATGCTTGAAATACGATATGGCAGTAGCATGTGATTATAGGACTCTTTCTCATTAACTTATTAAGTTTATATGTCTCTAACACATAAAATCAGGGAGATAAAGGTTTCTTTAAAAAATTGCAATTTTTTTTTTTTTTTTTTTTTTTAAAGCAATAACACGCAAAATATGAAAAGACTGTGCAAAGTTATTTTCAGGAAACTGGACATACAATAATAAACACTGTATACTGCAATCAGAATGAAAAAAATATTAAATATCTAATGAAATATGAGTATTTTTACTAAATTTCTAACTGCGCATCCGTAAATGTTCAGTGAAATTTCATTTTCAAAATTTAACAGTAAAATTTTTTGAGCTACTTATATAAAAACCCCAAACAAAAATCGTGTAAACTGAAAAAGTTCTATGTCATACAGAGCTGCCAACCAAATCCGGCAAATTGTTGTACCCCCCCCCCCCCCTTTTCCTACACCACTTAATTTTTAGAGTAATTCTCTTCAAATATATTTACGATGAATGAAGAAAACAAATACTCTAAAAATTAAGTGGTGTAGAAAAAGAGGCGGTAGTAACAATTTGCCGGATTAGGTTGGCAGCTCTGCTCATAGAATAAACTGAATTTCAGCTGTTCCCCAACAAAGAAATTGTTAAGAGGGTTTTCCCAATATTTATTTACAATCACAGAAAATTGCATTACCGTTCATCGAATTAAAATAAATATGTGAGCAAAACTCCTTATACTTTAGCGTTTCTTCGAGAGAAACTGAAGACCGGTTCATTCTTTGGCGAAGAAGTTTTGAGTTTACACAATACTTGTTTGGGTTTTTATATAAGTAGTTTAATGCATTTGGCTAATGAATTATACAAATGAAATTTAGCTAAAACTTAGTCATGCGCAGTTAAAAATTATTTTGTAAAAATGCTCACATTTCATTAGATATTTAATATTTTTTTCATTCTGATTGCAGTATGTTGTATCTAATATTGTATATTGGGTTTCCCGAATACAGCTTTGTACTGGATTTAATACCTTGCATGTTATAGCAAAAAAAAAAAAAAAAATGTTCGGCAATTTTTTAAAGAAATCTTTATATCTCCCTGATTACATGCGGTTGAGACTTAAAAATTTATACAGAAAATGAGAATGAGCCCCATAATCATATGCTACAGCCAGACTGTATTTCGAGCATTATTTTATACTGGGTGATGCCAAATGCTCTCATTTTTCTTTAATTTTTTACTGGTCCCATTTTCACTTTTGGCACAAACAAATAACTGAACTACATGAGGTATAACATGTTTTTTACACTCCTGAAGTTTCAAGATGATTTGTTAAGTACTTTTTGAGTTATTTTAAAACGCATCTGAAATCGAAAGTGTCCGGTCATTTATGGAAAGGTAGTGTATTAAATGAATTTGAATTTTTAAATACTCACATTGATTTTTATATTAGCTAAAGAAAAGAAATTACTAATTCATTTCCATATAAAGGTCTCTCTTAAAAACTAGGCATACAGTTTTGGTAGTTTATTTAAAAAGTAAATTTGTGCAACGTATTAATGAAATGCATAACTTGTCACTTAAACCACGACTAACAAATTTGATGCAAATTTTATTTCAAACTGTAACAAATTTTGAACATTTTTCAATATTCTGTTTTTAATAAAATTGGTTTTTAAAAGTTATTTTATTTGAAAATAAAAATTCTCATTTCAGATCAGATTTCTAATACGTTATCGTAGGAACTATAGGAACGTATTAAAAGTTTGATACCTAAATAGTTTTAATTTTTATAATTAATTCATTACAATGTGTAGAATAATTTCCTTAATTATTGTAGTTTCTGGGATATAAATATTTTTAAATAGACGGCAAGTGGAGAGAAAATGTTCGTACGTATTAAATAGTATATAAGAGAAATATAGAGCTTTTAATATTTTTAAATATTAATTTAGGGTTCAGTGCAGATGAAACTCGGGTACTCTTTTGGTTTTCGTCACTAGTTCCATAAATTCAAATCTTTAAAATATATAACTTTTTGTTAAAAGAAACCATTAAATTATTTTGAATTAAAAAATTTTTGACTTTTTTTTTTTTTTTTTTTTTTTTTTTTCAAAAAAAATTTTTAAAACATTTTTTTTTTCTACAAAATAGGATCTAAAGAAGAAACAAATTCTACGCTTTTATACATGAAATCAGCATCCCGGTAATTTACTAGAATCATTGCAAAAAGCTCACTAAGAAGAAAAACATCTTTGCTGCAAAGAAAACATACAATTAAAAATAATTAAAAAATAAAACATACTGAATTAGATTAAAATTAAACTTTATTTTACTAACATAACACTGACCGTATCTTTTTTTTCTAAATGACATTAACAAAAGATAAATGGTGAAAAACTCTTTAACAGGATAAATATTTGGTATTTGTAAATGTCTCTAATGAGAGTATTTTACAGCATTTTCTATTTTCATATTTCTTAGACAACTTGTTTCATTTCTTATATCAGGATCAATTTCCATTATAACTAGAAAAAAGAAAAATTATGAAAAATTACTATTGTAGGAAAACACTTCAACTATTAATTTTAAAACAAAATCTACATCCTATGTCATTTTAAGCAAATAATGAAAAGAAAGGATTGTAATTACATGGCACTAAAAAGAAAATTAAGTATACATAAGCGAATTTTAAAGTGTATCTTAAATATTATTACTTACAAACTTTGAATAAACACCATAAAATGCAATAAACTCGCAACAATTGTTTCGGGTCGAAAAAACACATGACCCTTCATCAGGCGAACAAAGTAAGCACGAGTGCTGCAGTTAAAGCGGCAAAGGTGCGTTGCCGCTTTGACTGCAGCACTCGTGCTTACTTTGTTCGCCTGATGAAGGGTCATGTGTTTTTTCGACCCGAAACAATTGTTGCGAGTTTATTGCATTTTATGGTGTTTATTCAAAGTTTGTAAGTAATGTTTTTTATAACGCCAGTTTTGTGGTGCTTTTTTATTAAATGTATCTTAAATACTCCATCTAAATAGAATCTAATGAAAAATCATCTAAAGAAAATAAAAAGAGATAAACATGGTATGTTAAATTATTAATACAGGAAAAAAATCACATATATAATGAAATCATAAGATATTTAAGCACCATTTTATGAACGCCAGTGTAACAGGAATATTTTTGAAGTATTTTATATTAAAAACAAGTATGAATTGGATTGGATTTGGGAATAAGGCCGATTGACTGCTGTAGGTTCTAGGCCTACTTTGAAATGTCTTTATCCCCAAGAAAAGATCCCCCCCCCGCCCTTCCTATATGAAATTTTAAAGTTTGCCCCTGAGTTCCCCCCTCCCCTTTTTTTTTCTTTTATCAAATGCCTTAAAGTTTTCAGAAATTCCGAGACATTCCCAAAGTACAAGGAGTAGAGTGGGACTTTGATAACTATATATAACGACATTTTCAAAAAATATTGAAAATAATTTAGACATTTTTAAGTAAGCCTCAATTTATTACCGAAAACCCCAACGTGGGTTGACTTTTAAGGGGTATTAGCCCATATTTACAGGAATTTCAGAGAAAACCTTGGAAAACACCGAACGACTAGGACAGCATGCGCGACTACGTATCGAATTCATCACTTCCCGTCTACCAGCTTCAAGAACAGATACTCCTGTCCCAAAGACCCACTTCTGTCTATTGGATCATTATAGTAATATGAAGTAATACATAGTTCTGCAGCAAATTCTTTTTTACACAATTCAATTACGAAATATTTCCAGTTTATTAAATATATTTAAAAATTATTTTCTAAGTATTATTTGGTCTTTAATAATTACATAAACTAATATAAATGCAAATTACAGTAATTTTTTGTGGTCTTAAGCTACAGGTAAATTCTTTTAATTAATATCCTTTATTTCCATTATTAATATTATGATAATTACTTAAATATTCTATCTCCAAAAAAATTAAATATTTAATGAAAACACTTTCCGCTGGTGAAGCATTAACTCCACCCCTCTCCTCAAACCCCTCAAAAGAGAATTAAAAGTTATAAATTAAATAAATAAATAAATTAAAAATTGAATCACTTGATAAATAAGAATTCTCAAAACATAAAATCTTTATTTTGTATTTCAGTTTTTAAATTTATAAAATTTTCAATATGTAAACTATTGTTTATACAATATGTAGGCGATTTATTTCAATTCTACTCAAATTCTTGCATTTTGATTTCGAAAATTCAGATAATGTTTCAGTCTTCACGTAGAAGATATAACGGTAAACATTTTTAATGGCATAGAGAGTTGTATAAAGAACATGAAAAAACTTGAAGAATATTAAAATAAAAATTGAAAACAACCGGTAGCAGATTATAAAAGAATATCAGAGGTGAAAGTTTTCAGGGGTTATCTTTATTTCCAAATCCCCCCCCCCCCACTTCTAAATTTTTCCTTACAATGCCTTCAGAATTCTACAAATATCATTTATTATGGGAATAAATAAACATTTTAAATAATAGCCACGTAATAATAACATTAATCTATTCTTCCACGATAAATTTTAAATACAAATAGCAGTTTTTAGGGTTTTGTTATGTTAGGTAGTTTTTCACCCTTTGAATATGGAAATAAAACAATTTATTGTCTCCTGAGAGAGTGAACTGCTCCTGAATCATCTTTAAACTGTACGACTCTATGAGTGGCCGTGCCATTCTACGCTCAAAGCTGATAAACGGGAAGTGCTGAGTTCAATCCCAGGTCTAGCTCGTCGACCTAGCTGTTCGAAGTTTTCAGTAGTCTTCTCCGAGACTCATAAAATCTGGGCTGGGCCCCCTTAAAAAACAACCCCCCCCCCCTCTCAGAGGGCATACTACCCCAGACCTAGGACCCTCGAGTCCTAGGCCTGGGGACTCGGCCATAGTTCCAAGCACTCTCTTAACTTTATAATACTCCGAATTAAAAACTGTCCAATTATTAAAATCCTCCCCTTAGAAAGAAAGAAAAGAAAAAACATGTTTAACAAAAATTATTTCTGTCAATGCAAAAACTTGTCTGAAAGTTTTTTGACAATGCGTTATTAAGCAGAATCTATTAGCTATATTTCAGTGAAACTGTATTTTTAAATTGCAGTTGCTCCACAATCGTCTGCGTCCGCCTCCCTTCATAAACATGTAACCGCAGTCTTGGCATGCTTATGATTATGGGGATATTCATCCAGGATAATTCAAAAATGCAGTTGGATTTTGTACTTAAAAGTAACGTTTTATGTGGATCGGTTATTTTGAGATATAAATTAGTCCGCAACATATAACAGCCTGGATAAAATTTCGTATTAATTTAAACATTTCCTCACTCAATTTGATATACACTCTGTACTTTGAATCCTTAAATATCAAACTGTATTCTGAAAAATATTAACTTGTCAGAAAATTTAATTTGTCCCCCAACCCACCCCTCTATTACCATTGCTCGGCAACAACAACAATAATTTTCTTTTTCATACATTGTGGTTTTTTAACTTGTGCATATATGTATAGGCATACATATACACGCGCAAGCAGATTTTCAAAATTTTCAGAAAGCAAAATTAAAAACATTGGACGGTTTAGAATACAAACCGTCCTCCCCTCCCTTAAAAAAAAAAAAAAAAAAAAAAAAAAAACATTAATTAAAAAAAATGTTGGATAAAACTCCCATCTACAAAATCTTTATTTTGTATTTCGATTTTTAAATTTACTTATTTTTTTATTATTTAAACTATTAATTATATAATGTGGAAATGACTTACTTTTTCCTCAATTCCTACTATTTTGATTTAAGGTAATCTAGATCATTTTTCAGTCTTTCAGCAAATGCCAGCAAACACTTTTAATGACAGGAAGAGGCTGTAAAACGAATATATAAGAAAACATATAGAAATTTCAGACGATATTAAACTAAAAACTAGTATGATGTGGCCACCACATGACTTTCTTCTATATAATTTTACACAAAACTTATTCAATAAAAATTACTTATTGAATTATCAAATTCTTTTCAATTATAAATGCAGAAGATTTTTATCTCATAGAATTATCACTAAATGCCGAAAGATGTTTGTTTTTTTCCAAGTTTTTTTTTTTTTTTCGTAAAAAGTAAAAAAAAAAAAAAAAAAAAAAAAAAAAAAAGGAAAAAATGGATAACTTTGTTTTAAATTAGCACAAATCTATAGTTCAACCATTAGTTTTAAAGGTATTAACGAGATCTTTCGAAAGATAACCATATTGAAAATTTATTTCACCTGGGGGGTACTTAACACCCAGGGGAGAGCGATTCCCCCCACATGCAAAATTTCCCCCCCTAGTTAACTACTACTATTATCAATAATTCATATTAATTTTAAAATAACTCTCATTATGTACATTTATATGAAATTTTGTTCTATATTGTCATGTTGAAAATTTAGAAAAATGCGATAACAGCACCTGTTGAACGATTGATCCCCAAATGTAATCAGCACCAGTTTATGTCAGGGTGCAACTAAATACCAAGTTTGTTCACATTTCATTCATTGGTTCACGAGATACAGCGTCCACAAAAAAAGGATACAGACAGACAGACATTTTTTAAAAACTATCAATTCGTGTTATGGACATCCCAAAACGTAAATCCATCAAAAAATGGAGGTCGAAAATTTTCGCGAATCAAATGCTTTCTCTATATTACATATAGAAGAAAGTAAAAATAACCGCTAATATAACTAACATAAACAGTCATTGTTTTTGTTGATTATTAAAATAGGATAAAAGATTATATAAAATTTAACTTACCTAATTATGAATTCCAAATGAAAACACAAATTCCCTTAAGTTCTTCAATACAGTCAGCAACAACAAACTCTTAATGAGTAGATACGAAGATAAACATCCCGCAGAAACAATCTAATTTTCCCTAACGTTCCCTTTTTTCTCCCTTTTTACGTAATAGTACACTGCAATGAAACAAACTATTCAGTATATTTCTGCCTTCAAAACTTCTAGTTAAATAAATCTATATGTATAAATAGGTATTTATTTTAATATAAAAATAATTTTAAGGTTATGTATATATATATATATAGTTTTTTTATTTAATGTACCTATCAAAATCCCTACCGGGAAAACGTTGTTTAGAAAAGGGAAATATCTGTAAATTAAGAACTGAGTTTCTTGATTCAATGCTTTTAACAAAGAACTCATGTAAATTTACGGAGAGTCTCAATACTTTTTCTGTACTTTTACAGAATTTTTTAACAGCAAACTGAGTTTCTTGATTCACTGCTCTTAACAGTGAACTCATGTACATTTACGGAGAGTCTCAATACTTTTTCTGTACTTTTACAGAAATTTTTAACAGTGTGACATTTGAAAAATTAACACATTTTGAAAAATTATCTTTATAAACAAAGGTATAATAAACTCATGGCTTTATAAACCCATGTTAATGTTTCCAATAATGCTTTTTTTTTCATTGTAATGGATATAATACCTTTTTTCGCATTTTTATTGAAAATTAAGTGACATATTGGTACTCTTTTTTGGCATTTTTCATGTAACAAAAGCGAGAAATCTAGCTTTGCAAAGTTTGGACGAATATTATGGATATAACTTGTATGACTAGTACTTTTAAATATGTTCAACCAATTTAAAAATTGTTTATAACTTTTTCTACTTTTCATAAATATTTTTACATAACCTTGAAAATGACAAAATTTTATTCAGTCTCACTGTCTGCTATATCCTACCAAAAATTCTTTTATTAGATGTACTGGTTTGTTCACATGGACATACAATTCGGAAGTTTTGTGATCTTTAATTTCAAACCCGTATTAAAGTATTTTTTTTTTTTTTTTTTTAATCACAGTAGTATGTTATATATATACATATATATATATATATAACTACGAGGTTTTATTTTATTATTGCTTAAAAAAAATGCATAATTTTGTAAAATAAATAAATGTAAATATTTTAATTTGTTGTATAGTAAAATGTAATGATGAAAGATTAAGTAAAATTTAATGGTGATCAATTTCTAATTTTTATCGATATTATAACGTCTATATAAAAGTTATATTCTGATTGCTACATAATTTGGGGTTACATATTGAAATGTGTTAATGTAACTTTTTATGAATCCTGTACATTTAACTAAAAAACATAAAACAAATAACAAATTTTAAAGAAAATCACAGTTTTAGTTATCTACATCAATTTATAGATATATAACTTATTATGTTTGTTGAGTATTTATTGCTCTACATTAATAATATAATCTATCTCTAATATGTTTTAATAATATCTGTATTTTTATTTAAAAATATAAAGCTGTAAAATCAGATTATTTTACATCAAATGGCGAATTGATCTTAAATTTAGTTTGCTTTGGTTCTCCTTTCTAGCTGATATTAATTACATGTACGTACCTAAGAAATAATAAACAAAACATTGATTGAAAATTTTTATTGATCGTCAGATCGCCGCTTACTGATACAATAATTATAAAAACGAGTAAACGTATCCTTAGTTTCCAACTTTACATAAATTTAACGTACAACTGGAAGAACATTATGTATTAAAGTCTAAATCTTTATTGAAAGGAATTTTTAAACTATCGTCTACATTTAAGCTGTCTATCTTTTTCCCTTTGGCGTGTTGATAGTGTGACGAAACTACTTGTCATTACTAAAATTACAAAATAACATTTTATATACTAATTTTAGTTCTTTTAATAAAAAATAAAAAAAATAATTAAAATATTATTATGCTTTCTTTAAGAATAATATTTCTAATGTACATTCGAGGGTCACTCTGAAATCTCCTGATATAGTAAATGGTACAAGTTAAAATTACTAAATCTTATAATCGTTCGGTTCTACTTCAACATAAGTTCACTTTTGTAGACGACTTTTTCAAAAACTAAATGCGTAAAATCGCCCATTTCTTCGAATCAATGAAAAATAGGCTTATATAGCCTTACGAATATCATCTTCGTAATGAAAAGGACTACTGCATAATATTTCTTTAGATTTCAAAACTAGCCAAAAGTCACGCATAGCAACATGGGAAATAAGGCGGATATTCTATCTCATTGGTCTGAATTTATTCAAGAAATTCGACTGCCAATCTTACCGTATGAGAAGGCGTATTATCAAGGTGAAGCATGAGAGTTCCCTAACATTCATTGTTTGAAGAATTTCTGAAAAACACTTAGGTACACAGGTTGGCTGTAACTGTCGTCTGTCTATCCTGCTTGATGACTTTGAGTAGCCTTGTACTTCTGAAGAAAAGACTATTTTTTATCATAGCTCTTTGTTCTTTCATCATTTTTGGTTTGAGGTCATATTCAAATAGCCTTATTTTAAAATCAAAAACTTTTTTATTTTCGAGATAAAATTTTAGTTAAAATATACATTTAAAAACAATTAAAGTTTAGACTTTTCGAAACCCGTCCGAGTTTCCTCACCTCATCAGTATCAATACAATAGAATTTGCAAGCATTACATAAATGACTAACAAGGGAACATTCCAAAGGTGTCATCTTCAAAAAGTATTGAAAAAAATATATATGATTCTACTCTTCATAAAACACCAGAAAATGAAAAAAATATCGGCTGAAATTAATTACAGCGACCACAAAAAATTATTAAAATTAAGCATATTTGGCGATTTCACACTGCTAGGCGATTGATTTTGAGTACTTGGCGGAGAAGCAAAACACAGTTCTGTTCGTACACTGCAATCTCGGTGCTAGCAAACGTATCGCCTAAGAGCGCTAAATCGCCAAATATGCTTAATTTTGATAATTTTTTGTGGTCGCTGTAATTAATTTCAGCCGATAATTTTTTCATTTTCTGGTGTTTTATGAAGAGTAGAATCACATATATTTTTTTCAATACTTTTTGAAGATGACACCTTTGGAATGTTCCCTTGTAAGGAATTTACAGATGTACAGAATATTGAGGAGTCAGTGCACATGCTTCATTGATAGTGTGGGGATGACTGGTAGTGTTCCAACTCTCAAGGAAAATACGTGACTTATAATTATCATAACCAGAATTTAGAATTTTTATGTTATCGAAATCAGTTTCTATTGAATGGATTACTATTTTAGAATATTGGTTGCAATCTTTATATGATCTTTGTGCTCATGTAGTCTAATTCTTGATGTACGGCCAGTTTCACCTATATAAACATAGTTATAATTTTTACAAGGAAATAAATATATTACGCCAGTTAGATCCAAAGAATGGGGTTACAGTTTTAAAGCTAAAAAAAAGTTTTTTAATTGTTTAATCGGCCGGAAAGCAGTATAAGTATTACGTGGTTTTCGGCCGATTAAACAATTAAAAAACTTTATTTTAACTTTAGAACTGTAACCCTGTCTTTGGATATAACTAGCGTAATATAATTAATTCCTTGGAAAAATTATAAATATGTTTATATAGGTGTTAAAATCCGTTTCAAATTATCTCTTGTCCGAGGAAATTTCTTTTAAAATGATAATCACTTTCATTGCTAATATAGTAAATTAAATATTTTATGCAATCCAGTATTGCTGCGTTTATTATTTAGTATATCTAAATGTTTTGAGGTCCTCTGAATAGAGCAATGTGTCATTTAGCGATTGCTTATTTTGTCTTTTAACAGCATAAATTTAAGGATGTGAGGCCTCCGTCAATTCCTCGAAAGTATTTGAAATCGCTCTGAACTCGTCTATGAAGTGTTAGGTTGGATGAGATAAGGTTTCTATTCAAATGTAGTTTTAGTTTGTGATATGGTTTTGGAGAAAGTGTAGGGTTGTATATGAACGAGTTGGGTTAGTATCAGAGAAGGTTGACAGCCGAATTAGTTTATTTTGGCGTATGGTTCCAGTAGAACTATGGAAAATGTTAATAGAAGTTGCACTTTTCTTGGTGTTCTTGCATATCGGTATCTTTAGAATAGGTTATTTAAAGAAAATGAAGTGAATGATTTCTCCAGTGTATACTTTAAGAAGGAACTTCCGAAATTGAGGAAATGACCGCAGATTTTGGACCCTGTTATTGTATCATTCTATTTAGATCATGAGTTTCATTTACTATTTGAAAAGTCTTTAAGGTTTAATCATTGCTTCAAAGTGAAATTAAGTTGACTACGCATCTTATGGCAAGTTAGATAGTTAGTTTATCAGATTTACTGCAATTTTGGTAAGGCATTATTTATTGATTTTTTAAAATTAAGACCTGTCAATGGAAAGTTAAGCATCAAGTGTTAAAGTCAACCCGTCCCCTCTGTTTAAAGTTCAAAATAATAGAAGTTATTTTTTATGAAACTTGTCTCAATTTGACTTATATAGACATTTCTAGTCATCAAGATGGGAGAAAAAAATAGGGCTGAAAACCATCCTTTACAGACTTAAAAATAAATATATCAAGGAAGGTCACATTTAGTATTTTAAAGTTTTTAAAGGGATGCTGCATGAAAATCTTGTTAAAATTTACAAGTATTTAAATGTGGTGTGGGTAAATATTCTTTAAATAATTTGCAATACATTTTCAAATTCCATTATACAAATTAAACATTTTTATGATTGTAGTTAAAATAATAAAGCAGATGGCTGAGGTAGATGATATCCACCGTTAAAGAGCAAGGTAATATATATATTTAACAATTTCTAAAATTAGCAGTATATGAAAAAGTAGTATGAGTGACATTCACTCACCTTCTACATGATTTAACCCTTTATCTACTAAAGGTACTCTAACATACCTTAGATAAAAGGGCGTATAAAATTGAATTGATGTATGAAATGTGAAAGGTGCTTATAAGTATTGAAGCTATATACCTTATTTAATCTCACTCCATGCTTTACACAATTCATGTAGGAGATTTTGTTCCATGAAAGAATTTATAGAGTTTTAACGCTGTTTTTGATTAGCATTTTTTTACGATCTTCACTTGTGTTTTAAAATATTTATTTAGTTTTTCAAGAATATATCCTCAATTAAAAAAAAAAAAAAAAAAAAAAAACCATATAATGACATAAAATATATAACACTACTCGGCATGAAATTTGCCTCAGCAAGAATGGTATGACACCTTTTCAGCATATTCTTATGTAAAATGACCTTCTGAATCCGAATATGACACCCATTTTGCACTATACCCTCTATTTTTTAGGAATGCCCCCCCCCCCATTTTTTATCATTTTTCAGTGATTTTATGGCTATAAATTTTATTTTTAGGAGGGGGGGGGATTATTTTAATCGTTAAATATCTTCTGAGGAGCTTCAGATTTAGAAATTTCTAAAACATGTACATTTGCGACAAGGGAAAATTTTTTGGGGGAATTTGCCACTGAAATTATGCATTACATATCTTATGTCTTTTTTTTTTTAATTTGTTATTAATTTTATTTTTTAAACTTCATATATATATTTTTTTGTTTTTGTTTTTAGGTGTTAAATTAATTATTTTTCCTTCTTCAAATCAAATCCATGGTCATAAAATTATCGAACAGGGAAAGTAATTGAGAGGGGTTGGTGTATCTAGAAAACGGTGTGTGACTGTGCAAAATGGGTGTCATTTTCGTATTCAGGAGGTCATTTTACATAAGAATCAGCAAGAATGGTATCAGATCTCGATTTTTTTTTTTTTTTTTTTTTTTTTTTTTTTTTTTTTTTGCAGAGCAGTGTAATTATTTACATTTTTTTAAAAAGGTTTTGATCGCTTTTTCGATCTCTATGTACCAATGGTGCACTAAATTGCCACCTCAATAAATCCTCATTAATTACTGTGATGAGGTGATATGGATAACTTTTACTGTTCATAACTTTGAAAATTACTCATAACTAGGCAACTAAAAAATGTATTTGAAATACAGTTTTTGTCTATTTCATAAAGCAATAGGTAAAAGTTTAAAATGCAATTAATGTTGCTAAATCTTCAAGATTCTCTAGTGGCTAAATTTCAATTTAGATTATATTCGCTGAATGGCTTTACCCTATATTTATGAAGTAATTTAAAAATTTACAAATATTTGTGGTAAATTGTTTCATTTTAAGTAATACATGAGTTGAAGAACTTTAGCTAACAACACCCATTACTGTTGAGGCAAAATATGTAAAAATAAATCGTTACTATTTCAGTGAGTTATTAATGTTTTCTTAACGCCATTGTCAGTCAAATAATTAAATAAAAAATTATAATAATTTAATTTAATTTAATTTATAATAAATAACAAAACAATTCGAATGATATTTATTACTAGTAAATTTTGGGTTATTTATAAACAATTTTGCACTAAAATGTACATCAATAAATACATTACAATATTGCAAACTCCTCATTATATGTTTAATTAATTGTGAAGTTTTCTTTATTAAATTTGGCATGCTTTGAATTATGATGTATAATTGTTCCGCTTGATTTTATTCTTTCATTAATTCTAAAATACTTATTGTCATGACATAGTATCTTAATTAAAAATCGCTAGCATTATTTTATTTCTTCTTCATTGTTTCCTGTATCTTTAGTTCGTTGAGCAATTAAAAAAAATCATTTTTAATAAACAATTATTTCATTTATCATTTTAATTAAAATCACTACTTGATAAATTAAACATTCAACAATCGTAATGAGTGTGATCAAATAATTAAAAATCAAATAACTGTATACGGTGATCAATCCATAAAAAACTAGTATGCTGTGGCCACCACAAGACTTTCTTCTATATTTTCCTATACAAATTCACGCAGTAACAATATTTAAAAAAAAAAAAAAAAAAAAAAAAAATCAGTTTTTTTTATTTAAAAAAAATCGATAACTTTGTTTTAAATTATCACATATTTATAGTTCAACCATTCGTTTTAAAGATATTGACGAGACCTTTCGAAAGATACCCATCTTGAAAATTTACCCCCCCCCCCGGGGGGTATTTTCCCCTGGGGTGGGAAGCGATGACCGACATTTTTTTCCTAATTAACTACTACTATTATCAATAATTCATATTAATTTCACAATCACAGGTTAAGAATAACTCCCATTATGTACATTTATACGAAATTTTGTCCTATACTGCCATGTTAAAAATTTAGAAAAAATACGATCACAGCACCACCTGTTGAGTCATTGATCCCCAAATCTAATCAGACCGAGTTTATGTCAGGGGCCAACTAAATACCAAGTCTGGTTAAATTTCGTTTAAAAAAAAAAAAAAAAAAAAAAAAAAACGATTTTTTTTTTCTAAGTTACTTTTTGTTAAAAGTAAAAAAAATCGATAACTTTGTTTTAAATTATCACAGATTTATAGTTCAACCATTCGTTTTAAAGGTATTGACGAGACCTTTCGAAAGATACCCATCTTGAAAATTTACTCCCCTCGAGGGGGGACTTCCCCCCCAGGGGGGTTCACGAGGCTCCTACGCATACAAAATTTTTTCCCCAGTTGACTACCTCTATTATAAATAATTCTTGTAGATTTCATAATGATTACTAAAAAATAATTCTCTTTATGCACATTTATACAAAATTTTGTCCTATATCACCATGTTAAAAATTTAGAAAAAGCGGGATGGCAACGCAACCTGTAAGACAATTTTTACCAAAAGTTGATAGGCACTAATTTATGTCAAGGTGCAACTACATACTAATTTGTATGAAATTTTGTGCAGTAGTTCCTGAGATACAGTTGCCACAAAATTTTGTCACACACACACACACACACAGACAGACTGACAGACAGACAGACAGACAGACAGACATTTTCTAAAAAGGGTCAAATCGTGTTCTACAGCTCTCAAAACGTGTAAATCCATCAAAAACCCGAGGTCGAAAATTTTTACGAATCCAATACTTTCTCTATATTACATATAGAAGAAAGTAAAAAAAAAAAAGAGAGGGAAATGGTAATAATTAGTAAAATAAGAAGAAAAAAAAAAGAAAGGAAAAGAAACATGAAAATTTTATTTTCGTTTTTCAATAGAAAAAATAATATATTCAAATGCTTAAATGTAGTAAAATGCGCTAATAGCATATCGATAAATTAATATATATATATATATATATATATAATTACTTTTTTATCAATTAAACTGTCAGAGCTGTTTCAAATTAGAAATTCTGTAGATTTTGCAATTATAATTTAATAAGAAATTACCCAATTGAAATTTTTAATGAGGTTCTGTTTTTTTTTTTTTTTTTTTTTTCTGAAATGATTAAGTACTTTGAAATTTGAACAAGCAATTAATCTTATTCATTACTCTTAGTTTTTCCTTTTCATTTAACAATTTTTTTAAATTGTTTAATGTAAACAGTTCTGTTGCCACATAAGTATATCTGCAGTATATGTGCAACAATATATATATATATATATATATATATATATATATATATATATATATATATGCATATGTAAATATATATTTATATATATATACACTCGAATACATAAAGAATTTTATTTAAATATTTTATCTTTCGCATTTCAAATGAACTGTTTTAAACCAAAGATAAAACATTTTTTATACAAAAACAAATTTTCACAAAAGAATTTTAAACAATTCAAATCATATTTCACATAAACAAAAAGAATTTGAATATAAATCGAAAAAAATTTTAAACTAATATTTTCTTTTATTATTCCAAAGAGTATATAAACAGAAACCAGAAAAAAAAAAAAAAAAAAAACGTATAATACATGTAATAGAAGTCGTCTAGTTGTTTCAAACCGGATTTTTTTTTTTTTTTTTTTTTTTTTTTTTTTTTGTGTGTGTGTGTGTATGTGTAATATTACATGTACGGTTGGTTGGTTGGGTTTTACGTCGCATTAGTGCTGCGCAGATGGGCAACTGGCGACGATCCGGGACTAACCCCTACAGATAGTCCGGAGACATGACATCGTAATATTGATCATCCTCTGAAGGGATGGCTCTCCCGTTTCGGTGACCACCCAGAGGTATAATTTTGATGGGAACATGGAGGACATTGCGGCCACGACAGATTTTACGTGCACCAGCCACCATTAGTGTACACGACGGTCTTTGGCCGGCACGAGTACCGAACCCGCAATCTTCGAATTACGAGGCCGGCTCTTTACCGACCGGGCTACCGCGGCCCTTACATGTACGGGTTGAATTCATTTGTTAAAATATTTCCGAGCTATGATGTGGGTGGGGAAAGATATCTTAGGCGGAAGTCTTTTCCCCGTATTTAAGAAAACGGGGTATTCTTTATTTCAATGATGTTTTATTAAAAAAAAAAAAAAAAAAAAAAAAGTATAATACCGTAATGCTCGAGGTTACAACACAACTGAATCGCTTAAATCGCCTTATGCAAACCTAGAAATGAAACTGTTTTTGATTGTGCTCATTGGTGCTCATTCCGGTGCTCATTGTATCACACACACACACACACACACACACACACACACACACACACACAGACAAAAAAAAAAAAAAAAAAAAAGGCTTTAGTACAGGACTTATTTGGCGAAATTTTCAAATTATTTCGCACCGAAGTAACTCGGATGTTTCTCGCAAAGGTCTTTACTAGCGCAATTATGATATCCGCATTTTAATTTATTAAAAACAATTTACAACAAAACAGTTACAGTATCAATGGCATCCTTAAATTACCAACTCAAATTCAAACTTAATTATCTTGTTTCTTTTTTTATTTCATTTTGCACGCGCGCTTGTTATTTTCTAAATCAAAATTATATATATACAAAAAAAAAAAAAAAAAAAAAAAAAAAAAAAAAACTTTTTCGATAATGTTTGTTTTGATACTGATTATTATTAATTTTCTTTTCTTTTACGAAAAATAAATAAATAAATTCATTTTTTTTAATTATTTTTATTTCATTTTGCACACGAACTTTTTATTTCCTAATCAAATTACTAAAAAACACTTTTTTTATAGTGTTTGTTTCGATACTGATTATTAATTTCTTTTCTTTTTCTTTCAAAAAAAAAAAAAAAAAAAAAAAGAAAGAAAGAAAGAAAGAAAGAAAAAGAAAAAAAAAAAAAGGTTGTGATGAAATTCTGGTAAAAGCAGAATTTAGTTTAGGACGGAAAACTATTAGTTTTTTTTTTTTTTTTTCCCTCAAATTATAACATCGCTTTCAAGTTATTCAATTATATTTTCGATAAATTTTAGATTTCGATAAATGTCCAACTATCGAAAACTGACACCGCAAAATTCCCAGATTGAGACTAATAGTCCTCAGTCCTAAAAAAAAAAAAAAAAAAAAACTTTTGTATTGAAAAATACAAACACACACTTATATATATATAAAATGGAATAAAACTATTATAAATTAAGAAGAAAAAAGTTTAATTTTTTTTTTTTTTATTATGCTCTTTAATATTTAAGAAAAGAAAGATAAAACTAGAGAATTACAATTATATAATTAGAATCGACGAGGAATGTAATCGTATAAATAATAACATACATAAGATTTAGAAATACAAAAAATAATAAAAATAATGTGTCACGTAATATGTGATACTAGCAATATCCGCCCACCACGCTGGAAACTACACTCCTGCTCAAAGCTTTAGCAAGATTTACAAACGAATTTTTTTTTTTTTTTTTTTTTTTTTTCAATTTAAAAACTCTAGATAAAATACTTCTAAATAATAGGTATGCAAAAACAGAAAATATTCTGTAACTGTAGGGTATGTTAATAAGGGTCCAGTGACATTTTTGAAAGCAGGTTTCAAAAACCGGCAGGTCTTTTATTTATAGAGTGCAGAGTTTTTAGCGATAGTTATTCTAACATTCAGATAAATTGAAAAAATATATATATATATATTTATTAATAATATACTGCATTCGGATTACAAATATCATAATTATATCATGACATATGATTAATTTCATGAAAAGTGATTTCATTGCGCGTCTGTGAACGATAAAATAACTTTTTTTACATAATTTGGTAGCCTATGTCTTCTTCATCTCATATCACCAGTGTTGACAGATCTGGCGGATATTTTATTCCACAATCACCAGTAATTTTCATTTGTAACGTTTTCCTAATCACTTCGAAGATTGATAGTCTATTATGTATATGCAATATCACATCTCAAAATTATTGGTGATCAATGAATAATAAATCAGCGAGATCCTTTAATGATCTTTTAACGAATATATGCCAACATGATTCATGATGATAAATCAAAAATAGTTCACCTTTAACACAATTAAAAAAAAAGATAATTTTAAATCGCACTAAAAGATCTGATCTCTTATTGCAATAATTCTAGTATAAAATGATGTTGAAATCTTAATAAGTATTAAAAAAAAAAAATGGCAAACTTATTGAATGCATTTTTTATGTTTATATTTCAAACCGAAAACAGGTTGTGTGAGAACCTGTAGACGGGATGAACCAGGTAAAAAAAAAAAAAAAAAAAAGTCAACAGTACAGGTATTTAAGGTTGTTCTAAAGTGGATAATTTTTTTTTTTTTTTTTTTTCAAATTTTGTGGAAACTTTGTTTTTTGAAACTTTCAACATGACATTTAGTGGTCAAAGTAAAAGAATTAACAATTTTAAAAATGGTATTTTGCATATACTTGTTTTTGGTTTGTGTTTTTAAGTCAAAGCACATTTTATTTTTTCCAAAAACAGAGCTTTTTCCAAAACTTTGAGATTCGTCGCGTAATATACTGTATAACGAAATTTTTAGTTCATTTTATTTGTTGTATAAAATACATGAATAATGTTTGCAAATGACTTATAATGATACAATCTTCAACATTTTACTTCAAATTTGATACACAAATATTCATATATTTAATTAAAGGTATTTTTCCTTACTCATCAGAAGTAAAATAATATTACTTGTTGTTATGCAATCCTACGTAATCTAATTTAAAATTGGCATCTTAAAAAATTTAATGTTAAATCTGTAGACATTTTTAAAACTCTGTCCATTTTTCTTTCTCTGATATATATTATGTGATTATATTTACAACTTCAAACATATATTAGAATATATAGCATATTTTTAAAACTGAATAATGCATTTTATTTATTGGGGATGCGTCTTGCTTCTCGAAATTGGATAATTAACAAATCAGTATGGAAAAATGAATAAAATGCCTAGTTGCTAAACTTGAACGATTTTCTGTTAAATTGCCAATTCAGTGATCAGGAGTCATTTATGTTAAAGACATTATTTTATTTAATAAATATTTCTCAATTTCTTTTTTATTTAACCGAGAGTTGTCACGTTATTTTTTGTAATGCTAGTGATCGCGTTTCGGTCTATTCTAAGGCGCCTATAGTATTAGGGGAAAGTCAAAAGAAAGCCAGTAGAGAAAGACGAACCGCTCCTCATAGGAGCCGCATTGAATAAGGAGATTAGTAGTTTTCTACGGGTGTGGACACATATCGTCATCCCAGGACTATAGATAGATCTTCTATAGTCCTGTCGTCATCCGCCATTCACACGTGACGTTAAACGACGGATACGAAACAGAAATGAAAATAAATGAGAATATTTACGAAAACTGTTCTGTTTGAAATTTTTTGAAGATTTTTTGTTGTTAACATGTGGAATTCTTAAATTATACAAGGTAAGTAAAAGTGCCTATTGGCTTCGTATACGCTACTTTTCCACAAATGTCCGGACACTTTCGATTTCAGACTTTTTTGAAATATCGTAAAAGGTACTAAACAAACCATCTTGAAACTTCAGGAGTGGGACATGTCATACCTCATATATTTTAGTGAAAATTTTGCGCCTAAAGTTTAAAGAGGATCAGTAAAGTATTAAAGAAATTTAAAATGTTTGGCATCACCCTGTAAAAACATTCTGTCAAATATACATTTCAACTTCCTTAATATGTCTCTAAATGAATACTCATTTTTGATTTTCCCAGATAGTAAAGTTATTATGAGAATATTCAATGTATCTGATAGATCAAATGTATATGATTATTTTGTGAAGCCCTGAAAGAAAAACATTAATGCTAATTGTACTCATGCTAAAGGAGACATAATTCTGTGCATCTGGACAATGAATATTAAATTCGTCAATTTCTGTGTGTTGTAAAGGATATAAAATTTTCTAAAATACATTTATTTTTAAACCGTAGTGTATAGGAATTCTTTGTGAGACTCTGTTTAGAGACTATTGGTCATATTCTTCATACTACTTTTAACATGAAACATGTTATTGTGATCATGAACAGATTATGTCAGTTAAAATATATTTACTGGAATTAGAACACAGCCAGACAGACAAACTGAAGTCATACACACTTTTCAGTTCGTATGGAAATTATTAAAAAACACTTTCTAATAAAAGAAAAAAAAAATTCCTTTAATATTAAAAAAAAAAAAAAAAAAAAAAAAAAAATCAATATTTCAACCAACAATAACACAAAACACTCAAAGGAAAAAGGAAAATCACTTTTTGAATGTATCTCACTGTTGGAAGTAAAACAAAGTACACGTTTGAAGAAAAATTATTCCTAAAATTTTGTAACACAGAGTTCTTCCATTTTGTCTTTAAGGGGTGATCCGTATGATGAATTTATAAGTAAGGAGCGGCGAATAGACCAATATACGACTAATGATGGGTTAAGTAAATGATTTTTTTTTTTTTCGTAAATGTCAATTTGAAAAAAGGTGTAATTTTTGAATCTGTATATAACAATGCGGGAAAAAAAAAAGTTTGTAAATATGAAAGCAAAACAAAATAAAAATTAAGACTCTTCTGCATTTTTTTTTTTTTTTTTTTTTTTAACAAAACTTATATGTAATTCATTCTTTTATAAAAATAACACTGCAAAATAAACTTTTAAACACATTTAATGCATTTTAAATTCTATTAAATGATATGAATTTAGCTAAAACAAATTTATGTTATTTATGTATTATTTAGTAATAAAAAATCTTTTAGTAAAGCTTTAAAACATTTGCTTAAATTTGATCAATATGCTTTTTTTTTTTTTAGTCTTTTTCTATATAGCTATATTACAGTAAAATAACATAAGTTGTAATTAAAAAAAAAAAAAAAAAAAAAAAAATCAATCCTTTTAAAAGCATTTAATTGATAATAGCTAATTTACATTTTAGTAATTCCTTTTTTAAAATAATTTGTTAATTGAACTACTTATTTTCCTTTTTGTCAAAGTCAGCAGACTTTTCAAAAATATTAAATTATAATCAAATTTTTTGTTTCTTTAGCTAAAATAATGTATCGAATTAAAAAAAAAATGAAGAAACATATTAATTACACCTAATTACAATGATAAGGTTGTTTAAAATTAAATTATGTGGAATTCATTTGAGAGAATTTGGAAATATTGGTAATTAGTAAGATGACACAAACATATTAGCTTCTCCATCAGCATTCAATAAACTGGAATAAAAATTAATTATTATGAGCAAATTCAACTAATATCTTTAATAATATTTTCTTAATTTAAAACATTAATTACTTTATCGCTGTACAGTATTCTTAATTGTTCTATTCTTTTACAGTGATTTTAATTTAGAAATTTATAATTTTAAGTTTTATACAATTATAAACATTTTTACAAAGTTTAAATTATTTGGATGCAAAATAAAAATGTCAATTTCTCGTGCGTAAAAAATAAAATAAAATAAAATAAATAAATTTTGATGTGCATTAATTTTCAATAAATTCATTTTATTTCATACTAATTTTCCGCTCTGTATCATTTCATGATGATTGTTCCTGCTTACGAATTGATTCATGTATTCTGATAATTATTAATTTGTATAAATAAAGAGAAGTGTCTGAGTGCATGTCTTCACTCCGGTGCTCAGGATATGAATTGCAGAGTTACAAAATCTGGCAGAGAAGTAGTTTTGACACTGTAATAATTCACCTTATCAAAATTCTTTTTATTTATTTATTTATTTATTTATTATTATTACTTTTTTTTTTTTTTTTTTTTTTTTTTTTTTTACCTCTCGAGACAAAATTATTTTTTTTTTTATTATTATAATTATTTTATTTTATCCATTGATTTCTTTCTGTTTCAGTTACTTCAATTTATTGTCTTTAGCAACGGCTAAAACACCATTTAATTTCTATTTAATTGATTAATTCAATTAAAGAGGAAAACGTTTTTTTTTTTTTTTTTCAACTTAAGATACCAATCGAAATTTAAATGATTATTTTGCAGAAAGTTTATACTTAATATTAAACTCATTTAAAATTTATAACAGTTAAGTTTATGTATAATTTTTATAACATAAATAATTGTAATAAAATTATGCAGTAATTGTACTTATGATTTTATCTTTATTGAAAAACTCACGAATACATATATGGTGCTGAATCTTAAATGTTTAATAGGTACTGAGATATATCCATCCGTAAATCATAGTGTCACTCCACCTGTCCTCTGATACATAACCAAATAAAAATACCCTGGAAAAGCTTTGCCGCATGCAGTGTGAGCCCTGACCAGAAGCAGAGCTGGTATTTAAGACATTGCAGAAGGCAGTGGTTACAGTGTTTTTTTTTTTTTTTTTTTTCCTTTTTCTTTTCTAACTAATAGTTTTTATGTATAAAGTAGTACAAAAACTAGTTCGTATATTTTGAAAATTCATTTAAATATAATGATCAGCAACGGGCAAAGCCTGTTAGTATTTAAATATTTATGTTGTCACTTGCACACTGAGAAAAAATTGTGTAACTGACATTTAGAATCTAAATTGTGGTTCTATAAAAATAGTTTCATGTCATACTTATAAATTCTAGTCCCCTTGGAAAGCAAGTTCTAGAAGGCCCTATTATAATTCTAGAGCGTTTGCCTATATACTCAAGGGCAAAGTTATTTAAAAGTCTCTACAAATAAATGAGACTAGAAGAGGCGGGTTTCTGCAATTATAATCTGGGTTTATTACTGAATTCTAGAAAATCAAGCGAGAATTTCTCGCAACATAAATGATTCAGAATATTTAGAGTATTCAGAATATTGTTTCACCATCTAGAAATGTGTATACTAGAAATTCTCGATAATTTCGTCTATTCAGTTTATTGGCGTGCTTTACGGGAATAGCTCGGAAATCTATATTTCTAGTTAAGGGATTTAGAAAATGGCCACTTATGCATTTTAGAGAAAGGCGGTATTTTTTTTTTTCTCAGTGTAGGATAATTTTTTATTAAAAATATACTATGCTTAAATAAAAAAGTAAAAAAAAATATATGTACTTATGTGAAGTGAATAGTGTAGTACTTGTAATTTCTTAACTGCACGCAACAAGTGTTATAAACATTTTCCACATCGAGATTTTTTTTTTTCCTTTTAGGTTAAACCCTTTTCAACTCTATAAATTAATAAATTATACACATTATAACAGTTGTTTCTATGTTATTAACATTATTTTATGCAATGTTGTTATGATGACTTGAATGTTAAAATATGTGTCAAGTTTAGATTATCAATATGTCAATATTCTTAAACCTCATACTATTATTTACAACTTTCAATATACTGCACATCTCATGAGAATATTTTAGTATATCCTGTAGAAAACAGAACTTTTGAAAGTGTCCTGTAGGATAAATAACCAGACTTGACACAGAACATAAATATCAATATTTGCACAACGTTAAAAACGCTAATGTAAAAGTGTTAAGTGCAGACTGCAGTTTCGGTAGCGTAAAGTGTACCGTCATCAGTGCAGCAGCAGTTGCTATTGACAGAGCTTACTACCCTTCCATTATATTACAAAATCCCCATACTACTCGTACTTCTACGTCTAAGCAGTCTTCTTCCAACATCAGTATTGTTTAGCCGTTTTTCCTTAAGTCTAGTTTTGCCATAGCTAATGTTTTTAAACAAAATAGTTTTAATATAATTTTCTCACGCATAAATAAATTAGTATTTTCTAGATTAAAAGATTCTATTGATACACATAATTCTTGGGTTATACATAGTATTCCTAGTCACAGTGGGAAATCACATATTGTTTAAACAAAATGTAAACACAAGTTTCGCCTTAATGAACGTTTTATATTCAGAATGAGAAACTAAAAAAATCGGCGGGAGAAGAACCATAATTTCAACTTTAATTCAGCCAAAATAATCTGTCAGCGTAAACACCAACATGAACTCGATTTTCTAGAAGCTTTATATATCTATACAAATCATAAAAGTATCAATATTTACGATTTTGCTGTACTCTTTCTCTCGGATTGTTGAAAAAATTACACAAAATTCACATATTCTTAATTTTTACATAGCTTTCTACATCACAAATTCCTGTTGTCTTACAGCTCCTGTTTCTTAAATTCCTGTTGGTTGCTACTCTGACTCTACAATCTGCTTCCCAGCCTATATGTATGAGCAATAATCCACTCTGTCATTCTGCACTAATGACGGTACGCTTTACGCAACCAAAACTGCAGTCTGTACTTAACATTTTTACATTGGCATCTTTAAAGTTGTGTGCAAATATTGATATTTCTGTCCTGTAGGATCTAATCTGTAATCTAGAAGACCGGAATGTTCTTGCAAGGTCTGTAAAATTGCTCAGGGCAATAACGAGGCATCTTGAGAATGCCCCGTCAGAACATCGTTAAGATGCCGAAATAGCTATGTGACAGACTTAGTTTCAAATTCTTTCATACTCTTCGAGTTATCATTTATTTTTCAGAAAAAATATTCCCAGACCTATTCACAATTTTAAAGGTTCGTTTTTTACAAAAATTAATAGAGGAGAAGTTGTAAAAACGGGCGCAGGTGTAAATACGAACACCATTTCACAAGTGACTATTGAAGGCACTGAAGGCTGCAGGAAAGGACTATAGATGGCGCCACTTGTTGAATTAAGATAGTAGAGAGCAGTTGGAACCATTCTTTTAAGTAGTGTGGTTGCAGTGTGAGTTATTGTGCGAATTCGTATATCTTCTGAACTTCAAGCTTTTGACAAGTGTCCGAAATCGTTTTTTTTTTTTTTTTTCGTATTTTTACGGTTAGTTTAAAATAATTTCACAGAGATATCCGGAAAGCGGAGATACTAAGCTACTTTTAGAAGCACGCTTTAAGTTACCTGTGATAGAGGCCATATTTCTTAGGTATGGTTAGAGTAAATATGGGTCCCATTCTTCGTGTAAATATGAGCCACAGAAATTTAAAATGCAGTTTCTCCGTTCGATATATCTCTTCTCCTCAACATTAATAAGATAACCACTACTCCTAGACACAAATCAGTAAGGTACAGCTTCATAATTGCATCACCGTACTAGGATCAATTGACTAAGCCGCTTGCCAAAATTGCTCTCAAGAAAACCACCTATAGGTTTTCTCGATGTAAGATACTTGCTGGGGTCCGGTAAAGTAAGAGATCGGCCAGGTGCTGGGAAAACAAAAGGCTTTCAAAGAAAGAAAAATTGCGCCACGAAATTATACAATTCAACATCGGACTTATCAGACCACTGTGACCCTCCCTTTATGGACATTGATGGTGATATCAACCTGGATTTCAACGATGGGAATAAACTAATTTCGAGCGATGCAACTTGCATCTTTTGCTCTGTGAACACACTTGCGGAAAAGAGTGGTATTAAATGTTATGTGCCATGAACTGTGCACATGCAACACACATGCATTGTGCCGGGTTTAAAAAAGCCAGTTGTGTCTGAGATTTCTATAAATCTTCTTTCCCAATAAATACATTCTCTGCATTTTTTAATTGTTTTATCATTTTTAAAACATTTTTAACTATTGTCTGTGACATTTGTTGGAAAGGACCTATATTTGCAACCCATTTTTTTCTGTTGAATTTTTAAAAGCTTTTTTTAATATTCGTTTTCGAATAGAAATAATTAATATTTATCACTGTTTTGCTTCCTATCATTTGGTAAACTTGTTATAGTTGTTAATGCAGGTCAAAAACCTAGAATTTTAGAGGGCCGCGGTAGCCCAGTCGGTAGAGCGCCGGCCTCGTAATTGGAAGATTGCGGGTTCGCTACTCGAGCCGGCCAAAGACCGCCGTGTACACTAATGGTGGCTGGTGCACGTAAAATCTGTCGTGGCCTCAAAGTCCCCCATGTTCCCATCAAAAATTATACCTCTGGGGGTTACCGAAGCGGGAGAGCCATCCCTTCCGTGGAGGATCAAAATTGTGATGGCATGTCTCCGGACCACCTCTAGGGGTAGGGGTGTGTCCCAGACCGTCGCCAATTGCCCATCTGCGCAGCATTAGTGCGACGTAAAACCCAACCACCAACCACCACCTAGAATTTTACAAAATGAAAGAAATTTTAATTCATAAAAAAAAAGAGGGTGATAATATTTACATGTTTTTCTCTACATTTTTTAAAGTATTTTATTGTAAAATATAATTTTGTAGATTTTTTTTTTAATAAACGTCAATTAAATGAATTCCTATTGCTTAATTATGGCCGGATCAAAAAAGAGATTTTTGTCCAAATTTTCACCCAACAGAACACTGCAGCGTATGGGAAGAATTAAGGTCAGTGAGTTTTACCTTTTTCGATCGAAACTCGAGAATATTAATTATGTTGTGTTGCGTTAAAAGTTCAATAAAAATCTTTCCTCTTATACGGCCATAACTCATCATATACGTCAATACAGATTGTTTTTAAAAAAATCTTTATCTCGCCTTTAGTTTCTTAAATACTGATCTTGGGAACCACATATGTCACATTAAATCTCATATGAGTGTTAGTTTAGGTATTTCAAGTTTTCGAATTTCTTTCACTCCAAAAATTGTAGGTTACGAAAGCTCAAAGTTGAGTTGAATTTGTATCGGATGTTTTACATTTAGTAAGCTTAAGTGAGACTAGTTATTAAATTCAGGGCTGAATTTAATAACTAGCCCCTATTCAGCTAACTGAATGCTGAATTACTTCACAGAAAACGATATGTATACATGAGATAAAGGATTTTTTCCTTTCGTTAGAATACGAACAGTACGTACAGTCGGTAAAAAAAGTATCCGAATACTAGCAAAAATTCGTATGTAAAAAAAAAGTAGACTTAATACAGTCTTATTAAATACATCCTTGTCGAATCATGTTCTCAGACTGACTAAGAACATGATTCGACAAGGATTTATTTAAAAAAGCAGTATTAACTCAACTTTTTTTATATAGGAATTTTTGTTAGTGTTCAGAGACTTTTGTTACCGACTCTAGGAAATTATATATTTTAAATCTTTAAATATCTTTTTAAGTTACTCGTACAAATATAATACAATTAGTATTAAATCATTGCATTATCAATCTTACTTTTTATTTTATTTATTTACTAGCTGACCCGTCCGGCTTCGCACTGATGAACAAATTTTAGTTAAAGATGGATTGATATGTAAAAAATCAAGAAATATATCAGTTTATATGTTATAGTCAGGCAATATTATTAACTGGAAAGTCAAAATATAATTTTACAATTATTTTTTTTAATTAGTTGTTAAATGTTGGCAATTTTTACTTAATGCTATTTATTTATTTATTTATTTATTTCATAAAAAGAAACATTTCTTTACTCATGAATAAAAAATATTGAAAAATAAACCTATGACATGAAAATGTTTTTGATAAAATTGACGTCATAATAGCTTTAATTATTATTTATTTTTTCATTTCGCAAATATATTTAATTTTTTCCATAATTGATTATTATTTTAATAATGTATATTAAAGGAGAAATCAATAATATGAAATAATATTCGTATAATATATACTATTACAGAAACTGGTGTGAAACAACCACACGACTTCCATTACCCACTATTACACGTAATATATACAATTTTTTAGAGATATTACTTGCATTTTTTGAGATTTTCGAGTAAGAGAAACTTGATACACGTATAAAGACACATACAACAGAGTTTGCATAGCGAGTTAAAAAATAAGGGGAAAAAAATAGATAGTTATTTTTTTAAACACGAATTTCCGAGATCTAAAACTGAACTACCTAATCAGGATGACCGTTAATATTCCTGTAATAAGCACGTAATACTTGAGAAAGGTTATCTAAATTGGATTAAAGAAAAATTTTTCAAGAATACGTTAGAGCCGTTTTTGAGATACCAACTTTTACCAAAACTTAGCATACTCAATTATTGACCTAAAAACAATAATTACATACAAAAGGATATTTAATAGGAAGTTAACATGGCGAGTTTGAAAAAAATCCGTACAGGCGTTTTTAAAGGAACGCACTTGCGAAGTCTGAAATTGAGCTGTTTATAGAGGACGCCTATCAATTTTCCTGAACTAAGCAACTTTTCAATCGAAAGGGCATCTAATATATTATTTATATAGCAACTTTGAAGAAAATCATTAGAGGTGTTTTTGAATATGGGCTTAGGGTCCCATTTCTGGTTTTCGATGACCCAATTCCGGTTTTTCAATTTTCACGAAAATTTGGAAAATTTATCTGTACACCAGACCTGAATCACTTGTGCAGTTTAGTAGTTCTATTTTTATTAGTTTTGGAGATATGACAGCCAGAAGATTACACACACACGTGCACATATACACACACACTGACCAATTGCCAAAACCTATACAGTACTTCCACTACCTACGGTAGTAGGGTAATTGAAGTAAACACATACATCTCGTATTTACTACGATAATATACAGATTTTTATATTACGTTTTCGATCGCCAAATACAAAAATCGCCAATGACGATAGATATCAAATCTATGCTTTGTTTACAATTAAAATATTGAAAATTTTAATTAAAAATTTATTTTACCAAAATTTATTATAGCTTCTAGCACTTAGAGAGAGACAGTATAACTTTTGATTATTGAAAGAAAAAAAAAAAAAAAAAAAAAAAGCAATCGGCTTTTTAGTTCTAGCGATCGTTCTCTACATATGCATATAAACCTTTCTTTTTTTATATTAGTATAGCTATAGAGCATAGGTATATTAAATAGGTTTCCAGTCAACATAATGTAACTCAAATAATTAAATGCTATTTACATTTCAGTAATGGCTGTATGCGCTATGTATATTGAGCTACTTGCCATAACTGTTAGTTGCTAAAAATAGTCGCCAAATAAATTTTAAACATCTCAATACGCAAGCGAAGTATGACATCACTGACCGCCCGTGGATGCAAGAAAAAGATTATCCATGTTAATCGCTCATTGGATTTTTTTTTTTTTTTTTTTTTTATTAAAATTCTAGAAGAATTATTTTCCTATTTTAATCCTCATATTTGGGTATAGATATGTATTAGTTATTGTATGCATGCGTTAGATTGAGTTATTTTGCTGTCAAATTGGCAAAATTTTAATTTTAAATTTCAAAACTGTCACCCTTGGCGTTTTTTGTATTTGGCGAACAAAAACGTAATACGAAAATATACATGCCAGATGTATATTTTCGTAATATGTATTGTACGAAATATTGTTTCATATTATTCGTTACACTCTTAATGTAAGTTTTTAAAATAACCATGATTTTTGAAAGGAATTAAATTATATTCGCCAGATAATTTGGCGATATTTTTTTTTTCTGCCAAGGATGACGGATATCAAATCTATTCCGCTGCAACATATTAGTATATTATATCAGATACTTTATTTAGACATTTGAAAACAAATTTGACTTCAAATTATGATAGAATATTTATCCTTTCCCTTTTAATTAGTTTATTAGTTGGATGTTTATTGTGTAAATATCATCCTTTGAAATGAAATGTTTATGTTTTCAATCGAATATGGAAATTTGCCATTTTTTTCTAGAGTTTTGAAATTTAAAATTCCAATTTTATCAATTTTACAACAAAAACAATTTAATCTAACGGATGCACATGATAACTAATACATATCTATATCCAAATATGGGGATTAAAATGGGGAAATAATTTTCCTCGATCTTTATTATTATTTTACAAAAAATCCAGTTCACTTTTTATATTATTGTTCGCGTGAAAATATATTTTATTATATGTCTAAAAATAAATTAATTCGTAAATCTTTTTGGCAACAATTATAAATTAAAATAAATAATATTATAAAATAGAATTTCTTATTTTATTTTATTTTATTTATTTATTTATTTTTAAATTCCAATTTCGTTTACACACATCAGTTTAAACCACGGAGTAATAAAGAATCCGTGGTTTAAACATTGATGCTTAGATATTATATCATATCATATCAAATTAAATTATTAGAAAAATAAACACTTTTAATTCTATAATGACGTCAGATTTAACGTGTAAGTTTAACAATTAAAAAAGCTTTATATGAATTTCAATTTAATGCACGTGCAAATATATTTCTTTTCTTTTCACGTCAAGATACTTTAAAAACGAAATGAATATGTAAATGTTTCTTTTATGTTGGCAGCAGCTAATTGTTTCAATATTTCATTATTTCCATTTCTATTACGGCTTCTATGGGGATTTTAATTAAAATGCTCAGATTTTAAACTAAAATTTATTTTATCAAAATTAAATATAGCCTATAACAATATGGCATACTGTAGCTTTCGGTCAGTGAAAGAAGTTTTTAAATCGGTTCAGTAGTTTCAGAGATTACCCTCCACAAACAAACAATTTTTTGCACTTTATATAATGACTAGCTGACCCGTCCGGCTTCGCACTGATGAACAAATTTTAGTTAAAGATGGATTGATATGTAAAAAATCAAGAAATATATCAGTTTATATGTTATAGTCAGGCAATATTATTAACTGGAAAGTCAAAATATAATTTTACAATTATTTTTTTTAATTAGTTGTTAAATGTTGGCAATTTTTACTTAATGCTATTTATTTATTTATTTATTTATTTCATAAAAAGAAACATTTCTTTACTCATGAATAAAAAAATATTGAAAAATAAACCTATGACATGAAAATGTTTTTGATAAAATTGACGTCATAATAGCTTTAATTATTATTTATTTGTTCATTTCGCAAATATATTTAATTATTTCCATAATTGATTATTATTTTAATAATGTATATTAAAGGAGAAATCAATAATATGAAACAATATTCGTACAATATATACTATTACAGAATCTGGTGTGAAACAACCACACGACTTCCATTACCCACTATTACACGTAATATATACAATTTTTTGGAGATATTACTTGCATTTTTTGAGATTTTCGAGTAAGAGAAACTTGATACACGTATAAAGACACATACAACAGAAATTGCATAGCGAGTTAAAAAATAAGGGGAAAAAAATAGATAGTTATTTTTTTAAACACGAATTTCCGAGATCTAAAACTGAACTACCTAATCAGGATGACCGTTAATATTCCTGTAATAAGCACGTAATACTTGAGAAAGGATATCTAAATTGGATTAAAGAAAAAATTTTCAAGAATACGTTAGAGCCGTTTTTGAGTTACCAACTTTTACCAAAACTTAGCATACTCAATTATTGACCTAAAAACAATAATTACATACAAAAGGATATTTAATAGAAAGTTAACATGGCGAGTTTGAAAAAAATCCGTACAGGCGTTTTTAAAGGAACGCACTTGCGAAGTCTGAAATTGAGGTGTTTATCGAGGACGCCTATCAATTTTCCTGAACTAAGCAACTTTTCAATCGAAAGGGCATCTAATATATTATTTATACAGCAACTTTGAAGAAAATCATTAGAGGTGTTTTTGAATATGGACTTACGGTCCCATTTCTGGTTTTCGATGACCCAATTCCGGTTTTTCAATTTTCACGAAAATTTGGAAAATTTATCTGTACACCAGACCTGAATCACTTGTGAAGTTTAGTAGTTCTATTTTTGTTAGTTTTGGAGATATGACAGCCAGAAGATTACACACACACGTGCACATATACACACACACTGACCAATTGCCAAAACCTATACAATACTTCCACTACCTACGGTAGTAGGGTAATTGAAGTAAACACATACATCTCGTATTTACTACGATGATATACAGATTTTCGTATAACGTTTTCGATCGCCAAATACAAAAATCGCCAATGACGATAGATATCAAATCTATGCTTTGTTTTCAATTAAAATATTGAAACTTTTAATTAAAAATTTATTTTACCAAAATTTATTATAGCTTCTAGCACTTAGAGAGAGACAGTGTAACTTTTGATTATTGAAAGAAAAAAAAAAAAAAAAAGCAATCGGCTTTTTAGTTCTAGCGATCGTTCTCTACATATGCATATAAACCTTTCTTCTTTTTATATTAGTATAGCTATAGAGCATAGGTATATTAAATAGGTTTCCAATCAACATAATGTAACTCAAATAATTAAATGCTATTTACATTTCAGTAATGGCTGTATGCGCTATGTATATTGAGCTACTTGCCATAACTGTTAGTTGCTAAAAATAGTCGCCAAATAAGTTTAAACATCTCAATACGCAAGCGAAGTGTGATATCACTGACCGCCCATGGATGCAAGAAAAAGATTTTCCATGTTAATCGCTCATTGGATTTTTTTTTTTTTTTTTTTTTTTTTTTTAATTCTAGAAGAATTATTTCCCGATTTTAATCCTCATATTTGGGTATAGATATGTATTAGTTATTGTATGCATGCGTTAGATTGAGTTATTTTGCTGTCAAATTGACAAAATTTTAATTTTAAATTTCAAAACTGTCACCCTTGGCGTTTTTTGTATTTGGCGATCAAAAAGTAATACGAAAATATACATGCCAGATGTATATTTTCGTAATATGTATTGTACGAAATATTGTTTCATATTATTCGTTACACTCTTAATGTAAGTTTTTAAAATAACCATGATTTTTGAAAGGAATTAAATTATATTCGCCAGATAATTTGGCGATATTTTTTTTTTTTTTTCTGCCAAGGATGACGGATATCAAATCTATTCCGCTGCAACATATTAGTATATTATATCAGATACTTTATTTAGACATTTGAAAACAAATTTGACTTCAAATTATGATAGAATATTTATCCTTTCCCTTTTAATTAGTTTATTAGTTGGATGTTTATTGTGTAAATATCATCCTTTGAAATGAAATGTTTATGTTTTCAATCGAATATGGAAATTTGCCATTTTTTTTTTCTAGAGTTTTGAAATTTAAAATTCCAATTTTATCAATTTTACAACAAAAACAATTTAATCTAACGGATGCACATGATAACTAATACATATCTATATCCAAATATGGGGATTAAAATGGGGAAATAATTTTCCTCGATCTTTATTATTTTTTTACAAAAAATCCAGTTAACTTTTTATATTATTGTTCGCGTGAAAATATATTTTATTATATGTCTAAAAATAAATTAATTCGTAAATCTTTTTGGCAACAATTATAAATTAAAATAAATAATATTATAAAATAGAATTTCTTATTTTATTTTATTTTATTTATTTATTTATTTTTAAATTCCAATTTCGTTTACACACATCAGTTTAAACCACGGAGTAATAAAGACTCCGTGGTTTAAACATTGATGCTTAGATCATTATATTATATCATATCATATCAAATTAAATTATTAGAAAAATAAACACTTTTAATTCTATAATGACGTCAGATTTAACGTGTAAGTTTAACAATTAAAAAAGCTTTATATGAATTTCAATTTAATGCACGTGCAAATATATTTCTTTTCTTTTCACGTCAAGATATTTTAAAAACGAAATGAATATGTAAATGTTTCTTTTATGTTGGCAGCAGCTATTTTTTTTTAATATTTCATTATTTCCATTTCTATTACGGCTTCTATTGGGATTTTAATTAAAATGTTCAGATTTTAAACTAAAATTTATTTTATCAAAATTAAATATAGCCTATAACAATATGGCATACTGTAGCTTTCGGTCAGTGAAAGAAGTTTTTAAATCGGTTCAGTAGTTTCAGAGATTACCCTCCACAAACAAACAATTTTTTGCGCTTTATATAATGATATAGATATAGATTTTTATTTATTTATTATTATTATTATTATTATTATTATTATTATTATTATTATTGAATGTTTTTTTATACTTTTAAAGGAAATAGCACGATGGCAATTTCTGGCATATAATTTATAAAATATTTAAAATTTATTTTAGATTGTATAACTGAAATTCATTTTTAACTGGTAATATCTTGATTATATGAGTCTGGTTTAAGTCTGAAAAAAAAATGAATTGTTTATCAGTATAAAATTCATGAAAATTTTAACACATACACTTGCTAGTGAAAATCATGTCCTGAAACTTTTTCACCTGTTATGACATAAAAAAAAAAAAAAAAAAAAAAAAAAAAAAATTTAAATCATATAATTTTTTTTATTATTATTATTGCTTTAGAATACAAGGTAGCAAGCTAAAGTTCTTTAAAATATTTTTAGAGATTAGTTGATAAATTCTACCTTTAAAAAATGTTATAGCATCTAAACATATGCCAGAATATCAAGAACAGTTAAATAGAATGATCGATATATAAAACTAATTGCATAGCTCGATATATATATATACATTATGCAGTAAATCATCTAAATATAATAAAACTAATGAATAAAGAAAATATGACCGGCATAAAAAAAAAAAAAAAAAAAAAAAAAAAAAAAATACCTAGACAAACGCCTTACAGAAAAACTCGATTTTTCTTTGCTTAACATTTCCAGTGGAAGATTATAAAGATTTATTAGAAGAGACAGGAACTTTACTTTTTACATGTCACATATAGCAATATTACTTACGGTCTTATATCCAAATAGACTTTTACCTTTGAAAAAAGAAAAGGCAAAGAATGATTTATTGAGTGCTTTAATGTTGATGGTACTAGCTTCTTTATATGTATATCAAACCTTATAAAGTTTTATAAATTCTTTTTTTTTTTATCTTTATCTTTCCAGGGAGAATAACGTATGAACATTTTTTTTTTTTTTTTTTTTTTTTTTTTTTTTGGTTCCATTTTTTTTTTTTTTTTTTTTTCAGTGAGATAGAAATGAATATTAAATATGTATTGTTATTTTAATAGAAAGTTAATACATTATAACTGCAAAAGTAAGTTAAAAATATTCTCTCTTTTTTTTTTTTTTTCGGGGGTGGGGGGGTGGATATTGTTTATAATTAAAAATGAAAGTCGAAGTATTTTACTTACTAAGTGTATTCAGCATTTAAAACTAATTAGAATAAAACATAGATATAATAATAACATTTAAAGACATTTTTTAATCACATCTAAAATAAATAATCTGGTGTGTCACTCACACGACTTTCTCTTACCCTGAAATTTAATACTATAAATACAGGTTGCAGATTAATAGGTAAGATAACGAGTACTGTTATGTAAACCTATATTAAACAATTCATATTAGGCTTCTGAAGAGTTTTATATGATAATTAGTTCTGTGTGAGGGGGGCTACCGCCCCCCTCAACCCCCCGTTTCATTAATGCACCTACATTTATATAGAATTTAATTCGGTTATTAAAAAATATTTCTCTTTTTAAAAAATAATTTATTAAAATTATTATTAAAAAAATTATCTTTTATGATAAGGTAGACGATTTCCATATTAGAAAAGTAGTATAACACCAAATGTCCAAAAAAAGTCCATTTTATTCTCAATATAGAAAAAAAAAAACAAAAAAAAAAAAAAAAAAGCACGATTTTTTTTTCTAAGTTTTTTTTTCGTTAAAAAAAAAAAAAAAAAAAAAATGATAACTTTGTTTTACATTATCGCAGATCGATGGTTCAGTCATTCGTTTTAAATGTATTGGCGAGCTCTTTTGAAAGATACCCATCATGAAAAATTACTCCCCTCGAGGGGGACTTCCCCTCCAGGGGGGGAGGCGAGGCTCCTGCATACACAAAATTTTTTTCCCAGTTAGCTATCTCTATTACAAAAAATATATATTCGTTTCATTTAGTTTAGTGCAGTCTATAGACGTTAAACTCTACTTTCCTGCAATTTCCCCCACAGACGTAATGTATTAGAATTCTCTTGATTGTCCCTGTACACGAACCATTTGCTTGATCTTAACGAAAAGCTTACTGTAGCATCCCTATATGATACACATTTAGAATACCAAGTTTGAACTTTCTGCCATAATTTGTTTTTGAGATATGCTGATAACAGACAGATACACAGACACACAGACACACAGACATACAGACACACAGACACACAGACATGCAGACATACACACAGACCATTTGCTAAAAACATGGTTTTCGTACTCAGGGGACCTCAAAACATGTAAATATAACAAAATCTCGCCTTCGAAAATTTGACCCAAAAACAATACTTTCTCTACCTTATGGGTATGAGAAAGTAAAAATAGATGTAATAAATGTAACAAGTATGTCACGTCCATGAGTAAAATTTATAGCCAAGAGAGTGCGGGGTATACTTTCTTAGCCAAAATAGCTGAGCATCTAAACTAGTGGATCTGCAGATCAGGAGCCTCAACGTCCTATTTACATCAGACATTATTCAATAGGTCATTTTTATTTATTCCTTATTATATAATCGTATATATTGATTCTATCGACTTGTTACCATAATCAGATACATTATTGAGGGGGGCTGCCGCCCCCCTCAACCCCCCGCTGTATCTCTATTTGTATATCCTATAAAGTGTTACAGAATTGTAAATAATCGCATTTATTTTTGTATAAATTCTTTCAAAAGGTTTAGTAAAGTTGATAAAATGCTAACTTTGTGCATTTCTAGTCGTTTTAGCGTAAAATCGCCTAATTTTCCCTTAAAAACACTTAAAAAAGCTACTATAAGGGAAGAAATGGATTTGGCGCCAAATTTGGCGTTTATTTCCCTCCTTGGCTATATTTTGGCGACCTTGGCGAGAAAATCCTTATTAGGAATATACCAAATATGGAAGCTCTAATCTCATTATGAGATACGAGAATTTTCCAGAACAGTCTGTGTTCGATAGAAAAGTATAAAAGGAGCATTTCTTCACCAAGGCGATCAGTGTCAGATCTGTGTCAGTTTCGTCAAATGCTTGCTTTGCTTTGAGTCTCTTTGGATGAGACTTTCTTTATATGTTATTGCTAAACAGTTTGTACTGTTGTTTTGCTGTTAACGGCTGTTGTTTAAGCTGTGTTTACTGGTTGATTTGAAGCTGATACTTGGTTTATAGACCTGTATTTTTCTGGAACTTTCTGTGAATACATCACTGAATTTTTGCAAGTTTCGCCTTTCATTCTCGGACAACTTACGGACCCCCAAGTACGCAACAATATGTATTCTTAATAAACGACGGTCTTGTATTATTTCCCTGAAATTCAAAAATACCAAATTTCATAACTATCATTTTTCATACAAAAAAAAATTACATAGCATATCGGAAATATTTTGCGTAACCTTTAAACTAATTTCTAAGTCTATGCCCACATTTATCAACAGGAAAACATGCTTTTAATATTCTAATAAAATTGCATTATATTTGATGGAGTGTAACCATGTTAAAATAAACTTTTAAGAAATATCGACTATAGACCGTAATAGTACGAAATTATTTTATGTATCCCGGAAAAGTAGCCACAGTCATTATAAACGCCAATAATAAGAATAAATTTAATTAATTATAACTCATTAATTTTTCAAACTAATTTGACATCATTTGGATGATTATAGTATATACTCGGAATTATTTTGTGTGGTCTCATAAATTATTTAGACTATACATAACTGTTTTTAAATGTAAACATGATTTTAAGCATCTTTATAATGTATGTTAATTTTATTAAGTTCAACTCAGCATAAACGCATTAAAGAGCGCGCTTAAATAAAAGTTTGTCCATAGGCTCTAATGTTATGAAATTCTTTCTTGTGGCTCTGTAAACAAACCATAAACATTGTATACACCAGTAAAAACTATTCAGCTTATTTTGCGTTTAAAATTAATAATTGTTAACATAGTTCTCATGACTACGTGACATTATCAGAACACTTTTGTAAGGTACTGTACATTAATTAGAAAGCTTAAGAGCACATATTTTCTTCAAACAACATGAGTTTAAGCATATTACTCACGTACGCTAGTTTCATTTTCTTCATTGCAAAGTAATGATATTAAAATGCGTTTAAAAAAAATTCACCCCTTATGCCGTAATGTTAAGAATTTTGGCGTGTCCCTATACACATTTTTTAACCAATATAGCAATAAAAATTATACAGCTACTTACGTTTATGCAAAGCTGGAACGTGTGCGCCAATTTGCAAGTCAATCGAAGGACTTTTGCGGCTGCTATTGCGGTACATACAAATTCTTCCCATAGACCGTAATGATAAAAAAAAAAAAAAAAGTTGCATTCGGGAGTGCCGACAGAAGTGAAAACGTGAACAATTACGTGTGTATTTCTTGAATCGTCAGGAAATATTTTATTGTGTAGTAAATACTTTTAAATGAAGTGTTTTTTTATTCATTAATATAAACTACTACAAAAATTATATTACAATTTTATTTAATGCGCTAACTGCAATAGAGACAGTGTCCGGAGATGAGAGAAGTCGTGTAGAGCCGCACCAGATTGGATAAACGTGAGAAAAATGGCGGCTTTGGCCTTTCTCACGGTTTTGTGAGGTCTAACTGCAACGTTTCCGGCTGAAATCTTTAAGAGACAGTGGCCGGAGATGAGAGAAGTCGTGTAGAGCCGCACCAGATTGTTAAAACGTGAGAAAAATGGCGGCTTTGGCCTTTCTCACGGTTTTGTGAGGTCTAACTGCAACGTTTCCGGCTGAAATCTTTAAGAGACGGTGGCCGGAGATGAGAGAAGTCGTGTAAAGCCGCACCAGATTGTAAAAACGTGAGAAAAATGGCGGCTTAGGCCTTTCTCACGGTTTTGTGAGGTCTAACTGGAATAGACACAGTGTCCGGAAATGAGAGAAGTCGTGTAGAGCCGCACCAAATTGTAAAAACGTGAGAGAAAGGGCGGCTTTGGCCTTTATCACGGTTTTGTGAGGTCTAACTGGAACGTTTCCGGCTGCAATCTTTAAGAGACAGTGTCCGGAAATGAGAGAAGTCGTGTAGAGCCGTACCAGATTTTAAAAACGTGAGAAAAATGGCGGCTTTGGTCTTTCTCATGGTTCTGTGAAGTCTAACTTCAACGTTTCCGGCTGCAATCTTTAAGAGACTGTGTCCGGAGATGAGTGAAGTCGTGTAGAGCCGCACCCGATTGTAAAAACGTGAGAAAAATGGCGGCTTTGGCCTTTCTCACGGTTTTGTGAGGTCTAACTGCAACGTTTCCGGCTGAAATCTTTAAGAGACAGAGGCCGGAGATGAGAGAAGTCGTTTAAAGCCGCATCAGATTTTAAAAACGTGAGAAAAATGGCGGCTTTTGTCTTTCTCATGGTTCTGTGAAGTCTAACTGCAACGTTTCTGGCTGCAATCTTTAAGAGACTGTGTCCAGAGATGAGTGAAGTCGTGTAGAGCCGCACCCGATTGTAAAAACGTGAGAAAAATGGCGGCTTTGGCATTTCTCACGGTTTTATGAGGTCTAACTGGAATAGAGACAGTGTCCGGAAATGAGAGAAGTCGTGTAGAGCCGCACCAGATTGTAAAAACGTGAGAGAAATGGCGGCTTTGGCGTTTATCACGGTTTTGTGAGGTCTAACTGGAACGTTTTCGGCTGCAATCTTTAAGAGGCAGTGTCCAGAAATGACAGAAGTCGTGTAGAGCCGCACCAGATTTTAAAAACGTGAGAAAAATGGCGGCTTTGGTCTTTCTCATGGTTCTGTGTAGTCTAACTGCAACGTTTCCGGCTGAAATCTTTAAGAGACTGTGTCCGGTGATGAGTGAAGTCGTGTAGAGCCGCACCCGATTGTAAAAACGTGAGAAAAATGGCGGCTTTGGCTTTTCTCACTGTTTTGTGTGGTCTAAGTGCAATAGAGACAGTGTCCGGAGATGAGAGAAGTCGTGTAGAGCCGCACCAGATTGTAAAAACGTGAGAAAAATTGCGGCTTTGGCCTTTCTCACGGTTTTGTGAGGTCTAACTGCAACGTTTCCGGCTGCAATCTTTAAGAGACTGTGTCCGGAGATAAAATAAGTCGTGTAGAGCCGCACCAGATTGTAAGAACGTGAGAAAAATGGCAGCTTTGGGCTTTCTCACGGTTTTGTGAGGTCTAACTGCAATAGAGACAGTGCTCGGAGATGAGAGAAGTCGTGTAGAGCCGCACCAGATCAAAAGTGCTCAACGCGCCTAAAGAAGTTTTCACTTCATGAAACTTTGGCGTGTCCCTGTACACGAACTACAAATGGAATGCGCACCCAAAACTATACAGCTAATTTCGTGGGGATCATGAACATGTATACCAAATTTTAAGTTAAGAGAGTGATATTTGCGGCCGCTATCGCACGACAGACAGACAGACAGACGGACAGGTATACGAACTACAAATGGAATACATACCAAAAACAATACAGCTGATTTCATGGGGCTCATGAACATGTGTACCAAATTTCAAGTCAATAGCACTATTTTTGCGACCGCTATTACCGCGATACATACAAATTCCTCCCATATGCCGTAATTATAAGAAAAAAACTGATGTGTCCCTGTATACGAAGTACAAATGGAATACATACCAAAAACTATACAGCTGATTTCGTGGGGCTCATGAACATGTGTACCAAATTTCAAGTCAATAGCGCTATTTTTTCGGCCGCTATCGTGATACATACAAAATCCTCCCATAGGCCGTAATGATAAGAAAAACTTTGGCGTGTCCCTGTATACGAACTACAAAGGGAATACATATTAAAAACTATACAGCTGATTTCGTGGGGCTCATGAACATGTGTACCAAATTTCAAGTCAATAGCGCTATTTTTGCGGACACTACCGCGATACATACAAATTCCTCCCATAGGCCGTAATGATAAGAAAAACTTTGGCGTGTCCCTGTATACGAACTACAAAGGGAATACATACCAGAAACTATACAGCTGATTTCGTGGGGCTCATGAACATGTGTACCAAATTTCAAGTCAATAGCGCTATTTTTGCGGCCGTTATCGCGATACATACAAATTCCTCCCATAGGCCGTAATGATAAGAAAAACTTTGGCGTGTCCCTGTATACGAACTACAAATGGAATACATACCAAAAACTATACAGCTTATTTCGTGGTGCTCATGAACATGTGTACCAAATTTCAAGTCAATAGCGCTATTTTTGAGGACGCTATCGCGCGACAGACAGACAGACAGACACAGCCCAAAACCGTTTTGAGTCTCAACAGAGGGCCTCCACTGACGTTTCGGCAACTAGTGGATCTGCAAATCAGGAGCCTCAACGTCCTATTTGTATCAGACATTATTCAATAGGTCATTTTTATTTATTCCTTATTATATAACAGTATATATTGATTCGATAGACTTGTTATCATAATCAGATACATTCCTGAGGGGGTGCTGCCAGGGCCTGATTATCCAAAAGGCTCGGGAAGCACAAGCTTCCCCTCTAAAATTTAAGAGGGGGCCCCATAAGGATTAAAAACATGGTCTTGAATTTTTTGTTTCATATTTTCACACTGAGATTGAATTTTTGCTGAAAAAGGTTACCTAAAACAAGACAAAACACTCACTATTTCGGGAAAAATATATTATTTAACCTCAAAAATCTGAAAGTTCTTAATTAAAAAGTTGTATGATTTTAATGTTCTGTGTAGAAACCACCCAGATGTATGAAAAAAATAAAATAAAGGTAATAAACGCAAACTATTTTTTGGTCTATAGCATTTTTATATTACAATATGTAACAGGAAAACAAGATTTTCCGAAATGAAAGGGGGCCCCTTAATGATGCTGAGCTTCCCGTAGCTTCAGAGCTTAATCGGGCCCTGGGTGCTGCAGCCTCCCTCAACCCCCTGCTCTATCTCTCTTTGTATACTTATCTGTATATCATATAAAGTGATACGGAATTATAAATAATTGTATTTACTTTTCCATAAATTCTTTCAACGAGGCTTAGTAAGTTGATAAAATGCTAATTTTCTGCATTTCTAGTCATTTTACTGTTAAAATAGCCTAATTTTCCCTTAAAAACGCATTAAAAAGCTCCAAGAAGGGAAGAAATGGATTTGTCGCCAAATTTGGCGACTGTTTCCCTCTTTGGCGATTTTTTGGCGACCTTGGCGAGAAATTCCTTATTAGGGATATACCAAATATGGACGCTCTAATCTCATTGGCTGATGAGATACGAGAATTTTCCAGAACAGCCTGGGTTCGATAGAAAAGTATAAAAGGAGCATTTTTTTCACCGAGGCAGTCAATCTCAGATCTGCGTCAGTTTGCTTTGCCTTGAGCCTTTTTGAATGAGACTTGCTTTATGTGTTATTGTTAAACAGTTTGTGCTGTTGTTGTGCTGTTAACGGCTATTGATTAAGCTGTGTTTACTGGTTGAATTGAAGCTGATACTTGGTTTATAGACCTGTATTTTTCTGGAACTTTCTGTGAATAAATCACTGAATTATTACAAGTTTCGCCTTTCATTCTCGGACAACTTACGAACCCCCCAAGTACGCAACAATATGTATTCTTAATAAACGTCGGTCTTGTATTATTTCCCTGAAATTCATAATTACCAAAATTAATAACTACCAAATTTCATAAAAAAAAAAAAAAATACTTAGCATATCGGAAATATTTTGCGTAACCTTTAAGTTAACTACCAATTCTATACCACAATTTTCCACAGGAAAAATGCTTTTAAAATTCTAAAAAAGTTTCATTATATTTGATGGGGTGTAGTGTAACCATGTTAAAATACTCTTAAGAAATACTGACTATAGACCGTAATAGTACGAAATTCTTTTATGTATCCCGGTAAAGTAGCCACAATCATTATAAACGCCAATAATAAGAATAAACCTAATTAATTATAACTCATTAATTTTTCAAACTAATTTGACATTATTTGGATGATTACAGTACATACTCGTAATTATTTTGTGTGGTCTCATTAATTATTTAGTCGATAAATACCCTTTTTTAAGAGTAAACATGATTTTAAGCATCTTTATAATGTATGTTAATTTTATTAATTTCAATTCAGCATAAACGCATTAAAGTGCGCGCTTAAATAAAAATTTGTCCATAGGCTCCAATGTTACGAAATTTTTTTGTGTGTCTCTGTAAACGAACCATAAACATTGTATACACCAGTAAAAACTATTCAGCTTATTTTGCATTTAAAATTAATAATTGTTCCAAATTTAACATCGTTTGGATGACACCGTGACATTGTCAGAACACTTTTGTAAGGTCCTGTACATTAATTAGAAATCTTAAAAGCACATATTTTCTTCAAACAACATAAGTTTAAGCATCTTACTCACGTACGCTAGTTTCATTTTCTTGATTGCAAAGTAATGGTATTAAAATACGTTTAAATGAAATTCACCCCATACGCCGTAATGTTAAGAATTTTGGCGTGTCCCTGTACACAGTTTATAAACAATATAGCAATAAAAATTATACAGCTACTTATATGCAAAGCTGGAAAGTGTGCGACAATTTGCAAGTCGAAGGATTTTTGCGGCCGCTATTGCGGTACATACAAATTCTTCCCATAGACCGTAATGATAAGAAACACTTTGGCGTGTCCCTGTGCACGAACGACAAATGGAATACACGCCTGACACTATACAGTTATTTCTGTTGAGCTCATGAACATGTGTACCAAATTTGCAGTGAATAGTGTGATTTTTGGGGCCGCTATCGCGGTACATACAAATTCTTCCCATAGGCCTTAATGATAACAAAAACTTTGGCGTGTCCCTGTATACGAACTACAAATGGAATACATACCAAAAACTATACAGCTGATTTCGTGGGGCTCATGAACATGTGTACCAAATTTCAAGTCAATAGCGTGATTTTTGCGGCCGCTATCACACGACAGACAGACATACAGACGGACAGACGGCACCCAAAATCCGTTTAAGTCTCAACAGAGGGCCTCCACTGACGTTTCGTCAAAAATTGGAAGTCAATAGCTTGATTTTTGCGGTGGCTATCGCGGTACATACAAATTCCTCCCGTAGGTCGTAATGGTAAGAAAAACTCTGGCGTGTCCCTGTACACGAATTACAAATGGAATACACACCCAAAAACATACAGATGATTTCGTGGGGCTCATGAATATGTGCACCAAATTGCAAGTCAATAGCGTGACTTTTGTGGCCGCTATCGCGATTCATACAAATTCCCCCCTTAGGCCGTAATGATAAGAAAAACTCTGGCGTGTCCCTGTATACGAATTGCAAATGGAATACATACCAAAAACTATACAGCTGCTTTCGTGGGGCTCATGAACATGTGTACCAAATTACAAGTCAATTGCGCTATTTTTGCGGCCGCTACCGCGATACTTACAAATTCCTCCCATTGGCCGTAATGATAAGAAAAACTTTGGAGTGTCCCTGTATACGAACTACAAATGGAATACATACCAAAAACTATACAGGTGATTTCGTGCGGCTCCTGAACATGTATACTAAATTTCAAGTCAATAGCGCTATTTTTGCGGGCGCTATCGCGATACGTACAAATTCCTCCCATAGGCCGTAATGATAAGAAAAACTTTGGCGTGTCCCTGTATACGAACTACAAATGGAATACATACCAAAAACTATACAGCTGATTTTGTGGGGCGCATGAACATGTGTACCAAATTTCAAGTCAATAGCGCTATTTGTGCGGCCGCTATCGCGCGACAGACAGACAGACACACAGACACAGCCCAAAACCGTTTTGAGTCTCAATGTAGGGCCTCCACTGACGTTTCGGCAATAAAGAGTAAATAAAAAAAAGAGATTAAAAACATAGAAAAAAAAAACATATATAATAAAAATTTAAATTATATATACCATGGTTTATTAAAATTAATATAATATTGAATTTAGAAAATAAAAACCACGCGCACGTGCCAGAAAAGAAAATTAAGAAAGGAAAGTTGAGAGAAAAACGGTTTTGATTTGGTTGGATTTTTATTGTTTACTAGCAGGCTTTGCCCGCTTCGCTGGACATTAAACTTAAATGAGTTGTCAAATTCCCATATCTTTATTAATAACCCAAGTTCTCGCTGTGATTGGTAGAGGTTTTCTCGCTCGCAAAGTGAGGAGTCTAGGTCTCCACTGTCTTCGGCACAACTTACCCACTTCTTACTTCCCCTTCCTCAGCGGGTGAGTTCGAAGTTTTGCAAAATCACACTAATGTACATAATGCGTACACTTAATCAATATACAGTCTGGGTCCCCACTGCCTTAGACACAACTTACCCACTTGTTACTTCCCCTTCCTCAGTGGGTGAGTTCGAAGTTTTGCAAAATCCCACTAACGTACATAATGCGTACACTTAATCAATATCCGCACACCAAAATTTGCCATTCTAAGATAATTCAAAGCGAATTCAAACGGAAAAACATGTTTTTACACATGTTTATTGGGAACGACTTCAGTATAAACCCACAATTTGGCGATTTTTTTTGTTGGCGATTATGTCTAAATCATAAATCTAAAAATCATAAATCATATATGATAAATGATAAAATCATAATCTAAATCATAAATCCAAAATAAACAAAATATTAGGCTGCCATATTATATCGCAAACAGTCCAGAACGACATCGTTATCCTTCAAAACAACGCCAAAGAAAAATCGCCAAATTCAGCTGTGGGGTTATACAGAAGTTATACCGTTATATACTCCGACTCCGAGAAGGGGGGGGGAGATTTCGAATTTCGTGAAATCCAGTTACAATAAGTGCCGGATGCAAACAAACAATTTACGCACCAAATTTCGTGACCACAGAAGTCTTTAATAGAAAATATAAATAAATAAGTACAAAATGCACAGCTTTAGTATGGGAACCCTTTGGTGACTTTAAATATTTTAAGCCATTTTTGCTATGAACTGAATTGGCTATCTCAATTGTGCAATCAAAGATCTTGGCGAGAAACGTCCGAGCTACTTCGGTTCCGAATTTCAAATTTTGCCAAAGGGATCCAATACTAAAGCTGTTCCATATCGAATCTAGGTTGAAAACGAAAAAAGGGTAAAATAAATTAGAAATATCAGACCTATATTTATAAATTTGGTACCAAATGAAAGAGGCGATTTTTCTGAATCCAGGGGTGCAAACAGTTTTTCGATGGGACAATTAGATATTAAAAAAATAACTAAAGTATGAAATTTAAGTGGCAACGGAAAAACGGAAAAAGGGGAAAATAAATTAGAAGTATCAGACCTATCGTTACAAATTCAGTACCAAATTAAAGAGATGATTTTTCTGAATCCTGGGGTGTAAACAGTTTTTCGATACGACAATTAGATGTTTTAAAATTAACTAAAGTATGAAACTCAGATGGCAAAACTTCATTTAAATCTTTTCATAATTTGTAGTGCGATTCACGCGAATGAAAAAAGTCTTTATCTTAAAAATTTATTTTTGCATTTTATTTTTCCATTCAAAGCGTTTTAGTGAAAAAATATTTATGGCGCATGCGCAGGCGTTTTTTACCCACAATTTAAACACTAATCAGAATTTTGAAAATTTCTATAGATATAATTTTAAGTTGGGTGAAGACCTAAGTTTCTGCCAAGCGCCGTTGAATTCCGTCCAGCCGTTCTCGAGTGATGCCCGGACAAACGTGTTTTAGTCTTTTACCCCCCAGGGGGGAACGGGGGAGAATTTCTGAAAAGTTGATGGATATAATTTTAAGTTGGGTGAATACCTAAATCCCTGCCAAGCGCCGTTGAATTCCGTTCAGCCGTTCTCGAGTGATGCCCGGACAAACGTGTTTTAGTCTTTTACCCCCTAGGGGGGGAACGGGGGGGAATTTCCGAAAAGTTGATAGATATAATTTTAAGTTGGGTGAAGATCTAAATTACTGCCAAGCGTCGTTGAATTCCGTCCAGCCGTTCCCGAGTGATGCCCGGACAAAAAAAGCGACATTCGGACACGATGACATACACACAGACACACACACACACACAGGCAAAATTTTCTGAAGTCATTTTCGGCTTTCATGGGGTGTGAAACGTGAAGATATCGCAAAATTTTTCGATTCCGACAAATTTACAGACAAAACTCTGATTTTATTAATATAGATTAGGATTTTTGAGGAATAGAATAACGGTAAAAAGACTTAATATTCTCCCTGGAGATTTTTAGAAAAAGGAGGTCTGGACTGATGGTAGCTGTTAGAAGAATAAATTACACACAGATAACTCGGCCTGTGTCATTTCTACTAAAGCGAAGTGTGCGACGTAGTATATATTAAATATCTAATTTAACAGTAATGTAAGGTTTTCATATTTCATGCTATAGATTAACATCATAAACGGAATGGCACACTGCAAAAAATAGGTTCTCAAAAATAAGTGTATATTGTATCAAAATAGCCCCGAAGCAATATATACTTAAATTTGAAAACACATGTACTCATTTTTGAGTACATTGACGTGTCAAACATGGGGATATTGGGATTCTTATTGGTCAACCCCATTTTTCAGCATGTCAATATACTCAAAAATGAGTACATGGGTTTTCAAATTTAAGTATATATTGTTTCGGGGCTATTTTGAGACATTATATACTTATTTTTAAGCACCTGTTTTTTACAGTGCATTTTGTATATCTCGCTGAAAATTTAGGTTAATTCAGAGAGAAATAATTTATTTCTTTTCGAGAAAAAGAACAGGCCTAAATGCTGGATTTGCGTAAGTATAGATTTCTCTTAACGATATAAATAATATTTGAAATATGATATTTCTTGAAAGCATACATAATATCTTATGAAGTTTTCCGATAATCAAATATGTTTAATGTACTTACTAGTAAAAATATAAAAAAAAAATCTTCATGATAGATTCATACCAGGATTATATAGTAATTCGCTAATCAAATAAAAGATGTTATTATGAAGAAAATAAAAGTATAGTTATTTATGTATATAATTAAAGAAAATTCCCGTGTGTATGTCTTCGATCTGTAATTCAGGCTACTAATCGCATATCTGCAAACTAAAGAAAGAAGTAGTTTGGATCATGTAGTGGAGGACACCATCGACACTTTTTCAATTTGAATTATTATTATTATTGATTTTATCCATCGATTTTTTTCTGTTTCATTTTCTTAAATATAATTTTTCATTTCAATTGTCTTCATATCTCATTAACGGTAATTACATAATTTAATTTTTATTTATTTTGTTATTACTTTGAAAGGGAAATTTTTTGAATTATTCTGTTGGTCGGAATCAAATAGCAATGAATTAGAAATGATTAGACTTTTTAAAGTTTAAATTTAAATAAAATGTATTTATATATTTATTATTATTATAATATTTGTTTTTTTATTTATTATTTTTTCCTTAATGAATTTCTTTGAAAGCAAATTATTATTTTCTAAATTTATTGTATTTATCGGAACTAAATTTAATTAAAATTTATGGCAAACTTATGTATACCTTTCATAATTTAACTAACAGTAATAAAATTATAAATTTAATGTTTCTTTCTTTTATTATCATTATTATTATTTCAGAGTGTAGGCTAGATAAACCTTGTTACGAGATTTCCCTACTGCATGGGCGTAAACTGAAAAATTTAATAAATGCTGAAATATAGCCAACGTTAAATCCGTAGTACTTGAATAACAGCAGTTCCACATATTTTCCGAGAAGTACCCAAATAGAAGAGGTTGAGACGATGCTGCAGGCATTGGAAAACCGTAACAGACGCAGAGTAGAGAAGAAAGACGATGCCTAAGGCAGCGGGCACCTGAAGCATACACCAAATCAATTTAAATGATTATATATATATATATATATATATATATATACAGGGTGTTTATAAAGTCCCGGATCCATTTTGATTTTTTATAACTCATAAAATAATGAAGATATAAACAAATTTATGGCATTTATTGATGGAATAACTCATACCTTTTCTTTTCAGGTTTGAATATCTTTACTTTTGTAAATATCGTCTGCGCGTGTGGTTAATTTCAGATAATTTCATTTTCCAGTCTAAATATCTGTACTTTTCTAAATATCATCTGCTTATTAATTGCATTTTTCTCTCTTTTGTTTTTGGCAACTATTGCAATGTCATGTTTACTTTTGATGTGTTTGTTCTATGTAGTACTTTTGTATGTGATGTTTTATTCGAGCGGATATTAAGGAGAATGCATACGCCACAAAAGAAAGCACAGATTTTATGGTGGTACATAGAAACGAAATAGATAGTGCAAGCACAGAGAAATTGCAGAAGAATTTACCAAAAAGATCCTCCATCCAAAAGCAGCATCTTCGGTGGAAAAATAATTTTCCTAGAAACTTGAAGTATCGCAGATACGATACATTCCGGACGTCCCTGCACAAGTGATTTTGATGTTGACCGTGTCAGAGAGACATTTTTACACAATCCTAGAAGATCTGTGAGATCAGCGGCAAGAGAATTGGATATGCCAATTTCGACGGTGTAGAAGGTTATTAAGAAAAAATTAAGACTGCATGCATACAAAGTTCAAATTGTTCAAGTTTTGGAACCGGACGATAGGCCTAGGAGGATGGCCTTTGCAACAGATATGATAAGGAGGATAGAAGATGATGCGGATTTTCTGAAGCGCATAAAGTTCTCCGACGAAGCATCCTTTCATGTTTCTGGCATTGTTAATCGCCATAATGTGCGCATATCGGGATCTGAAAACCCCCATGAATACCGTGAGGCACAAAGGGATTCCCCAAAGGTTAATGTGTGGTGTGGACTAATGCACGACCGAGTCATTGGGCCTTTCTTTTTTACAGAAAAGACAGTCTCATCAGTCGTATACTTAGGCATGTTGGAAAACTTCGTATGTTTGTTAACATGCAAGAGCTTGAGCCACATGTCTTTTTGCAACAAGATGGTGCATTACCTCATTGGGGTACCATCGTTCGTAGTTCTTTGAATGACCATTTTCCAGGAAGATGGATTGGGTGAGGAGGTCCAATTCCTTGACCACCCAGATCACCTGATATAACGCCGCTGGACTTTTTCCTTTGAGGATTTGTAAAGGATAATGTTTACAGGAGGAGAGTGTCGAACATTGATGACATAAAAGTCAGAATTACAACCGCAATAGCCTCTGTGGATGCCGACATGCTTGCCGCTACCTGGCGTGAAATTGACTATCGACTTGATATTCTCCGTGCGACGAAGGGGACACACGTGGAAGTTCATTGACAAGGGTCATGAAACTTTTTGAGTCTATCTAACCATTTATGTTATAAATTTTAATCTATCTTTATTATTTTATGAGTTATTAAACATCAAAACTGGTCCGGGACTTTATAAACACCCTGTATATATATATATATATATATAACAAACAGTGATTTTTATTTTTTTAATTATACTTGTTCATTTAATTATGGATGCCTGCGAAGCGGTCAAAGCCTGTTAGTATAGAAAAAGCATTTTGTTATTCTAATTCGGTTGGTTGTTTAGTAGGATGGGTTTTACGTCGCACTAGTGCTGCGCAATAGGCAATTGGCGACTGTCTGGGATTCACCCCTAGAGGTGGTCCGGAGACATGCTATCACAATTTTGATCCTCCACGAAAGGGATGACTCTCCCGCTTCAGTGACCACCAGAGGTATATATATATATTTATGGGAATATGAAGGACATTGCAGCCACGACAGATTTTACGTGCACCACACTGTTAAAAATTTATGTAAATTTGATGTAAATATTTATCCAGAGTCTCTGTAAATTTACAGTAATTCTTAGTTAAAAGTGAATAATCGAGATTCTTAATCTTTATTCTGTATTTTTACCTAATTTTATTATTTATATTTTTAATTAAAATTAAAAATGACTCTTTCTACTTTAGAAAAAGCATTCTATGTCCGAAATATATTCTCAGCAATAATTAATTATATTAATATTAAATATTAAAATGAATGTATAAAATAAGTTTTTTAACATCTCCGTTTATTTTTCTCTGTAATTTTACGTAAGACATAAGATAATAGATTACACAGAGTTTTCTGTTGAAATTTTTAACAGTGCAGCCACCATTAGTATACACGACGGTCATTGGCCGGCTCGAGTATCGAACCTGCAATTTTCCAGTTACGAACCCGGTGCTCTACCGACTGGGCTACTGCAGCGCAATTCAAATTTGGAAGAAATGTGTAGAGGCTATAGTAAAAAGACAGAGATTTAATTCTGTACATATGGTGCTTGATTAACATTACTTTATTATTCTTAAAAACAATAAAGATCATAGTTAAAAAAAAAAAGAATTTTCTAAAAGCATACATTAATTCTTAAGTTTCTTTTTTTTTTTCCCCCAATATACTTGCGTATATATTATGTGCATTTTTAAAGAAGAGTAGTAATGTCTGTGTTAGGGGGGGGGGGAAGAAAACGAAATGGTAATTAATACACTGGTTCACTAGCAGATAATTTTGTTAAAAGATGCATACAAAAATATCTACAATTTTGTTGTTGTTGTTGTTTAATGAACTACACTTTAAGATTTCACTACACAGGTTTATAATTGATTGTGAAGCTGCTGTAATTTTATCGAAAAAATTTAAAACATATTTATGAATTTTCGATAAATTTACGTATTAAAAATAGATTAATTAAAACATAGTACATAGCTGCATAATTTCCCCATTCTTTGGTAGACTTTGTAAGGTTGAGACAATGGTAGGTCACCACAGTTTTTACTTTCTTCTATATGTAATATAGAGAAAGTATTGGATTCGCGAAAATTTTCGAAGTCCACTTTTTGATGGATTTACATGTTTTGGGATGTGGAGAACACGAATTAATAGTTTTTAGAAAATGTCTGTCTGTCTGTCTGTCTGTATCATTTTTTTGTGGACGCTGTATCTCACGAACCAATGAATAAAATTTAACCAAGCTTGGTATTTAGTTGCACCCTGACATAAACTGGTGCTGATTAGATTTTGGGATCAATCGCTCAATAGGTGGCGTTGTGATCGCATTTTATGCAAATTTTTAACATGGCAGCATAGGACAAAATTCCGTATAAATGGGCATAAAGAGAGTTATTTTACACTTCTGATTGTAAAATTAATATGAATTATTGATAATAGTAGTAGTTAGCTAGGAAAAAAATTTTGTGCATGTGGGGGCATCGGTTCCCCCCCCCCCTGCGGGGGAAGTACCCCCCCCGGGGAAGTAAATTTTCAAGATGGGTATCTTTCGAAAGGTCTCGTTGATAATAGTAATAGTTAACTGGGAAAAAATTTTTGTGCATGTGGGGGCATCGGTTCCCCCCCCACCGGTTGGGGGAAGTACCCACCCGGGGGGGCAAAGTTTCAAGATGGGTATCTTTCGAAAGGTCTCGTCAATACCTTTAAAACGAATGGTTGAACCATAAATCTGTGATAATTTAAAACAAAGTTATCGATTTTACTTTCTTCTATATGTAATATAGAGAAAGTATTGGATTCGCGAAAATTTTCGAAGTCCACTTTTTGATGGATTTACATGTTTTGGGATATGGATAACACGAATTAATAGTTTTTAGAAAATGTCTGTCTGTCTGTCTGTCTGTCTGTATCATTTTTTTGTGGACGCTGTATCTCACGAACCAATGAATGAAATTTAACCAAACTTGGTATTTAGTTGCACCCTGACATAAACTGGTGCTGATTAGATTTTGGGATCAATCGCTCAATAGGTGGCGTTGTGATCGCATTTTATGCAAATTTTTAACATGGCAGCATAGGACAAAATTCCGTATAAATGGGCATAAAGAGAGTTATTTTACACTTGTGATTGTAAAATTAATATGAATTATTGATAATAGTAGTAGTTAGCTAGGAAAAAAATTTTGTGCATGGGGGGGCATCGGTTACCCCCACGGGGAAGTAAATTTTCAAGATGGGTATCTTTCGAAAGGGCTCGTTGATAATAGTAATAGTTAACTTGGAAAAAATTTTTGTGCATGTGGGGGCATCGGTTGCCCCCCCACCGGGGGGGGGGAAGTTCCCACCCGGGGGGGCAAAGTTTCAAGATGGGTATCTTTCGAAAGATCTCGTCAATACCTTTAAAACGAATGGTTGAACGATAAATCTGTGATAATTTAAACCAAAGTTATCGATTTTTTTTACTTTTAACAAAAAAAAACTTAGAAAAATATCGCATTTTTTTTTTTTTTTTTTTTTTTTTTAACGAAATTTAACTGAACTTGGTATTTAGTTGGTCCCCGACATAAACTGGTGCTGATTATGTTTGGGGATCAATAGCTCAACAGGTGGCGCTGTGATAGCATTTTATCTAAATTTTTAACATGGCAGAATAGGACAAAAATTCGTGTAAATGTGCATAATTATAGTTGTTTTAAACTTGTGATTGTAAAATTAATATGAATTATTGATAATAGTAGTATGTAACTAGGAAAAAAATTTTCTGCATGGGGGGGGGGCATAGCTTCCCCCCCTAGGGGGGAAATACCCCCCCAGGGGGGGTAAATTTTCACATTGGGTATCTTTCGAAAGATCAGGTTGATAATAGTAGTAGTTAACTAGGAAAAAATTTTTGTGCATGTGGGGGCATCGGTTCCCCCCCCCACCGGGGGGGGCAAAGTTTCAAGATGGGTATCTTTCGAAAGATCTCGTCAATACCTTTAAAACGAATGGTTGAACGATAAATCTGTGATAATTTAAACCAAAGTTATCGATTTTTTTTACTTTTAACAAAAAAAACTTAGAAAAATATCGCATTTTTTTTTTTTTTTTTTTAACGAAATTTAACCAAACTTGGTATTTAGTTTGTCCCCGACATTAACTGGTGCTGATTATGTTTGGGGATCAATAGCTCAACAGCTGGCGCTGTGATAGCATTTTATCTAAATTTTTAACATGGCAGCATAGGACAAAAATTCGTATAAATGTGCATAATAAGAGTTGTTTTAAACTTGTGATTGTAAAATTAATATGAATTATTGATAATAGTAGTATGTAACAAGGAAAAAAAATTTTTGCATGGGGGGGATAAATTTTCAAGATGGGTATCTTTCGAAAGGTCTCGTCAATACCTTTAAAACGAATGGTTGAACTATAAATCTGTGATAATTTAAACAAAGTTATCGATTTTTTTCACTTTTAACAAAAAAAAAAAAAAAAAAAAAAAAACTTAGAAAAAAAAAATCGTACTTTTTTTTTTTTTTTTTTAATATTGTTACTGATTGAATATGTATAGGTAAATATAGAAGAAAGTCTTGTGGCGGCCACAACATACTAGTTTACTTTCCGAACACTATAGTGAGGAAAGTATTGTAATCATGTCAAAAATCCGAATTGGAGATTTTGATGTTTCTATACGTTTCGAGGTCCCCTCAGTCCATTTCCACTATTTTTGAGATGATGTATGTATGTGTGTGTGTATGTGTGTATGTATGTGTGTATGTCTGTGAGTGAACACGCTAGCGTCTAAACGCTTTGTTCGAATAAGCTGAAAGTTGGTATGTATATTGAAAGTCACCATAGTACGAAACCTATAGATTTTGGTGAATCTAGCACTTATAGTTTTTTTACAGGGATACAAAGAAAAATTCTTTATCATTATGGCCTATGGGACCAAAATCTTAAAAGTGCGATAGCATCTAAACGCCTTATTCAATTCAGAAAAAAAATTATACACATATTATAGGTCACAGATACTCAATCTTTATAGATTTTGGAGAATCTAGTACTTATAGTTTTTTTACAGGGACACAAAGGAAAATTCTTTATAATTACGGCCTATGGGGCCAAATTTTTAAATGTGTGATAGCGTCTAAACGCATTATTAATCTGAGCAAACAATTTGTACACATGTTATAGGTCACAGTTGCACCAACTGTATAGATTTTGGTGAATCTAGCACTTAAGTTTTTTTTACAGGGACACAAAGAAAAATTCTTTATTATTATATTCTATGGGATCAAATTTTTAAAAGTGCGATAGCATCTAAACGCCTTATTCAATTGCGCTGAAAATTTATATGAATATTATAAATCACTGTTGCACTAACTATACGCATTTTGGTGAATCTAGCATTTATAGATTTTTACAGGGGCACAATGAAAAATTCTTTATCATTATGATCTATGGGCTCAAAGCTCAGTAGCGTTAAATAAAGCATCGTGTAATATATGGAGAAAAATACTCAAACTCTCTATTATGGTTTTCTCTCTTTTATTTGTTTAACAATTCCTCTTTCTTTACTTTATCTACAAAACTGTTAATTACTCAATGTTCGGAAAGTCGAGTGGAGTCACTCCAGGTTTTTTTTTTTTTTTTTTTTTTTTTTTTTGTAAAACAGAGGTGCCATCTCTTCGGATAATATCGTATCACTATTTCTAAAATAATATCATCGTCTTACTTAATCACAGAATTTTCGATAATAATTTAGGATAACGTTCCCATATATATATATATATATATATGTATGTATGTATGTATGTATATATATAACAGTCAGAAGTGTTGGCATCTTTATTATGATAAGTGGAGATGAATCCCGTTTAGAATATGAAATCCTACGCAGCCATTTACTTACCATAGTGTAAAGAGCCACGGTTTTTATTTTTTTACTTTATTGTTTGAATGTCATATTTTTGTATAACATAAAAACTTAATAGTTTTTTTTATCATTGTTTACTATTATTCTTGTCTGTTTACATTCATAAATTTGAATTATTTTTCTTTTATATTCAAAACTTTCTTTAATCTTTTTATACTACACTGACTAAAAATTTAATCTCCTATTTTTGCTGAAAATACAATCTCCATTATAAAGATAGTATTGTTCTATAATTTAATTTAAAAACTACTTTAACACTTTCATTAATTTATTTTTCTCAAAATCAGCTGCATTCTTCGAATTGAGACATAAAAAAAGAAGATAAATCAAGCGTTAATTCTTCGTAACTGAAGTTATCAGATTGTTTTAAATTAAATTATTAATATTGCAATGAAGAAATACCTTATATGAAAGTAAAAAAGAAGTTAATTAGTTAAATGACACAAACATGGATTACTTTTTCTTTTGCATAAAGGAACTAGAGAAAAAAATTAAACTCACTAATGTTGAGAACTATGCTAGTAATTCAATAAAAATTTGAAACTTTAATTACTTTATCTTTTTATATTATTACAGAAGAATGATTTCAATTTAGACATTAGTATTGAGGAACAAAATTTAATAAGAAATCATTTTACTTAAATTAAATTTAGCTAATTACCAAATTGGGAAATTAATTCTGTTTAAGAAAAAGATAAAAGAATACTCTAATCAATCGTTAATTAGTCGTTATAAGAGTTTAAAGATTATGTTTAATTATTGCGTACAATTGTGATTATTTTCTATTTCACCTGAGCAGTTTTTCTTTCACATTTTATACAGGATGGTTATAATTTAACATCCACGAAGAAAAAAAAAAAACTTAAAGCAGATATAAATGGGCAATAAATCTGGTATGATTCAAGAAAATTGGCTAAATGATTTAAATATATTCAAAGTCACTTAGTGGTATTTTGCATGTATGGCTGTACCAGATTTCTGATCTAAAACTTAATTATTCTTACTGACCCGATACAGCATATTTCAAATCTTATCTTTTCTTACATTCTTAAATTTTCTAATAAAATATTTATTCTTCTAAATAATAAAATATGGATGGGTCTCACCTGAAAACTTCTAATCCAAGGGTCCGGGTGTGGATGGGGCAACTATCATCCATTAAAGAAACTATAAACTCGATGAATGTAGCACTTCTTAGATGAAAACAGAATTTTTAATGCTTTGTTAGCATACATGTAAAAACGAAAACAGAACAAAAACTATCTACAGTATTTACAATTAAATATTAAAGTCTTTCTTAACATTAAAGTCTTAAATTGTCATTAGCTCTTAAATATTTATTCTAATTCTTAAAAGTTTCAATAGTTCTGTTTTAGGATCGGGGCGTCTGTAAACAAGACGATCTTAGCATAGCCCCTTCTCTATTCGAGGTCCTTTCTGTTCTGCCTCTGATTCTAAAAAAGCACCTTTCTCGAAAAAGAGGCGCCCGTCTGTCTGGAAAGGCATTTATTCTGAAAGCAGAAGAATGAACGGGGGATTCCCGACAGCATGAAATAAGGGAAAATGCACTAGAGGTAATGACTCAGACGGTATGCATTAAAATATGACAATTCGTTGATCAGTTTTCGATCCTGTCGGGGATTCCCCTTTCATGACTTTCCAGACAGACTGGCGCGTGCCTCTTTTTCTGACTGCACCACTCTTTCGATTTGAAATGAGAAGTATTCGAAAAAGATGCATTTTAGAATCAGAACAGAAAAGGACCTTGAATAGAGATGGGGCTACGTTAAGATCGTTTTGTTTACAGACGCCCCGGTCATAAAACAGAACATTTAAAACTTTTAAGAACTAGAATCAATATTTTTGAACTATTAGAACATACAATTTTAATGTAAAGAAATACTTTAATATTTAACTGTAAATAATTTTTGTTCTGTTTCGTTTTACATGTATGCTAACAAACCATTACATCCTGTTTTCCCATCTAAGCAGTGCTAGTTTCATGGAGTTTGCGATAATGGATCATAGCTGCCACCTTCCACATCCGGACCTTTCGCGATAGAAGCTTTCAGGTGAGACCCATCCATATTTTATTATTTAAGAAGTGAATATATTTAGAAGAATTACCTTTTTATTAGAAAATTTAAGACTGTAACTGTAAGAAAATTTAAGACTAAAAATATGCTGTATCGGGTCTGTAAGAAAAATAATTAAGCTTTAGATCAGAAGATTTGGTGCAGCAATAGGTCCCATGTAAGAAATTCTAGTCGTTAGATGTGTTGTTTCTTTTTTATAGTTTTCTTGATCACAATAAATAATCCACATAACATCATGGTTTCGACACGCATCGAAAAAATACAGGGTTTTAGGATTTTGCAGGAACCACCATTTTTCTTTTTATATATTTAGTTTATCATTTTAATAATAAATTTGGACGTTTAACCAAGCGAAACTTCTTCTATTTACTAAAAAACATTTCTAATTGCATAGCAATATTTATCCAGTACCGCCCAACATCCCTCAAAATCGACTAGCGTTGGAGGATATTGCCTTTTTTTTTACAAATATTTTCTAATTTTGCCCAATTTTGCCCAATGTTGGACGAATAACCTTGAATGAATGCATTTTTTTTTTTACTAAAATATGTATTCTACAGATGTTCTTATGGCAATAAAATTTTTGCAAGGGTAGGATTCTGATAGTTTTGCATCTCATTTTTCTGATCATTTCATTTTCTGTACCTCATTTTTTGTATCTCATTTTTCTGATAAGTTTCTGGTGTTGGTCCGTTTGCAACAAAACCGCCAGAAATCATATCGGAGCCGCCACCAAACTGAGGTTTGGAGAAAAAGAGCTGGTTCACTCTGAAGATCATGCCAGTAGTAGCTAAAAACGTTATAACAGTCGAGATAATTATTATTTTTTTTTTCCTACCAAAAAATTAACATTTTACCATTTATTCCCTAAAGAACACCTTTTTTTTTTTTTTTTTTAAACTTTAGGCGCAACATTTCGTGCTTCTTAAATTTTTTTTTGTATTTCTTGGTATTACATTGCGTACAATTCTACTTTTATGTAAGAAAGCTTCAAATAATTTACAATTCGAAAAGAAGATATATTTTTATTTTTTTTTTAACTTACTTGTTTTTAATTATGTAGTATTTTTACAAAACAACAAAGGACAATATAGAACCTTCTTTACGAAGCAGTGAATCATAAGTATATTTAAAACCTTTTATTATTCTTGAATTGTAAAATTTAATGAAATATTTCAATTTAAACATTTTATATCCATAAAAAAAATAATAATAATAACAAATTTTATAAACTTTTTAAAAGTTTAGAAAATATATGAAATCGATACTTTTTTTTTCAATTATTTAGATCCTTTTCATCTTTGAAGAAGGTTGAGAATCGCCATTTTACAGAATAATATATACAAAAAATTCTGGATAATCATTTTCTTTTAAATAAACCATGCCCATCTGTTTTGAGTTCAAATGCATTGGTGCCTACGACGTTCTAATTATATCCAGCAAATGAATAAAGTGGCAAGTTGGTTTCCGATCAATGTATGTATTCAATTTATTTACTTATTTATAACATTTGCACTTAAAAAAAAAAAAATAATAATTTTTTTAGAATTTTCACCTTATTTTAAGAATAATACACACAGAACTATTTAGGTAATTTTTTTCTTTTAAATGAAGCTCATACACTGGATTTGAATTCAATTGGTTTAGCATTCGTGCAAAGCTATAACCAAAAACCATATATAGCAACTAAAAATAACCTCGAGAGGATTTTAAAACAATGTAGGTTCATTTTTACGCATTTTTTATCCCTCGCTTTCTCAAGATCAAGCAATTACTGCAGAAAAATTGCTTTCTGGTGCCACGTGGCGCCTTTGACGAAAATCACCAGCACTGCACCTTTTTCTATCGTTTAGGGGTTGCAACATTCCACTAGTTACTTTTGCTATCTCTGGCGATTTAGCGCACTTTTTGAATGAGGCGGGCATAACTAAATTTCAACTTCAAAATGAGGTCAAAATGATCTTGGGAAAGCGAGGGTTATTATTTATATCATTTACAATTTTGAAAGATGATCTAATTTCTGCGGAATCCTCGTCCTTTTCAAGATTAATACATGCAGTACTATCTAGATATTCACGTTCTGTTAAATGAAGCATGCCCCTCTGGTTTTAAATTTAAGATACCCTTCTATTCCAACTAATTTACCCCTTACCTGCCGACGAAAATTTATGAGATTCGCTTCAAAGTGCCACCGTTTATTTTCAAATCTAAAATGAGTAAATACTTCGAAAACAGTGTAACGATCACTTTTAGGGATATTTTATTGCATAGTCGAACCGTGTCAGTAATTTCACTGGTATCAGTACAATATAAAGGAACGTACTTCAGAAAAACGTATATATACGCCCGGGCCAGTTAAGGGGTTAATAGAGTGTCGAGATGTTTCTCGGGCAATGTATGCATTTTACCGCTTTTCTTTATATTGGAATGCTGTTCATTTTTGTTTGCGTGTCGAATCTAAAAACTAAATTTTATCCCATTTTTCATCCTCTAATTGAGCTCAAATTTTCCATGCGAAATTTCCGGAGAGTAAAATTTCCCGGGGCCGATATGCTGGCAGGTAAGTCCTGAAGGCCGATGTTGTGGGTGAAAGATCCATAAATCGACAACACCACTTGTTGAGCAATATACTCCAAAACACCGGGATTTGTGTTCATTAGTTAATTTAGAGATAGTACAAAAATTTTCTCTCACGCACAAACAAGCAAGCAGACATTTTCTTTAAATAGTCAAATAATGTTCTGTCCCCCTCAAAATGCGCAAAATCTTTGAAAATCAAAAGTTAAATTTCTATGAATTCAATGTGTGTTCGAGTCAACGTGTGTTACATATATTTATGTATCATATTATTTTACATGTATTTATACATAACACTGTATTATCGTATATTATGGGTATTACATATATTTATACTTAGCGTGTATTATACATATTTATACATTATACCGTTTTATATATACTTATACATTATGCTATTTTACATATATTTATAAATGACATATTATCGTATATTATGTGTCCCGTAAGTCTGTAGAATTTTTATAAATTTATAAAAAATGATGGAATTAGTCGAATTGAACGCGGTACGCCAGAAAAATATTTATGAAAGGAAATTTCTTTTTCTTTTTTTTTTTTTTTTTGTTAAGGAAGAAGAAATAGTTTAAAATTCTGTCAACAGAGAGGCTGTATAGTACTAAACTGCACACTACTTTATAGAAAATTGTATTTATATGTATATAGGCAAATGTTTACGAGCATATCACTCTTATTATTTGTGCCCGCTATTACTACAACTTGTTGTTTACAAGAAAATTACAATATCCATAACTGCACAATGTAGCATATTTGATCAGATTTAGGAGATTTCGTGAAGAATCGCATCCTTTAACTGTAACAAAGAAGATGGGTTAAATTTAAACTTTATGTACGAGTAAGTACGAAAAAAAAAATCTGAACTGTTCTGATAATCGTAAAATTCTACAATTTGTTGGACTCTGATTTGCATATTTTTTTTTACTGCGTCTACCCAACTGCGTTTATCCAGCGCCCTCTATTGAAGATAATTTTAACTGTTTTTTCCGTAGCAAAAAAAAAAAAAAAAAGCATCATGAAAATAAAATTTTGCAAAACTACAAATAATTGTGTGCATTACTAAAAATAACATTTTTTTAGTAAAAACACATTTGAAACTTAATATATATATATATATATATATATATAAATATTTTTCATTAAATGCTTATTTTTGTAAAACGTTTTATCGACAATTTTTAATTAAAAAAAAAAAAAAAAAAAAAACTTTTAAAATTTTTCTTTGTTTTGATATAAAAGAAATATTAAAAAAAAGAAATATCTAAAGCTGATTTTAGAAGGTTTAACATTTCATATATTTTCTAAAAGAAAACAAAAAATCGTATGTCAAATACAATTATTATTATTTTTTCCTTTTTTCTGAAAAAGAAAAGAAAGAAACAAACTTAAAAATAAAACGGAAAATAAAGCAAATAAACATTTATTTTCATTAAATGTAGGCAATTATAAAACATCCAAAAAGTAATTGTCAGATAAGAAGTAAATTGTTTGAAAACGATTACATTAATGACCTTTCTCTATTGTTTCAAATAAAAAAATGAAAAGAATAAAATAGATATATATATATATATTACTTTAGTTTAGTAAAAATATTATTTTTGAGGATTTCATTTTAAACACATATAAGATTTTGTCAATAATTTATCGTCATATGTTAGTTAATGACGAATTTTAAATTAATGACGAAGAAATATTCTCTCTTTTTCTGTACAGGGGAACATTGCATAAATAAATAATTAAATAAATAGAAAATAAACAAAACAAAAGTGATAAAAGGAATTCAGTAAAGTTTAGAAAGATTATAAATTAAATATTTTGAATTTAAATTATTTTTTAATGTAGTTTTACAAATTAAAAAAAAATAGATATATATTCAAAGATTTAAAATTAAAATTACCTTGCTTTAAAGTTTCTAAAGTTTGTATTTAATATATAATACTATATATTGCATAATTAAAAAATAGAATTAACTATACACTGTAAAAAGGAACTGTTAAAAGCGTGCCAGTATTTTTCCGTCAAATATACAGGACAAAACTATACTTTTAACAAAAAAAACCGTTTGATTTACAGGATTCCTGTGTAAAATATATGTCAATGACACAATTTTATGGTTTTAAACTGCATATATTGACGGAGAAAAACTGGGACCCCTGCTTCCAGATTTTTCCTGTACATTTAACAGATTATTTTTTGCAGTGTAGTTAACATATTTTTACTTAATTACACTGCTCAGCATAGTCATTGTTTTGAATACCGCTATTTCTATGTAGAAATCTTCGTATTATTAAACTGTAGAAAAATATTGGAAAACAATGCTTATTATTTCTGTTAAAAAATTGTGATATAGAAAATAGGGAATTCACCGTGACTTGTAGTTACACTTAAAAAAAAAAAAAAAAAAAAAAAAAAAATTCCGCAGTTTATATTGATTACTAACACTTTCCAAATATACGTATGCGATTTATCCTTTAACCTTCAAATTAATTTGCCTTTGTGATCAGACATTGGACAATCAAAAGGAAAGAAATAGAGTAAGACAGACTGACGGAAGTTATAATCACTGTTAAACATTGTTGAAAAAACCTTTAACACAAACGGAAATGCAATTCCAGATATTTTCAGTTGCAGCGCCTTGATGAATCTGAATATTCTAGAGTATCCTTTGTAAATCTTAATGATAAACATACCATATTTCATTGAAAACATTTTCTTTATCATATGAAGAATAAATGCAGTAAAAAGTTTCTTAAATATGATTTATAAATAGATTTTCGTAAAACACAATGCATTGGCATTCTTTAGGATGTCCCAATACACAATATTAATATATTTTTTTATATATTTATATAATTATAATATAATTATATATTTATATGTTAATATAATTTATAATATTATCATAATTTTTAATCAGGTATGTTAATTCTAACTTTTCAATAGGGACATATACCATACTGAGCTTGAATAAAATATAAAATTTTGAAAACAAAAAAATTGGAAATGTGTACGAATGCTAGAGACGGATAGACTATAATTAGTCAGACGGGCAATCAAATGGACAAATAGACTAATTCAAATCCTAATCATACTTAAACATTATTTAGAAGCGTTAAAACACTTCATAAAAAATAAGGCAATTGCAGTAATTTCCAATTTTAGCCTATAATAAATCTGAATATTTTTGTGTAGCCATATAAATCGCAGTGCTAATAATAGTATATTCTACAGAAAACATATTTCTGCATAATAATAACAAATATCAACTTCATTATAATTTGAAGAAAATAAAAGCATTGGAATATGTTTTACAGAAATACTTCTCATTGTATACAATGCTTTGGAGTTCTTTCGGATGTAACTGTTGAGAAACCAATAGTAGTATTTTCAACAGCGAACATCCAATAGAGAATTTAAATAACATATATCAGCTTCAAGAATTTCTCTGAATATTTACGAGAGTTAGTTCAAAAAACCTATTTTTAACTCTTTTGGAAAGTGTTAATATTTATGTTACCGTTAAAGCATGAAATCCGTTATTTCATGGAATAACTAGGTATTTCATGAAATAACTAGACAAGTCAGTTAAAGTATATAATATTATTGAATTCTACGATTTAACTAGGTATTCTATAGAATAACGATTACTTGATCGTTAAAGTATGAAATGATTATGCGTAATCCCAGCTAAATTTTGGGGAATGTGATTAATTATTCAATATTTACCATATTTACCGGATATTTTAGCAGTGCTTCAGCACAAAATTTTGCATACTTTTCAGACACGTGCACTTTGAGATAGGAGTACGCACAGCGATTTTTTTTACATGTACGCAAAGCGTACAGACGTTCAAAATACTGGCTGCTGCAGTACAAAATTGTGCATACGTTTCAGATTCATGCATTTTGAAATAGGGGTATCCAGTGATTTTTTTGTTTGGTTTTCATGTACGCAAAGCGTACAGGCGTTCGAAATACAGGCTGCTGCAGTACAAAATTGTGCATATGTTTCAGATTCATGCATCTTGAGATAGGGGTATCCAGTGATTTTATTTTGGTTTTCATGTACGCAAAGCGTACAGACGTTCGAAATAATGGCTGCTGCAGTACAAAATTGTGCATATGTTTCAGATTCATGCATTTTGAGATACAAAAGTTTAATTAAAATGCATGAAATAAAAAAAAAATATGACAAATTTTGTACTGCAGCTGCCAGTATCACGCACGTCTGTACGCTTTGCGTACATGAAAACCAAAAAAAGCATCACTGGATACCCTTATCTCAAGATGCAAGAATCTGAAACATATGCACAATTTTGTACTGCAGAAGTCAGTATTTCGAACGTCTGTACGCTTTGCGCACATGAAAACCAAAAAAAAAAGACATCACTGGATACCCCTATCTCAAAATGCATGAATCTGAAAAGTATGCACAATTTTGTACTGCAGCAGGCAGTATTATGTACGTCTGTACGCGTAGCGTACATGAAAACTGTTGGAGTAGCGAACGATTCATTTTAATAAATAAAACAGATGCGCCTTTAATTGCGCATGCGCGTGAAAGAGAGCTCTCCAACTGCTCCCGGCGAGGCACGCCAGTGTTGAAAAAAGAATGTAGCTGTGTGCACCGACCTTGGTGGCCATTATTACCTGTGTGGTAAAAAACTAAAAAGTACAAAGATAATCTGCATTTAAATATGTTTAATTCTACTTATTTTCAATGTGTGTAATGTAAATCGTCTTGTTTATTGTCTTTAATAAATGTCAGCTATATATATTCAAGAATTTCGATTTGATGGAACTCATATTACAACAAAAACCATAAAGAACATCACTGGATACCCCTATCTCAAGATGCATGAATCTGAAACATATGCACAATTTTGTACTGCAGCAGTCAGTATTTCGAACGTCTGTACTCTTTGCGTGCATGAAAACCAAAAAAAAAAAAAAAACATCACTGGATACCCTTATCTCAAGATGTATGAATCTGAAACATATGCACAATTTTGAACTGCAGCAGCCAGTATTTCGAACGTCTGTACGCTTTGCGCACATGAAAAAAAAAAAAATCACTGGATACTCCTGTCTCAAAATGCATGAATCTGAAAAGTATGCAATATTTAGTACTGCAGCAGGCAGTATTACGTACGTCTGTACGATTTGAGTACATGAATTTAGGATCAATTAATTTATAAAATAATTTTGAAATTGTTTATTTTATACTTTAACGGTCTGTCATTAGTTATTTCATAGAATAAGTAGTTATTTCATGGAATAACTAGTTAAAGTATGAATTTTTTTATCTATTATATACTTTAACTGACTTGTCTAGTTATTTCATGAAATACCTAGTTATTCTATGAAATAACTGAATTATATACTTTAACGGTACCATATACATATCGAATGCTAATATAATGCGCTATAATTTAATTTAACCCCCTCCCCACCCCCGTTCTTTTCTTTTACGAATAGAAAAGTTTTAAATGCATTTCAGTAACGATTTTTGTGCCTAATAACCACAGATTTCCCATGCCTTGAATGTCTATACCATTACTTTTATATAATAAGTATTGTTCTATCATAAGCCTGTACGTATAAAGAGTTTACTTTTAGATAACACTAGCGGAAGAAACCTCAATAAAATTCACAGCCACAAGAATCCTAAAGCAGTTTAACGCGATAATATTCTTATTTAGTTAAAAAAAAAAAAAAAAAAAAAAAGTTAGACATATTTTTTTATAAAAATATTCGTGAAGATTAATAATATTGCATAAAAGTTCCAATGCTTGAGTGTGTTAGATGTTATAAAATGCTAAATATTTTAAAAATCTATTTTGAAAAACATAAGAAATAAGTTTTATTTAAGTAGCAAAGTCAAAGCTGTGTTTAAAAAATAATAATTTAAAGGGTATAATAAAAAATACCTTTTGTCATAAATATATAAAAATTACTCATATTAAGTACATATAATTATTAAATTGATAGAAAAATATGAAATGCCTTAGATAAAACTAAATATTGATGAAATTTATCTATGAAAAAAAAAAAAAAAAAAAAAAGACGAAGATTAACGAAATCGAGAATAAATTAAGTTATTTACATAAATGTATTACAACTCAGTTCGACAAATTAACATCGATTTGAAGTAGTGTATGTGACTATTTTTTATATACAAGAAACTTGTTATTATACGCAATAAATATAACATAAATTAATTTAAAAGTCAGACAAATCACATAAACTAGCTCTATGTTAATTAATTTTTTAATTTATATTTTTAAAAAGTGATTATCATAGATAATGTATTTGATTTTTCTTTTTAACTATAAGCGTTACGTAAATCATTTTCCAAAAGGAACACGCAAAGGAAAAAAGGAAATATTTGTACCTAAGAATTCATCTAAAAGTTTAAAATTTAAAGTAAATATATCTTATTAACTTAGATATATTTCTTTGGATATACTTATTTCTTTCGAAATGTATAAAGAATTTTTGTATGTTTCAAAAAAAAAAAATCTAAAACTTAAAGATTGAATTTAAAGATTGAACCTAAGCATCTTTAGAAAATAAACCACATTTTGCTAAAAAATTAAAACTTGGGGATTTTACGTTATTCATAAAACTATATATTCTATATTAAATAGAGAGAAACCATTTCTATTATATATTAATGCTGTGAATAAAAACTTAATCTTATCTATGCAATTTCTAATCAAGTTTTAAGGAAACCCAACAAATCTGAAATTTAAAAATTTCAGAATTTTATACTTTGAAACATTTTGACAAATTTTCATGAACACATTGCTTTTAGACTACTACTACTATTTAGTAGTAGTACTACTACTATTTAGTACCTCTACTATTACAAGGTTCATGCGTTTTACAAGGTTCATGCAAGAAACAAGGAGGCAACATTGATTTACAACACATGCAAGGACAATGCACATGATCCAACTAATATCCTCACATAATGCAGATTTAACAAAATTAAAATCTCCTAATATTATCAGTGTTTGAGATATGTTTTTAAAAGCAATTAACATAAAGAAATAAACGAACACAAAATCTATCTGCTAAAAACCTGATTTTGGGATTTAAGAAATCTGAAACATGTAAATATAACAGACTTCAACTTCGAAAACTTGATTCTAAAACAACGTTTTTCGAACACATATTACAGTAAAACCTCGATCCATCTTTTTTCACGGGGTGAGTGGGAAAAAAAAAAAAAAAAAAAATGAAAGCGGGAAAACGACGAATGCGGGTTAAAATCAGAATAGTGTTTATGAATAATACACAATATATATCGTATACTACTCATAAAAACTCATTTGTTATTTTTCAAACTGCCAAAGAAACGAACCAATGTTGTAGAACATTAAGTAAAATTTATTTATAAAAATCAGTGATTTTATGTTGGGTTTTTTGTTTAATTTATAAATTAAAAAGGAATTTTCTCATATTTACAAAATTTTTCTGGTCCTTTACACTGGTCACTAATTCCATGTACTCATATAAAAGTTCGCATATTTTCAAATGCTATAATTACGTCAAACACACTTGGTACTTGCATAAGCTCAACCTCATCAGCGTGAAAATCATTTTTATTTCTTCGCCATTATTTTCATTTTTTGAAATCACACATATCCTCTATGCTTTAGGATACTGCATGTCGCTTGATTAATAATAATATTGTCACTAAATTTTGTACTAGACACAACTTCTGCTACACGCAACTAATCTTCATTATCAGCATCATCACCAGCATTTTCTTGCCTTCTGTTTGGTATTCCTTATTATTTTTTCGCACGTAACCGCATTTCACGAAAACATTTTCTAGATTATTGAAGAGGTTATTAGTTCCCCATCATACTATAGGTATGGGGAACTTATGTGATCGTGAAAATTTTCGACCTCGGTTTTTTGACGCTTTTATACGTTTTCAGGTGTGAGGAATGTGAAAATGACAAAATTTGTATGGTGTCTGTCTGTAGGGTGTCTGTTAGTCTGTTAGTCTGTCAGTCCGTTAGTTTGTTAGTCTGTGTACACGATATCTCAAGAACAAATTGTCGCAGAGAGGTCAGATCAGTTTTAAAATATTACTTTCGACACTGGCTAGAACCCTATTCATTTGCAACATTCGATTTTAAAAACTTCGTAAGTTATTATAAATTTACGATTTTCTTAACATGGGAGAATAGGACAAAAATTCATTTAAACGTGCATTAACGTTTTACTGTAAAAATGTCAGACCAGTTTTAAAATATCAGTTTTGATGCCGGAATGAACATCAGTAACTATAAATATGCTACTTCGAAAGTTTCGCAAGTTATTGGAAATTTACGAATTTCTTAACATGGCAGTATAGGGCAAAATTTCACATAAACGTCAATTTTGAGGGATATTTTCATCGTAAAGATGTCAAACCACTTTCTAAATATTATTTAGGTTACTGGCATGAATATCATAGACTATGGTTTTTCCAATTTAAAAAATTCGTAAGTTATTTGGAATTTACGATTTACTTAACATGCCGGAATAAGGCAAAATTGAGCATAAACTTCCATTTTGAGGATCATAAATACATTAGACAACTTCAAAATTACATTTATTATATTTTTTGAACATGATTGAATACAAATATTCTAATAGGAAAATTTCGTAAATTATTCGCAATTTACGATTTTATCAACATAGCAAAATTGCAATGTTTTCATATAAATATGAATTTTGAGGATTATTGCATTGGAAATAGTAGCATGAAACATAAACAACGGAATTGACCCTAATAAAATAAATTAATAGATTAGAATAAGATAAATATATCGAAGTGAACGATGGATAGCCTATTAGGCGGGGGTTTCTTTCTGTCACTCTACCAAGCTTTGGTCAAATTCATTTTTTTTAACATGATTATAATATGTCACGCACTAGAAATTTATGAGAACATAAATGTGATGGGAACTCAGCAGAGTCCACCTATGCCAACTAGTTTCTTGCCATGCTGAAATTACAAAATGAACGTATGGTCCGGAAAAGTAACTTCACAATTTTGATCCTCCATGGAATTGGAGAAAAGAGTTATTTTAGAATGAAGAAGTAATTCCAATTTGTATGCCATATGGAACCTCATGACATTCATAAGAAAATTTTTACAAGGTTAAGAATTTTTTTTTATGACGTTGAATACGGGAAAACGACTTTTTAAAGCACAATACATGCGAGTTTCGTTAACATCACTTAAATATAATTCCTGCAAGGACCATAGAGATATAAAACGATCAATGTCGAAAAACGATGGATGCGGGAACGATAGATCGAGTTTCACAGTAGTAGTATATTTTAAAAATGCACAAATGTGTATGAATAATTTTACGATTTTACAATATTATTTTCTGTCGAAATCGCGACTTTTACTATTTTACATTAAGAAAGTTTTGATTAGAATGAGTATGTTGTTCAATATAATGACGCGCAATTATTAACCGACTTCAAAAGAGAAGGAAGGCTCTCAATTCAAACCGTATGTTTTTTTTATGTTTGTTAGCTCATAACTTCTGAACGGATGCTCCGATTTTGATACTTTTTGTTTTGTTGAAAAGGTCTTGGTCTGAAATAGGTCCCATTGTAATATCTTTACGCTCTAAAGAAAATACAGGGTGCCCAAAAAAATCAGTCCCAACTCTTTTAACAGCTAACGGCTGCAGCTATAGTGATAGAAATGGTATGCAAGTATAGCAAAGTGGCCATGCAGTACAAGGTTAAACCGCTTGCAGCGCCACCTGGTGGAAAATTGTAAAGTAAGTGTTCCTATCTCGAAACGGTTCTAGAGAAAAAAGTGAATTACAAAGTTGAAGATTATCACCGATTTAGTACAAAAAGATAGTTTATACATTCATGGTAGCGTTCCTATCTCGGAAACAGTTCAAGACAGGGGAGAAAAAGTAAATTATAAAATTGAAGAGCATCATCGATTTAGAACGAACAGATAGTTTAGACATTGATGCTAAAAATACAATGCTAAAAACGTGCATTTGTTTGTTCGCAATTTCTTACACTATGCACACTTGAGCTACATTGCACACGTTGTAGCGTAGCTGGTGAGACATACGCTATATAGTTCAAAATACGGTTACTTGATGCTTTTTTTTTTGTTGTTGTTAAGATCTTGGTCTAAAATAGGTCCCATTGTAATATCTTTACGTTCTAAAGAAAATACAGTGTGCCCCAAAAAATCAGTCCCAACTCTTTTAACCGCTAAACGGCTGCAGCTATAGTGATAGAAATGGTATGCAAGTATAGCAAAGTGGCCATGCAGTACAAGGTTAAACCGCTTGCAGCGCCACCTGGTGGAAAATTGTAAAGTAAGTGTTCCTATCTCGAAAACGGTTCTAGAGAAAAAAGTGAATTACAAAGTTGAAGATTATCACCGATTTAGTACAAAAAGATAGTTTATACATTCATGGTAGCGTTCCTATCTCGGAAACAGTTCAAGACAGGGGGGGAAAAGTAAATTATAAAATTGAAGAGCATCATCGATTTAGAACGAACAGATAGTTTAGACATTGATTCTAAAAATACAATGCTAAAAACGTGCATTTGTTTGTTCGCAATTTCTTACACTATGCAAACTTGAGCTACATTGCACACGTTGTAGCGTAGCTGGTGAGACATACGCTATATAGTTCAAAATACGGTTACTTGAAGCTTTTTTTTTTGTTGTAAAGATCTTGGTCTGAAGTAGGTCCCATTGTAATATCTTTACAATCTAAAGAAAATAAAGCGCCATCTGATGAAAAACAGCGGATTTAGCGCTTCTATCTCAAAAACGGTTCAAGATAGGAGAAAAGTTAATTATGAAGTTATAGAGCATCATCGATTTACTACGAAATCACAGTTTTTAGACATTATTGCTAAAAATAGAACGCTTAAAACGTGCAGTTGTTTGTTCGCAATTTCCTACACTGTGTACACTTGAACTACGTTGCACAATTTGCAGCGTAGCGGATGACACGTATACTCTGTGGTTCAAAGTACTGTTACTGTAAGCAGTCACATCGATTAGCACAAAGTCGTTTTCAACCAACTTCAGAAAGGAGGGTGTTCTTAGTTCGAGCCATGTTTTGTTGTTGGTGTTTGTATGCTTATAACTTCGTAAAAGATGCTCTAATTAACCGACTTCAAAAAGGAGAAGGTGTTTTTGTTTTTTGTTTTTGTTTGTTAGCTCATAACGTCTGAACAGATGACCCAATTTTGATACTTTTTGTTTTATTGTAAAGGTCTTGGTCTGAAATAGGTCTCATTGTAATATCTTTACGATCAAAAGAAAATACAGGGTGCCCAAAAAAGTCAGTCCGGACTCTTTTAACTGCTGAACAGCTGCAGCTATATTCATAAAAGTGGTATGTAGGTAAAGTGCACATGTGCTACGCGATTCAACCGCCTAAACGCCACCTGGTGGAAAACAGGGGAGTTAGCTTTCCTATCTCGGAAACGGTTCAAGAAAGGGGAAAAAGTTAATTATAAAATTGCAGAGCATCATCGATTTAGTACGAAAGGATAGTTTAGACATTAATACACATTAATAACAGTACACTTAAATCGTACATTTGTTTGATCACAATTTCCTATTTTGTGCACACTTGAACGACTTTGCATATGTTGTAGCAAAGCGGGTGACATTTATGCTATGTAAAATTCAATGTATGGTTATTGTAAGCGGTCAAATCGATTAACGCATAAACGTTTTAAACCGACTTCATAAAGGAAGAGGTTGTTAATACAAACCATGTGTCTCATTGTTGTTGTTATTGAAATTTGTTAGCTTAAAATATCGTAAGAGATGATTTAATTGTAATACTTTTTTGTTGTCGTTATGATCTTGGCCTGAAATAGGTTTCATTATGATTTCATTAAATATAAACAAATTATAGGATACTCACAAAAGTCTGTTCTCACTTTAACTGCTGAACGCATGCAGCTACACTGCTAAAAGCAGTATGGATGTATCGATGTTGAAACTTCTGTCCGTCAGCTGCAATGTATAATTTGCTCTTTGTTTGAACTTTACGCTGCGCAATATCCAGCGCAGCGGGTGACGCGTATTCACTGTAAAGTTCAATATAGATGCCTAACAGAATTTTTAGTTACCAATACCACGTATCCGTTCTTTACATTTCTAAAGACTTTTTAATTTAACGTATGTTCATTCAATAGATAGTTTTTTGCTCATATCCGATAAAGGCAAGAAAAGTGACACAACTTAAAAATCCAGCATTTGAGAAAAATCAACTTAAAAATAACTTGACAAGAATAAAACTGGCACAACTCTCTCTTGAGTGCATAACTTTCTAGATGGAGATGTAACTTTTTTGTTCACATTGGGTGCATTTCATGTATTTTTCAGTGACATAAACCATTTTTTGAGTTATGTCACTTTTCTTGGAAGTTGTGATTTGTGAAACTGCCGTCGAACGTCTTCTGATGTTCTGCTATATGAATATGTTTTCACTGAAAAGAGAAAAATAAAATATTTTTGTAAAAAAATAGAACCGACTCCAAAAAGCAACTACTATTCAAACAACTAAAAAAAAAAAAAAATGTATAAAATGAAACTGTAAATTGCGCCTAAAAGTATAAAATAATTTCCTTCGCCAAACAACCTATAACACTACAATTAATCATAACTTTTGAAGTCGGCGCAATACAAAAATTCAATACAAAAATCAAATTCTATTCAAAATGCACATCTCACATTGTCACCTGCAAAACGCAGCCGAAAACTACTTTGATTCAAGAAAACAAATAAGATTTCGTAAGCGGAAAAAGTTGGCGAAGATGCTGGTATCTGACGTCCTTGGTGAAAGAAAAATCGCAAAATTATCTCGCAAACATATTTAATTTATTTGGGATATCATTCTTATTTTGATAAGGCATGTTAAGAGAGTAATCAAGAGTATGAAACAATACTTCGTACAATATATATTATGAAAATATACATTTTGCGCGTATATCTTTACGTTACGTTTTGATCGCCAAATCCAAAAGCCACCAAAGATGATAGTTATCAAAGTTATACCAAATTTCCAAAGGAAACTCTAACTTCGTAGAAACATAAGTAACGCATTGTGAAGAATGTTCACTGTTCTATGTAGATGCTACTAATGGACCAAATGTATACAGTGATAAAATAATAAAGGAAACATGAAAATGGATCATTCGAGACAACAGCATTTGTTGCTACCGATCTAAAAACAAACCTTTAAAAACTTATTAAATTTTATTTAATTTTGCGCCGACTTCAAAAGTTATGATTATTTGTAGTGTTATAGGTTGTTTGGCGAAGGAAATTATTTTATACTTTTAGGCGCAACTTACAGTTTCATTTTATACATTTTTTTTTAGTTGTTTGAATAGTAGTTGCTTTTTGGAGTAGGTTCTATTTTTTTACAAAAAGATTTTATATATTTAAATGTTAATATAGCATGAATGTGGAAAAATAGTAGTTAGTATAAAAAAAGAAAAAAAATGAAAAAAAAAATGAAAAAAAGAAAGAAAAAAGGAAAGAAGCACTTAAGGTGAAATTAATATATAGGAGCACTTTCCTGGAAACGTTAAATATTTATTAGAAGTACACAATAACAAATTTTCCACTGTATTTCTGTTGCAAAGCTCAACACTAGAGACTAAAGCAAGGTTGTGTTTTTAATATTAATTTCTTTTTTAACATATCAAAATAATTATTAAGATTTTCTAGAGCATATTCTGCTCTATACATCCTCTACTCTATCTAATTGCCGAAACGTATTCCGCAAAAAATTAGAAACGACAAAGATTACATTGAACATTCTGTAACACAGCTGGTAGATATTAATTTAACTTTCAGAAAGAAAGTGGAAAAGAGAATAATGTTTGAGAATCATTAAAATAAAAATAAAAAGCATAATTAGAGAATACTTTAGCGATATATATATGAAAGGGATAAAAATAAATAGTTTTAAATTAATAAAAAACCCAATTTAAAAGTGTGAAAATGGCTAATCGAAATTATAATCGCGAGTAATTCGTAATTGCCCCTTTAAAGGTTGTTTCCTAGCAGAAGACTTTATAACTCAGAAATAAAAAAAGGAACGAAATTATAGTCGAAATTCGTTGACGCTAGTGCAATTTGCAACTGCCGCTGCATTGAGCTGCATATTAATTAATCCCAGAAATTCCTTTTAAGAGCCCAGACAATCCAAAGAACCAATCAGCAGCTCAGAAAATTATGTATAAAAGCCCAAACACTAAACAAACGGACACTTCTTGCCACGATCTTGACTTGTTAAAGAATTCCACGCTGCAGTATTCCTCTGAAATTGCGTAGGTACTAAAGGTGTCCCAAACAAATTTCTGCGGTCCGGGCCGCTGCTTGAGCCGCCCGCCACCCGTGGATCGGCGGAGTGTCGGACTAAGACTCCATTCGCCTTACCCTGTCTCGACTTAGATATACTAAAGCAATAAAGGTTTTTCCTGAAATAAAGCCTACTCGTCATTGTGTGCTGCGTCTGTCATCTCTCTTTCATCCAGTAATTAATACATCACACACACACACACACACACACACATATATATATATATATATATATATATATATATATATATGTATATATGTATATATACCTAATTACTAATCTTTACTAAAATCCATCTAAATTAAAAGAAAAATCAATTTTAGTAATGTTCAATTCTCTCAAATTATAACAATTATAAAGTACTCTAATATTAGTGTGACAATTAAAATTACAATAAAATGTTTATTTAAAGGAGCTTTGAAAATTTTATGTCTTATTTAAAAATATAAAACTGTTTTACTTTCTTTCTTTCCACTATTTTGAATCACCGGGGTCTTTAAGTCAAAATTAAACACTTGCAAAATGAGAAATATTTTATTTTATTTTATTTTAATTATTTATTTTTATTTTATTTTATTTCAATTATTTATTTCTTTATTTCTTTATTTTTTTGTAAAGATATCCTTTTTTTTTTCAATCCCGCCCTACTTTGCCGTATGCGACAATTTTCATTGATTTATTCATTTTACGACGAACCGTAACTGGAAAATTAAAGATGTATAATACATATCATTCCGTATATGTGTGAATCCTTTTGAATCTGATGTTCTGGTTATCAAGCAAGCCTAGCTTATCAGACGTTTAAATTTCATGTTGAATTCCACGCTGCAGTCTTCCTCTGAAATTACGTAGGTACTACAGGCCTCCCCAACAGATTTATGCGGCCCGGGGCGCTGCTTGAGCCGCCCGCCGCCCGTAGATCGGCAGAGTGTTGGACTAAGACTCCATTCGCCTTACCCTGTCTCGACTTAGAAATACTAAAGCAATAAATGTGTTTCCTGAAAGAAAGTCTAGTCGTCATTGTGTGCTGCGTCTGTCATCTCTCTTTCATCCAGTAATTAATTCATCACATCGAAAAGCCGACTGGATATACTGTGCCGGGAAAAAAGATTGGTATTTGTAGACTTACGTAAAAGTAGGAGGAAGGATCAAATGTCTTTCAAGATTTAAACAGCAGTAAACTAAATAAAAACGTCTAAACATCAAAATAATCTAAAATTAAAATAGCAAACATAAAATAAGACTTTAAAAATTTCGAAAGTTGGACGTTTTGCTTTTATAAATCAATCATCGAGAAAAAAAATTCATTTTAATAATCAAATTTATGCAACTTCGGATATTCTACAAATGAACTATAAGCCTTTCAAATACAGAGAAATTTTAATGCTTCTTGCTTATTTATCATCGATTTTCAGAAACAAAACGTCCTCTTATAAAGAGCCTGTCAAAGAGAAATTTTTGATCAGCGATGAATCATCTTGGAGATTCCCAAAGTAAAATATTTCTCCTCTCCTTCCGACAGGACACGCCCATTTTGCACCGATAGATTCGAAGGGAAAAGAGAAGCTTCCAACGATAAAAGTGGGACGTACGCTGACGGCAAGTATTTGTGGAGTTTCACCGGTGAATGTTAGAAAAACTCCGCTTCCCACAACTTCTTCACCATCAACTTTCTGATTTTTGAGGAGAAAATTTCGCGACGTGACGTCATGTTAATGGAGTGGATCAAAGGATAAGTAAAGTTTATTTTTTATTTAAATATGAACGAGGTAAATGCTAATTTATGTAAAAAAATCGAGAAAAAAAAACAGAACTCAAAAAAAAAAAAATAATAATAATAATAATGACATTAAATGTTACCAAGACTTTTTTTTTTTTTTTTTTTTACTATTTCAATAGACTCTTTTAAGTGAAGAAGTTATATTTTTTTATTCTAAATAACTTTAAAAAAAAAAAAAAAAAAAAAGGTCGTTGATGATATCGTAACTAAACGTTATTTATAAACATAAATAATGGAGAATCTTAAATTTTATTGAAAGTGATTTTAATTTCGCTCTAGTACGGATCGTAATAGTAATTAAAAAAAATTTCCAACGCTATCCAAAGGGTTATGCAATAAAAGAGAGAGGAAAAAAAAATCCGAAATCGTAAATATTTTTTTTCTTCTTTCCCTTTGAAAAAATAAGTCATATGCGTTATTGTATATATTAGAATTGCTATGAAAAATTTTGTGATTTTACAAGTATATATTTTAATTTCTGTTTTATTTAATTAATATGAAGGTACAAAATAAATTTTTGATGATTTTATATTTCAATTTATTCTTTATTTAAGTAATTTGGAGTGTTTTGGGAAATTAATTTTCTTTTTTTAATGTGTTTCTAGTAAAAAGTGATATTCTTTAATTGCTATATTATATTTTATTAAATTTAATTCACCATGCCTTAAGATTCTGAAAACCCGATTCCTTAAAATGAGTCAGGAAATGCAGGTGCTAGTCAGGACAAGTTAAATATTATTGAGTTTAATCCCGACGTCGGAAACGAGTTCGAGGCCTGGTTAAGCTATTTCAATAATATTTGTCAGACAAAAATAAAAATGATTTGTGGAAGATAAAACATATTCAAAATTACTTGAAGGGAAAAGCACTTACTGTTTATATAAATAATTGCTTACATGTTCTCCACTGGGAGGAATTTCTACAATTATTTAGAGAGGAGTTTACTGTCCCTGATACGAAATCATTGGCTGATTTTTCTAATATTAAATTTCATTTAGGTGATGATGTTAATAATTATTACAATAGTAAAATACAAATGGGTCGCAAACTAGGACTTGACTCCAAATTCATACTAGAGAGAATATCCGATGGTCTCCCAATTTCACTAAAGCAACTAGCATTGGTGAACTCCCCTAAAGATGCAAATGAATGGCGTTTAATTGTCTATAAATTGAGTAAAATGCAACCAAGTGAACAGAAAAAAGAAAGCAACATTAAACTTAATACTCATGTTCCTAGCTTTACTCCACAATGGAGAGTAAATCGTCCTGGACCTGAATATTTGTCTGCCCCTGTAAATAGACCATGGACTTATAGATACCCCTATCACAACGAATCTCAACAAGCGTATGCAGCTCATAATCCTAGCAATCCACGACCATTCAGACCAAGTCGTGTCTCAAATAATGTACATTTCCAAGAGAGGCTGCCTCCATCCCCTTGTCCTCTTTGCTTAAATCGAGGAATTACTAATGCTTACCACTGGGAGCGAACATATCCTTTTACGTTTGAACAATGTAATAACTTTTCAATGCCTAGAGCACCTTTCACTCGAAATTCAGCTAGAAGTGCAAATTACTCCGAAGAGGCGGTCAGGCAGGAAATAACCAGTTAGGGTACAATGAGTGGCTGTTGACAACTACTAGTGTCCGCACACCTAACACCAAAACATCAGCGATCGCAAAAACACGTCAACCAGCTAACTTAAGTGCTCTCCCTGACAAAAACCTGTCTTGTCTCCTCGATACGGGAAGTTCAATTTCTGTTATTTCATATACTTTAGTAAAGAAGTTAAAATTAAAAAAAAATCCCATTGATGGACCAATAATAGCTAGACAAACTCATGGCACAATTAAAATTAAAGAAAAATGTGAAATATCTCTAAGGATTGGTTACATTAGAAAAAATATAGAACTTTATGTCATTTCTAATCAGTTACCATATCTTCTTATTGGGTTACCTCATTGTGCATTATTAAATTGAATCTTAATTTCGTAAATTTTACTGTAACTCAAAATGGTCAAAATATCCCATTACTAAATCAGGTGAATCATCATTATCAATCTTTGCATATTTTTGAACATGAAGTAGGTACTAATTCTAGAGTAAATACACACGCTGCGAACCAGGTGCACCATTCACAGAGTGTTGTACAAAGCTCATCTTGACCTACGGTATTGCAAGCTGAAAATAATAATGATTTACCTACCTTGTTAAATAAATATGAGAAAACTTTTGCAAACTCGAAATATGATGTTGATTGTTTCAAAATGGAGCTTAAGAGAATTCACTTAACTTCAGACTTACCTGTTTCCCTTAGAGCATACCGCACCTCTCCTAAAGAGGAAGCTGAAATTAAAGATCAAATACAAAATCTATTACAAGCCAAAATCATTAAAGAGAGCCATTCTCCGTATTCATCCCCTGTAATATTAGTGTATAACCGAGAAGAAGGGAAGAAGGCACGACTCTGGTCGACTTCCGTAAATTAAGTTCTATAACTAAAACAGATGCAAAACCATTACCCAGAATTGATACTCTCCTAGATAAATTGGCTCAGACAAAAAAATTTTCCACATTGGATTTAGCCAGTGGATATTAGCATATACCTATCAACCCAAAAGATACAGAAAAATTAGCATTTGCTACCACATTTGGATTGTATGAATGGCTCGTATTACCATTTGGCCTTAAAAATGCTCCTGCAATATTTAATCGCACTATTAGAAGAATCTTACATAAGTATAAAATTGATTTTGCTTGTAACTATTTTGATAACATTATCATTTTTCTGAAACTGAAGAACAACAATTAAAACATTTAGAAACCATATTTCAAATTTGTGTCAATGAAAATTTAAAGTTAAAGTTATCTAAATGTAATTTTGTAGAATCTAAAATAAATTTCTTAGGTTATGAAGTGTCTAATGGCACTATAACACTAGATAATGCTAATATTGAAACTATTAAAAAATTAAAGCGTCCCACTAATGTTAAAGAGTTACAGAGGTTCCTGGGATCTGTAAATGTCTATAGTAAATTTATACCTAATTATGCTAAAATTCGCTACCCTTTAAACAATTTACTCAAGAAAAATGTACCCTATGTATGGGATGATAAATGCGAAAAATCATTTCAAAAATTGAAAAATGCCTTAATTGAAAAACCTATTTTAAAGTTGTATGATCCCAAGAAGCTTTGCCACTTATTTGTAGATGCTTCAAGTCACAGAGTTGGTGGTGTAATCAAACAGCCAGACGAGAAAGGAAAATTACACCCAATAGCTTAACATTCGCGAAATTTAAAAGACTATGAAAAAAATTATGCCATAACTGAATTAGAATGTCTTGCCATCATAGGTTCTTTAGATAAATTTTATCACTATTTACATGGTCAACAATTTGTCATGCGGCATTAACTTGGCTTAAAAATGTTAAAAATCTTAGAGGACGTCTTTTCCGCTGGTCACTTAAACTTAGTATGTTTGACTATGAAATAAAATATCAGAAAGGATCCACTAATGTAGAAGCTAATATTCTGCCCGATTGCCTGTATACAACATATTTCTCATCATATACATCTCCTTGACTTGAATGGTCTAAAACGTATACAAAAAGAAGAGAACACAATAGTTAATAGTAAAAAGTATGCTGAAGTAAATGATCTCATAGTAACAAAAAAGAAAAGTTTGTATAAGATCATCGTTCCTATGTCACTAAGGTTAACATTGCTAAATAAATCCCACACACAAATCGGACACCCAGGAATTCAAAAAATGATCAAGTTAATCACTCCACAATATTATTAGCTTTTCATTAATAAAGATATAGAAAATTTTGTTAAACACTGCCATACATGCCAAGTAAATAAAAAATATAAAAAAAAATGGCTTATTGCAGCAGGTACCTTTAACAGATAAACCATTTGAATGTTTGTCGTTAAACACTGTTAGTGGATTTAATTATTACAGCTCAACTAAAAAATACTTGCATTTGGTCGTCGACCATCAACACGTTATGTGTGGGGTTTTCCATCTAAAAATGTGACAACTGAAGCTTATATCAACTTTTTTAACAGATTCTTCAAATTCAAGTCCCTGAGAAATTACTAATAGATAGAAATGCTGCCTTTACTTCATCACGTTTTAAAAAATTCATACATAATTACAGTGTGAAACACCATTTAACTAGCAGTCATCACCCGGAGACAAACGGAAAAGTTGAACGTCTGAACCAAACTATCGTAACTAGATTAAAGTGTAAAGTAAATTCTGCTTCATCTAAAGTACCGTGGACAAAATTACTAGAGGAGGTCTTAAGCCAGTATAATGCTACCACTCATTCTCTTACAAAATTTTCACCTAATTATCTATTGTTTGGAAATTTACGCTATGACCCTTTAATTTCTAATAATTATTATCCAAAGTTTGATGAAGCAAGAAAATTGGAAAAAGAATATACAATTGAATATCATAGTAAAAATAAAGTAAGGTATGACGCTCGATTTCTCCTTGCTAAATTTAAAGTTGGTGATGAAGTATCATATGAAGAATTTCAATATCCTAATACACGTCAATTAACTGCTCCATACTCAGGACCCTATACCATTTTAAAACAGTTATCTGACGTACATTTTGAAATTGATAGACCAAATCCTCATTTTAAAGACAGTCTGAAATTGTGCATTCATCTAAACTAAGATAATATAATAATCCTCAAAATTTTAAACTATGTCATGAGTAACCCTCTTTAGCAGTCAGGAGTCACCCCGAATAAGTTTTTTTTTTCCTTTCCTATTGTCCCATTACGTGCTGAATGAGAATCCTAGCTGAGTCGGAGAATTCGGAGGGATGTCGGGAGACATATCTTACATTCTTTTGCTCAGTGGCACTGGCGTGCCCCCTAACTCTTTTTATTTTTATTTTTTACAAATATTAATTTATTTACAAATATTAGTAGACGTATTCAAGAAATGGGGATTCTCCGGTCCTTACCCCTTTTCATTTAGGCCCTTGTTTACTCATGTTCTTCTGGACTTCACCTGATTGGAGACCCCCGAAGGACATGAGGCAACAAGTGTGCTCCCTCCTCTAATGAGACTTAACAAAAAACCACTTTTCACCTTTTACTGATATTACTTTTTCGGTTGACAAGTTCTCACAGAGTTTCACGGGTCTCTGCATCCATAAACATAACATTTTCAGCAAACATTTATAGTGTTTTGTAACATTACATTAGTTTGAAAAAGTACGTATCACAAGCAATTTAGAGAAGCTACCGTTTCAAGTAATTTTTTTTTTTCTTTTTAAGTATTGCAATTATCAAGTATTAGTATATAATTTTAAGTGTTAGTATTATTTCTAATATCCCTATTATTATTTTTTCAGAATTGTGTATAGTATATTATAACATAGTTTATGTATTAAATGCGTATTATTTGCATCAAGTATCATATCTTTGTGATTTATATTTTTAATTGTTGCATTAAATAAGAAAAAAAAAGTGTGTATGGCAGAGTTTTGCTTTAAGACTCTATTGATTATAAAGACTATATATTTATTTGTTTCAAGAATGGACATTTAGTTTAAAAGACTATACCTAAATCAGAGACCTCCCGCAAGCATTAGGTTCTCAAAGAAATCAAAGAACATTCATGAACAATTATAAAGCAAAGGAAAGTAAACTGCTGTTGTTGTTTTAGACGACATCTAAATGAAAACGTTTTCATGTATTTCAAAGACATTTGGCCAAGAACTTTTTCAAATATCTACTTTCTTTTATATGTTACTTTATTGAATATGTTATAATACTTTATTGAATATGTTTTTTTTACATATATAGTGTCATATATTTGTTCTATTTTCCTAGTAATTTTTAATATGAAGTATCAATGTTTGTTTACTAAATATAATGAAGAGTATATTGTTTAATCATTAATTAACCTAGAAAGTTAAAATGTGCATGATATGTTTATTCATCAGCAATAATTATTGTTAATCTTGTAACCCCTCTGTATATTCCCAAAGCAATGGAGTCATGGTAGGATTAAAATTAGTGAAAAATTATTAAACTAAGATCAATCAATCCTAAGTAAATAAATAAAGAAATAGAAAATAAATAAATAAATAAATAAAATAAAATAGGGTAAATCAAAATTATTAGATTCGTATCACCTGGAACATCGTCTAACTCCAGGTAAGCTCCCACGGCTTTGCAGGCAAACCCGGGGAACTCGCTTGGGAGGGGGGATATGAAAAAGATAAAAATAAATAGTATTAAATTATTATAAAACTCAGTTTAAAAGTGTGATGCTAATCGAAATTATAATCACGAATAATTCGAAATTGCCCCTTTAAAGGTTGTTTCCTAGCAGAAGAGTTTATAACTTAGAAATCAGAAAAGGAACAAAATTATAAGTCGAAATTCGCTGACGCTAGTGCAATTTGCAACTGCCGCTGCATTGAGCTGCATATTAATTAATCCCAGAAATTCATTTTAAGAACGCAGACGATCCAAAGAACAAATCAGCAGCTCAGAAAATTAGGTATAAAAGCCCAAACATTAAATAAACGGACACTTCTTGCTACGATCTTGACTTGTTAAAGAATTCCACGCTGCAGTCTTCCTCTGAAATTACGTAGGTACTACAGACCTCCCCAACAGATTTCTGCGGCCCGGGGAGCTGCTTGAGCCACCCGCCGCCCGTGGGTCGGCAGAGTGTCGGACTAAGACTCCATTTGCCTTACCCTGTCTCGACTTAGAAATACTAAAGCAAAAAAGGTTTTTCCTGAAATAAAGCCTAGTCGTCATTGTGTGTTGCGTCTGTCATCACTCTTTCATCCAGTAATTAATACATCATATATATAAACCTAATTACTAATCTTTACTAAAATCCATCTAAATTAAAAGAAAAATAAATTTTAATAATGTTAAATTCTCGCAAAATATAACAATTATAAACTACTCCAATATCCGTGTGACAATTAAAATTACAATAAAATGCTTATTTAAAGGAGCTTTGGAAATTTTATGTCGTATTCAAAAATATAATATTGTTTTAATTTCTTTCTTTCCACTATTTTGAATCACCGGGGTCAAAATTGAACACTTGCAAAATGAGAGATATTTTATTTTATTTTTTTTTTAATTATTTATTTTTATTTTTATTTATTTAATTTATTTATTTATTTATTTTTAAAGATACCTTTTTTTTTTTTTTTTTTTCAATCCCGCCCTACTTTGCCGTATGCGACAATTTTCATTGATTTATTCATTTTATGACGAACCGTAACTGGACAATATAAGATGTATAATACATATCATTCCGTACTAGCTGGAACCCGGCGAATTCGACGATCATTTTATTGACCGTAATGTTTCAAAAAACGTCGCATCATTATTTAAATGTATTTCAAGTTAAAACATCTAATATAATTTACGACATTTCACTTTAAAAAAAGAAAGTCAGAAAAATGCTTATAAATAGAAATACTGTATATGACATCACTTTCTACAAAGTACAGTCAATATGACGTCAAACTGACTCCAAATAAACAGTTCCTATCTTTCATTTTCTATTTCGTTTAATACTAAGACTACATGTGAGCTGACCCGTCCGCCGTTTCCCGGGCCCATGGTAATAACCTTAAATGAACCTTAAATTTGTATGGTTTTACATCTTTAACTCGTTTTTGTTTGAATTCCTATTTTTAAATAAAAGCATCGTGAATAAATAATCAGCTGTAACAAAAAAATTACCTCGAACCGAACGAAACTCTGCCTTGTGACCCTGGTGCCTTCGGCAGCGCATACGCCGGCAGCTAATAACATAAAAATATTCCCAAAAATTAACCTGGAACCGAACGAACCCGTCCGTTGTTGCCCGGGCCCATGATACCTTAAATGAACCTTAAATTTGTATGATTTTATACCCTTTAAATCGATTTAGTTTGAATTTCTGTTTTTAAATGAAAGCATCACGAAAAAAATAATAAGCTGTAACAAAAAAAATTACCTCGAACCGAACGAAACTCTGCCTTGTGACCCCGGTGCCTGCGGCAGCGCGGCCGCTAATAACATAAAAATATTCCCAAAAATTAACCTGAAACCGAACGAACCCGCCAGGTGTTGCCCGGACCCATGATACCTTAAATGAACCTTAAATTTGTATGATTTTATACCCTTTAAATCGATTTAGTTTGAATTTATGTTTTTAAATGAAAGCATCACGAAAAAAATAATCAGCTGTAACAAAACAATTACCTAGAACGGAACGAAACTCTGCCTTGTGACCCCGGTGCCTGCGGCAGCGCATGCGCGGGCCGCTAATAACATAAAAAAATTCCCAAAAATTAACTTGGAACCGAACGAATCCGCCCGGCAATGCCCGGACCCATGATAATAACCTTAAATGAACCTTACATTTGTATGGTTTTATATCTTTAACTCGATTTTGTTTGAATTTCTATTTTTTAATGAAAGCATCACAAAAAAAAAAAAAAAAAAAACCTCAAACAGAACGGAACTCGGGCTCGTGACCCGGTGCCTGCGGCAGCGTATATACAGGCCGCTAATAACATGAAAAAATTCTCAAAAATGAACCTTGAACCGAGCGAACCTCTGACTCGTGTTACCTCTGCCTGTAGCTGCTGCACTGTATAGCAGGCATGCATGCTACGCACGCGTTGCAAAATCCACTTTCCTCTACCAGGGGGTGCAGTATGTTGTATACGAACATCACCAATCGCCTTGAATTTCCAAGACTTTTTAAATAAAGTGTCACTGGTGGTGTCAACTGCAAAATCGTTTAGTTGCACTTTCCACCGCCAGGGGGCGCAGTGTGTTCTGTACGAACATCACCAACGGTCAGGAAATACCAAGACCTTTAAAATAAGATATAACATGATAGGGTCTACTACAAAATCACCTAGTTCGATTTTTCACCACCAGGGGCCGCACTGTATTGTACACAAACATCCCCATTCGACATGAAATTTCCAGACCTTCAAAATGAGGTGCTACATGCGTGGGTCTAGAAGGGATTTCTCTCTCAAACTAATTTTCCCCCTCCCCCCCCCTCTCCAAATCTACTTTCCCCCTTTCCCCCCCCCCCTTTAAAATCGAAAATTCCAAATTCGCTGAAAGTGATTTTTTAGTATTCGACTCTAGTCCCCATATATACAATTTCTTCACCGTGAAGTAATTTCGAGCTTAGTTAAGCTCGTAAACGTGTTTTTAACCCGAAACGGGTGGGAAACGGTTTCCCACCCGTTTCCCCCGGGGGGAAAGCGGTTTCCCCCCAGGGGGGAACCATTCGACTTTTTTTTATTTTTCTCTTCTCATAGCACATCTACAGACCAAGACCTTTCTTTAGACACCTCAACCAAATTTTTACACCAAGTAGTTCTCTCAATATAGTGGAGACAGACAAAAACATGTTTCAAATTAATATATAGATATGTGTGAATCCTTTTATAATCTGAAGTTCTGGTAATAAAGCAAGCTTAGCTTATCAGGCGTTTAAAATTCACGTTGAATCGCGGAGATAAAATTGAGTGTCTCTCGATTTTAAAAAAGCCTTTAACAAGTATGAGTTTTGCGCTGCCCCCTTTTAGTTGTTATTCAAGAGTAGGTAATACGTTTTAAATTTATCTAGCGCATTTTAACTAGCAATAACGGATGTAACAAAACTGAGGGTTTATAGATAAATGTAAGGTGGTGCTAATTGTTGGGGAAGAGATAAATCGACCGTCCATGTTCGAAGATTAGACTTGATAAAAGTTCTGTACAACCGAATTCTACAGCTATTACTTTGGATTTCATAAATAGTTAGTTTAATTATTTACAATGTAAACATTGTTTTTTAATAGTGTTTATTAATCAATTCCTATATTTAACTTTTATCGATATTTTTAATTTTTTAATACTTATATACTGAAAGTTAAAAACACATTTTTTTAAGATGAATCCCAAACAATTTTAAAAATTTTCTTCTAAGTTTTTGAAGCATTGTTCTCAACAATTATCTTTTTTAGTAATTTTGGAAGATGTAAACAGCCATATGTAATACTGAATTAACCCTTTGTCGGTCAAATTTAATTTCATTCCTGGGGTCAATGTGCGAAATTGAGCGACTTTTTCATCAATATCTAACACTAAATTTTAAATGTAGCGGCTACCTAATCACTTTAAAGTTTATGTATATCAATTATCATTCCTCAAAATTATCGGTGATAGTTGAATAAAATCGCGAAATTTGACAACACAGTTTACAGCATTTAAAAGCGTTAGGGACGGCAAAGAGTTCAATCATATATACAGAAATGCCAACATTTTAATTTAATAGCAGTAACTAAAGATAAAAACAGTAAATAAAGAATAAATTGAAACGTTGTTATGTCTCCATATTGTAAATTCGAACAAAATAAATAATAATAATAATAATAATAATAATAAAACTTACACATGAACAATAAATATATAACTTTGGTAAAAATATTTTTTCACTGATTTTATAAATGCAATTAATGATTAGGACTTTTCCACAGTGAACATTCGTTTTGAGGATATTTATTGAAAACGCATAATGTATTTTAATATATTTTTGCTCATTTTATCTTTTAGAAAAGAATACAGATTGATAATGTATATATTTAATAAACCAAATATCACCTATATATATACATATATGATAGTTGATAGCTTTAAATAATGTATTATTCAAGAAAGTCAGTTCACACAGGCGTTTAACAGTTTGTGATTCCTTTATCAGAAATCGTTTCTGTATAACCTAAGGCTTTACGCTAACGAAGCATATCAAATATCGAGATTTTTTTTCGACAAAAGTCAAACTTTTAAAAAATAAACTTCTTCTGTTTTCTTTAAAGTTAAAGACTGAATTTGTAGCTGCAGGTAATGGTTGATGCTACGTGATAGCAAAAATGTGTAGTAAAAATAAATATATAAATAAAATAAAATAAAATAAAATAGATGTAAATCATTTAATATTTAATGCTACTATTTTTTACATAAACACTTTAGGTGTAATAATTGTATTTCTTTTTTCATTAAAAAAATAAAAAAAATTGGATGTTTTTTATCGCTTTGAAGCAAACCAAAATCTTACATTCAGTAAGAGTTTTTAAGGAAAAAAGGAAAACATGACTTTTTTTTATTTAACACTTTAACTGACTTGTGACAAAAATTTATTGATATTAGAAAAAAGTTTATATTCCAAAAGAACAAGAGTTCAAGACAGCGAAATACCTTGAAATATATTTTTTAATGACAGATAACCTAATTTATTATATTTTTTACAAAAATAAAAGAAAAAGTAAGAAATGCAAATATATATGTATTATATAGGGTAGGTGCTCCAGTGATTGGCATGATCCAGTAATTGACATATATCCCGAAATAATTAATAAATAATAAAAATCATAAAAATCATATATTTTACATATAAGAATTTTAACATTTTATGTCAAACACAGGAGCATAGGGTGCTAATAACTGGTAAATGAATAACTAGCAGTGTCGAACACTGGAACATAGGGTGCCAATTACTGATAAAATGAAAAACTGGCAGTGTCAATTACTTGAACATTCAGTGGGTGTCAAATAAAAATTCATAAAAAAAATAATAATTGTTATCAGATGTATATATTTTAACATATATGTGGTTCTGAATGTCTTTCGTACCATATGTACTAACTTAAGATTTCTAAAAATGTTTTCTTACGACTAGAACAGTAAAAACATCAGAGATTGCTCTAAAAGTGCCAATCACTGGTGCACTTACACTATGATATATTTATTTTGTTAATAATTTCTTTCGAAGTATTTCTTAAAAAGAAAAAAAAAAAAAAAAAAAAAAAAAAAAAAGAATAATAACACTTTTTAACTATGTTGAAAAATATTTAGTGTTACAGATTTGCAGGGCTGCACTAAATATTCAGATACTTTAAGGACTGTAACTGGAAATAGCTAGAATTGCATTTCAGTTTGTGTTAAACATTTTTAACACTTTACAGCGGTGTTTAAGAGTGATTATGAATTCAATTACTTTGAATTACATTGAAATCTAAACGATGCAACGAGTAAGTACAATTGGAAATAATTAATAATCAATGCGAACAGTTTCGAGAACGATGTTTCGTTCTTGTTTGAATTGGAAATCGCTATATAACAAACATTTCTTCATTCATAAACATTATTAAATGTACCCTCACACATTTTTTTTTCTTTTTTAGTAAGGCAACCTATCTGTTATTAAGATATTCTCTTAAAGTTTATACACCCCGAAACAAAAAACAGGTACAAAGAGTTTTTTCTTTGATTTTTTATAAAAAAACATTATCTAAATTGTGCTTATCATTTATTATTATTATAAAATAACACTATTCCCGGACTAATTTTTGTTTTAAGACTAATTTAGAAAAGTTTTAAGACTAACATTTTTCTAATTTACAACTACAATCCGCGACAAAAAGATAGGAACAAAAGGTTTTTTTTTTTTAAATTTTTCATTAAATAACATTATCTAAATTGCACTGGTCATTTATTATCAAAACAAGATATTATCATATAAAAAAATATTAAATATTTGAATCATATTCAAAATATTCATATTCAAAATAATCATATTCAAAAAAAAAAAAAAAAAAAAAAAAAAAAAACTTTGTTCCTATCTTTTTGTCGCGGTGTGTAGTCTTAAATTAGAAAAATTTTAGTCTTAAAATTTTTCTAAAACAGTCTTAAAACAAAAATTTGTGAAGGAATGGGGTTATTTTATGATAATAATAAATGATAAGCACAATTTAGATAATGTTATTTTATGAAAAAAAAAAAAAAAAAAAAAAAAAAAAAAACACCCTCCCCCCCCCCCGCCCCCCCCCCCCCAAAAAAAAAAAAAAAAAAAAAAAAAACAGGACAATCTTTTTGTCGCGGGGTGTAGACTGGAGGTAGAGTATTCAAACGCATGTCACTACCATTTCATATTCAATTAGTATTTGATTTTTTTCTCTGAAACTCTCATAAATAAGGATTAGGACATTTTAAAAAAGGCATCAGGGAGAACATCTGGCATACTTCTAAATCCATTGTGTAGACAATCGCCCTTGAAGCACAAACCTTATTATTCATAACGTGTTTATATAAAATTGGTATAAAATTTACATAAAATGTTCGTCATATTTTATAAGGGTGATTAAGTAATCATACACACTGTAAAGAAATAAAACTAACACATAAATCTGCTTCTACTTTATAACTTTAAAATTTAAGAAACACCTCTTTATTTTTAAACTATTTGAAACAAGTACCTTAATGTGCTTTTATAAATTCCTTAAGATTTATTCGGTACACACTTTTCACAAATAAAATAAGTAATTTGATATGCACATAGTTTTATAACTAATAAACATATGGGGAAAAGTTACATAAGGAAATAAAATGCTTTTATTAAATATTTAAAATTTTTAAATGTAATTTTCACTTCCATTACCATCATGCATATTGTAGGTACACTGTTAAAAATTTTTCTGTAAATTTACAGAGAATCTATTGGTAATTAATTATATTAAGTCTTATGTAAATTTACAGAGAATTAAAAAAAGAGTTTCTGTCAAAATGCAGAGAAACTATTCTGCAAATAAATCATAGTCTCTGTAAATTTACGCAGATCAAAATATTCAAGTCTCTGTAAATTTACATCTGTAAAGCATCAAAGTCTCTGTAAATTTACGTATGTAAAAATATGCAAGTCTCCGTAAATTCGCGTATGTAAAAGCATCTAAGTCTCTGTAAATTTAGCATTGTAAAAATATCCACGTCTCTGTAAGATTACATACGTAAAAACATCCAAGTCTTTGTAAAATTACATATGTAAGAACATCCAAGTCTCAGTAAATTTATCCATGTAAAAGTACCTAATATTTTAAGTTCCACCATTGGCTGAGTAGCTCTGCTCTCAAAGTTTGAAGGCGGAAGGTGCCTGGTTCTATCCCAAGTTGCAATTTTCGACCTACCCATTCGGAATTTTCCGAGGATTTCTCCAAAACTTGTATAAATATGGGATAAGACATTTTAGAAAGACCTAGACTTATGGCAATCCCCACAGGTCTAAAACCCTAGCATAGCCAATCGAACTTAACCACCGCCGATTAAATATTAGTATGTTTACAAGCGTATTGAAAACACTCTAAATTGGCATATACTTAAAAATAAATTCCATTATTATTAATTTACTAAGTGTAGAAATACCCAACAGTAAGTTTATCTTCATGAATATATGTAAGAATCTAGTAAATACGTTATAAGAGTACAGATTCTTATACAACTTAAGGAAGAGAAACTTAAAGTTGGATGTTTTTGTACTTGTAAATTCATAGCCTTGGGATTTAATTTATTTTAAATGCGCGTCATCTTAGAGTGTCTTGGATAGGCTTCTAAATATTCAAATAATATTGTGGTGGTAAAATCAAATTGGTTAGTCTAGAGTGGTGTGTAGAATGCCTGTGTAGAATGCCTTAATGTGTAGGTCATTCTAAGGTGTCCTATCCCTTTATTTACACAAGTTTTAAGAAAACCTTGGAAAATTTCGAATGGGTAGGCTGAATGTTGTAGTACATTTTGCATACATTAAACTTTTAATGTAAAATTAAAAAAAAAGAAGCTGATTTATATCATGGTACTTCTAATAAAACGATCAGAAATAATTGCAAAATATGTCATATGTTTGCTTAATATTGCTAGGTTATATTTAGTCCATTACAAAATTAAGAACTTAATTCTCTCCTTTAATAGGACTCAATTGTGAAAGGTATGACAGGTCTAAATCTAAAATTTGATGTGATAATTTTGGCTGATATTGATGGTTTTTGCTGGGCTGAAAACAGAAACTATAGTTTTTACTCTATCACATACATATTTTTATAAATACAGGGTGCGCTATTTCTTTCACAACTCTTCGACCAATATAATTATATGGTTACTTTTTTATTATGTTTTCATTATTAATTATAATTATCAATGGAATCATACTAGAAACTACCGAAAGAGAAGGAATTGAGTCGGTAGACACCCTTTATTGGCAAAAGCTTTGTGTGATAGAGGAAAACTGGCTTCAATTTCGGCTTCAACACATCAAAAATATAAGTATGGGCTAAAATAAACAAATTAAATTTTGCCAACATTATATTTGCAGATCTGTGTTAACAACCTCAGTTTCTTTCATTCAAAAAATACATCTACTTTGTAAATACACTTAAAAAAAAATATTTTAACACATACATACATATATATATATATATATATATATATATATATATATATATATATATATATATATAATTACATTTTGATTAGATATTAACTTAAAACAATTAAAAATGTAATTAAAACCCTAATCGTTTAAAATGCATTATGCTATTAAAAAGGCGTAAACTTTCTAAATGAAAAAAAAAAAAAAAAAAAAGAAGAAGTATTATTTAAAAATTTGTTAGGTACATTACCTTTCCATAATGACCGTACACTTTCAATTTCAGGCATTTTTTTAAAGTATTAAAAAAATTTTAAACAAATCATTTTGAAACTTCATGGGTGTGAAAGGAGGACCAGTAAAAAAATATTGTAAAATGAAAGTATTTGGTTTCACCCTGTAAAAAGTTGTGCTTGAAATACGATCTGGCAGTAGCATGTGACTATAGGACTCTTTCTCATTAACTCTTTAACTTTATATGTCTCTACCGTATATAATCAGGGAGATAAAGGATTCTTTAAAAAAATTGCAAAAAGCATTTTTATTTTACTTTATTTATTTAATTTTTTTTAGCTATAACACGCAAGGTATTAAAGACAGTGCAAAGTTATTTTCAGGAAACTCGACATACAATATTAACCACAGCATACTGCATTCAGAATGAAAAAAATATTATACATTATATCTAATGAAATGTGAGTATTTTTACTGAATAATTTCTAACTGCGCATGCGTAAGTGTTTAGCGAAATTTCATTTTCAAAATTTAATAGCCAAATTTATTAAGCTACTTATATAAAAACCCCAAACAAATATCGTGTAAACACAAAAAGTTCTACGTCATAGAATAAACTGAATTTCAGCTGTCCCCCAAAATAAGAAATTGATAAGGGGCTTTTCCAAATATTTATTTATAATCACAGAAAGTTGCATTACTAAATCAAAATGAAAATGTGAGTAAAATCATTATAGTTTAGCGTTTCTTTGTGAGACACTAAAGACCAGTTCATCTTTGGCGTTGAACTTTTTGAGTTTACACAATAGTTGTTTGGGGTTTTTACATAAATTTAATGCATTTGGCTACTAATTTATACAAAAGAAATTTCGTTAAAACTTAGGCATGCACAGTTAAAAATTATTTAGTAAAAATGCGCACATATCATTAGATATTAAAACAGGAATAAACTACTACGTCAGAAAAGCCAAAGAAAAATTATTGTTGAAATAAAATTGGCGTTTCTGACGTAGTAGTTTATTCCTGTTTTAATATTCCAACGCCAAGTCTCCTGCTATTATATCATTAGATATTTAATATTTTTTCATTCTGATTGCAGTATGTTGTGTCTAATGTTGTATGTTGGGTTTCCCGAATATAGCTTTGTACTAGGTTTAACCCTTTGTGGCGCAAGGCAATTCGGATCATTTAAATTATACTGCCACAGGAATTCATGAACGAAATTAAACTAAAAGAAATTTTAAATTTTAAGGTTAAAAAAACCGGCCTTTTCTTCTATGTTATAAACAAAAATTTTTGGCAAAAAATTTCCTGGATGAATTTTTGCAAATGGATCTTAAATTTTGCGTCCTCGCAGCGAGAACAGCGCGCGTTAAGGGGTGAATACCTTGCATGTTATAGCTTAAAAAATAAATAAATAAATAAACTGAAATTTTGTTCGGCAATTTTTTTAAGAAACCCTTACATCTCCCTGATTACATGCAGTGAGACTGAAACCTTTATACAGAAAATGGAATTGAGCCCCTATAATCACATGCTGTAGCCAGATTGTATTTCGAGCATTACTTTATACAGCGCAAAACATTAACTGAACTACATGAACTTCATGTTTTTTACACTCCTGAACTTTTATGATGATTTGTTTAGTACTTTTTGAGATATTAAAAAAAAAAAAAAAAAAAAAAAAAAATCTGAAATCGAAAGTATCCGGTCATTTATGGAAAGATAGTGTATTAAATGAATTTGAATTTTTAAATATTCAAATTGATTTTTATGTTTCTAAAGAAAAAAATTGCTAATTCATTTCCATATAAAGAGTCTCTTTTAAAAACTATGTACAAAATTTTGTTAGTTTACTAAATAAGTAAATTTGGGCAACATATAAACGCAGTGTATAACTTGTCACTTAAACCAAGACTAACAAATTTGATGCAAATTTTATTTTGAACAGTAACACTGGGCCGCGGTAGCCTGGTTGGTAAGAGCAGCGAGTTCGTGATCGAAAGATTGCGGGTTCGGTCCTCGAGCCGGCCGAAGACCGTCGTGTACGCTAATGGCGACTGGTGCACGTTAAATTCCGTCGTGGTCGCAAAGTTCTCCAAGTTCCTATCAAAAATTATACCTCTGGGGGTACCGGAACATGGGTCTGACTCGCTCTGATCCGGATCAAAATTCGAGTTTGGCTGGTGCTGCCATCTTTCACCAGCTTATGGAACTAGAAGTCGTACTTCCTCCCTATGAGGCGTTCCTAATAACGGAAGACGCAACCCTCATGCCTTAAAGTAAGTCCGGTAGTTCCACTACCGGGGCTCGGAATTTCCGAGTGGCACACGACAACAACAACAACAGTAACACTAAGCATTTTGCAATATTCTGTTTTTGATAAAATTGTTTTTTAAAAGTTTTTTCTTTTGAAAATAAAAATTCTCATTTCAGATCAGATTTCTAATACGTAATCGTAGAAGTATAGAAACGTAGTAAAGGTTTGATACCTAAATAATTTTATTTTTCATAATTAATGCATTGCAATGTATAGAATAATTTCCTTAATGCAGTTTCTGGGATATAAATATTTTTAGGTAGACAGCAAATGGAGAAAAAATGTACATACGTATTAAACAGTAGATAAAGAAATATAGTGCTTTATATATTTTTAAATATCGAATCTAGGGTTCGATGCAGATGAAAATCGAGTACTCTTTTAGTTGTCTTCACTAATTCTACAAATTCAAATCTTTAAAAATATTTTTAAGATTTCAATAATGTAACTTACAAACGATTTCTGTAAAAGGAAACCATTAGATTATTTTAAATTAAGAAAGTTTCGACTTTTTTTTTTCTTTTACAAAAACAAATTTTAAAATATTTTTCATCTACAAAATAGGATCTAAAGAAAAAACAAATTCTACACTTTTACACCTGAAAGCAGTCTCTCGGTAATTTACTAAAATCAATGGAAAAAGCTCACTAAGAAGAAAAACATTTTTGCTGCAAAGAAAACATACAATTAAAAATAATTAAAAAATTAAACATGCTGAATTAGATTTAAATTATACTTTATTTTATTAACATAACACTGAACATATTTATTTTTCTAAATAAGATTAATAAAAGATAAATAATGAGATAGTCTTTAATAACAGGATGAATATTTGGATATTATTTGTAAAAGTCTCTGATGAGGGTATTTTATGGCCTTTTCTATTTTCATATTGCTTAGACAACTTGTTTCGTTTCTTATATCTGGATCAATTTTCATTATAACTAGAAAAAGAAATGATGAAAAATTACTATTGTAGGAAAACACTTCAACTATAAATTTTTAAAACAAAATCTGCATTCTATTACATTTTAAGCAAATAATAAGAAGAAAGGATTCTAAGTCCATGGCACTAAAAATAAAAATGAGTATACATAAGCGAATTTCAAAGTGTATCTTATATGTGCTCCGTCTAAATAGAATCTAATGAAAAATCATCTAAAGAAAATAAAAGATATACATGGTATTTTTGATCATTAATACAAGGAAAAATTAATACAAGATATTTAAGTACCATTAATACAAGATATTTAAGTACCATTGTATGATCGCAAGTGTAACAGGAATATTTTTGAAGTATTTTATATTAAAAACAAATATGGATTGGATTTGGGAATAAGGCCGGTTGACTGCTGTAGACATGAAAAAAGTGCCCTCCGTGTGTGTGTGTGTGGGGGGGGCTTTCTAAGTGACCCTAGCCCGTATTTATGCAAGTTTCGGAGAAAACCACGGTAAACTTCGAAAGGCTAGACCGACGAGCGCGACCTAGGATCGAACCTGGCACCTCACGTCTACCAGCTTTGAGAGCAGAACCGCTCTCGGATAAAAACAAATATTAAGCAAACATTGTGCCTACTGCAGATACAGCAACTGAGCATAGAGCAACTATGATACTATCAACAATAATGAGAAATTCAATGGTAATAAAATCAGATTAATCTAAATAATCTCGTATGTCGCTCACACGACTTTCTTTTACCCTTTATTTCAATACTGTAAAAATAGATTGTACATTAAATCATAAGATCAACAAAGTAAGATAATATTAAATCTATTTTGAAAATAATCCAAAATACGTTTAGGAACAGTTTCATTTAACATATAACTTCCCCTTCAACTCCCGTTCAATTGAAATGCTTAGATTTAAACAATACGAGAGCTTTCGCATCATAATGGTAACATAGGACAGAACTAACAACCTCATGTTGTTCGCCAGCTCAAGCCTCCTAAGCGTTCTATTACAGGAAACGCCATTATTCCCGGCAATGCTTGGATTTAGTATTTATATAACACACACACACACACACACACACACAAGGCTGTAATAAATTTGCCTTAAATCTTGCTAATCTTCATCAAAATTTTCAAGAGGCAACTTATTACCAACTTCAAGAAACTAAATTTGAATCTTCTGTAATTATTTACTTTTAAGTTATGCTCTTAATAGATACACGTACCGATAAACCGTTAAAAATTAAACTTTCATTTTCCCATTACAACAAAACGTATATTATAAAAACACAAAATTGAAAATACAATTTTAAAAAGTACTTTATTTTCAGCATGGGTACGAAAAATGAATTTTCCTTCCTGAGTAGTGCACTTCGGCATAGTAAAACGTAACAAAGCACTTCCATGACTCTTAAAAAAATACGATTTTGTTGTCGGAAATTATCTGTAATTTGAGGAAACAGTCGTAAATTACGGAAAAATTACGTTGACAAAAAGCATTTTTCTGTAACTTTCACAGAATTCTGCAATTTTCACAGAGAATTTCTGGCAACAAAATTACATTTTTTTAATTTACATTTAACAGAAAATAACGAGTCCTTTAATTTCGAATAGTCCTGTATATTTTTCCATAAAATATATGCACATCGTATTGTGTTCTTAAATTTAATCCTATATGAAGCCCACATAGCGCGAAATGAAATACATTTCCAGCAGTATAGAAGTATAGCCTCAATATATCCAAGTACTTTGGGTAGCCCTGTAAAAGAATGATGAATGTTTTCCATACCATAATTTATACAAAACATGTTTTTTATGCATCTAAAAAAATCTGTTTATTCCATTTTGCTTAGTACCTATGTTACACCGTACTTACCAGAAAATTTTCCCACAGATGTAATGAATTATCCTGGATGTCCTGTACAGGAATCATTTGTTTGATCTCAATGAAAACTTTAGTGTTGCATCACCATATTATATGATTTGGAAAGCCAAGTTTGGACTTCCTGTTACTATTTGTCTTTAGATATGCTGATAACAGACAGACGCACACACACACAAAGACCAACCGCTAAAAACATGTTCAGGGGACCTGAAAACGTGTAAATAAAATACAAAAATCAATTCCGAAAATTTGACCAAAATACAAAATTTTCTCTACCATATATCTGCACTGATAAGTATAAAGGATTTAAGTCCATATTCTTGATTTTTCAGGAGACGAAAAATAAAGTTTAACTAGCTAAAAACAAATCAGAAGAATCGATTAGGAAAAATGTATTTCGTTGATTTATACCCTTTATATCATTCAGTGGTTGTCAACCTTCATTTAATAACGGGAAAAGTTGAATTAAATATTTCATACCATACATGAATGGTAAATTTCTGACTTGAACCTTTTTTTACCAATGGATTTTCTCAAAGACTAAATGACATAGACTTAAATCCTTTATACCAATCGATAGAGAATTTTTTTCTGAGTCTGACTATGTACTTAACTCAAAATCGACATTTTTGGACTTAAATCCTTTATACTTATCAGTACAGATATACGGGTAAGAGAAAGTTAAAAATAGAATAAATTTAAAATAAATCTGAGATATGTTGCTGAAAGCGACATTTGTAAGTGGAATGTACCATGTATGAATTAAAAAAAAAAAAAAAGAGTAATTTTGTTTTTTAACAAGGTAACGTTCGAAAGCTAAACTCGTAAAATTCAACGCAAAAATTACAGGTGATAGTAGATGGCTCAAAAAAATCTACTATAAAAAATAACAGCCTAATTGCAACGGAAAAGCGGTAAAAAATTTAAAAATTCAACATTTTTAACGTCAAATGCAATCCTACTTGGCGAGGATGCAGAGAAAAGCTCCAAGTTCTTAAATGATCTGTCCAAGTGTGAATTACATTTTCAAACATCGTCAGTTTTCAAGAATTCGAAGTCGCCAATTGATGCTAACTGGAAGGTTCCGGTAAACTCGATTCAATTCACAACATCGTTCTACACCTTTCTTAATGAACTTAAACAGCTAAGTTTCATAGTAAGAATTTTTCGTAAGTCCTCCTAACACCTGTATCAGTTTCACCGAATTCTATGAGTTTAGCTAAAGAACGTTTCCTTGTAAGTAATAAACATAAAATTCTGCACAAAACAGTTTAATTTAACGCGATAAGACTTTTTTTTTTTTTTTTTTTCATGCGGTAACTGTGTTACGTTATGGCTACTATATTAATTTCTTAAAATCTTTGTTAAAGCTTTAGTATATGACTTTTCTGGCGCCTTAATTTTTATTGCTATTTTGCGATGAATTAAAATTATTATCGAAACAGTATAAGTTAAAATCTTAGCGAGAAATTTCCCAGCCACGTCGGTGTTGCCATAAACCAGGCTGTTTGGCACTGGCCGATGGGTGTAATGTCTCATAATGGCCTGCTCACATATCAATCTTTGTTTGATTATACGCAATAGAACCTTAGCTTTAGCCGTTCCTTAAATTTCAGAAATCGCTGTATAGTAGCGCCACCTTTTGAGTGGTTGACACCAAAAGTTGAAAGGTATTAACTTATGTCAAGGAGCATCTACATATAAAGTTATATGCAATTCTGTGCAGTAGTTCCTGAGATATAGCCTTCTCTTAAATTGCAGAAATCGCTGTATAGCAGCGCCACCTGTTGGCCGATGAGCATTTAAAGTGAACCAGCATGTCTCATAACGACCTTCTTACATATCAAGTTTTGTTTGATTATATGCGACAGAACCTGAGATATAGCCCTCCCTTCAATTGCTGAAATCCTTATATTACAGCGCCACCTGTTGAGCGGTTGACACTAAAAGTTGATAGGCCCTAATTTAGACCAAGGTACATCTACATATAAATTTGTATGCAATTATGAGCAGTAGTTCTGGAGATAAGGTTGCCACAAAATTTTTGTCACACACACACACACACAGACATTTTCTAAAAATGGTGAAATCGTGTTCTAGACCTCTCAAAACGTGTAAATACGTCGAAAACCGGAAATTGAAAATTTTTACGGATAAAATACTTTCTTCTATTGAATATAAAAGAAAGTAAAAATATCGAAAATATTTTAGACAAAGAATTTAGACGTTAAGTAAGCCTCCATTTATTACAGGAAAACCCACCGTGGGCTGATTTTTAAGGGGTCTTAGCCGATATTTACATGAATTTCAGGGAAAACCTTTGAAAACACCAAACGACTAGCACAGCGTGCGCGACTAAATATTGAATGCGGCACTTCCTGTCTACCAGATTCAAGTACAGATCCTCCTGTCCCCTAGACCCATTTTTGTCTATTGGGTCATTATAGTGATATGAATTAATACAATGTTCTGCAGCAGATTTTTTTTTTATACAATTCAATTACGAAATATTTCCTGATATTAGATATATTTAAAAATGATTTTCTAAATATTATTTGGTCTTTAATAATTATATAAATACAAATGAGAGTAATTTTTTGTTGTCTTAAGCTACAGGCAAATTCTTTTAATTAATATTCTTCTTTATTTTCATACTATTATGATAATTACTTAAATGTTCTATCTCCAAAAATGTAAATATTTAATGAAAACACTTACCCCCCCCCCCCCCCCAAAAAAAAAAAAAAAAAAAAAAAAAAAGAAAGAAAATTAAAAGTTAAAAAAAAAAAAAATAAATAAATAAAAATTGAATCACTTGATAAATACGAATTTCCTAAATCTAAAATCTTCATTTTGTATTTCGATTTTTAAATTTTTAAATTTTTCAATATGTTTAATCCTCAGCGAAAAATGTTCTTGTTCTACAACATGCTCCTTCCCCTCCCCCCAAACAAAGAAAATAAAATATGCTTAATATAAATTTCTTTTTTGTCTATGTAAAAAAATGTCAATATTTTCTGCCCCGGTTTTAATAGGGCAGTATCAATTAGATCTACTTTAGCGAAAAAGTTTTAAATTACAGTCAGTTGACAGATCGTCTATCTCTGACTTACAAAAATAAATGTGTGACTGTAGTTACGACACAAAAGTACAAAAAACATATGTGCATTAGTTGTACTTTTGAAAATTGTAGTTTTGAATTGGTTCGAAAAATGTAACCTGGATAAAATTGCTTCGTTAAATTTAATGTTATGTTTTCAATCTTTGAATATCAATGTGTACAGAGAAAATTAACAAGTTTGAAAGTGTAATTTAACTCCTTCCCCACTTTCCCCATTCTTTCCCGCTGCGGGAAAAGAAACAATCTTATTAGTTTTTCCGTGTTTCTTGTTTCTGTTTTGTTATATTAAATATACAAATATTGTACACACGAACAGATTTTCAAATATTTCAGAAAACAAAATGAAAATATTGTGTTGATTTCTATACAAATAATTCCCATAACCCCCCCCCCCCCCCCACACACACACACACACTAAAAAAATTTTAGCATCAAAGATCTACTATATAATTTGCAATAATATTTCTGGACTTTATGGTTGTGCTTAAAATTTAGCATTATTCTTCTCCAAGTAAAACACTGCTCATTTAGTAAACTTTTCTGGCCATTAGACATCTTCTCTTCTAAATAAATAAATAATTAAAAATAAACGCTTAAAAAACAACGTTTTAATTCATACCAAAATCATGTCAGAAAGCTTTAGGACTTTGTTTTTGATAGGACACTATAAGTGACATATTTCAACAAAAGAGTATTTTTTAATTGCAGTTAACCCGTAATCCTCCGTGTCCGCCTTGCTATATAAGTGTGTAGGTGTAGTTTTAGTAGCGTATGGTTACGAAAAATTTATCGATTTATTTAGTGTAATACGATAATCCAGTTGTTTTTGCACTTCAAAATAATTCTGCATTAAATTGAACTTTTTTAAACTGCAATTTGAATTTATTCCCAGAATGCAGCCTGCGTAAAATTTAGCATTAAACATTTCTCTACTCAGCATTTAATACAATACATTTAATCTTTAAACATCAACTTGTAAGCAGATAGTGCCACTAATTTGAAAATTTAATCTAATCTCCGTACCCTCCCCCTTCCAGTTTTGTCGCTGTGGAAAAAAAAAAAAAGCAATTTTATCGTTTTTCTTGCATTGTTTTTTCTCAATTTATATATTAAATGTAGGCACTCACAAGGAAAAAAAATCAGATAAAAAAAAAATTAAAATTAAAATCATTGCGTGGGTTGATGTACAACTCCCCCCCTCCCCGAAAAAATAATGCTTAACATCAAATTCTTATATATAATTTGTAATAATGTTCATCTGTTTTTATGAATGTGCTAAATTGCAATTTAACACCCCCCTCCCCAATTTTTTTCATTATTTACAATAACTGCTTTTTAACAAATTAATATATCTATGTTTATTTTGTATACCTTCTGCTAAAGCAATTTTCCACTAAACTCTAGAAAAAAAGCTGCTCAAATTATAAGGAAGTCTCCCCCCCCCCCCCCACCACCACCAGTGCTAACTTTTCGAAAATTCGTCCTTTTCTTTTTAAAACGCATACCATTATGAATGTATGCTGTCGGGAACATCTAAATTAAGCTTTTTTTAATCCATGAATCTAATTTTAGACCAATTATTTGTTTTTTCATATATTTCTCTGCAAGCTGAATGTAAGCTTTTTTATGGTCAGGTGTTATAAGCGGATACTGCCGTAGTTTTACATCTCTAATGATTTCTTAGCTTTTGCTTTTCTTATTACACATACTAATGTTCGTCTCTTTAACTGACTTCTAATTTATTTTGTTCTTATTTTCTACCGTGCGAAATGTCAAGCGTTTATGTCATTTCAAAATAATTCTCCTCCCTCTGTTGTTTTTGTGTACCTTATATAGTCGGAATTTGTAGGCAAATGAAAGCAACAATCTTCTAAAGTTTTGTTTTATGAACAATTTTATGAAGAAAGCATCTGTTATTATTATTATTATTATTATTATTATTATTATTACTATAAACTAAAATGGCTTCTTTCAGTATTATAAAACATTTACTCTCTCTCCCACATGGAAAAATTCTCTGAAATGAACGAATGCAATTACAGATGCTTTTAGAAGCTCTTCGAAATGTTTTACAAAATTATAGGCAGATGTGACTATCTATCCCGAACCGTTGTATTAATATAACTATGACATTCTCATCATTTTGCTCCGGACTGAATTAAGGTATATACACATGTAAAAATATAGTTAAAGATACATATGCAATATTTGTAAACTATTGATAAAAAAATTAGCAGCAGTATCATACATTGAACTTTAACAAAAAACATGTGTATTTACATATGAAATTTAATTGATTTCTGCTGCTTTTGAGTAGTTTCTATAATTTTACCCTCCACTACGAAAATATAAATAAAGCTTTATATAACCGAAATACGTAGCTAGATATTACATACTAGATTCTAGGTATCTTTAAAGTGAATAACACTGTTTATAAGTTTCGGGATTTAAATATAAAAAAAAATAACCTCTAGTATAACTAATATAAACTATCATTGTTTTTGTTGACTATTAAAATAGGATAAAAGATTATATAAAATTTAACTTACCTTATTATGAATTCCAAATGAAAACACGAATTGCTTTACGTTCATCAGTACAGTCAACCAAAACAATCTTTTAATGAGTAGACACGAAGATAAACATTACGCGGAAGCAATCTAATTTTTCCTAACGTTCCCTTTCCCCCCCCTTTTTTATATAATAGTGCATTGCAATGAAACAAACTATTTAGTATATTTCTGCCTTCAAAAAATCTAGTTATATATATATATATATATATATATACATATATATATATGTATGTATGTATGTATAAATAGGTATTTATTTTAATATAAAAATAATTTTAAGGTTATGTATTTTTTTTTTTTTTTTTTAAATATATCTATCAAAACCCCTACAGGGAAAACATTGTTTAGAAAAGGGAAATGTTTGTAAATTAAGAACTGAGTTTCTTGATTCAATGCTTTTAACAGAGAACTCATGTAAATTTACGGAGAGTCTCAATACGTTTTCTGTACTTTTGCAGAAATTTTTGACAGTGAACTGAGTTTCTTGATTCACTGCTTTTAACAGTGAACTCATGTACATTTACGGAGATTCTCAATACTTTTTCTGTACTTTTACAGAAATTTTTAACAGTGTAATGGAGATATTTTCTTCAATATAGACTTTTTTCAATATAGACTTTCGACTTGATTTATATGTTTTACTGTCTATCGAGCATATTTCTTATTTATTTATTTATTTATTTATTTATTCTAAAAGCCATTTCTTCTATACGCAAGTGTGTGTTTGTATCTGTGATTGGGTATAAAATTCTTAGTATTACATCGATTACTGCTGCTCTATTTTTTCAAGATCAAAATCGAAAATATTTATCAAATTAATTATATGTTTAATAATTTGTTAAGCCGATAATAGTTTATATATATATATATATATATATATATATATATATATATATATTGGCAATTTTAAGTATAATTTTCCAGGAAAGGTGGTCTTTGTATACACTATAACGTTATCAAGATGTATTTAAAATAAGATGTCACTGGTTTCAAAACTATATCTTTCAATGTGAGAGGTTTCAGTTTCTGATATATTGAAACTTCGACATCATGGAACTAACAGGTAATGTTATGATTTTTTATAGAATTTATTAAATTTTTATTACTACTTCAATAAACATCGATTTATTGATTTTTTTATCATCAATAATTATATATATCATTGCTAGGTTTCATATCTCTATTATAACATGGGCAGTAAGGAAGCTCGCATGACATGTTCAACAAAAAGTATTAACTATAATGATATACACAACCCGACATAGAAAATGCAACGACAGTAAAGAATGATTTGAATGAGCTGAGAATTTCAAAAAGACAGCTGACGCATATCTAATTCATAGGTGCCAAGTCTCCCGTTTTTCAAGGGAGACTTCAAATCGGAAAATTTTTATCGCTGTTTCCGGTAATATTAATCGTCAAATATATATATAACATATTCCATTTAAAAATACTGGTGTCAATTCTGGTTTAAAAGTTAAAAATGTTGGCAGCTCTGCTAATTATAGTGATGCTATTTACAAAAACGTACTTTTAGATACAGCGATTCAATATGAGGCGATGAATATTAAGTGGAACTTGTCCTGGCGATACAAGCAGTAAACCTACGGGCCAGAGACTCATTTAGCGCGCAGTTAGTATCCTGAGGAAAGGAGACCCAAATGTTTTCAACCATTCTCTACAGACCATCCTCTTATTGACGTTTGGGGAGATCAGAAAAGGGACGGCGAAGAACATCTCACAGATTCTTAATTGGTGAGATATCATGAAAACTTGAAAAATGAAGAAGGCTTGTGTAATAATGAGTGCAATGTACGGTAATATGTTGTCTAGCTGAAAAAATCCATTTTGCAGCCGCTGAATGTATGGTACCATATCTAGCTACAGTACCAAATCACCAGAGCGGCGTACAGTGAGTGTGCCTCTCATGCGTGCCAGTGGTAACATGTTATACAGTGCGATGGTATCCCAAAACATTATGCTACATTGATGACCAGTACAATGTTAATCTGTAGCGTTCATATTCCATCCATCCTCTTACGCCTCTAGACTTTTATGAGGAAACGCTCACCAGGAACACATTGTTGAATACCATGTTGCGTTCAACGACGACTTTCGGTTCTGTTTGTCTAATGATATTTCTCTGGTGAGTGTTAAAAATAATATCGTATGTTTCATCAGCAAAATGGTTCGTGTTTAGCTGCATGTAATATTTCTGTGCTAAGTTTTATCATTTAAATAGTACTTTTACTACTGAAATGGCTGTTTAGTTTTGAGAGTGTAGCATTTGTGTTTAGACCAATCCCACTTTGCAAATGACTATATTAATTTTTTTAAACAAAAAAAGTTTGCTGCTAGTCTTTACAATTTATTATGTATGATTAAATCATACTTGTTATTCATATGAGAAATAGGACAAAATTTTTAAGTAATATTAACATAATTCATTTTAATTTTATTTACATCTAGAAAAGCATTTGTGTAAAGTTAAGAAATTAATTAATTTTACGCATGAAATGTAAAATTAATAAAATGTTAGACTGTACTTTAATTTCGTAGATGATCAAATCGTTTCGAGTTTGGAAAAAGTTTAAAAATTAGAAATTGATTGGGTGAAATTTAAGAACTCAAAATGTGTTACTGGTTATTAAAAACATAATAAATATTAAAGGGTTTCTCACAAGATGAAAAAGAATCTGAGCGTTAATTTTGCGGCTGTAAAATTGATGAGTCTTCAAGATACCTTACGCACCTCACGTCCACATCAATCTTACATAGGAATAAAGTGAAACTTTTCAGAATTTTGTATATGTTTCATATGAATATATATACATGTACATACACACATGTAGGTATATATCTGTAGATAGATAGATAAAACTAAAACAAACAAAGTTTTAAGTGTTTTGATTTCAAGAATATTTTTAATGTACTAACATTATTGTTATTTTCTTTTAAGAAAACTTATTAAAGTTGATTTGTGCTTTCTTCTATAATTGTTTAAGAAAATATTGGAACTATAAATGTTTCTTTCTATTGTGTGCAATTGCACAAAAAAAAAAAAAAAAAAAAAAAAAAAAAAAAAAGCAGGGATAAAATAACATGACGTATTCAGCGTCCTGTCTTAGTGCAATGGGTCAAATATAATAAACATTTGTGCTTTTGAAGAGCTAAGAAAGAGGTTTCGATTTCTAAAGAAAAAATGCAGTACCAAAATATGCTTGTAAGATAAAATTTAGCGCTGGAAGTGTAATATTTGTAATAAAGAAATATTAAATAAATATTTAATGCGGTAATTAACAATTTCTGAATATAAAAGAAATAACATTTATTATTGCCTATAATTTTGATTCAATACAATCACCATTCTGATGTTTAAATAACTGCATAAAATATATGATATTTTAATTGATTTTCACAGCATGTATGTCTTTAATCGTCTAAATTCTATATTTGACATATCCTTTGAAGTAGAAATGTCAGACAAATATCCTTGATATACAACGCTTTTCAGATATCCCACAACTGAAAATCATCATGTTGCTGCAAGTGTGGTATCAAAATGTTTTCAAACATATCGGCAGCTTTGACATCATTGCTGGGTTGATAGAAGAGCTTGATTGATGCAGTCCATTATCAAAATGCAATTCATCTGTGAATGATGAGATTTTGCGCAACTTCTCTCAGATCTTTATGATCGTTCTATATGGAACGATTTTATACAAGTCTCTTATTTATTTACTTAATTTTTGTTAGTTTTATTTTATTTCATTTTATTTTTACCACAGCATCTAATTTCCCCCCATCATCGACTTTTTAAACTAATGTTTTTTTTTTTTTTTCCTTTAGAAATCCTAACTATATTCTCTACTGTGCAACTACGTAACTTTTATTACATTTGGTTCATTATACTAAGAGTTCTAGGATTATGGCCATTTCAAGTTACTTTATGCCCAGCCTTTATATTGATTGTTATATGTGGCTCATATGCTGTAATTTTCTTTTTGTACAGAAAGCTCTATGTAAAATTCTATGAGTTAAAAAAGCACCAGTTTTAATTTAAAAAGTGATTTATATAAAATGACGAATGCTGACATAATTTTGGTGGATAGAGGGAAGATATCGCTGCTATTGGTTTACTTGGGGCTTTGTATATGATTAAAAATGCACCATATTAAAAAAAAAAAAAAAAAAAAAAAAAAAAAAAAAAAACTACGGAAAATCTTTGTTGTGACATGTAAAATTTTTGCTATGATAAAACTTTTGTGCGCTACCCGCTAAGCTGCTCTGTTATTTTGAATGACCATAGCCTCCTTAACTAGATGACTGTCGCGTAGCTCGAAAACTAGGCAACAGTTGAAGCGGTGGACAGATCCACCTAGTACAGATTATGAGACTTTTTTATTCAACTGTTACCAATAATTTAAAGAAGTGATACATGATATATATAATCGACGTTTCTTAGATTCTATTCGCCTTTTATGTATATCATATCCCACTTATAAAAATTTTTGGTGGCTGTTGAATAAAAAGGTCGCGCAATCTGCACCAGGTGGCGCTGTCTACCGTTTCAACTGTTGTCTAGTTCCTGAGCTACGCAACAGGTATCTAGTTAAGGAGGCTGTGGAATGACATACAAGAAAGATATGTCATGGTCGCAATACCCTAGAACTAAACCTTAATTAATTAAATAAATAAATAAAACATATATTTTCTGACATTAAAATGTAGAAATTTTTAATAATAGCATTTGTAGAAATACCTTCAAATGTTATTTATTTATTTTTCAAAATTGGAATTTGTTTTCGTTGCAGAATAATAAAATCAGAATAGTAAAATTTGTCTTAGTATTTATAAGTTTTAAAATAATTTATTTAACTAGCTGAAATAATATACTTACCCTCTACTTAACGGCCCTCTTCACTCACCGTCACCGGAAGCCCGAGCCAATGTTATTCTATGGGGAAATTTTCTTTACAAATAACTTATTAACTAATACATATTTTTAAATTCTGTTTTCACATTCAGAAAATTTCCAACTGTTAAATTGACGGACCTTTTTTAAAAATGTATTTTTTTAATTTTTAATATTTTATTTTGAAATTGCAAAATGAAAAAAATTCACTTATTGAAAATTCGTATTTTTATGCTTCAAAATAAAATATAAAAAATTTAAAAAATAATTTTTTAGAAAAGGTGCGTCAATTTAACAGCTGAGAATTTTCAGAATGTGATAACAGAATTTAAAAATATGTATTAGTTAATAAGTTATTTGTAAAGAAAAAATTCCCATAGAATAACATTAGGTTCGGCTTCCGACGGCAGTGAGTGAAGAGGGCCCTTAACATTCAAATTTAATTTTATGTCTCATAACATTTGAATAGCAATATTTCAAAAATTCATTTTATTACAAAAATAATATAATCAAAGCCTATTTATACGTTAATAATAATAATAATAATAATAATAAATTCAAGTTTTTCATGTTTCAATGAAAGAGATTTGCTAATATATACAATAAAATAACTAAAAATCCAGCAAAGTAACAGATAAGAAACAGACATGCGATTAGAAAAATAGTCTACTATCATTTTGCTGCTTTAATTGGACTATTGATCAGAAGAAAACACAAATATACCTGGATTCTTTTTACTTAAAGATTTGTTCGATAAGGTAAGAATGTGATTTTATTTATTGGAAAAGGTTATCTTAGACCTAAAAATATTTCTGGAAAAATATATTGCAACCACACTTTTTAACTTAAGGTGACACTTCACCTAACGTTGACGGCAGCCTTATCTCATATATTATTCTATGGAGAAATTTGTGTCCAAAATTACTCTTTAGCTAATGTATTTTTTTTTTTTTTTTTATTCCGTTTTCACATTTAGAAAATAAACAACTATTTTTCAAAAATGTATTTACATATATATATTTTTTATTTTGAAGCTATAAATTGGAATTAATGCTCTTAGTCAAGTTTTCGCACTTTAGAACTTTAAAATGAAATATTAAGGATTAAAAAAAAAATAATCTTTGAAAAACAGGAATCGTGAAAACGGGAAATGATCGTGAATTTTTTAAATGTGAAAAAGGTATTTTTTCAAAACAAATTTATCCATAGAATATTATAAGAAAATACTGCCGTCCACTTTAGTTGAAGTATGCCTTTCCGCACATGGTTAACATTTTGCTTTTTTATTACAAATATATCTGTTACTATTATGAATTTCCTTCTTATAATGTATTTATGTACAGAATGCTAAATCACTTAATTTCTTAAAAGGTATTTTACTTACAGATTAAAATCACAAAGAGAAGATTTCTATTAAAAATTATTGGTAATTAGTAGTTCAGATTAATAAACGTTAGTTATTGGGGGTTTTCCGTCAAAGGAAGGTGACTTTTGAAAGATTTTATAGCTAGAAATATAAAAATGTTTTTTTTTTTTTTTTTTTTTTTTTTTTTTGAAAGTTCGAGTTTTTATTATAAAAATCCTAAGATATAAATAGAAAACTTATATTCTATAAAACTATTTTGTTTTGTTCAAGAAACTTGGGAAAATAGTTAAATCATTTGTGCTTTTCTGTTAACGTTAAATTGCGCACGAACTTATTTAAATATAATTTTTTATACCAAAATGATTAAACTTAATTATTTTACGTAACAGAATTTCTGTATATATATTCCTTAAAAATTAAATGACTTATAAATAGCATTGTTTTATACCCCCGTAGAAATTTACATATTTACTATATTATACAAATTTTTAAATGTAACTCGTTCGGATTTTTCAACATTCTTTCGGTCATAAAATATGATAAATTAATCTCCAGGTACCGATTTGATCTGAATTTTAAAATATATCTCACTATGTAAAGAATGTCAATATAGAATATCACCCGATTTATGCTACGAAAAACTGGAGTAATGTCGTATATTTAACACCTTTTTGGATCAGGATATTAAGAGGAAAATGCCAATCATGTACGAAATTATTTCAACGTACGGAGAGAGTATTTTATTATTCCTAGTGGTTGAGAATTATATAATTTTTCATTATGACAGTCTCATTGTGTTCATGCAAACGTATCTCTCAATTTTTTTCATATGTTTCAGAAAACGGTTTATGAGATAATAGATGGAAATAAATTTTATTATTTTCCTTTGCTAACAAGTTATTGAAAAGCAGAAATAATACTTTAAAGTTTTTGAAAAAGTTTAAGCAGAAAGAACTTTCATGTAAGAAACACTTTATTTTACTATAATATTATTGTATAATATATACACATATAAAAATGCTTCTCTAAAAACCATCAAAAATTTTAATATGATAATATATTAATATAATGCAAGATGATATATTTAAATTCATACATGTAGTTGTATTATGTATTTTTAGAGAAAATAATAAATATCTTCATTTTCTAATTAAAGAGCTAAAATATGTATCTACCTTAAAATACTTTTGAGCTATTAAATGAAAAGAATAATTTTGTTATAATAGTTAGAATATTATTGTCTACAATGTTAAACTACCGCCATTGTTTAACAGCAAATAATGTGCATGAAACACGTAATTACTTACTATATTTCTTGCTTGATTTATTCTTCGCGGTACAACTGAAACATTGGTCCACATATTTTGGCACGTTTTATTAGGCGCCGTTTGTAGAGAAAAATGTGTCGTTCTTGATTCTTTGGCAACATGCTATGCTGATCTGCTTGCCGTTTATTTCTGATACCATGACAACCCACATTCCGTCTATTTTTTATGATAAGATGATAGCCATTTACATATTTTGCGCTTGACGTTCATGTACGATTTTAAATAATGAATTGTAATTTTTCGTTTTATTATTATTTTATCTTATTTTTCAATTGTTTACTATTATTATTTTTTTTAAGCATGACATTCAATAGTAGTGATTCAGTAAAAATGAATCTTGAAAAATATAACTGTTTTCTGAAAGGGAAACAACCCTTCATGAAGGGTTGTATTCTTATTTCATTTTATACTTTCTTGTTTACATTCAGTAATTCTTTATTGTATTGTATATATATATTTAAATGAATTGATGTAATTTTGTAACTTCTACAATTTGATAATTTTATGAAGTTTTTTTTAGTAGTTTTATTTATTATATATATGTTTGAATTCTCTTCCGTAATTGGTGGTTTTTCTGTTTGGTAAGAAGTTGGGGGCTAAGGATAGTTATTAGCTTATAGCTACTGTCCTTTCAGAAACTTCTCGTTCACCCCTACACTGAGGGGCCTCCCTGATGAAGATCTCAGTGTTTTTTGGGGTTTAATTTCATTCATTTGTTTATATATTTTTCTACATTTATATATTCCTACATCTAAGTTTTGCATTTCCTTTCGCTGCAATTTTGCGCATTGGATTGTAATTCTCCTTTTGGTTTTTCTAATCTGTAAAACTTATATATTCATAAATTCATGTCAATAGTTATATATATATATATATATATATAGTGTATTGTATGATATAATAAATGGTGACAATGTAAAATCGCTTTCTGAAAAAAATACTTCTGTCGTTTAAATGAATATTATTTTATCAGTTTTTTGAAATGTAATTAAAATACACACTGAGAAAAAGATTTTACTTCTGAATGTGTCAGCATTCATTATAGTTAACTTATTAAAATTCTATAAAGAAATAGCCAATAAGAATTTCCGTTATATATATATATATATATATATATATATGATGACTCGTTATTTAAATTTCTATAAAAAGATTTTATGATACATAAAGGCGGAAAAATAACATTTCTTTCATAGATACCATAAATCGAATAAGAACAAAATAATTCTCTTTATTGTATTAAAATATTTATCAACGGAAAGTCACATCTGGGTTAAACTAACTATTGTTTTTCTTCCAGATAATTTTTTACTCTTATATAAAGCTAAGTGTCCCTCTTTAGAAAAGCGCGAAAAAGATTTTTTTCTGGTGTTATTGACTGATTCACTTAAACAATAAAGAAGCAATTTTTTCCATTCTATTGTAAACATAAACAAGGCGTAAATAAAAACATGCTCATATTTATACGGTTATTTAAAATAATTCCAGATGAAATAATATTTGCATATTTTTTTCTGTTAATATTAAATGCTGTATTTCCGTTAAATACTTAAACAAATACATTTCCCAAACATATATTCAATATCTGTTTAAAAAATTTGCAGTGTACATTTTTTTTTTCACAAGTAAAATTTATTAAAATCTTTTGTGACACTGAAAGTTATAAATAGAGAAATGTTTAAAAAACATACAGAATTTGCATAAAGTTTGCTATGAAAGGAACATACATTATTTTCAAATTCAATTTGATATTTCTTTATAACTGTATTTAAAGTTATCATATTTTTACATTCTATTTTAATTTCCGTTTAAAAACATCATATTTACTTTGTATAACTTTACAGGTATAATAATATGTCATTCTTGTTTAACAGTATTTTATTTTTCTTCAATAATGCTTACTTTTTTAACAAAAATATTCTTTATTTTCAACAATATTGGAATTTCCCTTTAACAATATAGTTTACAAAATTTTCTTTTATTTTTACACTAAAGACTCTAGGTGCAAAAAAAGTTATTTCATGGTAAAAATGTTTTTATAAATGTAATTTTCTAAAATTAATTTTTCTATAGTACGAAATAAATACTGATTTTTTTTATTACTTTCTTCATATTCAATAGAAGAAAGTATTGGATTTGTAAAAATTTTCGACCTTGGGTTTTTGATCGATTTACACGTTTTGAGAGCTGTAGCATTTTTAGTAAATTTCTGTCTCTGTGTGTGTGACAAAATTTTGTGGCGACTGTATCTCAGGTACTACTGCACAGAATTTCATACAAACTGGTATGTAGATACACATTGACATAATTTAGTGCCTATCAACTTTTGGTAAAAATTGTCTAACAGCGTTGCCATCCAGAATTTCATACAAACACAGAATTTTGCACAGAATTTTGCACAGAATTTCATACAAACTGGTATGTAGATACACATTGACATAATTTAGTGCCTATCAACTTTTGGTAAAAATTGTCTAACAGCGTTGCCATCCCGCTTTTCTAAATTTTTAACATGGTGGTGTAGGACAAAATTTGTATAAAAGTGCATAAAGATAATTATTTTTTAATAATCATTATGAAATTTAAAAGAATTATTTGTAATAGTCTACTGGGAAAAAAAAAATATGTATGTAGGAGCTTCGCCTTCCCCTCTGAGGGGTAAGTCCTCCCTCGAGGGGAGTAAATTTTCATGATGGTATCTTTCAAAATAGCTCGCCAATACCTTTAAAACGAATGGCTGAACCAATGGCCAGAGGACAGAATTTGTATGTACCGCAATAACGGCCGCAAAAATCCTCCAACTTACTTGCAACTTGGTACACACGTTCAGACTCTGTATAGAAATAGCTGTATAATTGTTTATGTCTATATTGTTTATGGATTGTGTACAGGGACACGCCAAAATGTTTCTTATCATTACGGCCTATGGGTAAATTCCGTTTAAACAAATTTAACATTATTATTCTATATTCAACAAAATGAAATTAGCGCACATTACTGAGTTACTTAAATAAAAGTTTTCTGCAGAAAATATGTGCTCTTAGGCTTTCTAATTAATATACAGGACTTTACAAAAGTGTTCCGACAATATAACGTGACCATCCAAATTATGTCTATTTTCGAACAATTATTCATAAAAATGTAGAATAAGTTGAATAGTTTTTACTGATGTATACAATGTTTATGGTTCGTATACCGAGACACTCAAACGAATTTCATAACATTATTGCATATAGGCAAATTTTTATTTAAGAGCATTTTCACGCGTTTATCCTGCATTCAACATAATGGAATCAACATAGTTTATAAAGATTTATAAAAGAATGTTCACTCTAAAAATGGGATATGTATGAACTAAATGATTTATTTGCGGGACCACGCAAAAGAATATGGATGACATTCTGTAATCATCTAAATGATGTCAAATTAGATTGATATATTAATGAGTTATTATTAATTACTTAGGTGCAATCATTTTTAGTGTATATAATTACTGTGGCTCCTTTTCCGGGATGCATAAAATAACTTCGTACTTTTACATTCTACAGTCGGTATTTCTAAAAATTGTATTTCAACATGGTTACACCCCATTAAATATAAAGAAATTTTTTAAAAATTTTTAAGTATGTTTTTCTGTGGAAAAGTGTGGCATAGAATTGGTAATTAATTTACAGGGTTACACGAAATAATTACTACATGTTATGTAATCATTTTGCATGAAATTTGATACCAGTATTTATGAATTACAGGGAATTAATACAAGACTATCATTTATTAGAAATACATATATATACATATCTATGCAGATAGCTATAGAAAAAGAAATACGGTGAGGGTTGAAGTGTCAACTCAGAAACTTTTCTGTTTATGAGGGAAGTCAATCGAATCAATGTACATATCTATATATATATAAATGAATGTTTGTCTGTATGTGCTTTATAAAATCGTAAACGGCTAGACCGATTTCGATCATTCTTTTTTGGTTTTTTTCCTTATAGGTCAGGGATGGGTTAGGAAAAAAAAAAATTGAAAAAATCTTTAAAATTAATTAAAATATGAAAATAATAAACTTATTGACTTATATTGACTTAATATAAGCCATTTAAATTTTTAATTGTTGCCATAAAAAGTTTACGAGATGTATTTATTTATTGTTTTCAGCATAAAATGAAATATGCTATCACGCGAAAAGTAAGAAATTACTAAATGTTAAATTGGTCGATGAGAAAATGACACTTTATAATTTTAAAATGAAATAGTAATATTACAAATCTAACATATTTCTTCTGAATTTTATATCGCAGCATTTTTTTATATACCTCAACTTCATTTTTTTTTTTTTTTTTTTTTTTTTAGTATGGCGGATGAAACACACTTGGCATAAATGTTAATTCAGCAATATATTAAAGGTATTTTCTTATTGATAATTCTTGACAATTTTTTATAATTTTGATGCTGAAGTAGATCGGACATTTTTCGCCAAGGAATAGATAGAAAGAAATACGCAAGCTAAGTGATGACGTCACTGGCCGTTCGTGGATGCAAGAAAAATATTTCCTATGTTAAACGCCCATTGGATTTTTTGTAAAAAATTATTAAAAATCGAGGAAAAATATTTCCCGATTTTAATCCCCGTATTTAGGTATAGATGTGTATTAGTTATCATGTCCATGCATTAGGTTAAGTTATTTTTGTTGTAAAATTGACAAAATTTGAATTTTTAATTTCAAAACTCTAGAAAAAAAAAATGTCAAACTTCCATATTCGATTGAAAACACAAACATTTCCTTTCAAAGGATGATATTTACACAATATCCAACTAATATACTGATTAAATGGGAAATGATAAATATTCTATCATAATTTGAAGTCAAATTTGTTTTCAAATGTCTAAATAAAGTATCTAATATAAGATACTAATATGTTGTAGCGGAATAGATTTGATATCGGTCATCCTTGGAAGAAAAATAAAATATCGCCAAATTATTTGGCGAACATAATTTAATTCCTTTCAAAAATCATGGTTATTTTAACAACTTATTTTAAGACAGTTATGAATAATATGAAACAATATTTCGTACAATGCATATTACGAAAATATACATCTGGCATGTATATTTTCGTATTACGTTTTTGATCACCAAATACAATAAGCGCCAAGAACGACAGAGTTTTGAAATTTAAAATTAAAATTTTGTGAATTTGACAGCAAAATAACTCAATCTAACACATGCACATGATAACTAATACATAAATGTACCCAAATATGGGGATTAAAATCGAGAAATAATTTTCCTCGATTTTTAATCAATTTTTACAAAAAATCCAATGGGCGATTAACATAGGAAATCATTTTCTTGCATCCACGGACGGTCAGTGACGTCACACTTCGCTTGCGTATAGGAACAATAATCGCATAAATTATATTTTGGTCTAAAACGGCAACAAAAATTTAAAAGTCGCCAAGGGCATTAAGGCTGTACCATGATCAAGTTTACATATTAATTTATTTATTTTTCTATATACCAACTACTATTAACTAAGCATGAAGTATATATAACCACAAAATAATAATAATTGTCTCATGCGATAGACGTAGCCGATCATAGCATTTTGTAATATTATATTTGGCTTGAAATTGCTGTCATTCTATGGTTGATCGATTAAATAAAATAAATATAGAGAATAACTTGAAAGCAAATATTATGTACATCACGTATAATGTTGCTCATATATAACTAGGATTCAAATATAAAGGGCTACTTCAAAATTTTCGATGCTGTCCGTATCGAAATTGTCATATATGATAAGCACCTAAATGGAAGCCCACGGGTAAGTCATTGTCGTAGGCAATAGGGACAGGTATCGCAGAATGCGAGGACGAACAAGGCGCTGCCGAAGGTAGCGGGAACCCAAAGCGAACTTCTGAGCGATTTCAGTATTATTATTTTCTCTTTTTTTCATAAAACTATATAGAAAAGAGTTTCCTTTAAATATAGTGACCAATGAAGCGGGCAAAGCCTGCTAGTATTATATAAAAAGGAATAAATAAAAATGATCTTTTGGGTAATGCGCAATGCAAATAGGACGTTGAGGTACCTGATATGAAGATCCACTAGTTAAACTTCTTAAATTAATGTAAATTAAAGAAGATATGACAGATAGAATGAACAGAATTTCAGTTCTCTCAAAATAGAAGCTGGGTTTTATTCACATTTTCATTGTGATTCAATCAATGATAGTACAATGTTCGCTGATTATAAATAAATAATGATAACCCTCCTATTATCTTTATTATTTATTTTATTATACATATATATATATATATATATTTAATAACTGAAATTCTGTTTATTCTAATTTATTAAGTTTTTAATTTATCCGATATTTGTTTGGGGCTTTCGTATAAGTAGCTCAATACATTTAGTTATTAAATTATGTAAATGAATATTTTTAAAAGTAAACGCATGCTTAATTAAAAATTACTTAGTAAAAATTCTCATATTTCCTAATATATTTAACATTTTTTCATTCTGATTGCAACATGCTGTGTTTGCATGCCAAGTTTCCTAAAAGTGGTTTTGCATTGGGTCTAATACCCTATATGTTATGATTAATAAAGTGGTAATTTTATTTACTATTTTTTTTAAAGAAACCATTATACCTCCATGAATATATATGGTAGTTTCATAAAACTTATACAAATAATTATAAGAATCCCCATACTCACATGTTACAACCAAAATGCATTTGAAGCATTACTTTCTACACGATGATCCAAAAGATTTTGATTTTTCTTTAATTTTTACAGGTTCCCTTTTTTCCCTTAAGAACAAAAAGTTCTTGAAATATATGAGGTTCGAAAGTGTCCAAAAGCATAGTGGTAGACAGTGCATAAAAAGATTTCTTATAATACTTAAATGTAGAGATATATACTTTCTTACGCAGACACCATAATTAGAATAAAAACTAAATAAGTCTCTTTGTTGTATTAAAATATTTATCAACGGAAAGTCACATCTGGGGCAAACTAACTAATGTTTTTCTTCCACAATATATATATATATACATATATATATATATGTGTGTGTGTGTATTTTCTGTTATATAAATCTAAGCGTCTTTCGTTAGAAATGCGCGAAAAAGATTTATTTCTGGTGTTATTGACTGATTCACATAAACAATGTGGGAACACATTTTTTCATTCTATTGTAAACATAATCAAGGCGTAAATAAAAAGATGATTTTATTTACATGGTTATTTAATTTGAATTCCAGATGCAAGATTTGGATTTTTTTTTCTAGAAATCTTCGAATGCCCTGCTCCCGTTAACTGCTTAAACAAACAAGTACTTTTTCCAAACGTTTATTGAGTGTTTGTTAGAAAATTTCCTGTGTATTTTTTTTAATACAATATTTTATTTTATTTTATTTTTCTATAATTATTTTTTTTTTCACGTGCAAGCTTAATGCAATTTTCGGTGACATCAAAAATTATAAAAAATATACTTTAACAATATTCAAAATTTACATAAAATTTGCTATAAAAAGTAAAATACATTAGTTTCAGTTTTAATTTCATGTTCTTTTATAACTATAATTAACATTGTCATATTTTCGTATGAATTAAATAAGTGATATGTGAATTAATAATGAGTTCTGTTTAAGAAATATCATGTTCACTTAGTATAACATTACAGGCATATTAATGTGTCATTCTTATTTAACAGTATTTCATTTTTTCTTAATAGTGATTAAATTTTCCTAAAAATCATTCATTTTTTTTTTTCAAGAAAATTGTAATTTCTCATCAATAACATATTTTTCAATATTTTTCTTTTGTTTATACACTAGAGACACTAGGTGCAAAAATATTGTCATGGAAGAAATGTTTTTTAGAATGTACGTTTTTATGTTTTCCATTTTAATAATATAAAATATACTGTATTTTTTTTTTTTAATGGAAATGTTAAAGCAAGTAGATTTGCAGAATTCTTTCTACTTATATATGTATATATGTATATACCATACTTGGTAACATTTATAAATGATTAGAGAATGCTGTTTACCAGTCCTGTTTTCATGCCACTAATTTATATGAGAATTCTTTTCTCATTTCCTCATAATTACATATTGAAGACAAAAGTTTTCTTCAATGAAATTGGTGAAAAAAATGGCAGATATGAAGAGTATTCATAAGTAAACTATAAATGTTACCATATATGCAATTTCACTTATTCAAATTGAATGTAAAGGTCTAAAATGAATTCAAACCAAATTTTTGTTATGTTTCATGCCTTTATTGAAAGGAAAGGAAACAATCCAGGGATTGTATTTAAATGTCATTCCATTTACTGCTGAAATCGTAATTACTGATTTCAGTATTTCATCTGCAGGATTTGTTTATTTTACACACAAAAAAATAAATAAATAAATAAATAAATAAAAATTATTAATTTAATTAACTTGTGTCTATGAAAGAAGTTTTATTTTATAAATAATATAAATATGTCGTATTGTACTTTTACTTATCGCAATATTTTCTAGAAATAATTCATTTTTTATTTTGAGGTTTTTCTCTTTGTGATATGAAAAAGAGTTACTATTACAAAAAATAAATAAATAAATAAATAAATTTCATTTGTATTCAAAATTACAATTCAAAATCTTGTAAAATTTGATGGCATTTTTCCCTTTTATATATTATTTATTTATATATTAATTTATTAATTTATTAATCTTTTTTATTATTGTTTTTTTTTTAAACAAATATTTACATGGCGTTTAGATATTTCAATGTAGATCGGTAATGGCTCAAATTGCGGTATATCGCTTTTCATTTACAGTCGGTAACAAAAGTATTCGAACACTAGCAAAAATTCCTATGTAAAAAAAGTACACTTCATACGGTTTTGTTAAATAAATCCTTATAGAATCATGTTCTTACACTGACTAAAAACAGGATTCGATAAGAATTTATTCAACAAAACCGTATGAAGTGTACCTTTTTTACATACGAATTTTTGCTAGTGTTCGGGCAATTTTAATACTGACTGTACTTTGCATAGTTGAAATTATTTTTTAATTTGTACACACACACACACATATATCTATATATACATATTTTAATTTCATATTAATTAAAGCGTATTTGTATAAAAAAGGCGCCAAATGCAGCACTAAAAATTATACAAAAATATATAATTTTGAAAATATGTTAAGACTTGAAGATAAGTGGGCGTGGCTGACAAGAAGAAAAGACGTTAATAAACTTAAAACAACGAATTAAAGTAACCAAAATTATTTGTAAAAATAACATTACAAGTGATAAAACATCCTTCTGCTTCCTCGTCAGTGGGTGGGAGCTGCAGAACAGACAATTAGGTAATTTGAAAAAGCCTAACAGGTTTCGGAAACATGGCGAAACTAGCATATTCCCAACAAAAAACAACTAAATACTAAAACAAGATTAAATTAATGGTAAATTATATGTAACAATAGTAATGGTTAAATTAGTGGTAAATTAGATATAACAATATCAATACTTGATAAAAGCAACATAACCAAATTCAAATAGTCAAACATAAATAAATATATATAAATAAATAAATAAAGCTGATATTTGTAATAAAAGTAATTTAATAAAACAAAATGATAGATCGACATGCTCCCACCCAGACCTCAAAGGCAAAGAAATATTGTAATAAATTGAAATAAATTTAACCAACTGCACTGCCGAATTGTAGAAACAAGACTTTAAAGTAAAAGAAGCGGATTCACATGTAGTGGACCATTACTGGCACGGTCTCGTCCGGTGTTCCAATACCATAGTCCAAACTCTCTGAGTCCCTCAGCCCCACAAGTTGAGTCTTCATCGGCAAAAACCACGAGACACTAAGTACCATAAGTGAAGAAACATTACCGCTGCCATCACGACAATCGAAAACATTTATTAAAATTATTGGTGAAAAACTTTATGAAATTCAATGGATAGTTATTATTGTAGAAAAGATTAGCACTGCAGAGCTGCCAACCTAATCCGGCAAACCTTTAGTACCGCCCCCTTTTCTACACCACTCAATTTTTAAAGTATTTGTTTTCTTAATTCATCGCAAATTTATTTGAAGAGAATTACTCTAAAAATAAAGTGATGTAGAAAAAGGGGCGGTACTAGCAAATTGCCGGATTAGGTTGGCAGCTCTGGCACTGTATTAAAAAACGTGTTTATTATAATTTGAATGTCTATTGCATAACTTATAAAATCTATTTAGTTGACTAATTAAAATATTAATGTAATTTTTTTTTTTTTTTTTTTTTTTTTTTTTTTTTTTGTGAAAATTGCTGTACCAATGAGGCATGCTGTAACTATTAAATAAAAAATCTTTCTTTTTGTCATATAAATCCAGATTTATTTTATTAAGTTGAACATCTAGAAAAATATCTAAGAAATTAACACAATCTTCTTTATTATTAGTTTTATTTAAATTTAAACAGGAAGGATATATGTTTTTAAAAATATCTGCAACATCAAAATTTAAGACTAAAATATGATCTATTTATCGGAATTTTTTTAATTTTTTGTTGCTATTAATAACATAAACATATTCATAAAAGAAAGAAAGAAATTAGCAGCTGTACTGGAGTATTTGGTGCCCATTCCGATGCCATGTACTTGTTTATAGATTTTATTGTGAAATGCTATAAAATTATTGTTAAAACGAAAATGGCAAAGACTTAAAAAGACATCTCTATCAATTCTTAAATTATTTAAAATATCAAAAAAGTCAAATAATTTAATTAAAGTGCTAAACAATAAATTAATAGGGATATATCGCAAAATAAATTTTCGAAATCAAATGTTTGTACAGAAGAAGGCGTGTCCATATTTTTAATTTTTCAATAATCTCATAACTATTGTCTATACACCAAAAACAACTTGAATTTTTATATTTATATTTTAGAAAGTCATAAATTAGTTTTAAATAAAATTGAAGTTTACTATTGAAACATTTATTAATACTGCCAATGGTACAACAAATATATCAGAACTCGATTCGGTGTTTATGGAATTAAACACAAAAACAAAAAAGGTAACTTTCTATGATTTGTTAAAGTAAAATGTTTATTAACCCTTTGCAACGCAGGATAATTCGGATCATTTAAATTACGGCCACCGGAATTTTCGAACAAAATTAAAAAAAAAAAAAAAAAAAAATTTTCAGGTTGAAAAAAAAGGGGCTTTTTCTGCTATGTTATAAATGTAAATTTTTGTTTAAAAATTTCCGGGATGAATTTTTGCACTTGAGAATTAAAATTAGGTGTTCCATAAGCGGGAACACTGCGACTGAAAGGGTTAAATAAGCTTTTTCACTTCTTGATGTAAGCAGAACATTATGTATAGAATTGCTGTCCAGATTATATTTTTCATAGTAATTTAAATTATTTAATTCTGAAAATATTTTTTCAGCATGAAATTCTTTTCAAATGATAGCGTATTTATTAGCAGCTTTATCAGTAGGTACAAAAATATAATTTGCTTGCATTTTTTTAATAAAACTTAAATCATCTTTATTTTATTTTTGATAAACATAATTATTTTGATTTAGGTTTAATTGAATAACTTCCTTAAAATATATTGAAACATTCTGAAAATTCAATAATACTGTATATAAAATTACTTGACGTGCTTGCTTACAGAGTCACATTGGCCAAACTTCAGGAGAATTACACATCAGAATTTATTTACATAGAGATCAAGTTAAAAAAGCTGATTATCCGTCGTTTGAGATTTTACATCTCTTTTGATAAGGTTTTAATAGAAATTTTAGCTCATGTTGATGATGAAAAAGAAAGACTCTCAGTGGAAAATGATTTTATATTTAAACACCGAACTTTATATCCTTATGGTCTTAATACTAAAATAAACAATCTTAATGTTAATCATATTGACAATATTTATGTTTTTTTGTTTGAAATCAATAATCTTATTAAAATACAATGATGTAAAAAAGATTCTCGTATTAATCACAAAAACAATAATTTTCTGGATGCTTGTATTTGGTTAAAAAATATTGAGAGTGATTTCTTAAATAATTATAGCGTTAAAACTGTAAAAAAAAAAAAAAAAAACACATTTTTGAATAAAAAATTAGTAAACTTAAGAAAATTAAACTTTCGCTTTGAATTATATTTTTTGAAAATAAACAATTAAAAGTTTTGAATAATGATTTATTAAATTTTTAATTGAAATCCTGCAAACTTAATAACAATGTACTGTACCTCTTTCTGCTTTTTCAACAAAAATCATTTAATAGTCTAAATATGAATAGAATTATTGAACGTATAGCAATTTACTTTCCATTAAAGAATTATCCTGTTAGAATTACCTATAAATATACACAACCTTTTATTTGCAGAGTTTTTAATTACAGGAGGTTTGCTTTTGCAGATATTGATGATGAAAATAAATTTTGTTGATATGATGTGAGTTTTAAAAATTTTTATCAATAAAGATTATGGACATATAATAACTGGTGACTTGAATATTGTTGAAAATAGGAGTGGAAGGCATTTTTTGAGTCTTGGTACAAAATTTACACCTAACTATTGTATAAATCTTAAAAAGATCTTGATACTTTTTGTAGAGTTACTAATAATTTTAAACTGAAAATAGCTTATTATCATTGACAAAATTATCATCGGTATTCTTTCTTGATTTATTATGACTTATTTTTTTATTCTATCATACTATTAACGATGTAGTTTTATTTTTCATACAATGCGTTCATGAGTAGAAAATATTGCGAAATCTTTGCTGCAATTTAACGACAGATGATTATTGCTCAGAATGTATCTAATTTAGAACGATAAGCCCAAATTAAATAATTGTGCGCTTTTAGATAAAAGAAAATATACAAACATATATTTCTTAGAAAAATTAATTTCTACATAATTTTCTTCGAACATCCAATTAAAAAAAAAAAATGTTTATTCCCATTTGAGCAGTTTCTCTGATAACAATTATTGTTAATGTTTTCATTTCTTATCCTCACTGCTATTAAAATGGTCATTTATATAGATTACAGTATTTTCTACTTGGGCGAATTTTTCGAGTGGCACTCTGCATTAAAAGAATTGGGGTCTTATAGAAATATATATATTATTTGTATAAAAACAGAAATATATGAAATTATAGTGATTTATATCAAACAAAAGATTTAATTAATGTTAGGGATTACTTATATTACTTTTTATCATGCTTAGGATATTTGTGTCGCTTTTGTGTCGTTTTTTATCTTTTGAACAGTTTTTTAAATATGTCGATAAATACCATCACATATTTAACGTTTTAAATCACAATTCCTTCTAAAGCTATGTGTATAATTAAAATGAAAATGTTTTTAATAGGATAAAGGAATTTTAATATTTGTTACTTTAATCAATGCAATATATATAATTTCAAATATAAGATGTTTTATAATTTTAAGTTACACAAACATTGTCTATGAAAATTAATATTTTTTGATTTTTCTCTTGAAATCTGAAATCACCACAAATTAACTGCATAAGGCAATAAATATTGGATTTAAAATACCTTGAATCGCATATGTGCATCCTCTTTAAATTCAGAAAACAAGCTTATCATAAACTGTTTTTAGTACAACATGGCGTACTATTTCTTACAAATAATGACTTTAACACTATTTTTATCTATCCCCTTGCAACTAACTATCACTTTTCTATCACTTATCTACCACTTATCAACTTGCAAGCATTTTTTATTTTATCTAAATCTATAACTTTGAAAATTTGACACTGTATTTGTCTAGATTTTTAGTCTGTATTTTTAGATTTATCACAAATTGGTACACTTACTAATCAGGACAAAATTTAACTATCGCCTTATTTTTTAGTTCAATCGGAAAATTGGTTCAAAAGTTATTAAATAAAAACCTCAATTTAACTGTAAAATTCTTAAAAAGAATAATAAAATTGTTGCGAAAAATAAACTAAATAAATAAATAAGTAAATATATTTCTTTGTATGTCGAAAAAAAACTAATGTAGAAAACTAACTTTTTTTTTAATAATTAAAATAAAATAGAAAAAAATCATGCTAAAAAAATGAAAAAACTTCGGTATTCGAAATTTGAAATTTGGCACCGAAGTAGCTCAGACGTTACACGGAAAGATCTTTAATTACACAATTGCGTTAGATAATTTAATTAATTACCAAAATGACAAAAAAAAATTAGCAGCCGCAAAGGGGATCCTATGCTAAAAGCTGCATGGAAGAAGTTTTAATAAATGAACATAGTAACTGATGCTAGAGAATGAGACATAGTTACTACATGCTTTTATACGAAAAAAATATTATTAGTTCCTGGCGTACTAAATTAAATTCTGTTTTGTGCAGAATTTTATAACTACTACTTAGAAAACAAGAACAGGCTTAGATTTTATTATATGTAGGGGAAACCCGTGTACCTAGGGTCGATCTTTTGCGATGCCCAAAAACAGAGCCCTTGACCTGTTTAAAATTATCAAACTGATATGTACATATCTTTAGGACTAATTAATTCCAATTGGGATTAATAAAAATACCTAAAATAAAAAATTCCTAAAAATAGAAGGTTTTAAAAAAAAACTTCATTTGTGGCCCTAGGTACAACACCCTCAGTGTACCTAGAGCCATTCTCTCAAATTTAGATTTCACTTTGTAATGAATAGAAAATAAGCATATACACATGTATTTTATAAAAGAAACAATATCAAGTAATATATTTATTTATCATCTAATAATTATCATGTTGTTGACTTAATTTTTCATTTTTCATTTTTATTTATTTATTTATTTATTTATTTGGGGGTGGGGGGATATTCTAACAGAATGATTTTTTTCTTCAATTTTTTTTTCTGGAGTGTCTCTTGGATTTCTAGATCTCTCTGGTTTTCGCTCACATCTTTTCTTTGATGTGGGAGGTTTTTGCTTTAGGTAAAGGTTTTGCTTAGGTTCGTACCTGTTAAAGCATGAAAACGAAAATATGTTAGATGTTGAAGGTTTCGAATTTTATCAGGACACGAAACAAAGACATTCAATTTCTTCCTGGAAAACTTTTTTTTTTTTGGTGTGTGTGTGTGTGTGTGAAATTTATGGATGGATCTTGTCTTTCAGTTACATTTGAACTTAAATATTCATCCTCAGTGAACGTGATTTGATTCATTGGCCATATGCCGGATACAAGAAAGCCTGATAGAATATTTACAGGAGTAAAGGCCGACGGATATGACCTGCCAACATTTTCAGCAACGTCTTATATAGTGATTGGTTTATCAGGGTTTACCAGTATCCAATTACTTCAGGCTGTATTCTGTTTCTTAACACTTTCGCGACCGCTGACGTAGATTCACGTCATTTGAAAATATGAAACTCCACCAGTGGACGTTTCTCTTACAATTTGTATGTTATTTGTTTCTAAAAAATATACACAATATTCATTTTTGTACAATCAGTATACTATGAATGCATATACTTTGATTAGACAGAGTGTGATTATAATGCATATCTATTTGTAATATAAATGTGAATACGGAAAATTTTGTTTTGAAAAATTGTAACTTATGAGAAAAACGCTCAAAGGCGAATCTTACTTTCAAAAAGACAAAAACATGCTGTCGCAAAAGTGTTAAAAGGTCCAAACACACTGGCCCTAAATACAAGACAGCTATGTCGCACTAGTTACAAGTTTTGGTAACTTTATTCAGAATGCCTTCCACTAAAAAATCCATATGCAAATAGGACTAATTAATATCATTTATTACTCAATATAACAAGCAAAATTATTCACTCAAAATGAATGAAAAACATTTGACTTGCCTTTCCAAAATAGCAAAAGAGATGAGCTGCAAAATTTTACTTCAAACTATGTAAATTTGTTTTCTACATGTATCTTGTCAAAACTGTCTCCTCAAAAGTTCCAAAGTAGTTGTAAAAGTAGCAATTGGTCTTGTTTCTCGCCCAATTGAGTATTAAAACTTTAAATTAAATATTATTCAAATAAAGTGATGTGGCCCTAGGTACACGGGTCTCTGTTATATATATATATTTTTTTCTTTGAGTCGCTAATTTGTATTTTGATTAGGTTTTACAGTCATTGTATACGGAGACTATTTATATACTTTTAATTTTCTATATTTCTGTACATTATTGTAATGTAACAACAGGTGAAAAGCATACGATTAAAAAACTGTCCTTACTTAGAACTCAATTTATGTGCTTACCATATATATATATATATACACTCCTTCTGAAAATTATAAGGACACCCGTTTTTCTATATTAACTAAACACTGAACACTATTATTTAAACAAATATATTTTTTATTAATTTGAATTTCATTAATAGACTATATTTAAAAAGTTTTATCGTTTTTATATCTTAAAAACCTTTAAATATGGTAAAAAGATGATTTTTTAGGTGTTCACAATTATAAGGACAGCTCGAATTTTAGTAATTTTTTACAGTTATTATTTAAATTAATATTTTATGGGGTCCCTTTTTAGGGTTAAACAGTCAGACATTCTGTCTGGTATATATATATATACATTATTTTTGTAATATTCAGTTTCAATAGCATTTCATATAGCATATATGATATTCTTAATACATTTAAACTATTTAAAATTGCTTTTCACTTGCATGCACTTTTCTAATATCATAAGTTAAGGTTTTTTCAACTTTTAGGCCATGGGAAAGGCAATAATACAGAAGTTTCATTCTTCAAACTATTTCCTATTGCTCTAAAAGTAGAGCAAAAATGTAGGTCTTGTTGGAAAAATATTATTACCCCCCAAAATCTAACAAAAATCTGATAATTACATGTTTAAAATTTGCGGATATTCTCTTGATGTTCATAATAATAGAAAAAATTACTAAATTCATTCAGCCTTCAGTAGAAGCAGCTTCCCAGAGCACCATAGATCCACCTTTAAAATGCCCGATTCATGTCTGCCTTTAAAAAATTTTCTATGTCTTTCGCTATCTTCAGATCGTGTCAGTAACTATTAAAACCATTTGGTTAATCAAGAATAAAATGTTTTTCATCCGAAAATGCAACATTTTACCATTTAAGATTGTCTTTATTCAACTTTAACACAGACGTTCTTTCCCCCATTAAATGCTGCTTGATTATTACAGGTTTTTTAGTCATTTTAACATATTATTAATTATTTTAAACATACATAAATGTGGACCCTAACCTTTCGTTAAAAATTACGAGCAAATTCAGCAGCAGTCATTATGAGTAGAACAGCAAGAGCAATTATGAGTCTTCGATCTCTGTAAAACAACTCTGATTTTGCATCAGATCTCTCTCCTATCGAACCAGCAGTTCAACGTTTGATCACATTTCCTTCAGAAATTTTAGACCTTTGAATTTCATTAGAAATTCGGCGGATTGAAATTATCCTTCCACTTAAAAAACACATTTATCATACTTCACTACTTGAACGTTCTTTTATTCGAGCAATTTTCAGTAATATCCGTCCAAGAAAATATGAAGGCTTATGTATGAATTAATCTAGCCCAGTAGTTAATAAATTCTCATGTCAACTGTAATTTATCCGCTAGTAAGTTAAATAAAACGAAAAAATCTGGATTGTCCCTATAATTATGAACATCTAAAAACGTGGAGAAAAACACATTTTGCATTATTTTTTAATAATTTTCTTTATATTAAAAAAATTATAACAGTTTTGGTTTTTAGAATACTAGATATATTAAGTGCACTTAGTATAATCTTGTTTACAATTATTTTTACATTAGTTATTTCAAAATATAAAGTGTCCTTATAAATATGAGAAGGAGTGTTTTATATATATTAGGGTGGGCCGAAAAAGGCCGAAAAAAATTTTTTTTCGAAATTGATTTTGGTATAGAATGAAAAAGTTGTGCAATGGACCAATTAGAACTCACAAGAATTTTTATCAAAATTAATTAATATTTAGCCGCGCCCCGTTGACATTGAAAAACGGAAGAAAAGAACGGAAAAAAGCTTTTTTTGGAAAAAGGCCGAAAAAATTTTTTTTTTCGAAATTGATTTTGGTATAAAATGAAAAAGTTGTGTAATGGATCAATTAGAACTCACAAGAATTTTTATCAAAATTAATCAATATTTAGCCGCGCCCCTCTGACATTGAAAAACGGAAAAAAAGCACGGAAAAAGCTTTTTTTGGAAAAAAATATATTTTGAAAAAATATCCAAAATTTTTAAAGACATTCATTAAAAATGTTACATAATATGTCAATTAGAACCCATAAAAATTTGTATAATTTTTGTTCATTATTTAACCGTGCCCTTCTGACATCAAAAATTGGAGAAAAATGAAAGAAATATCGGAATTTCTGAAAACTATGATAAACTATGAAACTATGAAAACTATGATAAACTATTCATTATTTTTCTAAATTAGTATTGACATAACTGATTAATTAATTAGTATTATAAATAAAAATTCTATAACTATAACTTTTCTTTATTATTTTTTTACTTGGTTAATTATTATAAACATATTTTTTCTTGTATATAAGCATATTTTCTCTTACATAGTAACAAAATAAAGATTAAAGCAAAAATATACAAATTTATGTTCGATTTAATAATACCTGTTGCTTATTGAATATTAGGTACTCGAATAATATTGTCCTTTATTGTCAAACGTTGGGAGTTCTTTTCTTGCTTGAAGTTTGCGATGAATATAGCCATCCCTTGCAATCTCACCTCAAACTTTCATTGCAGCTTCAGATACTAATTTAACACATCGTTCAACAGATTGCGTATGACATGGTAATTTTTCGAATGTCATTAATTGATTCTCTTCTTTTTTGCACATTTCTTTCAAGTCTTTATCCTTTAAATGCATTGTAAGAGGTGGCTCTGTTACAACACAGTTTGACCAATCAATTAAATCAATGCAGTCGTCTGCTTCGAAATTAACTTGAGGAGGCTTGAAAACTCGTAAACCATTCAAGTTCTTCATTTTTATTTGTCGTGCGCCTAGAATGCGCCTAACTGCTAGTTCCCGGATGTGTTTCCTGGAATCATGCAACATTGCTACCAATAAATTTTCGGGATGCGCATAATATGCATTGTTTGACAAAACTTTAAAAATAATTTTCTTAGCTTTGTCTGGAAGCTGCTTTGAAAGGGATATCATTTTCCAAAAAATGTTGGGAACGATACTGGCGATGCGATTTCATTTTTATTTCAAACCACATTGGAGCATAAACCAGCATTACATATTTCACAAGTATTATAAGATTCTCTGATGGGCTTGGTGTGCTAATGTATAACCGCAACAAACGGTTTGCGATAGTCAGCCATCGTGCATGACTAAATTTACCTGGATTACTGTCAGTCAACATAGGAGAACTAGTACCATCTTTTATGGCTTGACAGATGCGATACAAATATTTTTGATCTGTACATAGCTTTCTAACATCTTGCGGATCCAAATGCTGAAGTGTAGAGTCCATTTTATCAAATTTGACCACTGGATGTTTCTCACAGTCTTTTAAAAGCAATCCAATAGGTCCAGAATGTGAATATGGTCCCCTTGTGAAACCGTCCATTTCTTGAATAAGGTGTCTTTGTGGCAACTCATTGGTATGAAGCAAACATACATTCCATTGTATTGGTCTTCCAATGTTTGTCTCAAGCAAACGTATTACTCCACCTTTCCATCCCGTATTTACATTTGTTCCGTCACATCCGATAACTGATAGGTTCTGAAAACTTATGTTATTCTTTCTTGTAAATTCTATAATACCTTCGGCTAATCCTTTTGCACTTTCACCAGCAGTTAACGATATATGACCCATATATTTGCTATCTGGTTCCTCTATTAATGCTACATGCGCTTCTGATGTTAATTTTCGATGACCATGTATTTGTTGAATAGTTTCATCATTGCGCCCATCAAAATACAAACTCTTAATAGGTTTTTCTTCAAATAGCCTTAAATCATTTTCCCTTACTTTTTTTCTTTTCTTCTCTATTTCTCTTCTCACTTTGTTTTTATCAAATATATATGTTTGTTGCTCAGGCGAAACTAAATTGAAATCAGCCAAAACTGCAGTAGTAATTTTGGCCACTGCTCTACTTGAGGCACCAGTTAAATCTGCAGCCAATGCTGTATGCCAATATTTTATCTTATCTATTAGTTAAATTGACCTTGGAAGCAATGGGAGCAGTAGAACGCCATCTATCGTTTGAAATCTGAACGAAAAGAAACAAAAACGAAAGTAGGGTATAAGATAAGCTTCAATTTCTTATGTGCATATATGTATGCTTATTATTTTTAATTAAGCGAATAAAAATAAAGTAAAATTATTTGAATTTTATTTGGATTGGTTCGTAGTAACGTATTATGTAATATTTTAGTTATATAGTATAACTAGTTTCATTTTTTTTTAAATAAACTTTTTTCAAAAAACCCGGCTTTTCATTTTTTTCTCAATTTTTTATGTCAGAGGGGCGCGGCTAAATATTTGGTAAAATTGATGAAAGTTTTTGAGGGTTCTAACTGATTCATTAGGTAACATTTCTGCAATATACCAGAACTAAATTTAAAATTAATTTTTGAAATTTAATTTTTTGAAAAAAAACTAATTTTTTTCTTTTTTTCAGTTTTTCAGTGCCAAAGGGGCGCGGTTAAATATTAAACAAAACTGATAAAATTTTTAGAGGTTTCTTACAGACCCATTACACAACTTTTCCGCACTATACCAAAATCAATTTCAAAAAATATTTTTTTCGGCCCACCCTAATATATATATATATATTTATATAATTATCTTTACGTAAAATAACATAAAGTGCAATTTGAAAAAAAAAAAAAAAAAAAAAAAAGAATACTTTTAAAAGCAACTAATTAATAGTAGCTAATTTAATTTTTAATAAATTATTTTCAAAAGTAATTTGCCAATTGGCATTTTTTCTTCTTTATGTCAATGTCAGCAGTCGTCTTTACAAAAATGTTAAATTATCATTTTTTTTTAGTAGCTAAAAGAAATTAAAAATAAAATAAAATAAAATAAAATAAAATAAAATAAAAAAAGAATAAAGGAAGCAAAGCATTAATTACTCTTAATTACAATGATTAGATTGCTTAAAATTAAATTACATACATTTCATTTGAGAAAATCCTGAAATATTGGTAATTAGTAAAATGACACAAACATGTTAACGTCTCTATCAGTGTTCAACAAACTAGAATAAAAATGAATTTTTATGCACAAATAAAATCAAGAATGTTAATAGTAATAATTTGAATTTTTAATTATTTTCTTTTTTAATTATTCTTAATTGCTTCGTTCTGTAAGGATGATTTTAATTTAGAAATTAGTATTTTTTTATATTTTTATACAACAAGAAATAATTTTTATGACATTTTTTAATTATCAAGATGTAAAATGAAAATGTCATTTTCTTATATGTAGTGAAAAATAAATAAATAAATAAATGCATTTATTTTCAGTTAATTTTATTTATTTCGTAGTACTTTTAATTCACCGTAGTATTTCAGGATGGTTATTTATATTTTGGTATTGATATTGCATCTAGAGGAATTTTATAATTACGTATTTATTCTTAAAATAAACGGATGCATATATGATAACAATTTATTAAATATATACAACGCATAAATATATTATTATAAACAGGAGAATACTTACAATATATAAATGTACAACACTTGCCTTGAACAAAATGATTATGCATTTTATAGAGTTGTAATCATTTCCTGCACCAGAAAAATTTCTCATGTGTTACCGTTTAAAGTCTTGGTAATTAATATATTACAGTCATTGAAAGACTTGTTTCAACACTTTTCCAATTAATTTCTTTAATACTGCTTACAAAATTGTATATTATGTGATCAATTTTCATTTTTACTAGTGCAGAGTTTTTTGTCATTATACAGTGTGTCCTAAAAGTTCCAGTACTGACGATGACGTATTTTTTATTTACAAAACAACAATGATAAAAGGCAACTAATGATAAAAGGCACATTTAAAATAACGGAGGAAAAAATACAGAACTTACATTTATAATAAATGTTCAAAATGTCCACCCTTTTCTAGGACGCAAAGCTGAACTCGTTTGCGCATGTGCTTGGAAAAGCGTTTTAACACGCTGGAAGTGACTTCTTGTAGAGAAACCTGTACACACCTGCATAGAACCTGTATTAAGAAATTGTAGAACGAGCTGATATAGCATATTTTTACTCTGTATTCCACCATCTGGATATCTATATCTCCAAAGATCTTTGCATCTTTCATACGATTTACATCCAAAATAAGCTCCAAACAGCGTAATTCTCTGAATGCGTGATAAACTCATTTCACTATGATGAACAAAATAACATAAAACTTTATTCTAACTTAACTTGAGCGAGAAAAGAAAAAAAACGATAAAAATTAAAGAATTGATGCAATAATAAGCAGACGATAAAATTTAATATTTAAAAAAAAATCATGAACACAATGATTTCTTTAAGTTGGAGTACTGGAACTTTTAGGACACTCTGTACAACTACCTATATAGACAGTAATAAATATTTTATTATTACTTAATTTTCAATGAATTTTTTTTTTTCAAAATCTATCATTAATGCCATATTTATTTATTTATTTATTTTTAAACTAAATAAAATTAGATTAATATTTATACTACAACGTAAAATGAATAATCTCATTAATCATATATTTTATAATTATATGATATTTTTAAATATAAGAGACGTAAACTCAGCTGAATTTAAAGGGAAGTTCGCAAATGCTTTCAAAACAAAAAAAATGTAGCATTTTGATTAAACACTACTCTTTTTACTTTCCGAACACTATAGTGAGGAAAGTATTGTAATCATGTCAAAAATCCGAATTCAAGATTTTGATGTTTCTATACGTTTCGAGGTCCCCTGAATCCGTTTTCACTATTTTACGATGAGGTATGTATGTGTGTGTGTATGTATGTGTATATGTATGTGTATATGTATGTGTGTGTGTATGTCTGTGAGTGAACACGCTAGCGTCTAAACGCTTTGTTCGAATACGATGAAGGTTGGTGCGTGTATTGTAAGTCACCATAGTACAAACCCTATTGATTTTGGTGAATCTAGCACTTATAGTTTTTTTACAGGGACACAAAGAAAAATTCTTTATCAGTATGGTCTATGGGACCAAAATCTTAAAAGTGCGATAGCATCTAAACACCTAATTCAATTGTGCAAAAAATTTATACACATATTATAGGTCACAGTTACACAATTTGTATAGAGTTTGGAGAATCTGGCACTTATAGTTTTTTTAGAGAGACACAAACAAAAATTCTTTATCATTATGGCCTATGGGACCAAATTTTAATAAGTGCGATAGCGTCAAAATGCCTCATTAAACTGAGAAAATAATTTATACACATATTATAGGTAATAGTTGCATGAACTGCATAGAGTTTGGTAAATCTGGCAATCATAGTTTTTAAAAAGGACACAAAAAAAATTCTTTATCATTATGGCCTATGGGACCAAATTTTAAAAAGTGCGATTGCGTCTAAACGCGTCATTCAATTGAACAAAAAAATTACGCACATACTATAGGTCACAGTTTCACGACCTATATAAGTTTTGGTGAATCTAGCACTTCTAGTTTTTTTGCAGGGGCACAACAAATATATCTGTATTATTATGGCGTATGTATTTAAAGTACGATAGCATCTAAATGCCTTATCCGTTTTAGTGGAAAACTTTATACGTGTTATAGGTCACCATCACACAAACTGAATGGATTTTGGTAACTCTAGCACTTAGCGAGTTTTACGGGGACATAATTAAATATTGTTCATCATTAAGACCTATAGGCTTAAATTTTTTAAAGTGCGAAAGGCTAAACTTCTTATTCAAATTAACTGAAAATTTATATACATGTTATACGTCACCGTCACGCGAACTTTATGAGCTTTAGAGAATCTAACACTTATGGTTCTTTTTACAGGGACAAAACGCAATTTTCTTCATAATTGTGGTATTTGGGTTCAAACTTTAAAGTGCGATAACGTCTAAATGCCTTATCCAATGGAGCTGAAAAATCATATAAATGTTATAAGTCACTGTTGCACTAACTCTAAGCATTTTGGTGAATCTAGCATTTGCAGGATTTTACAGGGACACAATGAATTTCTCTTTATCATTATGATCTTCGTGTTTGGGTAAAATAGCGTTAAATTAAACATCGTGTACTATATAAAGAAAAATACTCAAACACCCTATTATAATTTTCTCTTTTGTTTATTTAACAACTCCTCTTACTTAACTTTATCTACAAAACCGTTAATTACTCAATGTTCAGAAAGTCGAGTGGAGTCACTCCAGATTTTTTTTTTCTTTGTTCACATAAAAAGTATCGTAAGATTGTAAAAAATAAATTTCATTTCTATTCAACCATTTGTACCCTAAAACTGTTTCTTTTTTTTCTCTTGGTTAAATACAGTAGTGTACAACCATAACAATAATCATATGATATCTCTAAGAGTTAAAAGATTTGTCATTGTTAACTGTTGAAAAAATTATCAATAAAAACATAGTGGTCTCATTTTTTTTTTTTTTTTCATAGTAATTATAAATATATATTTCATATACATAAATATAACATAGCATATATACATATACATATATATATGTATACACTCATACAATATAGTTAAGATAAATTATATATATTGATACATATAATGTATTTTCTATATATATGTATAAACTGATAAGTCAAATTTGTAGTAAAGTGCATTAATATAATAAAATAGTAAAGTTAATCTGTAAAAAGAATGTAATCGACAAAAAAATTAAGAAGACAAAAGCTTTATTTACAGAAAAATCTCACCTCTTTTTCTTAACACTTCCAAGGAAAGATTATAGAGATTTATTAGAAGAAATGGGAACTTTACTTTTCACTTGTCACATACAGCGAAATATTACTTACGGTCCAAACACCCCCTTCCCCCTCGAAAAAAAAGCCAAAGAATGATTTATTCAGTGCTTTAATGTTGCTACTACTAGCTTTTCCTAATATATCAAGTCTTATAAAGTTTTATATACTTTTTTTATATACTTTTTTATTACTTTTTATTATTATTATTATTATTATTTTTATTTCGTTTACTATTTATATTTGTAGGAATGTAAAGTGTATCATGCACAAATTTGGAAATGTCTGTTTCATTCTTCTTGAATTCTATTTTTTTTGGATTTGAATGAGATAATAATGCTTACCTGATTTATATTAATTTCAAATTAAATTTTCGACCTATTTTCTAAATCTACTAAATAATTTCTGACTATAATAGTAAGTGAATAATATAATTCAATTTTGTTTTGATAATGTTATAGAAGTAAAAAACAAAAGCCTACTAATTTATATTTACTGTCTTACTTCCTTGTTCAAAATTTAAAGATAAGGAGCGTCCTTGATAAGAATGAGACATTTTTGATATTGGATAACATTAAAGCTACAAACCAAATTAAATTTAAATTTACATCAGAATATTATTCAATAAGTTCGTTATGTTTGTCCGTACCTAAATAGCTGTATAAATCCCTTTTAAGCCCAGTTTGCGAAGATTTCTTCTAGCTCCTCGAATGCATGCTTGTACGATTTCTTTAAAAATTGATTTCAATAATTTAAGTTAAATTCTCTTGAACTGAAAAAAAAATAGACTTTTTTTTAAATTGGAGTACTTGCTTTTAATAATGCTAAAATTATTTCAATACCTTCCACTCAGGGAATATTGAGGGCATTATTTAATTTAGACACTAATTCAATTTTCTCGGTGTCTAAAGTGTCGACAACATCTTTCTTATAAAGGTTGGAAGCCAGGTCTAGCCAAAATAAAATATCTTCATTTTGTTGATGTTTTTTGATGAAAGGAATAAAAACCTTTTTTAAATACACTGATTTAAATAAACAAAACTACTTACTCTTCCCTGAAAAATTGATTCTGCTTTTATAAACCAACTGATTTTGTTTTGTTTCATGAACTTTCTGCTCCTGTTTTGGATTCCTTTCCCAAAACTTTGATTGGTAACAACATGTCCCTTATCATCATATTGTTTTAACACTCGATAAATTGTTTCTTTAGCTATTTGACAATTTTCGAAATGTTTAAAGACAGGAATTTTGCTACGTTTAGTATCATAATTATAAAAACGCACAATTTCTTTTTTAATAGCTTTCGTAAAATGAGGTGCCATTGTAGAACCTTTTCTAATATCTATATATTAATATGAAACGTTTTTTGTCTGTCTCTATTAAATTGAGAGAGCGGCTAGGTGTAAAAATTTGGTTGAGATTTCTAACAAAAGATCTTGGTCTGCAGATGTGTCATGAAAAAATAAAAATAAAAAAAAGTCGGTCGGTCCCCCCCCTGGGGGACAGTAGTTAAACACACATTGGCGAGTATAACTCAGCTCCAAATTACTTCACGGTGAAGAAATTGTACATGGGGGGGGGGGACTATACTCGAATAATAAAAAATCACTTTCTGCGAATTTGGAATTTTTGATTTTAAACGGGGAAAAAGGAAGAACAATAGATTTGAGGGAGGGGAAATGAGGGAAATTAGTTTCAGGGGGAAATCCGTTTTAGACCCACACATGTAGCACCTCATTTTAAAGATCTTCAAATTTCATGTCGATTGGTGATGTTCGTATACAGTATAGTGCGCCCCCTGGTGGTAAAAATGGAACTAAGTGATTTTGTTGTAGACCCTATCATGTTACACCTTATTTTAAAGGTCCTGACTGTTGGTGATGTTCGTTCAGAATACACTGCGTCCCCTGGCGATGGAAAGTGCAACTAAAGGATTTTGCAGTTGACACCACCATGTGACACCTTATTTGAAAGGTCTTGGAAATTCAAGGCGATTGGTGATAAAGGTCTTGAAATTTCATGTTTATTGGGGATGTTTGTATACAATATAGTGCGCTCCCTGGTGGTGAAAAATTTAACTAGGTGATTTTGTGGTAGACCCTATCAGGTTACATCTTATTTTAAAGGTTTTGGTATTTCCTGACCGTTGGTGGGTTTCGTACAGAACACGCTGTGCACCCTGTCGCTGGAAAGTGCAACTAAAGGATTTTGCAGTTCACACCACCATGTGACACCTCATTTGAAAGGTCTTGGAATCTCAAGGCGATTGGTAATAAAGGACTTGAAATTTCATGTTGATTGTGGATGTTTGTATACAATATAGTGCGCCCCCTGGTGGGGAAAAATTGAGCTAGGAGATTTTGTAGTAGACCCTATCATATTACATCTTATTTTAAAGGTCTTGGTATTTCTTTACCGTTGGTGATGTTCATACAGAACACACTGTGTCCCCTGGCAGTGGAATGTGCAACTAAAAGACTTTGCAGTTAACACCACCATGTGACACCTAAATGACTTGGAGATTCAAGGCGATTGGTGATGTTCGTATACAACATACTGCGCCCTTTGATGGAGGAAAGTGGATTTTGCAGCGCGTGCGTAGCATGCCTGCTATACGGTGCCGCAGCCACAGGCAGCGGACACACGAGTCAGAGGTTCGTTCGGTTTAAGGTTAATTTTTGAGAATTTTTTCATGTTATTAGCGGCCCGCATATACGCTGCCGCAGGCACCGGGATCACGATCCCCAGTTCCGTTGGTTTGAGGTAATTGTTTGTTACAGGTGATTATTTTTTCGCGATGCTTTCATTTTAAAATAGAAATTCAAACAAAATAGAGTTAAAGTTAGAAAATCATACAAATTTAAGGTTCATTTAAGGTTATTATCGTGGGCCCGGTCAATGCCGGTCGGGTTCATTCGGTTCCAAGTTAATTTTGGGGAATTTTTTTATGTTATTAGCAGCCCGCGTATGCACTTCCGCATGCACCGGGGTCACAAGGTAGAGTTTCGTTCGGTTCGATTTATTTTTTTTGTTACAGCTGATTATTATCATTATTATTATTATTATTATTTTTTTATTTATTTATTTTTTTTGCGATGCTTTTATTTAAAAATAGAAATTCAAACAAAATCAAGTTAAAGATATAAAATCATATAATTTTAAGGTTCATTTAAGGTTATTATCATGGGCCCGGGCAACGCCGGGTGGGTTCGTTTGGTTCCAGATTTGTTTTTAGGAATTATTTTACGTTATTAGCGGCCGGCTTATGTGCTGTTGCAGGCACCGGGGACACAAGGCACAGTTTCGTTCGGTTCGAGGTAATTTTTTTGTTACAGCTGATAATATATTTCGCGATGCTTTTATTTAAAAATAGAAATTCAAACCAAATCGAGTTTATGATATAAACTCATACAAATTTAAGGTTCATTTAAGGTTATTATCACAGGCCCGGGCAGCACCGTGTGGGTCAGCTAACATGTAGTCTTATATTAAACGAAATAGAAAATAAAAGATAGCAACTGTTCATATGGAGTCCGTTTGACGTCCCATAGACAGTACTATATAGAAAGTGATAGTATTTCTATTTATAAGCATTTTTTCGAATTTCTTTTAAGTGAAATGTCGTAAATTATATTAGGTGTTTTAACATGAAATACATTCAAACAATGATGCGACGATTTTTGGAACATTAAGGTCAATAAAGTAGCCGTCGAATTTGACGGGTTCCAGCTAGTTAGACTTAAACTGATAATGTTTCATACGTACTGTGATTCCCTTTCCATTGCAACCTGTAGAATTTGCATATTTTTGCAAATTAGCTCATGCACAAGTAGTAGTCTCATTATTAACCGGAAAGCCTCTTATTTGTGATAGAAATATGATTTATACTCTTTTTTAAATACATTTTTCTGGATTTTTATAATTTAAATAGAAGCTAATTACTTAAGCTAATAATTATTTAAAATTTTAAAGAAAATGAATTAAAATATTTAAAATAGTATTTTACAGATAAAAATGTCATTTTATACTCAGTATTCTTCTTAATAATGGCTGGTTGGTTAGTTGATTTGATTTTACGTCGCATTAGTGCTGCGCTATGAACAACTGGCGACGGTCTGAGAATCACCCATAAACCTGTTAATAACGGATACGTAAAAAATTCGTGCAATCTTCAAAAAATTATAATAAAAGAATTAAAGCTTGGAAAAAATTGGGTTTACAAGCATAAGATAAAAAATATATTAGATTATTTTTAATTTATAAAAAAATATTTCAAAACTAACAATGTAGATCGCTAAAACACCAAACTGAGACTTTTCATGTAAATCAGACTAGCAATAAAACACTTGGTTAAAAATATATTTGTCTTTTAATGCCGGCAGCATGCTAACGTTAATTAATCTAGCAGTGGTAGTTAAATCAACAAACTTTTTGTGACATTGGTGGCGATATTCTACTGTAGCATACTTGGTAAAAGTTATAATTTATTATCGACTACTGTTCATTCATTAAGGAACATTTTTTACTTATTTAATCGTAAATAGATAATGAGCAATTTTCTCTACAAACAAAGTAGTGTAAATAACCTGGTGTGTCACTCACACGGCTTTTTTTTTTACGCTGAATATTAACACTATAATTACAGATAATACATTAAGAGGCTAGATAACGAGTACTGTTATACACTGCAAAAAATAAACCCGTTAACACCTATGTTATACACTGCAAAAAATAAACCCGTAAAATTACCGGAAAAATCTGGCAGCTGCTGTGCCAGTATTTGTCCGTCAAATATACAGTTTAAAACCGTAAAATTTTATCACTGACATATATTTTACACAGAAATCCTGTAAATCAAACATGTTTTTTGTTAAAAGTACAGTTTTGTTCTGTATATTTGACGGAGAAATACTGGCACTCCAGCTGCCAAATTTTTTCTGTACTTTTTTTTTTTTTTTTTTTTTTTTTACATTTTAACAATTCAAATTAGTCTTCGGAAAAGCTTTATTTGACAAATAAATGTGTGTCATGCAGAACCCAGTTTTATTATTGTACCTACATTTATACAGAATTCAAATCTGTTATTAAATTCAAAGTTTATTTAAAATTATTCAGGCAACTTTCACACGCAATATTCCTTGAAACATGAATCTGGATCCGTTTTTTTTTTTAGTAACAAACGTATTAGCTTCAAAATACAACATTTGGATCTCCTGAAATTTGTTTTTAATTGACTCTGAGAGACACAGACAAAGACCAAACATTAAAAACTTGACTTCGGTATTCATGAGGTCTCAAAACGTGTATATATACAAAAAAAAAAGAGAGAGACGAAGATTTAGCTTAAAAAAATACATTATTTACCATGTAACTCTGAGGAATTAATTTCAATTTCCGAGCAGCTTTTCTAGACATGGTAAAGCACATCCATTAACAATAAATGAGAATGCTATGGCTTAAATATTGACAGCCCTGTATACTTTTGAAGATTATGTACACACCACATGGTGCACATAAATTTGATTCTATATTAATAACACACGACACAACCTGAAATACGCTTCAATCAATTATCTAGTTTGCTCGCACTATAATCTAGTGCAGTCTATAAATGTAGACTTAGGTTCTAACTCTACGTACTCGCAATTTTCCCATAGACGTAATTTATTGGGATTCTCTTGCATATCTCTGAACACGAACCATTTGCTTGATCTCAACGAAAAGATTAGTGTAGCATTCCTATATGATACACATTTAGAATATTGAGTTTGGAATTTCTGCTATTATTGTTCTTGAGATATGCTGATAACAGGCACACAGACACACAGACCAACCACTTAAAAAAATATTTTTCGGATTCAGGGGACTTCAAATCGTGTAAATATAACAAAAACTCAATTTCGAAAGTTTGACCCCAAAACAATACTTTCTCTGATATATATATGGATAAAAGAAAGTAAAAAAGAGCGGGTTGTAACAGCATTCCGGAATAAATTATAAATATTATAAGGTATGATTATAGGTATAGTGGCGTACCTTGCTTACCTTAGGCTTTGTGTTGATGGTCATGATGCATAATGTCATATTATTGTGAACTTTTTTCATTGCCTGGTTTTGTTTTCCAAATTTGCATAAAGTGATTTAGTATGAAATGTGAATACTCTTTTTCGTTATTCTCTCTCTCTAGCTCTTTTTTTCTCTTAATTTATATATGGAAAAAAATTCCAATCTCTCTCTGATAATATTTCTTCTAAAAATCGAAATTCTATAAAGTCGAAATGTTTCGAACACTACTTCTTTCATTATGAATTTTTTAAGCTTCGCGAATGTATGACACACCTACATCTAGTGTTCCATTATCAAATAATAAAAATTAAAAATATTTTTATTCAATTGCTTTTGTTTTTAATCTGTAATTTAAAAATAATGAAAATCACGTATGTTTCATGTGGTATTTTTATTTTCTACATATAAATGGTGTTGGAAAGCATTTCACTGAAATTTGTCTTAGTATATTACTGTTCAAGGAAAATATATATGTGGTCTCTAGTCAATTGTGGGCGTTTAAGAATAATTAAATACTAATTCTATTATTTACTAATTACTTAAAATTTAATAAAGAAAGTTAAAATATGTTACAATATATACAGAAAAAACGTTGGTAAATCAGGATGTTAATTTGGTAATGTCCGTCGACGTCGTACTGTTCGTGACATAAATTGTTTACGTCTTCGCTTTCTAAATACGTCAAAACACGAAAAACAAAGTTCTTAAATACAAGCATTGCATCCGTCCAGTACGCAAGCTTCATCAACTCTCCGTCGAAACTGAATTTTTATCCTCCAAACGCTCTTAGCAGCGGCCTGTTCAGGAAGTAGCGTCATTCACGTCATAAGCACGCACTTCCTCTCATATTCTGATACTCCGTCAATGATCAGCTAGCTAGGCTTCTGAGTACGGGAAACAGAAACTAAACTACGTAGCCTTGGATTCAGAAGTTGCGGGCAAGCAAGGTTAGGGGAAAAGAAGAACTTGTTACTACAAGATCGGCCGTCCTGCATCCAGCTGGTCCTCCAGGCGGTCACACGGAAAAATACAAAAAAAAAAAAAAAAAAGCAACACAAAATAATAACATACTTATTTACAGTTTTTTTACAAATTTTTATATTTGTGTTTTTGAGCTAACTGATCCTATATCTGAGGATCTTAGCTTGAGTAGATATGCAATGGGAGCCTTCATGGCATACATTTCTAACTTTTTCATCAATATTATCATTTTTCATTTTTATTGTTGCATAGTCACAGGAAAAAGTCAATTTTGGCTTTACGGCAACTTGGTTGCCTATGGTATCAGTTTTTGGTGGATGTCTACTCAACTTGCATTTTGTTTTATTTTTCTTTTTAACTCTAAAAAATTGTTTATTGATATGTATACTCAAATCTTTATTTTGGGACTCGGAGTTATTTTGGCACTCGAACTCCAGACTCTCTAATCGATCATTTTCAGTTTTAATGTCTTTTAAATTTTCTGTAGCATCAAGTTCAGTCGAAAAGTCTATAATGGCAGTCTTATATGTAGGGAAAACTTCTAATTTTTTTTGTACAGCTTTGGGAAGTAATATGGCTATCTCGCTAATTTTGGTCGTCAATGGAAGTGATGGGATGAACAACTTTCTCGAATTTACACTGGCAGTCTCTTCTTTTGGCAATTCTGTCTTTTACACTCAGTGGAATCTATTGTCGATGGCTTTTTTCTCGATTTCTTTCTTTTAAGGAGTTTGGAATTTTCGTCAACTTTTTCTTTTAACTCTTTCAACTCTTCGGCTAACTGTGAAATTTTTTCAAGTAGAACTTGTTTCTCATCTTTCTTCAAATAAGTGTTTTCTGGATTTGGCGACTTCATTCGGGAAACATTTGTCTGACTTCGTCCCTTTCGGCGCGGCTCCTCCTCTTCATCACTATCATCATCTGTCTGGAAAATACTCGTCTGATTTTGTTTCTGTCGTCGAGGCTCCTCTTCTTCATCACTGTCATCATTTACACTATTTTCGTCCTTCAAAAGCACCTTATCGTCATCACTTTCGTCACTCTTGTCTTCGACGTCATTTTCACTTACGGCTTTTTCGGAGGATTCTAAGAATTTTTTTGACAGCATAATTGGTTGCGGGGTTACATTTTCACACTTTTTAACACTATTCACTGTTTTATTTATTTCTGGGGATTTTTCAAAAATTTTGTTCCCAAAGTTAATGGTGGCATCAATAACAACATTCAATTTAATTTCACTTTGATATGTATTTACTGGAAGTACTGTTACTAAATTTACCTCGAGAGAATTAGACTTATTTTTCACTAAGATACCTTTTGAATTAATTGTTGTCTCACCCAGCATTAATACATTCATACCGATAATTATATCATAGGGTATCACGTCATTTTCTACAACATAAATATTAGTTTTGGTTTCAAAATCATCAACTTTAAGATCGACATCCAATGAACCTAACGGCTTTATTGAACTTTTCCCGATCCCCTTCAAAGTAGTACTCATAAAATTTAGTTTATTTGGATTTAATTTTTCAAAAGCATTTTTACGCAACAATGTTGCTTCACTTCCTGTATCGATTATACCGCTGAAATTTACATTATTAATCAAAATATTTTTGTTCAAATTACGATTTACACTAATATATAATGCATTAACTTCTGGTTTTGTACCTGGGCACTCCGAACTTTTATGCCCGAATTGTTTACATGAAAAACATTTCAAACCTTTCATTCTATGGGGGCAATCGCTAGATAGGTGGTTTTTATCACCACAAATATTGCACAGTTTATTATTTACTTCAATTTTAGGACTAAATTTTTCATATACATTATGTTGTACAGTTTTCAATTTTGCATTATCAATTCTATCAAATTTAAATTTACTTTTCTCATTATCTCTTTTATACATTTCATATAATTTTATTTTCTCTTTGAATTCGCGAAGATTTTTTGCACCATATAAAATGACTTTATTTTCAGGTTTGTCACTAATTCCTTGGATCACGTAGTGCATTATTGCGGCATCATCAATGTGCCCGTTTTTTGACAATTCACGCATTTTAAAATAATATTCCGTAACTGATTCATTAATTTTCATTTTCTTTTTACTTAGCATTTCGTGTAAAGAGGCGGAATTTACCTCGATTTTAAACTCATTAATTAGTGCATTTTTTAATTTTTTATAAGTCAATAATCCTTTTTCGGATTTAATGAAGAGAAGAGCGTTTCCGCTCAACGATCTCTTACAGAAAACAATTTTTTGTAGTTCACTTAAATTAAACATTATTGACAATTCTTCAAATTCGGAAAAAAATTCAATAATATTTTCATGCGGTTCGCCGCTAAATTTAGACATGGAATTTTCAAAATCATTGAAAGAAACAGTTGCACCAAGTGATCCATTATTACAATTTTCACTTTTTTTAATTTTGCCATCATCATAATCACAATTATTTTCATAGCACTTATTATCATTCATATGGCATTGCACAGAGGAGTCAATTTTTTCGACGTCATTATCGCCACTACTTTCGGATTCACTGCTCGATTCATTCTGAGAATCTTCCTCATCTGAATTATTTTTGGAATTTCCTTGTTTTAGTAATTCTGTGTCGCACAGATTTAACAACAGTCGATCTCGCAATTCGTTTTTGCTCCCATCAAAAGGGACATTTAATACTTTACAGATAAGAATGAGTTCGTTCAGAGAAAAATTGTCATCAATTATTTTTTGCTTTTCAATGTATTTTTCGTCGCCTATGGCGAAAGTGAATCCTGAGAAGAAAGTGAATCCTTTTTTTATTCTGCATCTGTTCCTGCGATCGCCGTTATCATCGAATAAAAACCGATGCAGAATTTTAATTTTACTATAGTTCTCAGTCCTCAGTACAGCGCCAATTTTGGGAATATCCCCTAAGGAAACCATTGTATAACAAAATAAAATGTACGTACCTTTGTAGAGCAGAAACAGCTGTTGTTCTAAATTTTTATTTAAATTTTCATTCGGTCGATTTGTCGTTTTTTTAATCCTTGAGTACTTTGAAGAACATATCACACTTTATCACTCCTTTATCTACATAGTCGAATGTCACACCATAAATAAAAACTTTATAATTCACCACTTATCACAGTTCAGCTGTAAAAGTTCAGTTTATAATTTAAAAGTTCAGTTTATAATTTAAAATTTCAATTTATATACTTATACTGCATCATCATTTTTAAGAATACCGTTCGTAAAAAGTTTAAAAAAAAAAAAAAAAAAGAGTTCACATTTTATAAAGGTAAACGTTCTATTCTTTATCGCGTTCAATCCGAAGTTTAAGTTAAATTAAAATTTCGATTTATCCTTTATCACATAAATTTCACGATTCATTCTTTATCCCACATTCTTAATCCCGCTTCTGATGTGGTCTCTAGTCAATTGTGGGCGTTTAAGAATAATTAAATACTAATTCTATTATTTACTAATTACTTAAAATTTAATAAAGAAAGTTAAAATATGTTACAATATATACAGAAAAAACGTTGGTAAATCAGGATGTTAATTTGGTAATGTCCGTCGACGTCGTACTGTTCGTGACATAAATTATTTACGTCTTCGCTTTCTAAATACGTCAAAACACGAAAAACAAAGTTCTTAAATACAAGCATTGCATCCGTCCAGTACGCAAGCTTCATCAACTCTCCGTCGAAACTGAATTTCTATTCTCCAAACGCTCTTAGCAGCGGCCTGTTCAGGAAGTAGCGTCATTCACGTCATAAGCACGCACTTTCTCTCATATTCTGATACTCCGTCAATGATCAGCTAGCTAGGCTTCTGAGTAAGGGAAACAGAAACTAAACTACGTAGCCTTGGATTCAGCAGTTGCGGGCAAGCAAGGTTAGGGGAAAAGAAGAACTTGTTACTACATACATATATATGTATATATATATATATATACTATATTAAACGTACGATTACCAATAATTTTTAATTCCCCGAAAAATCAGTGGAGGCCTCTCTGTGGAGACTCAAAAAGATTTTGGGTTCCATCTGTGTGTCTGTTTTTCGTCTGCCTGTCGCGCGATAGCGGCCGGAAAAACCACACTATTGACTTGCAATTTTGTACACATCTTCACGAGCCACATGGCATTAGCTGTATATTATCTTATGTGTATTCAATTTGTAGTTCGTGTACAGGGACGCAACAAAGTTTTTTTTTATCATTACGGCTATAAACAGAATTTGTATGTATCGCGATAGCTGTCGCAAAATTCACGCTATTGATTTGCAATTTGAAACACATGTTTGTGAGCCACATGGTATTAGTTATACACTTTTGGGTGAGTATTCCATTTGTAGTTCGTGTACAGGGATACACCAAAGTTTTTCATTTCATTACGGCCAATGGACAGAATTTGTATGTACCGCTATAACGGTCGCAAAATTCCTCCGACTAACTTGCAAATTGGTACACACGTCAAGGCTCTGTATGGAAATAGCTGCATAAATTTTTACATGTATATATTGTTCATGGACTGTGTACAGGGACACGCCAAAGTTTTCATATCATTACAGCCTATGGGGTGAATTTCGTTAATTGAATTTAAATATCGTTACTCTGCATTCAAAATAATGAAATTAGCGTACATTACTGATATATTTAAACTGATGTTTTCTGTAGAAAATGGTATGTGCTCTTAGGCTTCCTAATTTTTATACGACTTTACAAAAGTGTTCTAACAATATTACGTGATCATTCAAATTATGTCAAATTTCGAACAATCATTCATGAAAAACGTAGAATAAATTTAATAGTTTTTACCGGTGTATACAATATGTATGGTTCGTTTACAGAGACATACAAAAGAATTTCATAACGTTATTGCCTATAGACAAAATTTTCATTTAAACGCATTTTAACACATTTATGCTGCATTAAAAAAAAATGGACTCAACATATATTATAAAGATATTTAAAAGCATGATTCTCTAAAAAAAGGAATGCATAGACTAAATGATTTATTTACAGGACCGCACAAAAGTAATCCGATGACACTCTGTAATCATCCAAATAACGCCAAATTCCGTTCAAGTGTTAATGAGTTATATATCTGTGAGTTATATACTTGTGTATATATCTGTGGTTCCTTTTTAAGGACACACAAAAGAATTTTGTATTACTGCGATGTATAGACTGTATTTCTTAAGAGTGCATTTAGACATGGTTACATACCATTAAATATAATGAAATGTTATTAGAATATTTAAAAGCATGTTTTTCTATGGAAAATTTCGGTCATAGAATTGGTAATTAGTTTGCAGTGTTACACAAAATAATAGCGATAAGCTATGCAATAATTTTGCAGCAAATTTGGTACAAATATTTATGAGTTACAAGGAATTAATAGAAGTCTGTTATTAGGAAAATACACTGTATTTATAGAAGTATACACATATATACAGATAGTTATAGGCAGAGAGATACAGCGGGCGGTAGCCCCCTCAGAAACGAATATCTTTACGTAGCGAGTCAGTCATGTATATGTATGTGTATATATGTAACATTGTTTTATTTTATGCTTCAGAAACTTGGACATTATCGTGTAAAATTTTATAAAACTTCAAACAACCTAGAAAAGCATGGGATATGTATGTTAGTATTCCCCCGAAGAGACACAAAGCGAAACACGTTGATTAGGGAGCAAACCATAGTTGCTGATGTTTTTTCTTCTAGAATTAAGAAGTAAAAATGTAGCTGGTCTGGGAACCTTGCCTGAAGAAATGATGATAGAGAGACCAACGAAATCCTATTTTAAATATCGAGATATAAAAAAATACCGAGGAAGAAACCATTGTGCCGTAGTATAGATGAAATTGTGAACTTTGAAAGAGCAGAATGGAGAAGAATTGCAGAAAACAGGGAAGAATGATATCATCAAGGGGTGAATTTCATCCTACAGTGGTTTGAGAAATGCTGAAATTCGTGATGAGGGTGATAATGATATATGTAATATGGACAAAATAAAAATGATCTATAAATCTGTTGAAATAATGAGTGATAAAAATAGAACGTTGAGGCTCCTGATCTGCAGGTCCACTAGCTAATAAAAGCTTTAAACTATGCACAACACATAGAGATTATCCTTTTGCAAATAAAATTTGGATAAAAGGTGTACTTATTTCAATTCAAAAGATACATTAGTTCGTTCTTCTCCAATACGTAAAGCATAATAATGCAAATACGGTACGTCTTGAAAGCACACCTAAGCACTTCAGGCGTTTTCCAAGACTTGCGTATATTTTGTGTGCATCTTAGTAAATAAAGTATGGTGAACTTTAATGTAGACTGACATATTGTGAAATACCGAATCTCTAAAGGATATTATTGATGAAAAAGTGCAAATACACTTACAAAAATGTTTTAAGTTGTTATTCCTTTTTACTTTCCGAACACTATAGTGAGGAAAGTATTGTAATCATGTCAAAAATCCGAATTCGAGATTTTGATATTTCTATACGTTTCGAGGTCCAACGAGTCCGTTTTCACTATTTTTACGATGATGTATGTATGTGTGTGTGTATGTATGTGTGTACACTGTTAAAAAAATGCAGAAAAAATACAGAAATTCTCTGTAATTTCAGAAAAAAAGGCGTAAATTACGGAAAAATTACGTAGACAAAACGTATTTTACGACTTTTTTTCTAAAATTACAGAGAATTTCTGTATTTTTTCTGCATTTTTTTAACAGTGTATGTATGTGTGTATGTATGTGTGTATGTATGTGTGTATGTATGTGTGTATGTCTGTGAGTGAACACGCTAGCGTCTAAACGCTTCGTTCGAATAAGCTGAAAGTTGGTACGTATATTGTAAGTCACCATAGTACGAACCCTATATATTTTGGTGAATCTAGCACTTATAGTTTTTTTACAGGGACACAAAGAAAAATTCTTTATCATTATGGCCAAGGGACCAAAATCTTAAAAGTGCGATAGCATCTAAACGCCTTATTCAATTGAGCAAAAACTTTATACACATATTATAGGTCACAGATACTCAATCTGTATAGATTTTGGAGAATCTAGCACTTATAGTTTTTTTACAGGGACACAAAGAAAAATTCTTTGCCAAATTTTTAAAAGTGTGATAGCGTCTAAACGCCTTATTAATCTCAGCAAAGAATTTGTACACATGTTATAGGTCACATTTTAACCAACTGTATAGATTTTGGTGAATCTAGCACTTACAGTTTTTTTACAGGGACAGAAAGAAAAATTCTTTATCTTTATGGCCTATGAGACCAGCGATAGCATCTAAACGCCTTATTCAATTGAGCTGAAAATTTGTATGAATATTATAAATCACTGTTTCACTAACTATAAGCATTTTGGTGAATCTAGCATTTATAGATTTTTACAGGGACACAACGAAAAATTCTTTATCCTTATGATCTAAGGGCTCAAAGTTCAGTAGCGTTAAATAAAACCTCGTGTGATATATGGAGAAAAATACTCAAACACTCTGTTATGGTTTTCTCTTTTTTGTTTGTTTAGCAACTCCTCTTTCTTTATTTTATCTACAAAACTGTTAGTTACTCAATGTTCGGAAAGTCGAGTGGAGTCACTCCAGATTTTTTAATAAACCGCTATTTAGAACATGATTGAATGCATAGGTGCATATTTAATTGAATTTATTCAGTTTGTTCAATATGCCCATACAGCCACCGATATTCATTAGACATCTAAAATACATCCAATAGTCCATGAAAGGTACAAAATATCTAAAGAATGTACATTAAAAGTCCTGGATATCAAGTACTAATTACACTAGTCTGAAAAAAGAATGGAGTGTGTAGTAAAATCAATTCCCTTTAGACGGCGCTGCGTCGCCAATGAAAGAAAAAAGATAGAACTTATATTTTGTTAATAGATTTTGGCAACAGGCAGTAAGTTTAGTTTTTAGATTTTGCATTCTTCGACTGCGTTCGAAGATAGAATTTCGATCTCTCACTATGAGAGTTAATTAGATTCGGAACTATGTTCCTTTAAGTATTTCTTGTTTGTATATAATGTATAAAGTGTAAATAGATCTTTTATTTTATTATAATCATTAAATTTCAAGAAGAATAATGCATCGTTGTCCCTTTTTCATTCTCTTGCTTATAGCAATCCGGCATTTTGATTTTGTTTCTTTTTTCTTAGATTTCAAAAACCACTGAACCGAGAATTATTTTACAGGGTGGTAACAGAAATGAAATTAACTATTTTCAACTAATTTTGCAGTGCAGAATTAAAAAATAATAGTAAAAAATCTGCAACACGTACAGTTTTTTTTTTTTTTTTTTTTTTTTTTTTTTATGATTATTTAATCTGTAGGTTTAGCAATGTACCAAAGTCATTAGAAGACATGCATTATTACTATCAATATTATTAATTTAGCATGAAATACTGTTAATATGGAGATAATATACATATTGTAGACTAAGTAGAAGATAAAAACATGGAAAATAAATTACATGATTGAATTGTTATTATTTGTTATTTTAAAACCAAAATACAAAAAATAGGCTTTTTACGTCTTGTGTTAAATGTCTACCTTGTTATTTTAATATGAGTAGTTCACAAATACAACAAAACTTATCTGGTACGGTTTTACAAGTTCTACACTGAAACCTTGCCATTTTGAATGTGAAACTTTAACTATAAAACAGCACAATCATACTTAACAAAGAATATCTGTTAACTATAATACCAGAAAAAAAAAAAAAAAAAAAAGAAAAAAACAGATAAGGTACGAATACATGGTTGCCAAACAGGGGTTGCTAGCAGAAAGGATGGCCAGGAGGCAGGGTTGATAGCACGAAAGTTTATCATGTGTGATACAGTCGGCAGCAAAAGTATCTTAGCACTAGCAATAATCCCTGTCTAAAAAAAGTACACTTAATACTGCTTTGTTAAATAAATCCTTGCCAGCAGGAAGGGTTACCACCTGTGATACTGTGAAAATGATAAAAAATCGTGAAAGATGCCGTTTTCTGATACTCTAACAGAAAAATATGACGTGGTGGGACTTTTTTACTTGCAGATATTTAAATAAAAATTGGAATCAATAATAAAAATAATAATTTGACCGTTGTTACCGAACCACTGTAGACCAGTGTTACACATATCTATTAGATGTTTAACTATAGACGAAATTTAGACGAGCCTTTTTCGATGTCTAATATATTAACATGTTAGATCAAAACAAGATTTAGATATTTTCAATATCTATTAGATCTAACAACTGGAATTATTGGATATTTGGAGATCTGTTGGTTATGTAACAGACAACTAATGGATGTAAAAAAAAGAAGAAAAAAAAAGTGACACATGTCGTGCTAATAGTAACATCTGTACATTATTTATAGAAGTTTAATGGATCATTTTGTAACTTTTATGCGTTTTTATAGATATCTTATGGATGTAAGAGGCTTTGTCGGTGGATTGCTGCGGAAATAGATAAAATATGTCAGCGTTCATTTTATTTAAAATGTGTCGATTATTTTACTTCTCTATTTTAAAGGAATAAAATAATAAACTAGGAAAAAAGAGAATAATTTAAAGTTTATTCATCTTAAAAAATATCAAGTTATGTAGATTTATAGTTATTTGACATTTCATATATTAATTTACTAATAGATTTCTGCTGATTTTGCAATGAGGTAATAACACAATTTTTGAGTTACGAAAAATTGCTTTATAATATTTATAGTATTTTTTTTTTTTTTTAATAAAACCCTAAATATATTTAATTATTTTACATACATTTATGGAATATACCGAATGAATTTTTGAGTTACGAAAAACTGCATTATAATATTTTTAGTATACATACATATATATATATATATATATATATATATATATATATATATTTAATAAAATACTAAACATATTTAATTATTTTCTATAAACTTATGGAATGGTAATAAATATAATATTAGTAATAATATAATATCAGCAAATTCTTCCGACATTTTAGAAGAGTATCTACAGCCGGTAGCAAAATTATTTGAGCACTAGCAACAATTCCTATGTAAAAAAAATGTACACTTAAAACTGCTTTGTTAAATAAATCCTTGCCGAGTCATGTTCTTAGTTAATCTAAGAACATGATTCGACAAGTATTTATTTATTTAACAAAACAGTATTAAGTGTACATTTTTTATATAGGAATTCTTGCTATCGCTCGAATAATTTTGCTGCTGGATCTACCAGAATAATTCTAAAATAAATTTGAATTTATTCATTGTTAGAAAATCATTATAAAAGAAGTTTGTGAAAAAATTGTGATGATAAAATTTATTTAGAATAAGGAAATAATAACAGCTGTGCATTGAACATGGCGCAAAGTCTCTAATCTGGTAAAGGAGAGATTTCCGGTTTCGACACTACTTCACGTTTGTCGGTCTTGTCGTTCGGAACTTATCCTTAGTTTTATCCGAAAATAGTGTAAACATGGTTTTGGAGCCATTATAAAGACCCTCACAAAGAGCATTCTACACAGGCCTAGGCCCCTGGTGCAGAAAATTGGCCTTAACGCCTAAGATAACACTAGCATTGTTAGGAATAATTCATTTTTAGCTAAAGTACTCATTTCTCTCGATAGAGAATGCCAGAGATCACCCCGTTTGAATACAGATTTTGTTCTCTTAGTGTTTAGAGTTAATGAGTAGTTAGTTCTTAGATAAGATATATAAGAATGTTGTTCATTTAGGCCATTTGACCCATAGAGGAAATATAACCATATCTATATCTTAGAAATAGAAAAAAATATATTAAAAACCATAAAACATGGCGCAATTGTAATAAAAATTATTATTGTAAAATATATTTATTACATTTAACGTACTTATCAAATAAGATGCTAATCGTACATTAAACTTTATTCCAAGATAAGAACCAAGCTTAATATTTAATTAAAGAAAACGGTAACATTATTGATACAGATGAATCTTACAGTCGGTAACAAAATTCTCCCAACATTAGCAAAAATTCCTATGTAAATAGTACACTTTATACAGTTTTGTTAAATAAAACCTTGTCGAATCCTGTTTTTAGACTGACTAAGAACAGGATTCGACAAGGATTTATTTAACAAAACTGTATTAAGCGTACTTTTTTATATAGGAATTTTTGTTAGTGTTCGGAGACATTTGTTACCGACTGTGCCTTAAGTTATTAAAATTGTATTTTGTAAAACATTACATATAACTAGTTCGAAAACCTCCAAAGAAGATGGAAATTTTCAGATCAACAAAAGTTGAATTGGCTAAATAAAATAATTAGTCTATAATCACCATTTTGAACTAGTATAACTTATAAAAATCCATAGGTACGATTAATATTGTTATTGTTATCCACACATTTGCAATTATAATTTAATTTAATTTTCTTTTCTAATACATAAAAATATTTGTTTAACTTTTTTTTTATGTTTTATTTTATTATGCGCTGAATGAAATTTAATCTTTTATTTCCGCTGAAAATAGAGTTCTAATATTCAGGACAGTAGTATTCATTAATTTAATTAGAAAATACTCTAGCACTTTTTTTTAAATTTATTTTTCTCAAAATCAGCTGTATTCTTCGAAACCAGGAGAAATAATAATAACAATAACAATAATAATAATAATAATAATAATAATAATAATAATAAAATCGATAAATCAAGCATTAATTCTTGATAACTGCAGTTATCAGATTACTTTAAATTAAAATATTAACATTAAAATGAAGACGTATCTTTTAAGAAAGTAAAAAAAAAAAAAAAACGAAAAAAAAAGCGTTAATTAGTTAAATGACACAAACAGCAATTATATATATATATAAAGGAACTGCATGGTAGTATAAAAGAAGCAATGTAGAGAAATATGTCAGTATCTTATAAAAAACCTGAAACTTTAATTACTTTATCTTTTTAGATTATTACAGAAGGATGATTTCAATTTAGACATTAGTATTGAGGAACAAAATTTAATAAGAAATCATTTTACTTAAATTAAATTTAGCTAATTATCAAAGTGGGGAATTAATTCTGTTTAAGAAAGATAAAAGAAATATCTAGAAAAATGTTAATTAGTCATTATTATAATTTAATTATTATGTTTTATCATTACGTGTAAATCATAGTTACTTTCTATTTCCCTATTCCATTTTTTCTTTCATATTTCATTTAGGGCATTTTAATTAAACTTCCAATATAAAAGTACATCCCAAGCTAAAATCAGCGAGCGGACTGACAAAAAAATTGGTATGTAGATTATTAATGTTCCTGTTACACACAAAAGATTTTCACACAACTTTCATTTGAGCCAATTTTTGTTCCAATTTCTAGAAACTGAAATCCGAAAGAGGGTTGCACCAGCTGAATCAAAAATTATTGTTCGAAAAACTGGTTTACACGGTGCACAATACATGTCTAGGGCATTGAGGTGATTTGAGTCAACAAACTTGGCTCAAATTAACAATTGGCTCAATAGTTGTGCGAAAAATCGTTGTGTGTAACAGGAGAATAAGAATAGTAAATTTGTTATATATGTTTGTGCTCGTGTGTGTATGGTTATAAATGCCAATTAGTGGCACTTAAAGGAAACAGCAAGCAATGTAATAACTCAAAATGAATGGATAAACAATTCGAAGACTCTTTGAACAACATTTTACTTCATGCAGGACATTAAAATTAACTGTCATAAAATTCCCACGCGAAACACTTTTTATTCCTTGAACACAGCTTACAAATAACACACGTATTACACATTTTAGCGACAGGATGCTACTCATGTCAAGGAAATAATTTATTTTGGATCGAAAAATGTTCATTAATATGGTATTGGAATACTTTTCTATAAATTAATGAATTGTGGGGAATGTTTTTACTCAAATGTGAAGTGGTATTGATATAAATTAAATAAATATTAAACTGAATTTCGATTAAAGTGTTTTAATAAATAAAAATCAATGAAGATGGTGTTTAAAAAAAGTCAGTTAAAAAAAAAAAAAAAATTGTGTATGGTGGCTAGAATTTTTTTTTTGTTACTCTATTAAGTTTCTATAAAAGCGGAAACTAACACTTAATATGTATAAAAATTTAGTATATAGACCTGTTGGCTGATATATTCCCAATTTGAATCAGCATATTTTTTTTAGAATATCCATTATACTTATAAATTTTCGTGAATTCATATATCATGAAAGCTAAACTATTTCCTTATTGCCTGTTAGAAAAAAAAAGGAAAAAGAAAACTGCAGCATAGTAATACACCATGTTGGTCAAGATATACCGGAATTAAATTAGCAGTTTCTCTAGACTGCCATGTCAATTATAATGCTCGATATACAGTCAGAAAAAAAAAAAAAAAAAAAAAAAAAAAAAAAAAAAAAAACGCAACACTTAACGTAACTTCGTTGCTAATCGATGTAGAAAAATGTAATAGGTATCATTCGGCGGGGAATTGTGAGTAGTTTCAGAAAATGAAGGGAAATTTTGAATTGGGGGTCGTCTGCATATTGAAACGCGCACCAACTTTGATTTTTTCAATGGTAATGCCCCATTTTTATTTTATATTTGAATTCCTGGGATCGTGACAACGCGAAAAATTATATTGGTTGTATATTTTACTTATTTTCAAACAGAGTTAAAAGCGTTCCAAGTTTGAAGGTGCTAATGTTAAATTCATATTTCAAACTTTTATTAATATCGTCACAAAAAATAACTTGATCGATATAATTTTTTTTTTACAAGATACAGTGAAAAAACCCAAACATAATCTGTCATTACTTTTGATTCTGAAAAATATTTTAAATTCTCAAAAATATTAATAAATTCATATTCATAAAAATTATGAATTATGACCTATAATAATTTCTACATAAAATGAATCCTAATGCTGAAAAATATGGATGTGCAAATTTGCAGCTCATTCCTGTTATTAGTTTTTGAGATATAAATAAATCTTTCTTTTGGAGTGGTTTAGGGGGCCGTCTCTTATAAAGTTTTGCATAAGATAACGAATCAAATCTTAAAATATAACAAAGAAAATTAAACAAAATATTTTTATTTTTTTACTTACGGGTCAAATTATATAACAACAACGTCAAATGCAAAGAAATGGAAAAAAAAATGATGATTTTTAGTCACTAGTGTTAGCATCAAGAATTCCTGTTTTCTATAGAAGACAAGCCCCGCCTTCATCGTTCTTCAAAACAAAACAATACAGAAAAGAAAAGAAAAGTAAAGTAAATGTGACATCGAGTATTCGTGTTAAACCCCTTATTTTATGTTGACAAAAAAATGCACGAGTAGTATTTACTTCATCGATTACTTGTGATAACTTTTGAATCTTTAAACAAACGCTAGAAGAAAAAAAAATTAACGAAATAGGCGGGGTTTACTGTTTTAAATAGAAAAATAGATTTAATGTAAAAATTGTCATGAAAAAATGTCATAGTTATAGGCTTATTCATTTGTTTGATGTATTGTTTTATTTATTTATTTATTTATTTAATTATTTTGAAGGGGGGAGGATTATTATTTTAAGGATACTTTAGTCTTTAATTTTTATTAATATATTTTAACTTTATATATTTTTAAAAATGTACTTTAACTTTTATAAATATATTTTAACACTTTTTGTGACCGCAGGATTTTGACTCTTTGTCAGTAAGATCCGCCTACAGGTGTTATTCTCTCAAAATAAAATATTTCAGAACAAATTTCCTGTATTCACAATTATATCACAAATGGATATACATTATAATTATATTCTTTCTAATCAATATATTTCTATCCATAGTATATTTTATTGCAAAAATATGAACACTGGGTACACACTTAAGAAATAAGTAACACACAAATTACGAAAGAAAAGCCCACTGACAGAGTTACAAATTTCCAAATGGCGTGAATCTATGTCAGCAGTCGCGAAAGGATTAATTAAGAAATTATATTTTCACAGAAATTATAAAACGAATCGTACAGTTCCAAAGAGTTCAACTGACCCAAAACTGGTAAGTGCGATTAAAATTGTTTAATATTTACTTCATGAACCCATACAATAATTTATCCGAAAAGATTTAGTTTATGCGTTGTTGTATATATATACCTATATTATTTCATTTCGTATATTACGTTACACCTAAAAAGAAAATTTTAACTTTATTGGTGACCAGTACAGCCATAATAGTCACTTTTACTTGAAAAATATTGCACTTTTTTCAGAGAGTACTGTCTGGACCAATCGCAAGTGTAATGTATTTAAATAGGCCGAAAATTATCTAAAAAAGTACTGAAGTATATACAAATCTAAAAAACTGAATTTAGAATAATTAAGGAATTGGAGCAGGGTCAAAGTTTTTATTAATTTTTATAATTCTTTTCTTCCTGAAAAATTTCCGGTGTCAAACATTGAAATTTTGTCTATATCTTACACGACCTTAATTTTATTTTTCTACATTTAGAGATAACACATTTTTTATTATAACTCTATAAATACTAAAGATAAAGTATACAAATAGTATACTTTTCCGCACTGCCAGACTCTCAGAAATTCGAATGTGAAGTCAAAATTGGGTGTTGCTATTGAAAAAAATCAAAGTTGGCGTTCATTTCAATATGTAGATGACCCCTAATTTAAACTTTGACGTCATTTTCAGAAAGTGCATTTAATTTCCTGTTGAATTATGTCTATTAGATGTTCCTGCGTCAATAAATAACAAAATTACAGTAGGTGTTGCGTTCTTTTTCCCCGACTGTACTTTTATATATATATATATATATATATATATATATATATATTGTTACGAAATTGTAAATAATTGTATTTATTTCAGTATAAAGGCTTCAATAAAACATGTAATAAACTTGGCGCCAAATTTGGCGAGTTTTTGCCCTTGGAGATTTTATGGCGAATTTTGGCGATAAAATACTTATTATCGATATACCAAATATGGAAGCTGAAATATGATTGGCTGATGAGATACGGGAAATTTCTCGAACATTCCGGGTTTGACGGAGAAATGCAAAAGGAAGTCCAGTGCGCCAAATCAGTCAGTCTGAGATTAGCTTCCGCCAATGTTGCATTGCTATTGAGAGCTTTGAAGCTCTTTGAATGAGCATTGTTTCATGTGTTATTGCTATACAGGACATCTCCGCGTTTAGCCGAATCACGAAGAGTTATTGGACACTCTGGGACTCTCTTCATATTAGAAACGGCGTACTATATAGAAAATGGGAATCTGACGATGGCAGGGATTTCAGATAGCAAATTGTATTACCAAGATCAAAGATTCCAGATGTTCTAGATCAACTGTATAGTAGCTCTACCGGAGGCTATCTTGGGGTGATGAAGACTCTACAGAAATTTCGAGAACGCTTTTAAAGATACATGGCAAGAGAGGACGTGGAGAAATGCTGTGAATCCTGTAATGCTTGTGAGGCACGTAAAGGCCCGCAGAAACGAAGTCGAGGAAGACTGCAACGATATAACGTAGGAGAACCATTTGAACGGATTGCACACGACATCTTTCGTCTTTTGCTATGCACCTCCAGGGGAAATAAGTACATTCTCGACTTCATGGATTATTTCACAAAGTAGCCTGAGGAATATCCCATTCCCGATCAAGACGCATGCACAGTCGCAGAGGTCCTGGTGCAGCAGTGGGTGTCAAGGTACGGCACTCCCCTACAACTTCATACCGACCAAGGTACAAACTTTACATCTGCTGTTTTCAAAGGACTGTGTCAATTACTCGACATAGACAAAACCCAGGCAACATCCCTACATCCTTAGTCGGACGGTATGGTCGAGAGTTTTAACCGCATCATCCTGAATAATCTCTCTCTTCTAGTATCAAGGAACCAGCAAGATTGGGACTTCAAGTTACCGTTGTTCCTGCTGGCTTATCGAAGTGCTGTCCATGAAACCACCGACTATACTCCAGCTCAGATGCTGTTTGGACGCGAACTCCCATGTGGTCTCTTGTTTGGTTGTCCACCAGATGCACCTTCATCACCCGAGGAGTACATCCAAGATCTCCTGGCACGATTTGAAGACGTACACAACTTTGCTCGGGAGCGGATTCACTTGGCAACGGAAAAAATGAAGACAAGTTACGATCTAAAGGCTACAGCACATAAGTTCCAGTAAGGAGACAAGGTCTGGTTGTGGAATCATATTCAACGCAACAGAGTCTCTCCCAAGTTACAATGCAACTGGGACAGACCGTATCAGTCTTTAGAAGACTGAATGATGTAGTTCCAAGAATTACTAAAACACCTTCATCAAAACCGGAGCTGGTGCACTATAATCGGCTAGCCAAGTACCACGCTTAACGGTAAAATTTAAATTTAAAATGCAAATATTTGTAAAATTTGTGCATGTGTAGTGTAAATATTTGTATATAAATATTTGTACATATTTGTAAATTTTGTAAATATTTCTCACTTGATTATGCAATCTATATTTTTATTTTATCGTTATATGCAACTTAGTTTTTGTATTTTAGATTGTTTATTTTTGTTTAGTTTCGCCTCTTGACCAAGGGTTGCACTGCCCGGAATGTGCAGTCCTTGGGAGGAGGGCAGTGTTACGAAATCGTAAATAATTGTATTTATTTTTGTATAAATTCCTTCAAAGAGGATTAGTAAGATAATAAAATGTCAAACTTCCTCATTTCCAGCTCTTTTTCTCGTTATAATAGCTTAATATTCCCTTTAAAACGCATTAAAAGCTTCAATAAGTCAGGTAATGGATTTTGCGCCAAATTTGGCGAATTTTTGCCCTTGGCGACTTTTTTCGCGATTTTTGGCGAGAAAATCCTTATTATCGATATAACAAATATGGAAGCTGAAATATGATTGGCTTATGACATACGGGAAATTTCTCGAACTTTCTGGGTTCGACGGAAAAGTATGAAAAGTAAGTCCAGTGCGCCAAACCAGTCAGAGATTAGCTTCCGCCAATGTTGCATTGCTATTGAGAGCTTTGAGCCTCTTTGAATGAGCCTTGTTTCATGTGTTATTGCTATACAGTTTGTACTGTGGGTTTGCTATTGACAGCTGTTATTTAAACTTTGTTTATTGGTGGAATTGAAGTTGATACCTAGTTTATTAGCCTGTATTTTTATGGAACTTTCTGTAAATAAAACTCCTGTATTTTTGCAAGTTTCGCCCCTCATTTTTGGATAACTTACGGACCCCCAAGTACGCAACAATATATATATATAAATGCTTAGATACCATTCTCTAGAAAATAGGAAAATTACCTCATAACAACAACACCTGTTGTACGAGCAACAGGAAAATTGAAAAAGCTAAATTTATCACAATAAATCTCTCACTTATCAAGTTTCTATTTTTATTGCGTCCTTTTTAAAAAGTAAATTAAGTAAATATTAAGCACAAGTAAACTATTACTGGGAGATTTTAAACCGTAAACGAGTAATAAATGAGCTAGCATATTAAAAGTATACGTAAATGCAAAACATAAAAAAAAAAAATGTGGAATCTAAGTAGCAGGAATTTGAAATGAAGTTTGTTTAGTAAATGTAAAAATAATGTAATTTGTATTTTTAATGAAATCAGTATATTTAATCTAGTAAAAACATTATTTCAGAGCTTCTGGGTTTCGAAATATGTATTAAATTACAAGCAAAAAATTTCAATACATTTTTCTGTTGCTCTTAATACATCAGGAATAAAAAAAATATTTGAAAATATTTGAAAATATCTATTAAACATATATCATTAAAAAAAAAAAAAAAAAAAAAAAAAAACTTTTATCATTTAAATGATGATATATTTTATTTAAAAAGAAGAATATAAAAATGGTAAAAATAAAGCTAAAAAACTTCACAAAAACTCACGAAAAACAGAAAATATGCTAATAAAAATTTTCTTTTTCATATATATTTTCAGCGTTTTTAAGAAACGTAAATTTTCATGCAAGTTATATAAATTCGTTTAAAAGTAGCTTTTTATGTCAGAATGGAAGAGTTATGCAGAATGAAATAGATTTACACAAAAGGCAATTTTCTATCGGCTTCCTTTTAGAAACGGTACAAATATTGAATTTAAAGATTTAAATCCTAGTCGTGTTTCAAAAGCTAACAAATTATTTTCGCATTTTTTTTTTTTTTTTAACATGTGCAGAAAAAGAAATGATTTCAGAGATTTAGACAGTTTAGTAAAAGTATTGAGCATTTTTAAAACAGTGAAAGTTATATTGTTTTTTGCATTTTTGTAGTTGTCTAATAATGATATTCTTGCATTTATTTATACATATATTATGGATGAATTTCTCTTCGATAATTCGTTTCTCTTAAATTCTACATTATGTTAAACTAAATACCGGGTTATCCAAATGTCACAGGAAATATAAAATATACATTATTAAAAGTGTACTGACTGCAGTTCTATGCAGTTTTCACTAAAATCTACAGAAAAATATAGGATATATCTGTCTGTATATATATATAAATTACGTGTCACGATGTTTGTCCGGGGTAAACTCCTAAACTAAGGAACCGATTTTGATGAAATTTTGCACACTGTGTGCAGTTTGGTCCAACTTGAGAGATAGGATAGTTTTTATCTCAATTTATTGTCACAATATTGTTTTATTGCAATTATTTGTTAATTATAGACCTTTATTAAAGTTGCTCCAAAATATCTGTGAGTTCCATTAATTTAATTGTTGCCAAAAAAAAAAAAAAAAAATACGAGTTCATTTTCTTTCGACATAAAAATAAATACATTTAATCAAACGTGAACGTTAAAAAATTATAAAAAGTTAAATTATGCATCTCACGAAAATTGACGTCATAATCAATTTAAAGATTTTATACACATTGATAAAGTGCTAATGTAGTTCTATCATAGATATAGTAATATATATAGATCTTTCATCCCCATGTTATCGTACAAAGATTTTTGATGCCGAAAAAATAAATAAATAAATAAATAAATAAAAGCTTTGGAAACAGCCATTAAGTGGTATTGAAAAAAAAAAAAAAAAAAAAGAAAAGAAAAGAAAAGAAAAGAAAAGAAAGAAAGAAATATGAATTTGAAACTGTATCTGGAGTCTTCCATTCCCCTTTAGCAAATAAATTATTCATAAATAATTTATGAATAATTTTTATGAATAATTTATTTGCATAAAAATTATTCATAAATTTTATTTGCTAAAATATTAGTATGTATTCCCGTGTGTATTCACTCGGGGAAAGACGGCCATATTTTGGTAAAAACGTCGTCTTTTCCCAAATGAAAAGGAATAACTTTTTTCTCCCCAATGATCACTCTATTCTATATATGCTATACTATATCTATGAGTTCTATACGCAAGCGAAGTGTGACTCACTGACCGTCTGTGCAGCCAAGAAAAAGATTTCCTATGTTAATTGCCCACTGGATTTTTTGTAAGAAATTATTAAAAATCGAGGAAATTTATTTCCCGATTTTAATCCTTATATTTGGGTATAGATATGTATTAGTTATCGCGGGTGTTAGATTGAATTATTTTGCTGTCAAATTGACAAAATTTTAATTTTAAATTTCAAAACTCTGTCGCCCTTGGCTTTTTTTATTATTATTATTATTATTTGGCGATCAAAAGCGTAACACGAAAATATACATGCCAGATGTATGCATTGTACGAAATGTAATATGTATTATTCATTGTAGGTATGTATGACATGTAATATGTATTGTACGAAATACTGTTTCATATTATTCATTACTCTTTTAATATAAGTTGTTAAAATAACCATGATTTTTGAAAGGAATTAAATATTTTCGCCAGATAATTTGGCGATATTCTTTTGTTTTCGCCAAGGATGACAGAAATGAAATCTATTCCGCTGCAAAATATTAGTATCTTACATCAGATATTTTATTTAGACATTTGAAAACAAATTTGACTTCAAACTATGGTAGAATATTTATCATTTTCCTTTTAATTAGTATATTAAAATTTAAAAGCATGGTATATAAAAAGTTTTTTTTTTTTTTTTTTTTTTTTTTTTTTTAATCTTATAATTATTCTTATCTTAATCCTCAATGTTTCCCATCTTTATTAACTTGAATTTACTATTAAAATTTTAACATACTCAAAAACTTCTTATCACTTCGTTAAAATACACTAAACTTTTCCAAAATCTTTTTCTATTTAAAATGATACATGTATTTACTTTAAATGTCCAATATTTTATAAGATTTTCAATTTTAAAGTTTTAAAATATTTATCAAATTTACTTATTTTTCTGGTTTAGCCTTATTGTTTTCCTTTTTATAACTACAGCTGTTGCCCTCTTTAAAATATTTAAAATGATGAGGTCATTTTATAGTAAAATTATCCATTATAGCATATATTATATTTCACTCCTCCATAAAAATTGATTTAAAAATCGTCTGTTTCTTTTATACTTTTATTTTAATAGAATTTTAATAGAATTTAATTTATATATTAGTCATTTTAGCAATTTTATCCAAAGTAGCATTAGAAATAATATTCTCCATTAAAATTTATAGGACCCTACAATAAAATTAATTTGTGCTTAATATCGACACTACGAAAATTTTTATCAATCGCTTCCAAATTTTGACCTAAGTTTCAAATCTCAACCCTGTGGGTTTTTACATCGGCTACAACGTTTTCGTCTTTGTTCGTAAATAATAATTTGACTGTACTAAATAGTTTACAGCCGTATAATTCAACGTATAACTTAGTCACAGCAACGCGTGGCCGGGTCTGCTAGTATATATATATATATATCAGAAAAATTAGTTGCAATTTTCACCAATATATCACGCTGTATTCGAAGTATTCTCTCACGTTTTAAACAGATCCGCCTGATCAAATGACGCTATATTATGAATACTGAAGCTTTTTTGTTTTCAGAAAATGTCAAATGCGCATCATCTGACGGTCATTCCAGTAAATGACGGCCGTCACATTGAACGATTATAGTCTTAGTTACTATGTACAATTATACACTAACAATTATATACTTAGTTAGTGTAGTCTTAGTATTGTAGAGTGTACTGCGCCACTGTGAAAAGTATTTTTACAATTAAAACGCTTCCCAATGAAGAAAATTTAAAATCAGTTGTTGAAAAATATTTTGTTACCTGAAAAATTACTAGGTCTTTCTGTATATTACAGTGAAAACTTTGTATTGTACTTTTCGAATAACATTTTTTTTTTTTCTGTGGCTTTTGGATCACCGATTTATATATATATATATATATATATATATATATATATATAATAAATCTTGGAAATTAGTAGAAATATTTTTTTTTTTTTAATATAAAAAACTTGAAACAGAGTATTTATAAATCAATGAGCAAATTCTGCAAAAGGTAATATAAAACTAAAATAAATAAACAAATTGATAATAAATGAAAAATAATCGCAAAATACATGGGGACCTTCTTCAGGTGATTTCCCCCATGTAGGAAATGGAAGTTGAGAAGTTTTTGAAGAAACGTGTACTTTTTAGCCAAAAAATACGTTTCTAGTCCCCCGACTTCTCATAGATAAAAGCGAAAATATATAGCAAACGAATTCAACATTAGAATTGAATTAATACAAATCTTTAAAAAAGCGATTAAATTCATAAATAAAGTACAATAGTAAATATATCAGTATAAAAATACAAAAATACAAATTTATATGGCAAATATATTGAAAAACATTGAACCCCCCCCCTCCTCCTTCAACAACAAAAAAGAGAGTACCCTCTTCCTCTGGTAGGGTCATTTACCAGTTCTTATATTTACTATTGTAGTTTATTTATGAATTTAATCGGTTTTTTAAAGATTTGTATTAATTCAATTCTAATGTTGAATTCATTTGCTATATATTTTCGCTTTTATCTATGTCTCCGGAGATGAAGAAAAACTTTAAGTTAGATTTCTTTCAGGAAGTTTGAAATGTTTATCTAGTAGGAAAACCCTAGAGGCAGTCCTAGTAACTTGTAGTAAGTAAGTCCTAGATTCAGCGAAATCAATAGGTGCCGTGCTAAGATAACCAATAGCATACTTACTAACTTTCAGCTCATTCGAACGAATTTTTTAAACGCTATCGTGTTCGCTCACACACATACACACACATACATACATTATTGTAAAAATAGTAAAAATGAACTCCGGGACCACAAAACGTATAAAAACACCAAATTCTTAAAGTCGGTATTTCGACATGATTACAATATTTTCCTTACGTAGGTATGATCAGAAAGCAAAATTATATGTTGCATGTGTAGAAAAAATATGTATTTTCTGTTAAAGACAAAAATTTTTAAATTGAAAATTTCAAAATAAAACATATGATTACACTGATTTGATAAACATTTCTTAATCAGTGTTCATTAAATGAGAATTTTGGAGTACCTGTTATATGAAATGACAATAATTTCAATGTGTCTGTTCTCTTTACATTCTGAACATACATGTTCTGAACATACTGAAAGTGTTTAATTATGAAAAATTTCGACTTGGATATTTTGGTGTAGCTTTATGTTTTGAGGTCCCCTGATTTCATTTTTGCTATATTTACGCTGATGTATGTGTGTGTGTGTGTGTGAAGGAACACGATAGCGTCTTAACGGTTTATTCAAATGAACGGGGGGTTGATAATAACAAGAGACTTGGCGTTGGAAAATTATAACCCGAATAAACTACTACGTCAGAAACGCCAAAGAAATATATTTGAGATGCATACAGCTGATTCGGTAACCTTAAGCGTACCAGTGCAAAAAGAATCAGTGCAAAAGATCTTTTTTCACTGAAGACGGTACGCTTAAGGCTTCCGAAACAGCTGTATGCAACTCAAATATATACATATATATATATATTTGGCGATTCTGACGTAGTAGTTTATTCGGGTTTTAATTGAACTGGGAGTTGGTACGCATATGTTAAAAGTCACTGTAGCACAAACCCTATTGATTTTAGTTAATGTAGCAGTTATACTTTTTTTCTATAGAGATACAAAGAAAAATTATTTTTCATTATGCACTATGGTCTCAGAATCGTTAAAGTTCTATAGTCTTATTCGTTTGAATCGAAATTTCCTATACATGTTTGTGTGAGTGTTCTCACACATATGTCCTTTAAAAGTTTATTTATTTATTCAAATTTAATATATAACAAGAAGAGGGATTAATAAAATAATAAAAAATATCTTTGTAAATTTATCTAATTCAATTAATTAATTATACAGAATTTCCCGTTTTATTTAGAAATCAAAATTTGTGTTCTTTGTCCTTTTTGTTACAAACGCATTACTTTCATAATAAAATAAAGCAATTTTTATATCGGGGTTTTTGAAAAGTAGTTTTGTTTATACATTTTTCCCGAATGGATTAAATCAATTTAGCTATTATTATTTATTTTCAGAGGGTAATTTAAAAATTCGTATCAGCCTACTTCTAGCACAAGTAGCTATTAATAAAATAATAACAGTCATTTCATTTCATATTTATTACTCTATTGTTTACAATAAATCAATTTAGCTATAATTATTTATCTTTGAGAGGGTAATTTAAAAAGTCGTTATCAAACTGTTTCTAGCATATACAGCTAATAATAAAATGAAATAATCATTTCATTTCATGTTTATTACCCTTGTATGTTTACGTTAAAAACCTATTATTATTTCAAGCGGGTCATTATAATTCTAAAAATAGATTTATAATGTTTTTTTACAATCTAAGCGTCGCCTTTGCATGTACTTGAGAGTTGAAGGTCATTTGGAGTTGCTCCTCAATGTCAAATCGATCTAACTTTATAACGACTTTTTTGATATTTAAAATTTTGTATTAATATGTTAGAAGGACAAAGAAACTGTTTGGCACTCTTTTGGCTGTATTTTAAGGATGCCAATTTTTGGGGTTGCAGTTTTAAGCTCTCTGTGGCTGGCAGATTTAGGTAATTTTTACGATTTTGACGTTGTTAGAGTAAGACGTTTTGCTGTTACGTTCCTCCTCTCCTCCCCGTCTCAATTTCCGTATGAGATTCTTCCTGTTCTTAACAATGGTTGAAATGTAGTATTTTGAAAAATAACTGTTTTCAAGAAGCTGTCAATAAATACCAGTTAATTTAACTCTGCCTGCTTACTTTTTCTGCAAAGGAAATTTTCTTTCAACAGTTTTTTTTATGAACTTCTACACGGCCCGCACAGTCATGGATCTGGTTATTGCGTTTGACGAAAAACTCCGTCATAAAACTATATAGTTTTTATGACGGAGTTTTTCGTCAAACGCAATAACCAGATCCATGACTGTGCGGGCCGTGTAGAAGTTCATAAAAAATTTCCTTTGCAGAAAAAGTAAGCAGGCAGAGTTAAATTAACTGGTATTTATTGACAGCTTCTTGAAAACAGTTATTTTTCAAAATACTACATTTCAACCATTGTTAAGAACAGGAAGAATCTCATACGGAAATTGAGACGGGGAGGAAAGGAGGAACGTAACAGCAAAACGTCTTACTCTAACAACGTCAAAATCGTAAAAATTACCTAAATCTGCCAGCCACAGAGAGCTTAAAACTGCAACCCCAAAAATTGGCATCCTTAAAATACAGCCAAAAGAGTGCCAAACAGTTTCTTTGTCCTTGGGCCGTGTAGAAGTTCATAAAAAAAACTGTTGAAAGAAAATTTCCTTTGCAGAAAAAGTAAGCAGGCAGAGTTAAATTAACTGGTATTTATTGACAGCTTCTTGAAAACAGTTATTTTTCAAAATACTACATTTCAACCATTGTTAAGAACAGGAAGAATCTCATACGGAAATTGAGACGGGGAGGAGAGGAGGAACGTAACAGCAAAACGTCTTACTCTAACAACGTCAAAATCGTAAAAATTACCTAAATCTGCCAGCCACAGAGAGCTTAAAACTGCAACCCCAAAAATTGGCATCCTTAAAATACAGCCAAAAGAGTGCCAAACAGTTTCTTTGTCCTTCTAACATATTAATACAAAATTTTAAATATCAAAAAAGTCGTTATAAAGTTAGATCGATTTGACATTGAGGAGCAACGCCAAATTCAACTCTCAACGTACATACAAAGGCGACGCTTAGACTATAAAAAAACATTATAAATCTATTTTTAGAATTATAATGACCCGCTTGAAATAATAATAGGTTTTTAACGTAAACATACAAGGGTAATAAACATGAAATGAAATGATTATTTTATTTTATTAATACCTGTATATGCTAGAAACAGTTTGATAGCGACTTTTTAAATTACCCTCTCAAAGATAAATAATTATAGCTAAATTGATTTAATGTAAACAATAGAGTAATAAATATGAATTGAAATGACTGTTATTATTTTATTAATAGCTACTTGTGCTAGAAGTAGGCTGATACGAATTTTTAAATTACCCTCTGAAAATAAATAATAATAGCTAAATTGATTTAATCCATTCGGGGAAATGTATAAACAAAACTACTTTTCAAAAACCCCGATATAAAAATTGCTTTATTTTATTATGAAAGTAATGCGTTTGTAACAAAAAGGACAAAGAACACAAATTTTGATTTCTAAATAAAACGGGAAATTCTGTATAATTAATTAATTGAATTAGATAAATTTACAAAGATTTTTTTTATTATTTTATTAATCCCTCTTCTTGTTATATATTAAATTTGAATAAATAAATAAACTTTTAAAGGACATATGTGTGAGAACACTCACACAATGTTATAAATTACTGCTGCAAGAAATATCTAGAATTTTAGAATCTAGCCTTGACAGTTCTTTTACAGGCGCACAAAAAAAAAAGATCTTTATCAATACGACTTATAAGGATAAAATTAATAAAAGTTCAATAACGTCTAAACGCTTTATTCGAATGAACGGAAATTTCATACACATTTTATAAAAGGTTGTCGTACAAATGGTAAAGATTTTGATGAATTTAACACTATGATTATTTATTTATTTATTTTTTATTTTATTTTACAGGGGGAGAAAGAAAAATTCTTTATCACTACGCTCTATGGGCTCAAATTATTTAATGTGCGATAGCGTCTAACCGCCTCAATTGATTGAGTGAAAATTTATACATATGTTAAAAGTTACCATTGCCCGAATAGTTCAGATGCTCGTGAATCTAGATTTTCACAGGGACACAACGAGAGGTTTTTTTTTTTTTTTTTTTTTTTTTAAATACTGCTATGACGAGTGGGCTCAAATTATTTTAAATTCAATCGCGTGAAATTATGTAACATATGGGGGAAAATACTGAAATGCCCTACTATAATTTTTCACCGTTGACTTTTCAGCGACTTGTCTTGCTTTCATTTATTTAAACAACCATTAGTTGATGATTACAAAATTGAGTGACGTAACACCCTATTGTTTGAAGAAGCATGCAAAACAAGATTCCACAGAAAATGTCAAAAATAAATATATCGAAGTACTAGTTTAGTATTGTCCTTATTGGATAAGTGTATTGTAAAAAACAAATTAGGTAAAAGAAAATTGAGCTAAGTAACAATGTTTAGATACTTAATTAATTAATAAGTAACACTAAATAGCTTAATTATCTTTTGTCTCAAAACAGCATATAAATTAAGCATTCATTGAATTGTTGCGTTATAAAATAATGTAATAGCAATACTTAAATAAATAAGTGGTAGTAAATAAGTGATAAATAAATAAATCTTAAGCTAGCATAAACACTACTTTAAAATTTTTATAATGTTATTTATAATATTTATTATATATCATATAATTAATATAAATCATATTATTACTTAAATAATGTGAAAACTTATAATACAAAAACTGAATTTTTTGCAAGAAGAATGTTTTTAAAGCAAATAATTTGTTTTCGCGATGAACTTCTTTTATAATAATAGTAATATATATTATACAGTACCCGCCTCTTATTAAAATCACATTCGCTCTATTCGAAAGTGATTTTATTAAGCGTCTGATTTTTATATCCGGCGAAAATTCCTGCAGGCGAGAAAAAGGTGTTACTTCCCTGAATTTGAAAAGAAATTTCAAAGAATACCAAATAATGGAATTAATAAACAGTATTAATTAATTTTTAACAGATAATTATTTAACTGTTCCTTCAAAATAAGAGAATTAAACACATCCTAAGCTCCAATGCGTTTTCCTTTGCGTAAAATCGTCATTACTTTACTGAAAGTTCACGCGTTTCTTTAAAATTTATTTTTTTTTCGTTTAAACGTCTTGTGTCTTAGTTATTCAGTATAAGATTTAGAAATTGTCTTTTAATAATTAAAAATTAAATACAAAAATCCCTGACGAATTAAATCAAATTTGTCACTTACTACTGCGCTTTGAAAAATATATTTCTTGAAGTTATTCCTAAGACAAGTCATGAGGCGTGTTTAATTGCTGCAAATGTGTGGCGTTTGCGTTCCTGCAAACTCCATCTTAACTTAAATACTTAGATTACTAACAAAACCAGAGACTTGAATTGAACAAACAATAAAAGTTTATTGAAACAGATTAATGGGAGGGCGGCCCGGAAAATAAATCTTAGCTCAGTCAGCGTATTACTAAACCAAAAATATATAAATCAACAATTTTATTATCTTAAATATCTCACCACAGCAGATAGTCGAAGGCGTAGAGACGGTCGCACTCGTACTCCAATACTACGGCTTCACTATGGGACAGAGGATTCCCTTCTGACCCAGCTTGAACTTTCCGAAAACTAGTAGACACTCACCAACACTCAACACTACTTAACTTTACGCCACTAAATCTCCACTACTCTACTTTTCAATATCTGTCAAACTAAGATTCATAACATCCACTATACGATCCTCCAACATCCACCATACGATCCTCCAACATCCACACCATCTACTAAAACCATCTCTATTTTTATACTTCTTCCTACACCCTCCTTTCACTACATTTCAATCCGTACTTTTAAAAATCACTTCTAATTTAACTAATATTCAAAATCTAAGTCTTTTAATGCAGCACCCTGCCGACACACCACTAGCTCGACCTCAACCTTCACCAAGCCACTGGCGACGGAGTGATTTTAACCGTCCCCACTTCCTACTTTGCTGGATCCAGCTTAATTAAAACAACTGTGGTGACGTTCTGACGTCTCAACCTCACAAATGTAAAATGTAATATTATAAATGTAAAATTTTCGACAAAGAGAGATAACGGAAGGATTTCTGTATTTAATTTCTTTTTTATTTAAAAAATTAAAATTCACAGTGTAAATAAGAATTTGCTCAGCGTGCATAAATGATATTTTTGCTGCTGAAGACCTTTTTTTGAGTTTATTAACCGGCGTTGCTGATTTTATTAAGCGGCAGTTTTAAAATTGGTTTGTATTGATTTGATTTCGGTCCTGGCAATTTGATCAGATTAAGTGGCTGATTTTATTAACCAGTGATTTTTTAAGCGGCGGTTACTGTATATATATATATATATATATTACGCTATTGTTCGTTCCACAAACCTTATAATTAAAAATCAGGAAAACACAAATTTATGACCTTTGAACTAAAACTTTTTTTTAACAGTCTGACAAGCATGTCATAGCACTTACTTTTCTTACTTAATGGATTTTAGTAAGTTATTCCCTAATATCAGTTAAATGTATTACGAGAGCTCAAACGACCGCTATATTTAATGATTTTTTTTTTTTTTTTTTTCGTTTCTCTCTTTCTTTTTTCTTCCGTTTTGTATCCTTGTACATTTTTCTTTCCGAAAATTACTCCTTTTTAAAAATATTTGTGCATAAAAGATTATTTTTTTTAAAATGCGTTATCAACAGTTTTTAATTTTAAAAGAATCATTTATATTTATCTTTTTACAGATTAAAAAAAATATTAAGAACAAAATACTTTTATCTAAAGCTGATTTGAGACGATTCAACATTTAATGCATTCTTTTGGATATTTTTTTCTAGCGATAAACTTCCCTTTTTGTATTTTTCTAAAAATGGAAAAAAGAAATATCAAGTGATAAACTGATTTATTATTTTTTCAATTATTTCAAAAAATAAAAAAATAAATAAATAAGTAAGTAAATAAATAAAATAGTAAATAAATAAATTCGAAAATAAACAAATAAACATTTATCTTCATTAAAGATCAGCAATTATAAAACATCCAAAAAGGAATTGTCAGAATAGAAGTAAATTGTTAGAAAAACGATTACTTTAATGACCTTTCCTTTTGTTTCATTTACAGAATTGAAAAGAATATAATAGATATATATGACTACAATTGACTTCAGTATAAATGCCAATTTGAAAGATTCTATTACACACACATATTTTTTTTTTTTAATAATTGATCCCCATTATACATGCTTAAAATATGTATATTAAAACAAAAAAATATTTTTGTCCATTTTAGTACAGATACGATAAATAAACAAAAGAAAAGAAAAAGAAAGAAAGGAAATGCTAGTAGAAAACAAATTAAAAACTTTAGAAAGTTATTAAATAGCAAAATATTTAAAATTTAAGATTAATATTACATTACACATTTTTATGAATTATATAAAATGTCATTTTTACTGTTTTAAAGTTAAAATTATTTTTTTGTAAAAATAATAAAATTTATTTTTTTAACAAATTTAAAATAACATATAATTTAAACTAGATATATTACGTTAATCTGTTTTTATGCAAATTTGTAATATATTTTTAAAAAAATGAAAATAGTAAAATATGTTTTAATTTAACTAAAATATTTTCCCCTTTTACGAATAAGTTTTAAAATACCCTTCAATAACAGTTTTTCGCATATTCTAAGTAGTTTCACGCTCTAATATATTAAATTAAACGGTTGCAAACACATATTTTTTTAAACATGTAAAAAATTGAATGTATATATCTATATATATGTATATTAACATTCAAACAAAAATAAAATCAAACAAAAGTAAACTCCTGCCAACATTCTTTGTAAACAGAATGTATTTTAGTACGATAGGCCTTATTTTAATCTATTCTTCAATATAAAGGCATGCAGTAACTGTAGTTCATTTCCTAGCATCGGTTACTATATGTTTTTTTTTTTTTAATACTCTGGTATAGCTTTAGCATAGAAGCCCCCCTGGAGGTTTTTTTTTTATATTTTTGTTGTTATTTTGACGATGAATTAAAATCGATATCGCAATTGCGTAAGTAAAAATCTTGGTGAGAAACGACCGAGCTATTTCGGTAGAAAATTTCAAAAATATTCCTAAGCAATCATTAATATATATTCAAAGGGATTAGCCTACGTCCAAAGAGATTATACGTCATATGCGTTCTATACTGAAGCCTTCTATTTCTTTGGCACGATTTTTTTCTCATTTTAATTTTAATTATTAAAAAAAAAAAAAATCCTTTTTTTTTTTTTTTTTTTTTTTTAACTTATTTATTTTTGGCATCATTTTTTTTAAATAATTTTAAAGTTTAAATGGAGCTTTAACCTAATATTTTTTTTAATCAATTATCCGATTGAATTAAAAAATACAGTATTAGCTAGATTTTGTTATTATTAATATGTATACCAATTTTTTATAAAATCTAGTATTCCGGATAGATACAATGACAAACTTTCAACTTTGTATATTTCAAATAAAAACAACAATAACTGCATGCTCATTCAAAGTGGAAAAAAAAAAAATAATGATCTATTTAAAAAAAAAACTTTTAAAACACAAATTCTTAATGTACCATATCACATAAATCTTTTCGAAGTTATGATTTTGCATTTTTTTTTTTTTTAATTAAGGTGAAATGATAAATTTCAGCGGAGAATAAATTGTACTCTTTTCTAAACCACGAAAGTCTAGGCGGTAATGCAGTCGAAGATTCGATACACGCCTGTTTAACCTTTTTAAGTAAAATCTATGTGTAGTAATATTTGGATCAATTATTTTTTATTATTTTTCCTGAAAGAGAGAAGGCAAATCCCTCAGTCGTTTCATTTCTTCTATGACTTCTTCATTGCAAGTTTTACTGCTAAACAGTTTAACAAAATTAAGGGCTTCAATTCTAAGGCCGTCAAGTGATCTAAATCTACTCAAAATTAGATAAGCTTGGCCATAATCAAAGAGTTTATCAAGATATGCAACGCCTGCTGAAAGCGTTCCACCTTGCATTCGATCCGTTGACCAAAGCATTGCTATGATTGGCCATTTGTTATTGCTCTGGCTGTGCCATATATCGGTCATTACAAACGTAAATATGCATAGAAACTTTTTTTCTTTTGTAAATAACTGCATAATTGTTTTAGAATTATAAAAATATGCATACAATTTTTCTTCCTGCAAACAATTTTTTAATTTTGAGTTTTTAAAAATATTTTAAATATATTTGTGAACTACTTTGTGAATTTACCGATAAGTTAATTTTTATAAAACATTTTTATGAATACTAAATTTTCGCCTTAAATTTCAGCCTTCGAACATAAAAAAAAAAAGGCTTTATAAAAAAAACTCTTCAAAAATTCTTAGGATACTGTGTAGTCAACGAAAAATTTTCTTTTATCAACTGACATTTTTTCTACTAATTATCTGCAAAAATTAACACTCCGGACCTTCGGGGTATCGTACGCTCGACCACAGCGTTACTAACATGGCGCTCTAACCACTTGAGCCACGGAGATACAAATGAAAAAGTTTATATTTACCTTAAAACGGAGGCGCAGTTTTTATTAGCTTGAGATTCACAAACATACCATAGTGAATGACAGTAAATGCACAAGAATTTGGGGAAAGGCGATAACACAAAATCGCTGTCTAACATCAGGGTGTACAGTTTCTTAATTGTACGCCCTGTCGAACTAATAATATGCTAAACATTAAAAACCTATTTCAGAAAATAATATCAAGTAGACTATCTTTTATATTGTACAATTATAGCTGTATTTAGCTTTAATATGAAACAGAAAAAAAAAAAATCAGTATTACATTTTATTAAAAATATATGAAATTAAAAAAAAAAAAATAAAAAAAATAGGAGACAGTTTATTAAATAATCACATGAACCTTTATAAAATATTAAACTTAAAACAATGAGAGATGTTTCGAGTTAATTATAACTCCTCATCAGTACCAACAACCTCAAGTGCAGACCGTGTACAATAAGATTTCAGAATTAGGGACATATAGTTAGGAGTTAATGCGCATGCTTCGTAGAGTGGATTGAAAGAAATATTTGTAAGTATCCTTTCATAAAGATACGATCTTAGAGGAATGATATAAGAGAATATGACAAGTCCATAAAAAAACATCAAACCAAAATCAGAAACTGTAGAAGTCATTCAGTGTTACAGTTGTATGATAAATTTTGCATTGTCCTTGCTGAATTATCTAATATCGATCATTCGAGACGACAGTCATAACTGTAAGTCTCAAATCTGTCAAATAAATAAAGTTACACAGCACTAGCCAATATTTTGTTAGACTCAATATTGCTCCTGTGGCAGACATCATGAGCAGACAACAGTTAACTTATTTTGCCCTGAATGCTGATATGTCATACGCATATCATTCCTCATATTATTCTTTATATCATGCCTCCAAGTACACGATAAAGATCATTCGAAAGATAAGTAGAAATAATTTTTATTTTTATTTTATTTTATTTTATTTTTATCTTTTTATTATTTTACTTGAATTAATTAACGATACATAATATTTTATTATTTTCTAATGTATGAAAATTGCGAATATTAACTGCAGAAGGTTAATAGATTGATAGCCAAATGTGAAACATTTTATTGAAAGATAACAATAGATAGAGAAATTCTATGAAAAATAAAGAACTTAAGCGTGATCCACATTAAATGTAGTTAATTACGCTAATTAATTAGAACCCTATTTGAAATAAAAAAATATGATAGGAATTACTGTACGGGATTTTTTTTATGGACAAGAAATCTTTAATATGACATAAAATAATCTAAAGGCTATAAAGTTTATTTAAACTTTGTTGTATATGAAATATATTAAACTTTTTAATCTCTATTTTAAGCCGAGTGTATTATATAAAAATGCATTTGATTTTAAATGAACGGTAAGAGTTACGCACACTGATTTCTAAACAAGAAATAAAAATCATGCAATACGCATTGATTGGTAACATTTTCCTATTGTACGTACCTGTTGTATAGTATAACTTTCAACATACCTAGCCTACGTCATCACACAGCAGACAGACAGAAGGACTGAAAATTATACAGATGGACTCATTAAATTTAACATCATTCTTAGGCCATTTGGGAAGTTTTAAAAAGGCTTAACGGAAAATAAAATGCAGCAGTTAGATTATGATTGCAGTCCTTAATCTATCTTAATGTTTTCGTTCAGCCCTGTAAATCTGGAGGTTAATCATATCATATTGTATATTAAACATAATTTTAGAATATTAACAATACACGTCAATTTCTCTGTGACTTTTACAATAGAAAGATTTTTAAACGTGATTTTTAAAAGTTTTGTATAAAAACGTAATGCATCGGCATTTTTAATTTGTTGTTGTTGTTATTGTCCCTGTACACAAATAGTTGTACATGACCTATTAATGCCATTTTAATTAGGAATATTCTATAGTGAACTTGATTAGTATATATCATATTTTTAAAATTCTGAAAATATTTACGGACGTTGGGGGCAAAAGGCAGACAGATAGACTGACAATCGAATACATAGATACACAAATCATAATCACACCTAACAATTTTTAGAAGGTGCTAAAATTTTTAATGTAAACGAAAAATTCCAGCAAACTTGTATTAATAGCCCTTAATGTAATTGAATATTTTTGTGTGGCTCTGTAAATATAATGTCAATAATACTATATTCTACAGAAAGCATTCTTTTATGCATTCTTTTATGCATATTATTAATATATTGTAATTTCATCAAGATTTGTGAACATTAAAGATATGGGTTTTAGAAATAACTCTCATAGAACACGATGCTTTAGAATATTTAGTATTTTCGGGTGACTATGTACACAACCCAGTAGCGGTATTCACTCCATTCACAATACGGAACATCCGATAGTCAACTTGAATAAATATATGAGTTTCCAGAAATTTCATACATGTTTGCTGGAGTTAGAGTGCGGATTGACAGACGTGCAGACAGACACACAAACCGAATTCAATAACTCAATTCCACCTTATTGGATAGTATTAAAAACATTTAGAAAGTGATAAAAACGATTAATATAAACAAAAGTGTAATTATAACAAATATCCAAAAATACTCATTAATGTAAATCAATATTTTTGTGTGACCCTGTATATCTAATGCTAATCAAACTGTATTCCACAGAAAGCATTCTTCTATGCATATGAATAATTTATTTTAATTTTATTAAGATTTGTGGAAAGTGAAGTTCTTAATATTTGATATAGAACGCGGGCAGACAGAGACAGACGGACAGATGAACAGACAGTTACAAAAATTGAAATCCTATTCACACTTAAAAATTGTTAGAAACTGTTAAAAGAGCTTAATGTAAACGAAAGCGCAATTCCAGCAAATTTGTATTAATAAACCTTAATACGAGGGTTACTCTGAATTTTTTTAGATATGCGCAGACGATAAGCAGTAGAAAAAAAATTATCGATTAGATGTGAAAATATGAACTATTCTAGCCTGGTAGACGTTTTTTTCTGGCCTTTTGCAAGTTAGCGTAGAATAAATTTTAGACAGAAAAGAAAATGAAGTTGACGCGAAAACATTATCGTGCTATGATTTTCTATTATTTTAAAGAGGGATTAAATAAAGAAGAATGCATTCAACGCCTACAATTAGCTTTTGAAAATGAAAGTCCATCTCGTGTAACTGTATTCCGATGGTTTACAGAATTTCACAAAGGTCGTCATTCTCTCCAGGATGAAAAACTCATAGGAAGGCCCTTGTCAGCAGTAATCCCATATAATGTGTTTGCCATTCAGAAAATGTTAATCGATGACAATCGCTGTACCTACCATATGATATAGAAGGAACTTAACATTGGATCCGCTGCAATACATAAAAATATTCATGAAGAATTACATATGAAAAAATTAGTTTGCCGTCGGGGTCCTCATAATTTAACAGAGCATCAAAAACAAGAGCGTGTCAGAATCAGCAAAGAAACCCTTAAATTACTTAATGATGGCGCCCACCGCATTATTTCTAAAATAATAACTGGTGATGAAACGTACATACTATTTTTTGATGTTCCAAGACGCCAAGAAAGCAAAGTGTGGGTCTTTGAAGATGATATCAAACCCACAATGGTGAAAAGACAACGTGCCATGAAAAAAGTAATGGATGCCGTTTTCTTCAGAAGTACAGGATTGTTCAAAGCTATCAAGCTGGAGGGACAGAAGACAGTCACAGCTAACAGGTACACTACTAAAAGTTTCCCAGAAATTCTTAAAGAAGTGAATGTTAGAGAGCTCATTCTCCATCATGATAATGCATCTTCTCATTCAGCAGGATTAACAGTTGAATTTCTTCAACAAAAATGCATCAAGGTGCTAGAATATCCACCATATTCACCTCATCTAGCTATGTGTGACTTTTGGCTATTTTTTTTTATCTGAAAAAGAACTTTCGAGGGCGTTGTTTTCATTCCGAAGATGAGATTGATGAGGCTATAAATGCATTTTTTTCCTCGATTCCAAAAAATGAATGGTTAGAGGCATTTAATCTTTGGAAAATTCACCTACAGAAGCGCATTTATTCTCGAGGAGACTACTTTGAAGACACATAAAATTTGGTAAGTTTAACATTAATTACTTACAAGGGAACATTCCAAAGGTGTCATCTTCAAAAAGTATTGAAAAAAATATATGTGATTCTACTCTTCATAAAACACCACAAAATGAAAAAAATATCGGCTGAAATTAATTACAGCGACCACAAAAAATTATCAAAATTAAGCATATTTGGCGATTTAGCGCTCTTAGGCGATACGTTTGCTAGCACCGAGATTGCAGTTTACGAACAGAACCGTGTTTTGCTTCTCCGCCAAGTACTCAAAATCAATCGCCTAGCAGTTTGAAATCGCCAAACATGCTTAATTTTAATAATTTTTTGTGGACGCTGTAATTAATTTCAGCCGATATTTTTTTCATTTTCTGGTGTTTTATGAAGAGTAGAATCACATATATTTTTTTCAATACTTTTTGAAGATGACACCTTTGGAATGTTCCCTTGTTAGGCGTATCTCAAAAATTTCAGAGTGACCCTCGTATAACTGAAAATTTTGGTATGACCCTATAAATGTAATGTTAATCACACTATATTCTACGGAAAGCATTCTTTTGTGAATATGAATAACATATTTCAATTTCAGTATTATAGATTAAAGCAATACTTATTCATTATAGCAATACTGTAGATTATTTTTAATGAAATTTTCTTTAAATATATGTTTATTTTTTCTTTACATTTACAATCTTTTAATCTTTCTTGAAACATAGTTACATATGTGCTAAACATATCTCTTAATAAATCAAATATGATGTAACAATGGATTTATAGAACAGTTGACAGCTTGAAAGAATGTATTATTTAAGATTCTCAGTTCAAACAGACGTTTAACAGTATTCCGGATTCTTTTATCAGAAATCGATTGTATATAACCTTAGGGTTTACGCTAACGAAGCATATCAAATATCGGGCATTTTTTCTTCGACTGAAGTCAAACTTTTAAAAAATGAACTTTTCCTGTTTTCTTTAAAGTTGAAGACTGAATTTGTAGCTGCTGGTCATGATTGCTGCTAAGTAATAGGGGAAAAAATGTAAAACATTTGATACGTGTTTTTGTTATTTTTTGGTCAGACACTTTAGGTGTAATGATTGTGTTTTATTTGTTATTAGAAAAACTGCGTCAGTTTTATGCCTTAGTTTACAATCAAAAGTCTTCACATTGAGCAGAAATTTCTTTAGGGAGAATGGAAATATTTATTTTTTATTTCGCTCTTAAATTGCGTTTTTTATGAAAATTTATTTCAAGTAATACAAAAGTTTGTGTTGCAAAATAACAGAAGTTCAAGACAGCGCAATATGTTATTTATTTATTTATTTATTTATTTTTTTTAACTACCAAATAATCTAAGTTGTTTTTATTCACAAAAATATATAATTAATGCATATAAAAATATTTTGTCTTTTAATGCATGTTTAAGAAAATTTGATGCGTGGAAATTAAAATTTTAAAGTTTAAATTTGCCACATATTTTAAACTTCTATATTCAGAAATACTTTAAACGTGCAATTTCCATTAGCAAGCAATATTTTATTTTTGTTTCATTAGTAATGTTCCACAACTCGCAATGGCCATGAGGTTCTCCTCTCAAATTTGTTAGACGGGAGGTGGAAGAATCGAAGTCATTACCGCATGGCTTTTTATTCGATTTAACACTAAATCATAAAAATAACTAAAAAATATAGTTTCCATACATTTTGCATGAAATAAATTTTGCAAACGTAGTAAAAGTTTACAAAAGTCAAAGATGGGATACTAATTCTCTTCCACATTAAAAACATCATTTTGTTTTTAAAAGTAGAATAGACTGGGACAAATTGACCAACTTTCCATTCAAAAACGTTGTTAATTACAACTCGTGATTTTGAATGTATTTTTACGTTAGCAATACCAGTGTACCTTCAACATGAAGTCAATTTGATAAAACTTAAAAATATTAAGAATGAATACCAGTTTAGAAGCTCAAACTGAAAATAAGTCACTTGGGCCGACTTGCCCCGATATCGAAGTATAAAAGTAAAAAAAAAAAAGAAAAAAGAAATTTAAATTTGCAGAAAAGCGTTCCTTAATGAAGCCATAAAAATATAAAAATGCAAAATTATGCGTAAAAAGTAAAAAAAAAAAAAAAAAAAAAAAAAAAAACTTAAAATAAATTTTAAGTAATAAAAAAAATTAATTGCTTTTATTGATTTTGAATTTCCATGAAGACAAACATAAAATATCTTTTCACCAGTAGGAACACGTGATGCATGCACTCAGCATTTGTAGATAATACAGTTTGTCCTCTGTTTATCCGGTTTACTATTTTTAAATGATTTAAGACAGTAATTGTCCTGATCCTCTTCGCTTTCAGTCACTACATGTTTCTCACTTCTACGTTGTTGTTTAGCTTTCCTTCAATGCTTTTTTTTTTTTTCTCATAAAAAAGAATCTTAAAAAAAATCCTTCTTTTTTGAAACAGATTTTCTTTCTTCAGTTTTCTTTCCATTTGTTCTTTTGGAATGCTTGTTTGACTAATGTGTCAGCCAATATTACGAAATTTCGTTTTATCTTTCACTGCAATTTTTGCCTGGGTTCTATCATTAGAAAAAAAAATCAAACCATCTGGAGATGGAAAAAAATTTCTTTCAAATCCTTTACTTGAGGGCTGGTTACTCCCAGATTGCCCTGGAAGAAGACACGTCGAAATTGGCGGCAAACGCGAAATAATAATTTTAGCGAGTTACGATGTTGAATTTGGATCAGGTCGATAGCTGATATACGATGCAATCAGTCGGCATCTGCAAAAATGGCTTTACTGGAAGTAAAATGCCTGTCTCCCTAAACCCAGAACTTATATTAAATACTATTGCGGCAAGCAGAAAGGCAGGTTTTATGACTGATGTAATAAAGCATAATATCATTGAACGATTACTGATTGGGATAAAAAAAATTGCAGTTTAAATTATTATACCTTTTTATATTTACATACACCCCTCGAACTAAAGGTTATAGCGTAAGGCTATAGTGAAGTGGAAAGAACAAATGTATGATTCCATGAGTGTATAACATCATCTGTTTGAACAGCGGAAGTACAGAACAGTAAATAATAAAAAATGGGGGCATCCTAGGACGCCTAAATGTTATATAATTATCAAAGTTATTATTATTTTTATACAGAAACACTTCAAACACAGCAGCTAATTTAATGTAGGATGGTTGCAAAAACATTATAACTTTACTTTGTTTAAAACGGTTAAATCGATTAGCTTGAAATTCAAATAAGCTGCACCAATTATATGGTTAATAGAACTCAAACATTTCTCCCTCCCTAAAACAATTTTTTCTAATGTGAAATTAAATGGAATTTCGAGACCTTCTCCATTACAGTTATTCATTTTAGATCCTACAGGGTATGATGGGCCGCCCAGCGAACGATTGCCCCATACGAAATGACCGAACTAGCCATACATTGCCATTATTATTACTTTCTTCTGTATTCAATAGAAGAAAGTATTGGATTCATAAAAATTTTCGACTTCCGGTTTTCAACGGACTTACACGTTTTAAGATATCTAGAACACGGTGTGACCATTTTAAAAAAATGTCTGTCTATCTATCTGTCTGTCTCTCTGTGTGTGAGTGACAAAAATCTTATGGCGACTGTATCTCCGGAACTACTGTTCAGAATTATATATAAATTTAAGTATAGTCGCACCTTGACCTAAATTAGTGCCTATCAACTTTTGGTGTCAACCACTCAACAGGTAGCACTGTTATAAAGTGATTTCCGCAATTTAAGGGGAGGATATAACTCAGGATCTATTGCGTATAACTTGATATGTGAGAAGACCATTATGAGACGTTATGCTGATTCAATTTGAATGCTTATTGGCCAACAGGTGGTGCTGTTATACAGTGATTTCCGCTGCTTTAGGGAAGGCTAAATCTCAGGAACTACAGCACAAAATTATATATAATTTTATATGTAGATGCACCTTAGAGCGTTTGGTGTCAAATGCCCAACAGGTGGAGCTGCTAAACTGCAGATTTTCTCGATAATAGGAAGGCTATACGTCAACTTTTATGGCATACAATTGTACGAAACTTGGTATGTGATAATCATTATAAAAACGAATTTTTTTAAGATACTATTTATAGACAATAAAACTGTCTTTCTTTGGATATTTAGAGTTAGTTTTCTGTAAGATGAAAATCGTTTGCATTCATCATGGTAGATAATTTTGATAAATAATAGATTTAGTAAATTATTTGCACTTAGTGAATATATTAATATAGGAAAATATAGAAGAATGTCTTGTGGTGGCCACAAAATGCTAGTTTTTCATGAGTGAAAGAAATTACTTTGAAAGCAATAAAATTAACAAACATGACTTACAATAATTACGAAAAAATATCTTTACTACTTATCAAAATCTAATATGTAGTTTACAAATAAATGAAAAGCGATTTTTTTGTGAGCGAGTAAGTTTACTAGCCTTACCGTAATTTCGAAAATTTTCTTTGGTTCTTTAATGGACACTCCTTCCTCAATGTCATTGATGTGAGAGAAAAAAGACGAGGTAATACTTAAAAGACGGGAACACATACTTCGCTAGAGCGAAAATGACTTCTGAAGGAATGTTTCAGGAACACTGTAACTGGTGTAATGTGCCCTTCAGACCAACTAACCCCGGTGAACCCTAAAAGACAAGTTAGTATATATATATATATATATATATATATAAATCTTCTAATCTTAATGACTACGAACTGCATATATATGTAAGAAAAACCCAGGTAATAAAATACAAAAACAAAATAAAGTTGTATTATAAATATAGTTAGTTTGAGAAATATTGATATATTTCTAAGTTGCTTTTTTAGCGAGCAAGATTATTAATATAAAATATTGCAGAATAATCTAAATATTACGTTAAATAATCATCGAAACATTATTACCAAAATTTATAAATCTCTCTCTGAAATCATGTACTATACAAAATGACAAATATAAAAGAGGTATGAATTTATTCCTTAAAATAACTCTTTAGGAAAAAAGAAAGACTGTTTCAGTTTCTTATACAAAAATATTTTGAATACTTAGCTATCACTAATGATAAGTGCTTGAATTATTATTAGATGAAGAGTCAGAGAGTAAGAGAAAAACAAGGAAAGAAAAAACAATAACAATTAGAATATAACTGTGAAATAAAATTGACTATTTATTAAAAAAACATTAACATTCAAGGATTGAGTTAAATGAACGCGGTTTCCTTACCCTCTTATTCATATTAATGACATTATTTAAACCAGAAATTCATTAATCCATTCCTCATGCCTATCTTTCATTATAATAAACCTATCGTTGAGATTTTTTTCAAAGTTTATTCTGTCCTTTTATAGTAATGTTGTTTATTTTTTTGCCAAGACTTGATTCCACTAACTTACCGGGATAATACAACAAGAAATACGCTGCGAAAACAGTGATGATCCCAATCATGGTTGATATACAAATTCGTTTCTCTCATGCAGAGTGCCCTGAAAAGGTGCTGGTGCAGTCATTTGAGACTTGAACCCGGCATATTTCGAAGATAACGACGACCTATAACGAGCATTGGATCGCTTTACAATTATATCTTTTCAGATTATGTATTTACAGTTATTCATTTAAGTATAGTGTTCTGTGAAATGGACGGTAGATACTTATAAAAATTGGTGTCAACATTTTATAGTTAAAAAAAAAAAAAAAAAAAAAAAACTTTTGCAACTAAAAACAACCACGCGTTCCTACACACAAAACGCAAATAGATGCTTCGCGATTCGAATCCGTTAACAAATTGAAGTCAAAAAATATATATCTATTATCTTGAACAGTAAGTTTTTTTTTTCTTTTCTGCGTTCTTCTAAAACATCATATTATTTAACAATATAATTTTGCATTTTCGTCATTTAATTACTTCAATTCTTTACTCAGCAATCGATGGCATATGTGCCATTAATTTATGTATGCACAGACAGCATCTAAAACATTAAACACGAATGGGTAAAATCCTAGTTAAAGTTAAACATTTTTGTAGAGGAACACCCTTTTTCTTAGTAAACGTGGTGAAAGAATTTATGGAAAACAAATTTTTGTGCAGTTAAGTTCACTAAACGTAAAGATGAGTTCAGGGATCTCATGTCAAATATATAATATCTCATACAAAATAATAATATTTCGAACTATCGGGTAAGTTCGAAAGTTCTACCCTTTTTTGGATATGCAAATTTACAATGGAACTGACATCACACATGACATTCTAATGACGCAGATCGTCGGCCAATCAAATGTGTGGATGCCTCACATATAAATGCATCGTGTCTCACAAAGTTAATCATCTAAATATATATATATATATATATATATATCAGAGGGTGTAAGGCGAGAAAGAGCATATAAGACATTGTTTGTTATACCGATAAAAAGAGAATGGCAACCGCCGCATGTCGCAATGTTTGTCAAGTTTATGGGGAGGATGCAATAGACGAAAGTACATGTCGTCGATGATTTCGTAAATTTAGGGAAGGAGACAGAAGCTGCCATGTTCGGGCTAGGAGTAGACCTCTATCACACGTTTGAGACGATGATATTGGCCATGCCATAAGGAACAACCCGCACCTAACTATGCAAGAATTAGCGGAGACCTTCAACGTATACCGGAAAACGGTCGAGAGAAGACGGTTGGTTAAGTTGGGTTTTACGAGAATTTTGAATCGTTGGGTTCTACAAAACCTGACAGCTAATCAACGGGATGACCGAATCGTCACCTGCGTTTCCTCTCTTTCCCGTCACAAAAATGACCCATTCTTGACACGAATTGTGACGGAGATGAGAAGTGGGTTGTGTACCGTAACGTAAAGCGTCGTAGAACTGCGTGTCGCCCTTCTGATCCGCATGCATCGACTTCGAAAGCTGAATTTCATCCCAAGTAGGAGTAATTGAGCTTGTGGTGGGATGTATATGAATATTTCACTGGGAGGATCTGCCACTCAAGCAAACCATCAATGCTGCCTTCTACTGTCTACAGATAGACAGGCGGCATTCAAAATTGGTAGCAAAGAGGCCAGGTCTCATCAATCGTCGCCACGGTGTTATCCTTTCTCACGATAACACCAAGCCACATACTGCTGTCATCACTCGCCAAAAGTTACTGGGCTTTGGTTGGGAGGTTTTACCCCACCCTCCTTTTTCTCCTGATTTGGCACCTACTTACTATCACCTATTTCGTGCGTTGAGCAATTCAATGAGTCATAAAATGTTTGATAATCTTGATGCTGTGAAAACTGCCATCAAAGACTTTTTTGACTCAAAACCGCCGGAATTTTACCACGTGGGATACATCTCCTACCAGAAGGATGAAAAGAGATCAGAGATAGCAATGGGGTTTATGCACAATAATAGATACTGTTCATTTTGCGTTTTTTTTTTGCTCTTCTTTGTGGGAAATTAAAACGGGTAGAAGGTTTGCACTCTCCCAATATATTAAGTATGTCGAACACTTGTGTTAAATGTTAAAGGAAAATCATATAACACTTATGTTTATATTTATTTCACTTCATAAATAACAGTATTTTTGTTTTTTATCCCGAAATAATTTCTGATTGTTTACAAAACTTATAACGTATGATTATTTTTTTTTATTACTATAGAAATATGGAACAAAATTATGTATTATTTAAAAATATGTCATTTTACTTATTAAAATTACAATTTTATTTTGAGAAACGCATGTGTAAAATTAAGCTAATTACCATTTTCCACATACTGTTGCCATAATATAATTATAATTAAAATATTCAACTGCGCTTGATAATTTAATACAAGGTTAAATGGTTCCAAGTTTGGAAGAAGTTTCCAGATTAGAAATTAATTGGAAGAAATTTCTGAATTCAAAATGTGTTACTGATTATTAAAGAGATAATAAATCTGAAAAGTATCCTCACGAGATGAGAGAGAATTTGAGCGTTAATTTTGTGACTGGAAAATTGATGAGTCTTCAAGATTCATTACGCATCTCACGTCCACATCAATCTTACATAGGAATAAAGTGATACTTTTCAGAAAGTTTTGTGACTTGTAGAATATTAATATTTCAGGAGAAAAAAAAATGATATCTATCTATCATATATACATATATTTTTTACAAAAACAAATAATATTTTAATACTCCTTTTTATAAGATTTTTTATTTACTACCGTGATTATTATTTTCGCTTTAAAAATAGCTATTAAAATTATTTCATTTTTCTGTTACAAATATGTATAAAGGTTTTAGAAATGTAAAAAATTTCGACTTCAGTTTTCCATGAATTTACATGTTTTGAGATGTTTAGATTACTATTTGACACATTTTATAAAATGTCTGTCACTGTATAAAAAATAATTGCGGCAGCTGTATAGCAAATCTATTGCAGAGAGTGTCATATATATTTTTAAATATATTTTGCATAAATTGATGCTTCTCAATTTTTTTTTTTTTAACATCGTCCACTGTTTTGCTGAGATTATTCCAGTTTCGGGAAGACTATACCCCCATCTTCTATTGTGTATAATTGGAGTTGGCGACGCTACTCTGTAATTTTCTTTTTTGTTCATGAAGACTATAGATTACATTCTATTACGCATAAATGTACCAAACTTTATATGTGAGTTGCGCATTTTGAAAAAGAATGTTCATTTAAGGTAAAAAAAAGGTAATACTGCTATTCTTTACGTTTTGTGTTTTTCTGTATGATTAAAATTGCATCATTTTTAAAAACTTATTAAAACAAATTAATTATTACAATAATTAAAATATTTATTGTAAGGAGTTATCACAAATTACTTGCGCATGTTACCCGGTAAATTACACTCTTATGTAGACTGACATAGAAAGAAAATTTGTAACAATCACAGCACACTAGTTTTTTATTCTTTATGTAAAAAAAAAAAAAACAGAAATATACATACGTATATATATATATATATATATATATATATATATACAGATATATCGAAATGTTTTATAAATGCATTTAGGATACCATTATTATTATTATTTTTTTTTTTTTATTTTACTACGCTGTGCGTGCTTCTAATATTAAACCACTGGGCGTGTTTTATATGACAGATATATTTCTGCTTTTGAAATCATTCGTAAATTAAATGAGGTTTAAACAAATTTTTACTTTTGGTACTAAGATCCTTCTCATTTATTTCTGGACCTTACTTCTCCTTTACTTCTTTTATTTCAATAAAAAAAAAAAAAAAAAAAAAAAAAAAAAAACATGAAAATATTTGACGAGCATCTCTTTTTTTTTTACATTTTTAATGGAATGGAAAACTTATTAGTGTAGTTTAAATTAATATTGATCATTTAACCTGTAAAAATGCAGTTACATGAACCGTAAGTAATTGTTATTTCCTTAGCAGATGAAATTATTCTAGATAATTTTGTTCTGATATTATAATTTTTGTTTCTCAATATTAGTTTCGCTCATTTCCCTTCATATTAGTCTGCTAAGCATGCAATATCGTCAAAATTACTAGCATGGCTTGCATTGCAGTTTTCAATAGTTATATCCCTTCGAATCTTCTTCACCTTCTATTCAATCATCGAAATTTTGTGCCTAAATTTTCATTTCCACTGATATATATCTGTAGTGATAAGTATAAAGGATTTAAGTCCATATTTTTGATTTTTCAGGAGACGAAAAATAAAGTTTAACTAGCTAAAAACAAATCAGAAGAATGGATTAGGGAAAAGGTATTTCGTTGATTTTTACCCTTTATACCATTCAGTGGTTGTCAACCTTCATTTAATAACGGGAAAAATTGAATTAAATATTTTATACCATACATGAATGGTAAATTTCTAAATTGGTCCTTTTTTTACCAATGGATTTTCTCAAAGACTAAATGACATAGAATTGAATCTTTTATACCAATCGATAGAGAATTTTTTTCTGAGTCTGACTATGTACTTAACTCAAAATCGACATTTTTGGATTTAAATCCTTTATACTTATCAGTACATATATATATATATATATATATATATATATATATATATATATACATAATTTTTCGAAAACTTTTTAATCATTTAAATCTAACAAAACGTTTTTTACCCGTTAAAATAAATCTATTGAAAAAAGGAAAAGTTATGAGCAAAGCAAAAGACAGAAGTTATCGGGAGCATTTTATGTCACAGGTACAACACAGTAAATTTAAACCCGAAAACAGAAAAATAAATATCCACTGAAATCAAGCCTAGTGACATTTTAAGTGACCACGTGACCGGAAGACAAGATATTATTCTTGTCAAAGTCGTAAGATTCCCCTTTTATTCAAAAGGAAGGAATTTCGGTGCTTCCTGCAACAGCATAAAATGTTCCAGAGAAACGCAACAATTGTATTACATCTAAACATTGCAAATATTTCAGAAACGTTTCAAAACGTTAAATTTAGTTTCTGATTAGTTTCAAAAACGTAGAAATGTTCATGATAGTTACCAAAAATCTGATACGTAACAGAAATGTTTCAATCACTTAACAGATAGAGTATCGAAAATAACGAATGTTTCAGAAAGGTATCAGTGAGCTTACATAAATGTGTTACGATAAAGAAAGATTGAAAGCTTTTTGCAACATAACTGAAACATTACGTGCTGAATGGGTGTATCTAAGAAATATAGCTCGCCCGAAGGAGTGTTAATATAAAAATAATAAAAATAATGGTAAAATAATAAAAACTTCTTTTGCATTTATTTATATAAAAAATAAATTTATTTGTATAGTGTGATTAGTATGCTTACTCTTGGTTTAAATAATCATTATGTATGATAATTTTTTGATTTACATAATTTTTCAAATTGAATTTAATTCAAAAGTAACGTCATTAAAATATGCTGAAATAGTTAGAAATTTTTTCAAAAAAGATTTAAATGTTTAATGAAATCGATTTGATGCAATAAAATCACAAACATTCCAGCAAACTATCCAAAATTAAAGCGACTGGTGATTAGAATAAAAGGCCTAATGCCTTTCAGCTTCATCAATTGGGCTATTGATCGACAAAAAAACAACAATATATCGGGGTCCTTTTTATTTAATGGAATTTTCCGGTTAGGTAAGAATGTCATTCTTTTATTCGTAAGTGATTTTCGTAAACCTGAATATTTTTTGGAAAAAATCTCTTGCAATTGCAGTTTTTAATTTTAGTACGTATTCCAAATATTTTATTTTTCCTTTAAATACTATATGCATATTAACAGATTATTGTATAAAAAATTCTTTTAAATATTGTTTAAGGGTATTATTTAATAGTAATTTACAATAATAAAATTTAATTAGTTATTTCAAAAAATAAAAATAAGTAAAAAATATGTGGTTACTGGAAAAACCTAATAGGTAGATGGAATTTTTTTTTTCTTCGGTCTTATTTCATCGCTAATATTCATGAAATAAATTTCAAAAACAAAAATAAAAGACATTATTATACCTTACAAAAATATTCAGTTTAATAAAAAGAAAAAAAAAAGTTAGAGAAGTTTTAAATTATTTTTGCTTTTTAGTTAGCTTTGACTAACACTAATTTACTTAAATATAATGTGTTATATCACGATCGTTAAAGTTGTTGATTTTACGTGGGCAAAATTTTGGATGCATGTTTCCTTGAAATTCAATCTTTGATTTACGAATAGAAATGTTTAGTAACCTTGTAGAAACACTTTTGAATTTACATTTATATTATATTTCAAAGTATACGTTTAAATCTCTCGGATTTTACAGAACTTTATCTGTCATAAAATATGATAAATTAATCTTTAGTTAGAGATTTGATCTGAATTCTAAAATATATTCCACTATGAAAAGATTGAAGAGTATGACTTGAATTATGCTACAAAAAACTAAAGATATGCCGTACATTTAAGACTTTCGTGATTTTGCATACTATTGGAAAAATGCTAATCAGCATAAAATAATTTTAACATATGGAGAGTATTTTATTTTTCCTAGTACGTGACCCATACCACAAAATGCTTCAGTTATTTTGCAAAATGCGTACAATTTTTTTTTATCACGTAACACATTTCAGGCATACTCTCTGAAACATTCACCCGTTTTGATGTTGTGTCTGTTACGTGATTGAAACGTTTCTTTTACGTATCTGATTTTTTTTTTTTTTTTTTACCATCGCGGACATTTCTATGTTTTTTAAACTAAACGGAAAGCAAGCAGAACTTTTCGAAACGTTTCTGAAACATTTACAATGTTTCGGGAACTTTTCTAGGACATTTCCCTAACAACCCAAAATATTCCAGAAATGTAACAATCATATAACATCGAAACATTAGAAATATTTCAGAAACGTTACGTTTGCTTTCCGATTAGTTTCAAAGACGTAGAAATGTCCACGATCGTAACAAAATAGGATACGTAACAGAAACGTTTCAATTACTTAACAGATGGAACATCGAAAAGTGTGAATGTTTCTGAAAAGTATCAGAGTTCATACTTAAATTGGTTACGTTTTTGAAAGATTGTAAGCTTTTTGCAACATAACTAAAACATTCTTTGCTGTATTGGTTTACACTGTTAGGGGGGGGGGGAGGGTCTTTCATAATTTTGCCGGTCTCATAATTCACGAAGTCGCATCCTTCAGTTTCCTTCATATATTTCAGATAAAGAATTATGTGAAAATGAATTGACATAAATTTTATTACTTTAGTTTCATAATTTAAATTATTAAAAGAAAAATCCTCCAATTAAAAAAAAAAAAAAAAAATGTTTACGTAAAAGAAATTTTGACAAAAGAAATGCATTTTTTTTAACAATAAAGTTATAGTAAATAATATTAATATGCGTGTGGTTATCAAAATAAAAGAAATATTTATAAATAAAAGTGTAATAAAAGATGTGAAATTTTATGTTTATGAACGTATCTCCTAATTGTAATTATTGACAATGAAGAATCTAGATGATGCTGATTGAGCCCTGTAGCCTCTTTCACTGCATTTGTTCTTTCTTTTTTTTTTCACTTTAATACTCGTCGGGCTCTTTTATTCAGCTTTTCTTTCTATCCACTGTTTTGCTTTGATGAGCTTCTCTTTACACACTGCGTGCACGCTGTTAAGATTTTTGACACCGCAACTCTAGAAACACCTAAAAACTTGGATGTTTCGGTCAAATTGTTCCAGCTAGTCGGATTCCTAAAATTTGCCATCTTTGAAAGTCGATGAAGTCTGACATTTTACGCTTTTGACAAAAATCCATGATGTATAGAAATTCACTGAAACTATCTCACGTGTACTATTATATGAACGTTTTTTTTCATATAAAAAAATTTTATGGCCAGGATTATATTTTCATGTTTATTAAGCGCATTCTTAAATGTCAATTTTTTACAGGTTTTTCCATTATTTTGATAACTGTATAAACATATTTCAATAATAATAATAAATATAAAGCACATCTTTTTTTTAAATAGGTTATCTACACTGCCAAAAAAAAAAAAAAAAAAAAAAAAAAAGCCAGATTGTGGGCAATGCCTGGCAGCAGAGATTCCAGACAAAGCACGTAAAAAAACATTTTAACTATAAATCATGTTCTCCCTCGTAATTTTACATTGTGACAAAATGCAATTTTGAATTAAACTCTTTTAACTAAATTAGGAAAACAATAACTCTTTTATATCTATCGCTATTTTTATGACTGTATAATTCAACTCTTTAAATCAATAAAACTACAATTATAATTTCAGTTTCAAATACAAAATATTTCTTACATGACGTCACTGAATAGTCACACTTTACAGTTGAAGAGGTTTGAGTAAAAAATTATTGTATCATAAAATTATACTTTCATGACATCAATTCACGGTCTTTGAGCCTTTAGCTATCTAAACGGTTATTTTCTGTAAAATTACTCGGTCAAATACCGTGATTTGATATATATATATATATATATATATATATATTTTACAGTGTACTGACATAATTCAACTTGGCATAATCAAATTTATATATATAGTTATCTTATACATTTTAAAGAGAAATAATAAATATATTCTCATATCTCATAACTGAAATACATGTGCTGGAATGGCTCTCTTATTTAAAATATTTGTGCATCTTAAAATATTTATTTTAAATCTGCTGAATGAGAAATATACAATTATAATCATAGATTAAATTAAAAATTATTAAAATTGCGACTGTAATTAATACATAATAAGTATAGAGCTAGTATTCACATTTCTTACCTTATTTATTTATTTATTTATTTATTTTTTTTACTTAATTTTTTTTTTCTCTGAAACGCATGTCTGACATAATACATATTTTGCCTAACTGTATTTATTCTAAAAAGACAAGATACTTCAACGTGTAGAACGTCAAAGGGAATAATTAAATTGAATTCAGCTGTTTTGGTAGCATTGAGCGTACGGTTATTTGTGCACAAAGAAATAAAAGGAAACTGCTCTTATGTATAAGACCTTAACAGCACAAAATGCTCCAGGAACGTTACAGTTAAAATGTAAATACTCTAAAATATTTCAAAACGTTTAGTTTACTTTCAGCTTAATTAAAAAAAAAAAAAAAAAAAAAAGAGTAGAAATGTCGTTTGTACAGTCGGGCATCAAAATTATTCTTGCGCTAATAATTCTTATGTAAAAAAGTACACTTAATGTTGTTTTGTTAAATAAATCCTTTTCTAATCATGTTATTAGACTGCCTAAGAATATGACTCGACAAGGATTTACTTACCAAAGAAGTATTAAGTGCACTTTTTTACACAAGAATCATTGCTAGTGCTCGAATGATTTTGCTGCCGACTGTATAAAAATAGAAAAAGAAAAATAATCGTAGTAGACATGTTTCAGTCGCATATTGAATGGGATATCGAAAAGGGTGAAAGGTTCAAAATTATACCAGAGAACAGTCTATGAAAGTGTTTTATAATGAATGTTAGTATTCCTATGAAATGCAGTGAAAGTATTTTACAACTTAAAGGAAATGTTTTATGGCAGTGGGGTAGAGGATCATATTCTACGGCTTTATATCAACTTATAGAATTGACAATAATGGTGAGGATTAGCCAGCACAAAATTGAGAAAAAGTAGTTTTAAAAAATATAAAAAAGGAATGGGTGCATAACAACCACACGACTTCCATTACCCACTACTACACATATTATACATACTAATTTTAGATATAGTGTTGTTCAAAGACATAAAATTGACTGAATAAATCGGACACCAAACAATTTTCCTGTCAGATTAAATTAATACATTCATCGTAAAGATATATAATGCAGAGTTTAGAGAAAATCAGTTGAGTCGTTTATTGAAGCACCAATTTCCAAAATCTAAAACTGACATCTGTTGAGGACGTTTGTCAGTTTCCCTGTAGTAACCAAATAATACATACGAAAAACATCTAAAGGGAAAATAGCAAATTTGTAAAAAAAATCTTTAGAGCCGTTTTTAAGATACAACTTTCGGTCCATACTGATTTTCACCAAATTTTGCCAAATTCTTCTACTCACCGGAAACTGAAAATTACATATAAAAAAACTTTTGAGACGTAAAATCGACCTATTTATACATGATGGGTATCATTTTGTCGGAACTAATTAACTGATACATACGAAGAGAGTAATACAAACCGGAATAATACATACTAGGAATAATAAATACATGGACTAATCAACCAATACATGCGAAACTAATGCATATCTAAAAGGGTGTTTATATAGCAACTTTGAAGAAAATAGTTTAATCCATTTCTGAGATACGGACGTAAGCTTCTATTTCCAGTTTCCCAATTTTCACCAAAATAAAAATAATCTGTGTACTATATTTGCTTTAATTCTATAGTTGCACTGTTCAATCTTTATTAAATTTGAAGGTATGATATTCAGAAGATTCTCCACACACATACATACACATACATGCACACACAGAGACTAATTGACGAAAACCACTTTTTTGGACACCCTAAAACATGTAAATTATGTGAAAAATCGCTATCGAAGTTTTAAACTGAATACAGTGCTCCCATTACTTACGTTAGTCGGGTAACGGAAGTATAAATTAAGAAAGCGTTGATTGAACTTTTTACTATTGATTGAGTTTTTTACTATTACGTAAAAGGAAAAACAGCGAATTCAAAATTAACAATGTTTTAAAAAAATTATTAATTTTCTGTATTTTTTCTGGTTTGTGCTTGCAATTTCTAAGGAACCCGAGATGTAAGAAGAAGGTTAAATTCATTTAACTTCACATAAGTTTACAAAAACGTCATTTGTAAGTATTTAAATGCGTCTCTTTACAGGTATTTCAACCTTCCAGTACACTGTGCAAAAATATAGCAATAATAATAATTGAGAAGCATTTCGCTATTTTTTTTTTTTTTACTTCAAACTTGATTGCTGACGACACTTCTCCAAGTAACATTTATTACTCGATTACTCGCTCTTTTGACGGTAAATAAACAGCAGGCTTGGCACTGACAGGTAGGAATAAGCCGCTGAAAGGCTTCAACGTTTCCAAAATAGATGTTGGTTACTTCAACCTAGGTGGACTCTTAATGAAATCAAGCAAGTCAAAATGAATAGCATTATTTTAGAACTTTATGTATATACTAATAAATTAATATACTGATTGAATTTTAAACAGGTTTTTACAGGTGTCTGTTACTTCTCAGAAATGATTAAACTAAAGGGTACGCTACGCACTTGTACACTAATTATATATCTAATTTTAAAGTGAAATTTCTTAAACCATAAACCTATCTTCCCTATCGTTATATTTAAATCACACAAATAACGTATAATATATCTTCAATTTAAATAATATACTTAGAATGCACTTTGGTACGCACAATTTTCAGTCCCAAGTATATATTAAATAACTAAGTATTATTACATTATGAACTCTTAAAAAATAACATAAATAAATAAATACTGCCAAAAATCTTTTCTTCTGAGTGTATAAGCAATCATTATAGTTAACCCAATTTAAATGCCACAAAGGAAATCGAAAAAAAAATTAATATTTTCGATGATTCCGTATAATATTGTACAAAAAGATTTTTATGATAAATAAATGTAGAAATACTCTTTCTTTCACAGATAACATATAATCAGAAAAAAAGAGTCTCTTTATTGTATTAAAATATTTATCTACGGAAAGTCACATCTGGGATAAACTAACTATTGTTTTTCTTCAAAGATATTTTTTCCTCTTATATAAAGCAAAGTGCCCTTCTTTAGAAATGCGTGAAAAACATTTATTTCTATAGTTTTTCAGTTATGCAGTTTCACAATATGGAAATACAATTTTTTATTCTATTGTAAACATAAACAAGGTGTGTATAAAAATAAACTTGTATTTACATGGTTATTTAATCTAATTCTAGATGAAAAGATTTTCTTTTTCTTTTCTTTTCCTGGAGAATTTCAAATGTTGTGTTTCCGATAAGTGCTTAGACAAATAAATACAGTTATCAAACTTTTATTTAATAATATTTATTTAAAAAATTTCTATTGAATATATATTTATATGTATTAATCTAAAACCATTTCTTTTTTTCGTGAGTAAGCATGCTCGGATTTTCTTCGATGTGATATGTTTTAATTTCTTTAAAAGTGCAATTTTGTGCATACATGATTAGTTCATTTGTTCTAAAACTGAAAAATTAAGTTGGCATGCAAAACAATAATAGAAATGCTTAAAACATACTAAAATACTTATAGGTACATTGGACGTTCAAAATATTTTTTTTTAATTACCAATGAATTTTTACAAATTTAGAGGAAATGCGCAATGTGTTAACAGATATCAATGCAGAAAATTTAGTGAAAATATCTTTAATGGTTTCTCAGATATTAAATTTTTTAATTTTAATTGTTCCGTATAATTAATACATTTCAAACGCAACCAGATTCAGTTTACATTGTCAACATTCTTTCATAATGTTCATTTTATACACAAAAATAAAACTTAGTTCGGCTTTTTTCATATTTCTTTAAAACAAAACAAAAAAAAAAAAAAAAAAAAAGTTCAAATCTTCAGTTTTTTTTTCCTTCAAAACAAACTAAAATGTTAATATTCTCTTGTTTTTATTATTTTCCCTACCCTTAAATAATAACAATAATAATAATAATTATAATAATACATTCATTAGCATATATTTATACATCTATAGAGAATACCTGTGCAAATTTTTACTGCAGTTGGGAAAAATGTATTGCGCAGGGAATATTTTAAAATTATTGAAGTGACAAAAATTAAAATTTCCTTATATGAAGGTTTTTATGTGCATTAATAGTCCTCAACCACATTCGATAAAAGCGATTATTGCTATAATTAATGGATCATATTATTTATAAGTTATAAACTGATTTTCTTTGTGTTGTTTTGATAAACATCGTTTTACAACATCGGTTGACAGGAAAAATGTGATTTTACAGGATGTAAACAAAAAAGGCGTAGTCAAACAGGTGTTCGAATTGAAAAGAGCATAAATTCCATGAAAGTGATTGGAATTGAAAATTTTCTTTTTGCATTCAGTAGTAGTGATTGCAAGCTTTGCTAATATGCTAAAAGTGAAAAATCGAAGACTTGATTTAATTTTAATATTTCGTCCACTGTCACCTAAAGAGTGGATAATACCTAATTGCGCCGACAGTCGTTTTTCATGTTATTCTGTGGGAAAATTTGTTTCCATAATTACACATTACCTAATGAATATTTTTCAATCCTGTTTTCGAATTCAGAAAATTCATAAGCTTTAAATTAGTACTTATTTTCTAAAAATTGACTTTTTTTTTTTTAATTTTTAGCATTTCATTTTGCTACTAAAATATGAGAAAAATGCACTTTGTGATAAATCGAATTTTTGGCCTCAAAATTAAAATTTTAAAAAATTATTTTTTCAAAAATGAGTAGTAATTTAACTGTTATGAATTTTCTGACTGTGAAAACGGAACTTAAAAAAATACATTAGTTAATAAGTAATCGTGGGAACATATTTTCTCAAAGAATAAACATAGCCTCCATAAATAGCTACCTGTCGCGTGGCTCGGAAATTTTGCAACAGTCGAAGCGGTAGACAACGCCACCTGGTATAGATTGCGCAATTTTTTTATTCAAGAGCCACCAAAAATTTTTAAAAGTGGTATATGATATACACAAAAGGCGGATAGAATCGAAGAAACGTCGATTATATATATCATAAATCATTACTTAAAATTATTGGTGGCAGTTGAATAAAAAAAACTCATACAATCTGTACCAGGTGGCGCTGCCTACCGCTTCAATTGTTGCCTAGTTCCCAGCCACGCGACAGGCATTTAGTTTAGGAGGCTATGGAATAACATTGGCAACAGCTGTCCGCGAGATTAGGCATTGTTTCATATTAATAGCAATGTAAAAAGTAATCTTTATTTTATATTATAATTCACAATAGGGTAAAAAAAAAAAAAAAAAAAAAAAAAAAAAGAAGAAGAAGAAATCTATACAATGTTGAAATTAGAAACAAGTTTTTTCGTCAATAAATTTATTTGCATCTGTGAAGAAAATAGTATTTAATATTTAATTCCATTTACATTTTTATAGAAAATCTTATGTGTATTTAATTCTAAAATGTCAGAGATATAATGTAAAACACTTTTGTGTTGTTAAAGTCGTTAGGCTTTAGCGATACAATTTATGATATAATTTAAAAGATGTGTGTTACGAAATAATATCCTTTAAAAGGGAAAATGTACGCATATAAAAGAGACATATTAAAATAATTGCGCATGAGATTTAATATCAAGCTTACAAGTACTTTAAAATATTATATTTAAAATTTAAGGAAAATTAACAGATTAAAATTTATAAATTATAAAGTACTTTAAAAAAAATAATAATAATAAAATCAATGAAATAATTTAATAAAGTTGATTTATATTAAGGGGAATTGTAACCTTAGACAGCACCACTGAAGTAGAAATGCTTAATAGTTTTCATAAAAAAACTTACATTTCAATCCAATATTTATAAACTGAATTATATTAGTTTTGTTTAATAACATATATTTAGGCACCAATTCTTATAGTTTTTGATAGATTTTTTACAAAGCTGAAATCTTTAAATTGCGTTTTCTCAGTGTGCCTTTTTTAAGAACTCAGTATCTTCAAAATGCTAAAACTTCTATAAATATGCAAGAAATAGCTTACTATATATATATATATATATATATATATATATATATATATATATGAGGGGGGAGTTTAATACGGCCTACTTAAAAGAATTAAATGTGGTTTTTGCAATATCTTTAAAATAAAACAATAATGACAATAAAAATATAAGAAAAAGCATATTTTTTCTTTTTAAATTTTTACCTAAATACATGCATTTTTTTTTTCTCGAAAACTAATTAATACGTTTCTGAATTCTTTCCTAATTCTTTTAAGTATATCCAAAAAAAAATATTATTGGTATTTTTTATAATATGTATTGGTAATTTAAGTATTTTCTTAAATATCTGTTGGAGGTCAAGAATTCATGAAAAAATGAAAACTCAGAAAACTCAATTTAAAGATTTCACATGAGAATATATATATATATATATATAAGATAAATTTTATATATAAGATGGAATAAAATTTGAATTTTTAAATATTGAACTAGAAGAGAGTATTTATAAACCTATGCGTAAATGCAGCGAAAGGAAATTTAAAACTAAAATTAGAAAAGCAAAATTACCAAGGATAAATGAAAATTAATCCCAAAACACATGAGGGCCTTCTTAAGGGTATTTCTGTAAAAAGCTGTTTCGGTAGCCTTTAGAGTACTGTCTTCAGTGCATAAAGAAATCAAAGAGAATCCCCTGAAGAAGGCAATCATGTGTTTGGGGATAAATTTTCATTTATCCTTGGTAATTTTGCATATATATATATATATATATCAAAAACCATAATATTTAATGTGTGAAGATATATTATGTGTGAAGATATATTTTGTAAACCTAATATAAAATCAATAAAAAGCTGCAACATCAAGAACGTGAAATAGAAAAAAAAGAAAAGTGGGAAGCAGACAGCTGTTTCGGTAGCCTTCAGTTTACCGTCTTCAGTGCAAAAAGAAATCAAAGAGAATCAATTTTTGTTCCCCGTCTTTCTACAGATATCTATACTGTAAAGAACTCTATTAACTTCACAAAAATTATTCAAAACGGTCTTCATACTAATCTTAATATGATCTCTTTTGGTGTAAAATCCCTATTCAATGGAGTTGCAATAAGTGGCGCACTCTGCTGTCTGGAAAAGAGTTTCATTTCACTACTTTTGAAGAATTAATTTCTCTAACCCGCATTTCTTTATCACAAACTAATTTTTCTTTCCAAAGAAAATTTTATCGTCAATCTGAAGGTTTAGCCATGGGATCCCCTGTCTCCCAATTCTCGCAGACATTTACATGCATTATTTTGAAAGTATACTTTTCAGAAAATGTGTTTTCCTTTTTGGACCCGTTACGTTGATGACACCTTCACGCTTATCAATACATCACGTCTCAATACTGACCATGTCTTAGAAACTTTAAATTCCAGACAGTAATATCCAATTTACTTATGAAGTAGAAAATAATGGCTCACATCCATTTTTGGACACTCTTGTGTCTCGCACTGTAGATGGATTTTCCACCACTGTCTATCGTAAAAATTTTGCAGTCTTTCTACCTCGCCGTTCACGTTCATGTCATCCACCTTCACAAAAAATGGCTGTTTTCTATACTTTTGTTAAAAGTGCCCTTAATATTTGTTCTGATCCTGTTTTATTAAACTATGAAATCAAATATCTGTAAGCCATAGCAATTGATAGAGGTTATAACCCTTTCCATTATAGACAAAGCTATCCAAAAATTACAACTCATTCGTACATCGTCTACTAAATCAGTCTATCTTAACATCACTATTGTTTTATCCTATTTTATTAAATCCAGTCATGCCATAGCTAAAATTCTAAAACAACATGATTTTAAAATAATTTTTTCGCCTTCCAATAAACTCACCTTTTCTCCCACGTAATTCTGTTGGTTGAACAGAATTCGGTCCCTTTCCTATATATATATGAACACTTCTTTTTGATTTTTTTTATGCACTGAAGATGGTACGCTAAAGGCTACTGAAACAGATGTCAGCTTCCCAAACTTTTCCTTTTTGGCGTTCCAGACGTTGTAGTTTTTATTGGTTTTAATAATACTGCACCAAGTCTCCTTTTCATAAAACCTAATATAGTTCAATTTCGAAATATTAAATGGAAATATTAGCTTTTATATGATACCTAATTCAATAGTGTCGTCAGATAAGTCACGTCTCCTTAAATATAGTTTACTTAACAAAAATTTTTATATAAAACCAATTCTATACATTAAAAAAAAAGTTTCATTTTTAATTTATTATACTCAAATAATGGAAAGAATGTCTTTATTTCGGTATCAGATATTCAAAACTATGGATTTGCTATATTTAAGGTTTAAGATTCCATGCATCCGAACATCAGATATTTAGTTTGTCTGTATGTCTGTTTTTGTGTGTAGGTGAGTGAAAGAGACTTTTATTCGCCCACCTTAAGAACAAGTATTAGAAGGATGTCCGAAGTTGGCATTATAAAGCTGCATCATGGAGATACTACTTGTAAAGTGCTACCGAAATCGGGCAAACGGTTCGTGTACAGGGGCATCAAGAATTATGGTTATAGCCATTAATATATGGACAAATACATTACGTTATGGCCAAAATTTCTGATAGGTACAGTTCCCTAACAGCACAAAATGTTTCAGAAACTTAAAAGTCATATAACAGGGAAACATTGCAAATAATACAGAAACGTTAAGTTAGCTTTCCGATTACTTTCATAAACGTTGAAATGTCCGCGATCGTAACAAAAAAAATCAGATACGTAACAGAAACGTTTCAATGACATAACAAAGAGAACATAGAAAAGGGCGAATTTTTCAGAAAGGTAGCAGAGAGCATATTAAAATGTATTACGTTTTTGAAAGTTTGTAAGCATTTTGCAACATAACTGAAACATTCTGTGCTGTATGGGTTTAGATTAAACAAAAAAAAAAAAGTTAAATGAACATATATATTTTATATGCATAAAATTATGTTTTTTATAGATTATGACTGGGAAATAATTTATCATTCATTCACAATGTCGCATATAAGAATTTTGCTGTATAAGAGTTGAGCTTGGAAATAGTTGAAAAGGCTGAAAATGCATTTTAATTTGGTCTATGTATTTTTGATAGTTTTATGAGTTTAAGTACACTATGCGGTGTGTCTACATTTTTTTATTTATATACAGGTTTAAGAGAAAAATATTTTTATTTGCATAACTTAAGAATAATTGTTAGAAGGAAGTCAAAACATGGTACTATAAATCTGTGTTATAGTATTACTACTTAAAATATTCTACCGAAATTTGGCAAGTGGTGAGTGTGCAGAGACATCAAGAATTGCGTCAATGGACATTATTGTTGGAAATGTATGACGTTTGTGGATGAAATTTCCAGTAGGTACAGTTTAGTTTGTACTAAAAAAAAAATAAAAAAATAAACGTATTATTTAAATTATGTTAGCAAATTAACTCTACATCCATTTAAAATCAAAGGGATTCGTTAAAGATAATTCACGTTAAAAATCCTCGCTACAAAAACTGCACTGCACAACCGTACGCAAGAACTATACCCTACATTATAAGTCCTTAGCCAGCATGATGTATGGTTATTTTAGAGAAATACCAAATTAAATCCTACACATTGCGGTCTACGGACTTAAATTATTTAAATTATGTTTGAGAAGAGTTAAAAAAATGTTTGTATTAAAAGAATGTTTGTATTAAATTATTTTGATAATATATAACCGTTACGAGAAATTATATTCGTGCTATTTCTATTTCTCTTACGAGAGGGTATGAAAACACTTACATAAATAACCCCGAGTTTGATTTAATTATCTGAAGTTTGTTAGAATCGTTTAAGGGACTTGAAATTGTACGTTTACTATTTCCATTGTTTTACAGAGACTCAGAAAATAATTTTGATGCATTACGTCATTTGTGCAAATATGCGAACTTCGGGCAAAATACATAATCAGTCTATTTCTTTTTTCACTTTTGTTTATTTACTAAATTATTAATTTATTCAAATATTTTCAAACATCCGATAACTACTAAATATTTTGAAATTCGAACAGAGCGACTCGGGAATTTTATAGAAGATTTTTATTATTATTTGTTAAACACTATACATACTTTTGTATTGAGTAAAATCTTTTCTGCTTGAAGAATCAATTATTAATTGTGCGGAAAATATGCTTTTATGCATCAACATTTTAAATCTATTTTTATTTTTTTAACACTCTATATTTCTGACTGCGACTAAAGTCCTAATAACAAACACAATTTTTTTTTCTTGAAAAGAGTAAGATAGATCTATCTTTAGCGTATAAATTACTTTATTTCTGTTAAAGAAAATCTTTTCGCAACATATATTAAAAAATTGAAAGTATTATAACATCTGTGTACTAAAAGTCTAAAATTAACTACATTTAGATATTTATTTATTTTTTTTCCTTTTTCACTTTTGAAATTAGTACAAATAAATGGTATAAGTCATTTTAATTCAGTGCGGACATTCTTCTTTTATTTTATTTATTTTATTTCATTATTTCATTATTTATTTTATTTTATTTTTATTTTTATTTTTATCTTTTGGTATATTTTCGACGATTTAAAATTGTTTTAATAGTTTATTCTTGCCTCGCCGTTAAGGGTGGAAGAGACAAAATATGTTATTTGATTGAAAGAATATTTTACTAGTGTACAGTTTAATAACGAAGATTTTTTTTTCTCTCTCTGATGTGTAATAAAATTCCAATAACAACATTAATAAAAAAAAAAAAAAATCCCTACATTCGACAACTTTATTTTTTACTACATTACCCAACTACTGTAGGTAATGGTAATATTATTCGTTGAAAGTTTTTTATATCGCGTTTTCTCCTGACTTACACATTTTAAAATCTCCTGAGTAAAAGTTTAAAAAAAAAATGCTTTTTAGAAATTAATTAGTTTGTATTTGTATGGGAAGGCTTCTGACTATTATATCTCGAAATCTAATAAAAATATAACCACGAATCTTCAGATTTAAAACAGGTGTAGTATGCTGATGTTTTTTTTTTTTTTTTTTTTTTTTTTTTTTTTTTTTTTTTCAATTTTGGTGAAAATTGGAAAGCAGTACGTCTGATCGTAGGTTCGTATCTCATGCCTTGACAACACAAAATGTTCCAGAAATGCAATAGTTATATAACATAGAAACATTAGAAATATTTCAAAAACGTAACGCTTTCCGATTAGATTCAAAAACGTAGAAATGTCTGCGATCGTAAAAAAATCACATACGTAACAGAAACGTTTCAATTATTTAACAGTTGGATCGTCGAAAAGTGTGAATGTTTCAGAAAGGTATAAGAGAGCATACTTAAATTTGTTACGTTTTTGAAAGGTTGTAACCTTTTTTGCAACATAACAGAAACATTCTGCGCTGTATGGGTTGTATGCGTTAACCTTTTATCTACTGACGGTGCTTTAAAGTACTATTACTTTAAAAAGCATATAAAATTAATTTTAAAGAAGAAATGCGAAAGTTATTTATAAGAGGAGAACATGTATATCACCTCTTTTCCTACCAACATGGCACTAAATGAAAAATTAAGCCTTTTTTTTCCAGAAAAATATTTATAGACTTCTCTCGCTATTTTTGCTTGGCATTGTTTACGATCTTCACGTCATTTATAACTAATTCCTATATTACTCTAGAACCTACCATCAATCTTCGAAAAAATATAACGAACATAAAACTTAAATTGTGTTTTTTATGCTTTTTAAGGTCATAATACCTTTTCCGATATATATATATATACCAATAGTATAAGTACCACCTCACTAAATCCTCATTAATTAATATGATGTGGTATGCATAATTTGTACTGCATATTTATTAAAAAAAATAATACTCTTAAGTGAATAAAAAAATATATTTCAAGTACATTTTTTGTTTGCCTGATAATGCGGTAGATAAAGGGTTAATAATTTTCTTCAATGTCGTTATATGAACATCCTTTCTTATGCATTTTCGTATGTATTAGGTGATTAGTTCCGAAAAATTGATAGTTGTTCTATATTAATAAGTCAATTTCATGTCTCGTGGGTGCGTTCCTTTGAAAATAGCTATACGGATTTCCTTTAAACTCACTATATAGAAATCTGCTGATTTCATACAGCTAATTTTACGTGAGTCTTATTAGATTTTTTCGCATATTTTTTATAATGATATATTTTTGCTAATGGCATTCAATGCCGGCGAAATATCCTGAGTGGAAAACATATTATGTATTTCCTTTAAGAATTAGCGTAAATTTTGTGAGAACAAAATTATTGAAAATCACTTCATAACTAGTAAAACAGAATGTATACATCAATATGACTCCTAAATATACCTTCACCATAGCTAGAACGATAATACCAGAAGAATCGACATAAGTATAAAAACTATTATATATTTTTAAAAATAGTAATAAAATATAAAAACAATATTTTCTATGATTTTATTGTTAAATATTAAAAAATAATAATATTTGATCTTTGGAATTTTGATTTATGGATTAGAATAAAGAAAACAAAATGTGCTTCAAAATGTAAAGAACGAAAAAAAAAAAAAAAAAAAAAACTGGTGTAAAACAACCACACGACTTTCATTACCCACTACATCCATTACCCACCCATCACTGCCTACAGGTATTATACGCACTTTAAGGAGATAACGTGATAAGAAGGCATAAAGTACAAACATAATCTTATAAAAACATAACCTTAAAATTAGACACCTAATCTTTCTTTTCAATGAGAGAAAGCTGATTCACATATGAAGACATATAAAACAGAGTTTACACAGCAAGTTAAGAAAATAATTCGGTTCATTTTTGAAACACTAATTTCCGAGATCTAAAACTGACCTACTTAATCAGGATGACTGTTAAATTCCCTATAATAACCACATAATATAGGAGAAAGGATAGCTGAAGTAGGTTTATGTTACAATTTTCAAGAAAATCCTTAGAGCCGTTTTTGAGATACTGGATTTCACCAAAACTTGGCATAATCAATTTTTGACCAGAAAACAGCAATTACATATAAAAGAATATTTAAAAGTGGGTTAGTATGGTGAGTTTGAAAAAAAGTCGTACAGCCCTTTTTAAAGGAGACGCACTTGCGAGACCTGTAATTGAGCTATTTATGCAGAACGCCACTCAATTTTCCTGAACTAATCAACTAATTTATAGGAAAGGACATCTAACAGAATATTTATACAGCAACTTTGAAGAAAATCGTTAGTGCTATTTTTGTGATACGAACTTACGGTCCCACTTCCAGTTTCCGATGTCTCGCTTCCAGTTTCTAATTTTCACCAAAAGGTGGAAAACTCATCTGTACACTAGATCCTTCTTAATTCTGAAATTTTGTAGTTTTATCTTCATTAATTTCGGAGATATGATAGACAGAAGATTTCGTATACACATACACACGCACATACTAGCCAAATGCCAAAAAGTACTTTTTTGTCTCACTAGACCATAAAACCTGTAAATGAGGTGATATCGAATTTGTAGACCGAATACTTCGATTACCTACGGTAGTCAGGTAATGAAAGTAATAAATCTGTATGCGAAATGTTTTATAAAAATAAATCTTCATATATGATATTGTAGTCATTTAGATGTATAAATAATGCATAAAATAAAATTTTCAAAGAACTATAAAATATTTCAGTTTTCGTATTCTTAAATTTTGTATAAATTTTCAATTGTATTGAAAAAAAAATAACAATCTGGAAAAGTTAAATAAAATAAAAGTTAAAATGAAATATATGGTTCTATGAAATTTTCTGACGGTTTTTAAATTGTAGCTAGATATATCATAGACTAAATAGATTTAAAATGATAGACTCGTCCTTTTCTAGGTCGCCTTTCTTTTTTATACAATTTACCATACGAGAAAGTATTCCTAAAATATTTATAAATCTGCAAACTTGTTGTTCAATATATATTTCTTCATTTTAGAAAGATAAAATGTTGTGATATACACTATTTTAGTGATACTTTATTTAATAATACAGAAATTTTCATATATGAGTTCTTTTTTTTTTCGTAATTAAATTATACAAACGTGCAAGTTAAAATAAATTGTTTATGCAAAAATATTTTTTATTTGTTATTGACCCAGGCAAATACCAATAAAAGTTAATTACCTAGAGAGAAAGAAAATTGAAATCTAAATGTCATCTCAAACAACTAACATAAAATTTTTGTCAAAATCTTTCAAACAATTTCCAATAAAACCAAGTCTGTTCTATAATTTATTGCAGGCTAAGCATGGATTATTGTTCCTTTTTCCAAAGCGATTTTCAAGAAACCACTGCCGTATTACTCTCAGATGGAGAGCGAGTTACCAACAAACGCTAAAAAATGACAGTATTTCAGATAAAACTGTCATTTCAAATCCTGCTAACTCTAAATTTTTATCAAACTCACACGAGTACTCCGGTTAAAAAAAAAAAGAGAGAGGGAGAAAGAAAGAAAGAAAAAGAAATTAAAAGAAATTTCCGCCATATTTTCCGTGGGAGGCGCTATTTACCGGTAAATGCTTTTTTTTTTTTTTTTTTTTTTTTTTTTTTTAAGAGCAGTCAATTCAGATTGAATTGTAAATACAAAAATCCCCTAAATCTAAATATATTCAAGTAGTTTATAAGAAAACTTTGGTATATTTTGCTCCGGGTGGTGTGAGGGTTAATAGTGATTGTTATATCTTGCTCCGGGTGGAGTGAGGGTAAATAGTGATTGTTAATTTTTGTTAAAATGAGAATAAGTCAGGTGAGTTTTTTATCTAAAAAAAAAAATTAACACTAAGTTTTATTACAATCATTAAATTTTATTCCCCCCCCCCCCTAAAAAAAAAAAAAAAAAAAAAATCGGCCCTAATTAGCTGCGGATGGTATGAGGATTATCACTGTACGTTAATTTTCCTTGAGCTGAAAACAATTCAGACTTAATTACCATCTATAAAATGTAATAATAAGACTTAAATATTTATTAAAATTACTCGATCAATTTCCAGTAAAACTCTGTTTCTGCAATATTTTGACATGGCTATGACAGAAACGCTTTTATTTCTTCGAAAATGTATCTAATGATTTTGATAAAATATTAAAACTAAAGAATTCTTAAGATTTATTATATATATATATATATATATATATATATATATATATATATATATATATATATTCCATCATCTTTAGGTAAATTTAGCGTTCACTGTTAACCCTTAATCAACCTCTTGCAAAATGTGACAGAAACTATTTTCTTAGAAATGGATTTAACGATTTTGATAAAAAATTTAGATTAAGGGATTTTTGAAATGAGAAACTGGTTTGACTTTCCGTCATCTTCAGGAATATTTGCGTTCATATCTCCAACCATGTCAAAATATGATAGAAAATATGGTTTTCTTGGAAATCGGTCGACCAATTTTAATAATTATTTAGATTTTATTATTACATTTTACAGAAGATACTTGAATCTGAATTATTTTCATCTTTACGGGCAGAGTAAAGGTTAACTGCAAATGGTGACTTTCCTGAAAATTAGTGTGATTACAATCTAGTTGTCATCTCAGAAATCCCGAAACCTCAAATATTTATGAAAATCTCTCGATCAGTGTTTCATTCCGTTTTTTGCCACGAGCGGAGTAAAGATAAACACAGCTGAGAACAACAATTTTCATAAACACGAAGATAGTCAGATAAGCTCTTTCACTTAAAAAAAAAAAAAAAAAAAAAAAAAAAAACTTTATTCTAACTTTTTATTAAAACTGTTTAATCCGTTTAAAAAAAAAAAAGTTTGTGTCATACTTTGCAACGGACTTTGTGACGGTAAATAGTGAAATATAATTTTCCTGAAGATAAGAATAAGTAAGATGGATCTGTCATCCAATGTCATCCAATAAAACATTCAATTATAAGCTTTTATCAAAATTGTTAGAGTTATTTACTAGAAAACCAAGTTTCTGAAATGTCTTGTAAAAGGCGCAGTAATGTTAACAGTTAACGCTAAGATTCCTGAAGTCAAACGGGTTTCTCAACTTAAACACGTTGAGCCCTATTTTTAAAAAAATACGTTCGATCCATTTTTGTGTTTATAACACATTTTTCAGTCAGTTAGGGTTAACAGTGAATGCTTATTTTTAAGAAGATAAGTATAAATCAGATGGGTTTGTCTTCTTAAAAATGTCTCAACTTTAAGCTTTTATCAAAATCGCTAGAACCAATTTTATGTAACTCAAATTTATGCCATATTTTGAAACTAACGGGAGCGATTTAACAATGAATGCTACTTTTTCCGAAGATCATAATAAGTCTGATAGGTTTATCATATCAGAAAACTCTTAAATATAAGTGTTTATAGAATTTTTAGAGCCATTGGAAAAAAAAAAAAAAAAGCTTATATGAATGACAGCATAGGACAAAGTTTCGTAAAAGATTATTATTTTTATATTTCCATTCAAAATTTATATATATATATTATATAACCGTTATAGCGAACCAGAATTTTTTTTTCTGTATACATAGGGACATCGATCTTCACTCCCTTCTTCCTGGGGATATAAATTTTCAATATGTGTATCTTTTAAAAGAACTCGTCAGTATCTTTGAAAGCTTCGGTTGAACCATACATCTGTGTTAACTTAAGTCAAAGTTATAATTTTTTTTCATAATATATACCTATATATATATATATCCTTTAGATGTCAACACTTTTTTTTTTTTTTTTTTTTTTTTAACTTAGCTTTAGATGAAAATCTTATGAAATCATCATGGAAAATTACTTTAATAAATAAATGTATTGCGTGAACTTGTATATGAAAATATAGAAGAAAGTCTTATGGTAGCCACAATATCCAGTTTTTACTTAAGCCTCCGGACATCTTAAAAATATACATCATTGAGGTAGACCATATATGAAATTTTGATGTATTCTATGACAGTTTTTAGAGTTTTATCTGTTAAATATTAAATGGATTTCAGGGTATCATTTATTAGTCAGAGCGTGTCCACTATCGGACCCCTGATTTTAAAATTAAATTAATCCTAAACAAAGACAGATAGAAGAATTACACAAACGGCATGTTTATTTTGAATGCTGTAAAATTCTTATGCACAAATATCCTTGAAAATGTATGAGAGGAACTGCAGCGGAATCAGGATTGAAACCATCCAGCACCCTTACAATCCTGAGAAATAATCTACGCATGTTTCTATTTAAGATCCAATGTCACCACACCATTTCAGCTCGAACGGTGCAACAAAGAGAAAATTTCGCAGAGAACCTACTAAAAGTGAATAATGAAGATGGATTCGACTCTGGATGTATATGGCTCAGAGATGAATCACATATTTACGTGAATGACAACATGAATTGCCATCACCGTCTCCTTTTGACAATACTTGTAAGATATTTTAATTCTCATGTAAAAGATTTTTACATCGTTCAAAATAAACATGTCGTTTGTTTTATTCTTCTACCTGACTTTGTTTAGAAGTAATTTAACTTTAATGTCGGGGGCAGATTAATGGCCACCCTGTAAGTCACGTAATAGTACCGTAATCACGATAATATGCATTATTGCCTGTGCTAGTATCGCAAAAAAATTTCAACATAATATGTATACTGTTTTGCAATATAAAGTAATTGAAGAATGTTATATTCTAGGAAAGAAGTATTTATAAATAAAACACACATATTTTTAATTTCTAAAATTTTGAAATTTCTTAAATACATTAGCTTCTCGTACAACGTGAAGGATACGTTCCACGTAATAGAAAATCGCGTTATAAGAGACATACATTGAGCAGACGATTTCATTCCGCAATGAGACCAAAAGCATCGGGTGTTGGCATAGTAACGGAGCAATCCTTCCTTGAACAGGTTGAAAGCAGGAAAGATGTCGTCACGTGCTTCCTTTATTTTACGCGTTATACGAGACTCTTTATCGCATTGTATGAGTAATAGTCGCAGATTTTTCATCGCGTTATACGAAATCGCGTTTTGTGGAAACGCGTTGTACGAGATTCTACTGTATATCGAAAAAAAAAATACATATTAGTTTTAATAAAATTATACAAAGAAATGATTATGTGATATGGAAATAAATATAAGTAATGTACTTAATAAACATCATCTTAGTGAAGTTGGTATTGTAAAAATCATAAAATTATTTTATGTTACTTACATTCTCAAGTCTTAATTTTATGAGTCTTAAAAATAATAGCATTTATTTATTTTTATTTATTTATTTATTTATTTTTTAAGATATTACTGGAATCTGTTTTTAATTATGATTTGCAATAGTATTAGTGATTCAGTATTTTACTATACTTTTTTTTTCTTTGCAATTATATATATCATTAAGGAATACTATAATTATGTTTCAAACCACATGACAAATATTTACTACCTCTAGATAACAAAACCATAGCCTCCTTAACTACATGCCTGTCGCGAGACTCGAAAACTTGGCAACAGTTGAAGCAGTAGACAGCGACACGTGGTACAGATTGCGCTACTTTTTTATTCAACTGTCACTAATAATTTTAAGAAGTGATATATGATATATATAATCGACTTTTCTTCGACTCTATTCGCCCTTTATGTATATCATATTGCAATTTAAAAAAAAATTTGTGGCTGTTGAATAAAAAAGTCGCGCAATCTGCACCAGGTGGCGCTGTCTACCGCTTGAACTGTTGCCAAGTTTTCGAGCAACGCAAAAGGCATCTAGTTTAGGAGGCTATGACAAAACATTCGTCCATTAGACCACCGACCCCTGCCCAGTTTCGCAAATTCGAGATGTTCCCGTTACGCTTACAGTACCTACATAACTAATAAAATGAGTTATACGAAGTTTTTAAGCTCGGCTGTACACTTGTTAATTTTCGAGAATTTCTGTAATTGTCTTCTAACAGTCGAATGTTTAGTGATCAACAAAATACAGTCAGCAGCAAAATTATTCGAGCGCTAGCAATAATTCCTATGTACAAAAACTACACTTAATACGGCTTTGTTAAATAAATCCTAATCCAGACATGTTCTTAGTGAGTCTAAGAATACTGATCGACAAGTATTTATTTAACAAAACAGCATTAAATGTATTTTTTTTTATAGGAATTATTGCTAGCGCTCGAATAATTTTGGTGCCGACTGTAAATATTGAAGATATTTTGAATACTGAAAACCCCACGAGAAGACACGACTAAAAATTCGACGAATAAACGCAGATTTCGTACTTTCTGTCCATCTAACGAACACAGAATTTCAAATTGCATATGCAACTACTGCAACAAGGCTATTTGTGGAGAGCACACTTTTAACATCTGCCAAGAGTGCAAACGATAATTTTTACAACTTTCTATTTTTTAATCGAAACATTGTAATACTTTTTTTAAGTTACGCTAAATTGTTTGAAATAAATAATGGAAATATAAAAAATTTACTTGTTTTTAATTCGTAGTCTATGAATCGAATGATTAGTTACAGAGTAACACTGATTTAAGGTAACTGTCTACGTTAAAGTTGTCATTTTGGAAGAAAAATTCGAATTTCTGTTTATTGTTCTGTTTTATAAAGGAATCTTTTAGGTTTCCAAAGCATCTATACTTTTGTTTGTACAATGATTAGAACCGCAGTTATAGCCAATTAAGTTACTTACATCAAAATTATTTATTTATGCCTTAAAAAATAACTTAATTAATTACTTAATTATAAATAATAATTAATTAATTAATTAATAATCAAAATTATTTAATTATACAAAATTTATTATAAAGGCAATCAAAATTACTTAATTACGAAATTAGTGAAGGAGTGACATATAAATGTAGAAAATTTTAAATGTAGAAAATGAATAATATAGTGTTTGTTTAAAGGAAAATGTTTAAATATATTTTCTGAAAAACTACATTTTAATGATTAGTGTATACGATAAATCTGATTACTTCAAAAGTTTTGAAGAAGTGACATATAAATGTAGAGAATTTTAAATGTAGAAAAATGAATAATATAGTATTTGTTTAAAGCAAAATCTTTAAATATATTTTCTGAAAAACTGCATTTTAATGATAAGTGTATACGATAAATCTGATTACTTCAAAAGTTTTGAAGATAATTTGATAAAATTTTTCTATAGTATTTTATGCATTTCTTTTTATACTTTGAACTAAAAGTTAAGCCCTATGTATAAATTTGATGACTATACAGGCTTATATTCAAAATAATGAAAAATTTTAAAGAAAAATTCTGTATTATTCTGTGTGATTTGATATATTTAAGTGAATTTAAGGAATATCACAAGCATTTTAGTTCATTGAACAGGTAAGTGCCATAGTAATATGCAGTGAAAAAAAATTTAAAATATTTTGAGTTAAATTGAATTTAGAGCATCTGGCGTAAATGTAAAATGTTGCTTAATTTCTATACATATAAACCCATTTTTTTTTTAACTTTACGAAATATTTGAGGAAATTATATGTGTTTTCAAAATTTTAAGTCGCATTTTAACAAAAAATGTGTATATTTAAACCATATTCTGTGTTTTTGCAAAAAAGTGTTCTGAACGTAAACAGATAGCATAAGTTTAATTATCTAAGGTTATTAGAATCTTAGAATATTTACACACCTTTTCATTGTTTATATAAATATATATAAATATATATATATATATATATATATATATATATACATATATATATCATTTGTACATTTTTTTACTCTAAAATACTAAAATTCTCTTCAAAACGTTTGAATACTTATTGTTTATAATAACCCTAAAAATGAAAGAATTGAAGAAAGTATTTTTCTATGTCCCCACCGGCTATGTCAAAGAAAACTCAGATTTTGAATTGGCTAAAATTTCTCATTTTAAAGAAGTATTCACTGTCATCTTTACTTTTTTTTATACACTGAATGAAACAGTACTAAAGTTTAGAAACTAATCATTCAACGTGACAATAAAATCTCCGTAAGGATGAAGGTCTCTCTAAATGTTAATAGTTTAAGAACACATGTCTATGACAGATGTCTTTTCCTTTCTTCACTTTCGGAATCATAAAAGACGGAAGATTTTAAAAGTTTTTTAGTGATAGATAATATTTTTTCAAGTATATCAAGATTTCTCTTTAAAGTTGTGATATTTTTCACGAAGTAATTTCTGTTTTTGTAAAGATTTGTATACGAAATAATGATGTGATTTTTGTAGATTTTAGAAAGATATGTAGAATATATTTATTTGTAGAACATATTTATAAATGAATGAGATTTTTTTTTTTTTTAAATGATAAAAAAAAATGAAAGGAGTCCAATTTGTTTATTATAAAAATGAAAAAAATGTAGAAAATAAAAATGATGCAAAATATTTATTCACATTTTGATTTTTCAAATCTGTTGATTTATTTATTTTATTTTATTTATTTATTTTTTTAATAATGGTGTTGTAAAGAATTTTGAATATTTAACGAAAGAAATGGTTATTTTTTCCTTTGGTCATAATAAGATGTATATAATAATTAAAGAAATGTGTAACTGATTAAAACCCGATTTTAAATTCAATTAAATAAATGCTTGTAATTTAAAAAAATGTTATTTGATATTAATAATAAACAGGTTACTTATTTAAATGATAAATATATGCGTAAAATAAAACAGCAAAATAATTTTGTTCGAATATATAATTATGTAGTATAATACAAAAAAAAATTACATTCTGTTGATTTTTGCTGTAATTGTTTTTTCAAATAAACAGGTATCTTAATACTAAATATGTATTTCTAATTATTAATTGGTAGAAAAAATTTAAACCAATATATAATCCATAAAAATTAATTTCTTTTAATTTCATTTATAAGTTAGATTAAAATAAATATATTACAAAAATAATTAGAATTTCAAAAACTTCAAGAAATTTGCAAATAATGTTTTTTCCCTCTTAAATATAACAGTGTTTTGTACGTCAAAAAGTAACATTAGTTGAAATTAGAAATATAAATTATTTAAACTGAAGTATGCCATTCTGATGTGAATAAAAAACATTATGCACTATTTAAATTAATAATATATTAAGTATTTTCAGAAAAAATAGGTATTTATAATGTTTCTTCATTGAAACATCGTTCCCATTTTAAATGACATATTGTTTAAAGGAATATTTAAAAAAGCTACTGACTATACGTACTAGACAAAAATATAAGTTACGTTGACATTTTTACACTTTTGCAATTGATGAGTCCTAGAAAGCCACATAATTATACAATATTTTGTCTTTTTCAAATATGTAGCCACACTTGAATGAATCCGATCTTTGGTCATACGCAAGACATTATTTAACACACACACATACACACACATGCATACATGCATATGCATTATATATACCACGTGATTCAAAACAGATGTTACAGCGATTATTTCAAACTAACAATCATGAAAAAATACGTCCAATTACAAAATGTTAAAAATCAAGAGTTGATTTCAGATATGACATTTTTTTAAAACAGGTCTTTAAGCATATAAAAATACTAAATTTAACTTTTATATGGTTCTTCCTATCATTTATCTTATATTTTAAAATATTCTGTTCGGTCTAACAAGAAAAAAAAAAAGTCTTTCTAAACGAAAATTTCTCTGAGTCTAATTCACTGAGCTATAAAAATTCTAGAATTTTTTGCCAAGTCTTAAGGGTTGCTTCAAAACTGAAAAATTGTGACTGCATTACTCTTCAAATAATTTTCATTTATAATTGTTATGTATCACAGAGAATTAAAAAAATTTTTTAGATAAACTTTTATTTACAGTGCATATTTAAAGTGTCTTTGATAAAAGTAATGATAGTATTTCACTCTGAATCGTACTGAACGTTGTCGTTGTGTGGGTTAAAGCCGATTGACTATGCTAGAATCTAGGTCTTGAGGAAAAACCCTCCATGAGGAATTTCTAAAGGTTCCTAGCTCGCATTTATGGTAATTTTGGAAAAAAACCACATGAAAATTGCTAGTGACTAGGTCGACGTACGTGATCTGGGATCGAACCTGGCACATTTCTTCTTCCAGCTTTGAAAGCAAAATCTCTTGCCCACTGTTGGACCATATTGAATAATGAGTAAATGATATTTTTTCACACTTTCCAACAAATATAGACTAGTTGGCGTAGGCAGACTCCGCTCAGTTTCCCATCAAATATGTTTTCTCACAAATTTCTACTACAGGGAACACAATATTCATGTAACGAAAAATTAATTTGACATTTCGCTTTACACAGTGACAGACTTAAATGCCTTACGTAATAGTCTACCCACCGTTTATTTCGATACAGTTACCTTACCCTAGAATGTTAATTAATTTTGTAGGGGTTAGTTTCATATTTTAGTTTTTATTCAATTTCATACTATTTCCAATTCAATGATCCCCATAATGCAAGCTTATATAAAATAGTGCCCTATTCTGCTATGTTAAGAAAATCTTAAATTTCGAATAACTTACGAAATTTTCAAATTAAAATATTCGTAGTCAATTATGTTCAGATCAGTACACTGTTAAAAATGGTTTCTTAAAACTGAGCTAAATTGTCTCAAAATAACTCCGAAACAATATGTACTTAAATTTGAAAACACATGTACAGTCGGTAACAAAAGTATCCGAATACTAGCAAAAATTCCTATATAAAAAAAAGTAGAGTTAACACTGTTTTGTTAAATAAATCCTTGTCGAATCATGTTCTTAGTCTGTTCAGATTATTTCTTTTTTTGGGGGAAAAGGCAAATTGAAATGAAATACGTTAAAACAATAATAAAGAAAGATTAATTTTGCTAACGATTTACTTTTTAAGAAAGTGGAAATGGTATTTTCAATTTGAAAGAACAGATTGGAAATTTTATTTATGAATATATTAATGAAACTATAATTTAATATAAAAAGACCTAATCGGGTATTTTTATACTATATTATATATATATATATATATATATATATATATATATATGTGTGTGTGTGTGTGTGTGTATGTGTGTGTGTGTGTGTGTTTGTGTGGATCTATGTATATATTAGCGCATAATATCTGACTGAATGTGAAAAAAAATCATGATCAAATTAGAAAATATTTTTTAAAGCAACTTGAGTTGTTTTTTTCTGATGCTTATTAACTAATATAGTACACAAATGCAGTATATATTTAACTAAAACATTTGTTTAACTGAGCAGAGTCTCATTTTATACCTTTTATAGTATATAAATAGGAATGAGTTTGATTTTTTGTAATTTTTTTCTTTAATGAAAATCAAATTTACTTTTAGTATCATTATTTTAGCAAAATTGTGTATATTCCTTTTTTTTCTATTAACTCAAATTTCTTTAATTTTTGATTTAATATTAAAATAAGGAATATGATTTTGCTTTCATATTATTTATGTAGATTATAGAAACATGTTAAGAAGAATACAACATGTTTGAAAAACATAAATTTCACCTTTAATTATTTAAGAGAGAGGGCAAGCATAAAAAGATTCAAACATTTCCAGAAATAATATAGAAATTTGCAAGTTTATTTTATTTTATTTTATTTTTTTAATTTAAGAAACCTTTAAATGTTATTTCGCTATTTCAAAGAAAAAATTGTATATGTATAAGTGGTAAAGCAACTTTATTTATTTACGTTAATTATATATTTGTAGTTTATGTGTTGCCCTTAAAATACGATATTCGATATATTTTATTTCCTCCATAGAAATTATGTGTAGTGAAGGGAAAGGGTTTTTACGTACTGGAAATACAAATTTTGTATTGGAAAGTCAGTTTTTCGAATTTTCATATCTTTGGAACATTTTATTATAAAATGCTGAAATTTAGTTCATTACTTTATTAGAGTATGAAGTAGATTTCCTTCACAGAAATGTCTGCATGAAACCGTATTAAGGTGCTTGCCTACCTTTAAAATGCAATTTTCGGTCAAAACTCTGATTTTCTATTTTTGGGTTAGTATTAAAGTCTGACATTGTAGCTTTCTAAATCAGTTTGGATTTTGTTTCTATCTTGCTTAAAACTTGAGTTACAGGCATTTTAATATTAGTCACTCTCCAGTTTTTAAAACCGGAAGTGACCGGGAATGACCCGTAAATGTTTGTTTTCATGAATGTTTTAATCAATATAAGCATCAAAATTTTTTACTGAATATAATATGAATATAAAAAATAAAATAAAAAACTTTGAAATAAATCAAGAACATATTAAAATTATTTTTTATTTAATTGGTAAAAGCTGGTTTTTAAATATGTTTTCTGATTTTTCTCAAAATCAGATTTTTAACATTTTGCTTTATCCCAAAGCATCATAATTCCAAAAGTTATAATTAAAACGTTATGAAACTTTGACAAAATACTCTATAGGAGTTGTTTTAAGGATTGAACTACGACAATGAATCTTGCTAAATTATTATTATTATTATTATTATTTTTTTTTGTAGATAGAAGTTATGAACTGTCATGTATATTCATGATTTTTTCAGCATGTAAAAATGTTATCTTCTCTAAAATATTAAATAATATGGTTATAGTTTTGAGAGTAGTTCATTCCCTTAAAGACTTTTCAATAATCTAAATAAATTTACAGAATAAAAATATCTTTATTTAAATTTGGCTTATGATGTTTTGTAAAATAGCTTTTTTTTGCAAATTTTATGCGTATTCTGAGCCTAAATGTCAAATTATTTTAAAACTTGCATATATTTTTTTCAGATTATTCCCTGTTTTTTACTATATTCTATCATATAATGCACATAAATAAGCAATTTTTCAATTGTTAAAAAAAATTACCTCCGACAGTAGGCAGGCACCTTAAATTAAAAATTTTATTATATTTTGAAATTTTATCGCCAGAAAATATTTTAATTAAATTTACGAAACTCTATATTTTGTTTTTGCAAATTTTGAAATTTACTTTATCTTATAAAGGTGAATAATTAAGAAATTAAACCCATATAGCTTTATATATAGCTATATAGCTTTCATATAGCTATATAGCTTTCATATATCTATAGTTTATAGCTTTAAATACCCTTTTTTTTCATATTCTTATTTATATAAAACTGTTCATTACCCTTTTTTCTGGTTATCTTTAGTTAAAAATAATCGATACATATATCTTATCAAAAAACTCTTTCATGTATTACAAATGCACATTTCTACTTGAAATTTTAACAAAATTTTCATGTGCTATATTAAAACATATATCAGACATGATGAAATTAGCTCAAAGATAAATATACACAATATATTACTATTATCTAGTTATATAAAGAATTTTGAATTTTATCAGTTTTAATGCATATTTTTCCGAGTTAACATTTCTATATAGTTTTATCTGTGTGCGGTAAAGCTGTATTCATTAGTGAATTCGCTTTTGCTCAGAGTAAATTATTTCTCTTGGGACAATTCTTAGTTTAGTACTACATTCAGAGGTATAATGAGGTAAGATTTACTAAGTTAAAATGGCAAATTAATTTTGCAATAAAGATTTTCGTGATATAGATATATATTTTATGCAAAAGAATGTTTATATTTAGAAATATTAAATTCTTAGAAATTCTTAGTTAATAGTCAAATAAAATGTTATAAGAGTTATGTATATATATATATATATATATATTTGAATTTAAAATATCTGTAGATTATTTTATATTAAAATAATTAGTTTATATAATAGTAGCAATGAATTAGTTAATGATTAAGTGCATTTTTAAATTTCACAATTTTATTTTATTTTTTAATTAAATGGGAAAAAAATGTTTTGAATTTTATGTAGTTAAATCACTAGACAATAGTATGGATTTTTCTTTAGTCAGATAAATTAAAACAAGAGAATTTTAAAAAGAGAATTATTTACATTTATATAAATGCCATTTATCCATCACTTTCATAATACTCGGACTAGAAAAATGAAATCACTATTAGCAAAATATATAAAGATTACTTTGATTTTTTTAAAGAAAAGATTATACTTTAATGAATAGGATTGCCGTTATAAATAAATATAAAATATTAAAAGAAACATTAATCATACTTTATGAAATCGACAACCAACTTAAGAGATACCTGCTGCTTAGACATACATATTATAAAATGTTTTTTTACGCATGTGACGTTTTAGATTAATTCATCGAGATTTTTTCTAGATATTTGCAAAAAAAAAAAAATAATAATAATAATAATTAAAAACTGTCCGATGGCATTGTCATACTTGGGGATTCGAAATAAATTTTCTTTGCCATATTATAAGGAAAGAAATGGAGTTTGTTTCAATTTGTCAAAATTTTATTTCTGGTTTCCAGATGTTGACATATCGGGTATTTCTTTGTATTATTATTATTATTTTTTTTTTTAAATTAGTATTATAAAACAAAATTGTTATTTTTTTCTCAAACGACATTTAAAATATTCTCAGATTTCTTTTTATTTTTTAACACTATAATATAAATAAAACAAAACATGTATTTATTTATTTAATATGAAAATTATTAAAGTAGATTTACTGATAAATTTACTTTAATGATACTTAATATCACGAATTTTTGAAACGAGAATCATAGTTTCACATTTTCTACTTTTTAACTTTTACAACGCTGCAACAAAATCATAGTAATTTTCCCTTCTAAAATTAATTTTTAATTATTTTACTTTGTTGTTGTGTCAAAACTGTCGTTATTACTTTAAACACTTTACTCCGCTTTAACAATCGGAAATGACACTTATGATGCTGAGAGTTTTATGAGTACTTGTCAAATTTTCTACGCTTTTATTAGTTGATAAGAAGATTCCAAAAATTCTTTGAATATAATGAGTTACTTTATAATTTTTAAAGTTTTCGAGTTGGGTGAATGCAGTAAAGAAATATGATTTTCATTTAGATAAGAATTTTATCTAAATAAGAATTTTATTTAAATATAAGAATTTTACAAGGTATATAAATTACGTTCACATAAATATTTAAAATAAATCGAAAGTGTATATCATACTTATAATTTATAAATATAAAAATAAATAAATGATTTTTACGAAAATATATTATCATTAGAATTTTTTGAAAAAAGGAAATTAATTATATTTAATTTTGAGGCAAATAAATAGAAATTTCCATTATTGCATACATTTAAATATACACGGTGGTTCAGAACTATTGTTCAAAGTTTAACATGTAGGTGAAGAACACGATAACATACAAGAATTGTACAGGAATATACGGTCGCAAACAAAATCAGAAGTGCTAGATGCCTAAAAACCAAGAGACCAAAAAAATGCGAGTCAGTTCATAAATAATAGTAATTTGTTACGCAAAAAAGAGTTTTATTTTAAACAAGGCTTTAAAGCAAAAGTTAGAAATTACAGCCTGCAGCTGTGATACACGCCTCGCATCGACAAATTATCGATAGACGAACGTTTCAAGGATGTCTTTGTATCGACAATAACCCCACTTACAGCAACGATTTATGCCAACAAATCGATTTACGAATGCCCAGGGGTTTTATACACTAGGTTTTTCATATAACTCAAAAGGGAAAAAAAAAAGGAACGATCTGGAAAAAGTGGTGGCCATGGGAAATGTCCAGCGCAACCATTCCTTCGTACAAAGAACTGATGCCTCAACTCAAGTTCCTTCTCGCTCTTCGATGACTTTTTCTTTTTTAGCCACTTTTGGCCTTTTGTTTCTTCCGATGTTAGCCTTTTTTTTTTTTTTTTTTTTTTTTTAAGGACAAATTATTATTACTCTCAATCTACGGATAAAACGTTGTAGCCAGTTTTACGATGGTTTGACATTTATCTAAATCGAAAGTTTATCGAAAATATAATTAAATAATTTGAAAGCGATGTTATAATTAAAAATAATAATAATAATAATAATAATCCATATTGAACTAAATTCTACTTTTTCCGAATTTCATCAAAATCGTTACACACACACACACATATATATATACACTTAACATTGTGAGGTTTTTTTTTTTTTTTTTTCGTTTTCATCCTATGCATTTTCAATGGATTTTTAGCTTTTTTTCCTCGTTTTTTACATTCTAAAATGCGGTAAGCGAGACGCTTTAAACCCACGATGAAGGCTTTAAGGCCCCATCCCGAGTCCCCCTTCCGCTCTTTTTTGATTTTTTTTTTTTTTTTTAGGGAATTCTGATCATTTGTTTCTTCCGGTGTTAGCCGTTTATTTGTTTATTTATTAGTAGTAGTAGTAGTAGTAGTATTTAAAGAGTTAACATTGTGAGGATTTTTTTTTTTTTTTCGTTTTCATCTCATGCTTTTTCTATGGATTTTTAGCTTTTTTTTTCCCCTCGTCTTTTGCATTCTAAAGTGCGGTTCCCACCCACAAATCAACCCGACCCCGCCACCGCCGAGTCACATAATAAACTAGCCGTATTAAACCCACGACGATGACCCCAACCGGAGTCCCTTCCCACTCTTCGATGACTCTTTCTAGTGAATTTTGATCTTTTGTTTCTTCCAGCGCAAGCCATTTTTTTTTCCGTTTTCATCCCATGCTTTTTATATGGAATTTTACCTTTTTTCCCCTCTTTATTACTTTCTAAAGTGCAGTGGAAATTATTAATAACGGACGGTTAGTATCCAAATATTAACGGACAATGCGGAAAAAAGGCACTGGAGATCCTTTATGTTGAAACTGCACCCACTGCTGCATATGGAGCAGGTATGTCGCTCAGCAATTCCGACAGGACTTAAGCGAGGCAGATGCTAAGTATTTCACTCCAATGCCGATGGAAGCAAGTAGGGACCAATTATTTTAGTTCCGTAGTAGCTGTTCCACTGCAATTAATTGTACGTAAACGAGGTGCACATTTGCCCTTTCTTTGTTCGTGTAGCTATTTATCCTAAATTACACTCATATACGAAAATTATGCTTTGCGTCGCTTCACCCATTCCAGCTTTCCTCGGAACTTCAAGCGCCTTCTTGCGCGTCTGGAATACGCTTGTGACCATATGTTCCAATATCATTGTTGCTTGCTACCGTGTTCCTGACATCCACCTAAATTTTTGCACAATAGTTCTAAATCACCCTGTATAATACAAAATTTCATTTATAACTGTATGACATAAGCCTGTAAAAAAGATTTACTGTAAAATACAAAAAAAAAAAAAAAAAAAAAAGTACAACAAACATAACAATATTATTATTTTTTTTATTAGATTTTCAATAATTTAATCAAATCCGATATGGAAAGAATAAATATAATCAGTGATAAATTACAGAATAATGTTCAAAAAAATTTTTTTAAAGAATCACGAACGATATTGTATAGTTAAATTATTTTATATTTTGCAATCAAAATTCTGTTTTTTTTTTTTTTTTTTTTTTTTTTTTCCCTTTTTAAAAACTCAGTTTATTTTAATCAAAGTTTCGAAAAGTTTCAATATTTGTGTATTTTGTAATTTCATCTATTCACATTTTCCAAGATTTTTCAATATTTCCCAATTTTCAGATTTTCTTTCTTATGGTATGTGTAAAGGTTTTTATATATTATTAATAAATTAAATACTGTGCAATTACATATACATCCTGAGAAAATACGCTAACCTGCATGTAAAAGGATTTATTTAAAGATAGTCCTTAAAGTTTAAATTTGGTTTTTTAGATAAATATTAATTACAAAATTCGCTGCATTCAGATGCAGAATTTATTGAGAATACCTAAAATACCTATGTATAATTTATTGAAAATACCTAAAATCGGGAGTCATTAGTTACTTATCTAATTACTCATTTTAATACATACTCCCGTTTCCACCCTCTCTTGTGTAAATATATAACATCAGATATTAAAATGTTGTCTTTTTATGTAAAGTCGGTAATAGAAGTATCCGAACACTAGCAAAAATTGCTATATAAAAAGGTAGAGTTAATACTGTTTTGTTAAATAAATCCTTGTCGAATCATGTTCTTATTTAGTCTAAGAACATGATTTGACAAGGATTTATTTAACAAAACAGTACTAACTCTACTTTTTTTTATATATTAGAATTTTTGCTAGTGTTTGGATACTTTTGTTACCAACTGTATATATGGTAAGTTAAATTACAGAATTTTTTCTTTCTTTCTTTCTTTTTTTTTTTTTTTTTTACCGCAACATTCGTTTTAAAAAATAGTTTTCAATTCATTGAAACTTATAAATAAAACATATAAATTAATTATAAATATTTGGTCAAGTACATTTTTAATTTATTTAAGCAATTTGATATAGTGTACAAAATATTTTTAAAACAAAACTAATTAATATTATAAAAAAATGTCAGGTGTATAACAATCACACAACATATATTTCCCGCTATTATACGTATTATATGCACGTTTTGCAGATAATAAGGTCAGAAGGCATAAAACTAATCTAACAAATTAGGCAATTAACAATTTTATTGGAAGTGAAAACCATGAAAAGACATAAAAATCAGAGTTTACATTAAAAAATAAATAAATAAATAAATAAATAAAATAAAAAATAGAACCGCATTTTGAAGAACCAGATTTCGAGATCTAAAACGTACCTACCTAATAAGGATGACTGTTTATTTCCCTGTAATAATCACATTATAAATGTGATAGTATATTTAACAAGATGTTTATGTAGCAATTTCTAAGAAAATCGCTAGAGATTTTGAAGATAAAAGCTTTCACCAAAAATTAGCAAACTCACTTTTTGACCGGAGGGCAACAATTACATACTAAAGGATACCTAAAAGGGAGTTAATATGGCGAGTTTGAAAAATATCCATACAGCCGTTTTTAAACAGACGCTCTAGCAAGACTTCAAGTTGACCTACTGATACGGGATGTCTATAAGTTTTCCTGAACTCACCAACTAATACCTATGAAAGAACATCTAATATGGTGTTTATATAGCAACTTTGAAGAAATTCGCTAGAGTCGTTTTTGAGATACGGTCTTACGGTCCTACTTACGATTTCCAATTTCCACCAAAAATTAGAAAAATCAACTATATACCATTTCGATTCTAAAGTTTCGTCGTTATATCTTTATCAATTTCGGAGATATGATAGTCAGAAGATTCCTCACACATACATATATATACAAACATACATACATATATACAAACACACATACTTACTGATGAATTGCTGATAACATCTTTTTGATTCAGGAGACTTTAAGACCTGTAAATCAAGTGAAAACTCGATATCGAGTTTTTGATCGAATGAAATACTCCCATTACAGGTAAAGGAAAAAGTCGGGTAATAGAAGTTTAAAAAAAAAAAAAAAAAAAAAATGTCGAAAATTGTATTAGTGTAACGTGATTAAGAATTAGGATAAAATTAATAATATTTTTCCGATATCACTAATTAATAATACTGAAAATGTTCATTAAAATAGATCTATATTTATGTGCGCTAGTTATAATTTAAGAAATAAAGAAACTTTTGTCACATCGCAGATATATAAAAACCATGTAAATATTTTACGCTCTGTTGTATTAATATAATATACGTATCGCGTGATGCATTTACATGTTATACTCAAATATTTAGACGATAGTTCCAATACTTTTCCAATACTTTTCGATTTCCAATACTTTTTCTCGATTTGTTTTTGCATTACCTTCATTAGAATTCCAGTAGTGTAAAACATAGAGCCTAAAATATAATATTATTCCATCCAAAAAATAGATTTATTATTATTATTATTGTTATTGCTATTGTCTTGTTATTATTATTATTATTATCATCATCATTTTAACGTATGTAAAAATTATTTTAAAGGCAAGTATAATGTTTGTGTTGTATTCAGCATTTTGCTTTAATTATATTATTTATTTGCTATGTATACTCGCAAAAATATGAACATAATGATAATCAGAAACGCATGTGCTGCTATACAAAAATTTAATATTACTTTGTTTAGTAAACAACCTAACATGTGTTGTTATCAATTTATAAATCATTTAATTGAAATAATAAAAGTGTGATAAAAATTTGTGCTTTTTTCATGTGCGAAAATTAAATTATTTCAGCACGCCTGAGATGATACATGGAATCTCACATGATGTTTCACACAGTTAAAATGACGATTTATAAAAACATAAAAAATTAAAATGCTACACAGACACATTCTAAGCATTTGAAAATTATTTATCTATAAACAGAACAAATGTAAAACACACATTTCTGCCACTGCAGGTGGTTTCTTTTGTGCAGCTTTATGTATTTTATAATTTTATTGACATTTTAGTTTTATCATTTTTTAAGAACTCTATACTTTAATAAATTGTTTTAATAACAATAAATAAATGGTATATAAAATATGTTTCTATTTATAGATTATTATAATATGTTCAAAATATAACGTAGTTTTCTTGAGCATATAACCAAATAGAATAGTAAGAAAGATATCTGATATTATTATTAATGTTAACAATGTTTTGACAAAAAAATTAAGAGAAATATTTTTGTATTGTAATTTTAAACAATTACAAACATTCTGCATTGTGATTTTAAACAATAGATGATAATTGTATTTAATAAGCATATTTGGTATCAAAATTGTTGCTTATTCAATTGAAAAACCCTGCAATATAATTTTAAAATAATTCGTGTGAAATATTAGTTGTAATATAGTTTCAACCAAATGATAATTTCAACCCATCCCCTCCTCCTCCCCCCCCAAAAAAAAAAATTAATTAATTAATTAATAAAAATAAAGGCGACTCGTTGGAAGACATGCCGTAAAGATGAATCATTTAATTTTAATTTAAAGAAAATTCCTTACTTAGTTTAGTGCGGTTTTATTATATAATCTATCATATAAATGCCATTGTATATAATTTAGCAACAATCAGAACATAAAAATAAAAATAAAATAAAAAAATAGAATAATAAATACTAGAATTATTTTGCTATTGCTTTAAAGTATAACGTAGGAAACTAAAGCTCCTGTACTGCATATTATTTTCTTGAATTATTATTATTATTTTTCTATTTTGTGACGATGTGATATTTCATTGAGTGACTCATAATTATGAATTTTGCAGGAAAAATCTTTCTTCTGATTAACATATAAATATATTAGAACTACTGAAAAGTTCTGTCCTTTGGAAATAATTAGAAAACACCAGAAAGTTTGGTATAAAATATTTATATGGTACTTTACCAGTTATCATCTTAAAAGTTACCCAAAAATATTTTAACACGTTGAGCGCCACGCAAATTCTTAAAACCCATTAAAATTCCATAATGATTCTTTCGGTAATAAATAAAAATTAGGGGAGGCTTAACCTTTGGAGACGGGCTCTTTTGAATCTCCACAGTGGCTTTTGAGCCCCTTTCTAAATGTTAAAAACGCTCAAAACCGCTGCATAGTGGTGAGCGGCCTCCTTCCGTCTTAGAATCTTAGAATCCTTAAACGTAATATTTTTATTTTTATATCCTATTTTATATCCGCCACCGATGGTTGACGGGGCTTTATATCATATTTGGCACTCAGCCACCGATGGCTGATAGGACGCTCAACGTTTTAATGTTTTATTGGTACTGCTTTTACTTTCGGGGTAAAACTTTCACTGAAATGTTTGAAGTATAACATGTTCTGCACACTCCTAAAGTTTCAAGATGATTCTTTCAGTACTTAGATATATATGACAAAATGTCTAGAATCTAGAATGGCTGACATGGCGCTCAGCGTGTTAAATACTATCTGGGGTAAAATTTCGGTGTCATTGTATTAATTCAAATGGTCAAAAATTTCCGGTAGACTTAATATATATTATTCATCAAATTTACAGCTAAATATAAGAATTTGTAGAAACACTTGCATTAGATTTTCTTTAAAAGGAGCCGCAATGTTAGTAAAAAACAGCCTCACCTACAAATATATTTAAAAATCTTTCTACAAAATAAGTACATGGATTTTACTATTACTTGAGACAGATCAACATGAATGTATTAAAAATAAAAATTAATGAAAAAATAATAATTTCTAAAAGAAAAGAAAAAAGTGTTAAATGTTTAAAACTGAAAATAATAATAATAATAATAAATTAAAAAAATTTCATTATTTTTAATATTGTTTCCATTGCGTGTTAGTTTTGAACCATAGTATAATTTATACTTAAAACTAAAAATTATTTATTTTTTAACTACTAGCGTTTTGATCTCGATATATTTAGATAGAAAAAGTGGATTTTTTAAAGTTATAGTTAAATAGAAAAATCTGGAACGACTCCACTCGACTTTCTGAAATTTAGGTAATTAACTTGTTTAAACTACTAGATCTGTAAATCAGGAGAATCAACGTCCTAACCGCATCACACATTACTCAGCAGATAATTTTTATTTATTCTAAAATAATTATTAAAATATATGGACAGAGACACGCATACCTATATATGAATTACACGCTACATAGCTATATACGTTTCTGAGGGAACGATAGCCCCCCTCAACACCCTGTTATATCTGTACGTCTGTATCTATCTGCAGACGTGTATATACATATTTTATTGCAACTCATTGCCTTCTGTTAATTCCTTTTAACTTGTGCTAAATTTCATAACAAATGATTTATGAATTATTTTGTGAAGTACTCTAAGCTAATTACCAATTCTACGCCTACCATTTTCTACAAAACCATGGTTTTAAACATTCTAATAACATATGTTTATTTCACTAAGTGTAATGGAATGCAACCATGTTAAATTGCCATCTATAGAGCGTAATGTACAAAATTCTTTTGTGTGTACATGTATAAGAACGACAAAGATTATATACATTAGTAAAAACTATGCAATTATTTCCTTGTAACTCATTAATATTTCAACCATATTTGACATCGCTTGGATGATTAGAGAATGCCTATGTCATTCTTTAACGTGGTCCTGTAAATAAATTATTTAGTCTATACATGCTTTTTTTCTAGATTAAAACATGCTTTTATGACTCTTAAAATTATATGTTAATTACATTATGTTAAATACAGCATACACGCATTAAAATGTGCTTAAATAAAAATCATTCCATAGATTCTAACGTTACGAAATTATTTTGTGTGTCTCTGTAAACCAGCCATAAACATTAAATACTTCAGTAAAATGTATAAAGCTCATTCTATGTAGCTCAAAAATAATTGTTCGAAATTTGACATAATTTGGATGATTACGTAACGTTGCTGGAATACTTTTGTAAGGTCTTGTACATTAATTATTTTGTCTAAGCACACATTTTTCTTTAGAAAACATGCCTCCAAGCTTTTCAAAATGGATGTTTATTTCATTTCAAGTTTATTTCAAGCTCGATCGGATAAGGGTTTTAGACGCTATCGCACTTCAATTAATTTCAGCCCATAGACCATAATGATAAAGAAATTTGTTGTGTCCCTGTAAAAAACTAAAAGTGCTAGATTCACCAAAATCAATAGGGTTCGTGCTACGGTCACTTGTAACATAACATATTATTTTTCAGCTCATTCGAACAAAGCGTTCAGACGTTATCGTGTTCACTCACATACATACACGCACACACACACACACACACACATACAGTCTGTAACAAAAGTCTCCGAACATTAGCAAAAATTCCTACATAAAAAAATACACTTTTTGTCGAATAAATCCTTGTCGAATCCTGTTTTCAGATTGACTAAGAACAGGATCCGACAAGGATTTATTTAACAAAACTGTATTAAGTGTACTTTTTTTATAGAGGAATTTTTGCTAGTGTTCGGAGACTTTTGTTACCGACTGTACATCATGAAAAACCGTGTAAAATCGTAGATATTTCTATAGGAGGGGCTCGTGTCAAAACCAATCTTGGAGGAGGTGTACTAGATATCATGTCAGTCTCAAATATAAATTTGCAACATTCAACGACAATTCTTTTTTGAGGTATAAGAGATATAAAATCCATTTCGAAAATCATGACCACAATACTTTTCTTACGTGTAATGTTCAGAAAGTAATAAAAAACCTATATTCTTGAATAAGGTTGTCCTCTAAAATTTATATATTATTTGATTTTTGCTAATTATGTTCCTATTTATTTATTTATTTATTTATTTTATTTTTTTTAAATATAATTTTCCTATACATTATTAAAACTAAAAGAAATAAGCTATTAAAAAAATAAAAAAAAAATTTGAGTGTCTAAATTTTGAGTGAACAAAATTATACAGCTTTATTAATAAATACATAACATAGGAAAATAATAACTTTATCTAATTTTCTTTCAATTCAAATAGCCTTTTAATATCCTGAGTAATAGGATTTATAATGGTTTGTAATATAATAGATTATTGCTATTTGCATTTAGTAAGTAATTGTTTATTATTTCGATACCAATGCTATGAATTACCTTTTGTGTTTGCATTGTTTTAATTATATTTACCTTAAACATTTTCTTCTAATAAGCGATCCGCATACAATTGAACGTTATCTAGTATAAGTTATTTAATGACACGATCTCTTTATTCTAATAATAAAAGTCAATATCAATAAACACATAAATTGCTTTCTTTCTGTTTACCTTCAATTAATAAACAATGAAATTCGGTAGCACCAATTTGAATGCTCAAATAAAGTTATAATATCAATTTTATCTCGTCTGTGTTCGTATCATATAATTTTGCAATGCTATTTATATTTATTTTGTTTCATATGAAAGGAAACAAATAACAAGTATGTATAGTTTTAGACGCTCTCAAAACTTAAATGTGTATAGGCTAAACAAATAACTATTATGCTGTTGCCATTCAGCAAAAATAAATGGAACACTTTGTTATTTTAACGATTTTTATCTATAATTAAACAAAACGTAAGACATTAATTTGATTGAAATATTCATTGAATCTATAACATATGTTGAAGAATCTTAATTATTTTTATTTGTATAACATTTTAATATTTTGATAAATACTTATTTGTAATATTTTGAAATTGTGAAATAAAGATACATCACATGAAAAAGAAAGTTAAAAAAAAAAAATCGAACCTTGTTTTTGTTTTTTTAATACGGAGGCCTATTAGTCTCAATCTGCGGATTTTTACGATACCAGTTTTACGATAGTTGGACATTTTCGATATCGAAAATTTGTCGAAAAAATAATTGAATAATTTGAAAGCGATGTTAGAATTTGAAAAATAATAATAATAATAATAATAATAATACGGAGGACCATCCTCCGTACTAAACTAAATCCTGCTTTTGCCTGAATTTCATCAGAATCCTTTTTTCTGTTTCTTTCTTTTCTTAGAAAGAAAAGGAAAAAAAAATAAAAATTATTTTCTTTCTTTTTCTTTCAAAGAAAAGAAAAAGATTTTGATAAAATTCTGGCAAAATCGGAATTTAGTTTAGTATAGAGGACTATTATCATTACTTTTTTTCCCACACATTCTATGAAATTTCATTTTTTAATAATTAATAGGTATTGAAATTAAATTCGGCTGCTCAATACCACCAGCGAATTTAAAGTTGAATTAAAAAAAATATATATAATAATAATAATCCATGCATTGCACATATGCGCTTAATTTATTTTTCTGCAAAATGTCATATATTGAGACTCATAAAATTCTTAAGTAAGGTAAAACTATTTTGGAAACGGAAGAGGGAAAAATAGTGAATGAAATAATGTTATACAGTGCATATGTTGTTAAATTAATATCTATGCGTATCTTGTGAATGATATTTTAATGTGCTACGCGAATATTTGCGTCAGATTTGAAAGGAAAATCGAGAATAAAAGACTAAATTTTTGAAAATTACTGTAATTCTGAAAATAAACTAACATTTAATTTAATTTAATCTTTTGTATTTTGCAAAAATCAATATGTGAAGCCTAACAGAATTTTGAGGATTTAAGGAAGAGAGAAAATTTAAGAAGTACTTGGTTCATCTTTGTTGTATGATGACAGAAGTGGAATTTTTAACAGTAGTCAGTATGTTGCATATTTGTAATAAACCTACACAAATATACTTATGTTTAAATAATTTAACAATTTTGTAAAATTTACAAAAAGTAACTTAATTACTTTATTAAAAGATATTCAGATTTCTTTTTTTACTTGCAAATACATCAGTAAGTGTAATTAAAATTTATACTATGCAAACTGTGTGTGTGTGATATCTATTGGTAAATATAGAATACCTTATACAATCTATCTGTGTCTTAAAGAATGCATAATCATTGTTTTAGGTTGATTTCTTTAGAAATCGACCTATTGCAATCACTTCGTTTATCTATATATCTATCTATCTATCTATCTATAATGAAAATTTTGTCATCACGATAACTCCCGGAATAATACTCGAATTGGAACCAAATTTGGACAGTGAACTGATCTTATAAATATCTTGGATGAGTTCGTTAACCAAGTTGCTCCGACTTTTTGTTTTCAAGTGGCAGCCACTTGAAAATTTCAAACCGACATTGTAATAAAATCTTTTTGTAAAAAAATAGAACCGACTCCAAAAGGGAACTACTATTCAAACAACTAAAAATGAAAGAAAATTGGCAGAAAATTGAACTGTAGATTGCGCCTAAAAGTATAAAATAATTTCCTTCGCCAAACAACCTATAACACTACAATTAATCATAACTTTTGAAGTCGGCGCAAAATTAAATAAAATTTAATTAGTTTTTAAAGCTTTGTCTTTAGATCGGTAGCAACAAATGCTGTTGTCTCGAATGATCCATTTTCATGTTTCCTTTATTATTTTATCACTGTATACAATTGGTGCATTAGTAGCATCTGCATAGAACAGTGAACATTCGTCACAATGCGGTATTTATGTTTCTACGAAGTTAGATCATCCTTCATGGCTTTTGAATTTGGCGATAAAAACGTAAGGCAAAAATATACACGCAAGATGTATATTTTCATAATATATATTGTACGATGTGTTGTTTCATATTCTTGATTACTCTCTTTATATACCTTATTAAAATAATCATGATATCCCAAAGAAATTAAATATGTTTGCCAGATAATTTTGCGATTTTTCGTTCACCAAGGACGTCAGATACCAGCATCTTCGCCAACTTTTGCTGCTTACGAAATCTTATTTGATTTCTTGAATCAAAGTAGTTTTCGGCTGCGTTTTGCAGGTAACAATGTGAGACGTGTATTTTGAATAGGATTTGATTTTTGTATTGAATAAATGTATCAATTTTTATTTAATTTTGCGCCGACTTCAAAAGTTATGATTAATTGTAGTGTTATAGGTTGTTTGGCGAAGGAAATTATTTTATACTTTTAGGCGCAATCTACAGTTCAATTTTCTGCCAATTTTCTTTCATTTTTAGTTGTTTGAATAGTAGTTCCCTTTTGGAGTCGGTTCTATTTTTTTACAAAAAGATTTTATTTTTCTCTTTTCAGAGAAAACTTATTTATATAGCAGAGCATCATAAGACGTTCGACGGAAGTTTCACAAATCACAACTTTCAAGAAAAGTGACATTACTCAAAAAATGGTTTATGTCACTTAAAAATACATTAAATGCACCCAATGTGAACAAAAAAAGCTACATCTCCATCTAGAAAGTTATCCACTCGAGAGACAGTTGTGCCAGTTTTATTCTAGTCAAGTTATTTTTAAGTTGATTTTTCTCAAATGCTGCATTTTAAAATTGTGTCACTTTTCTTGCCTATATCGGATATGACTAAAAAACGAACATTCGTTAAATTAAAAAGTCTTTAGAGATGTAAAGAAAGGATACGCTGTATTCGTAACCGAAAATTCTGTTAGGCATATATATTGAACTTTACAGTAAATACGTGTCATCCGCTGCGCTGGAAATTGCGCAGCGTAAAGTTCAAACAAAGAACAAAATATGCATTGCAGCTGATGGACAGAAGTTTCAACATCGATACTTACACACTGCTTTTACCAGTGAGCTGCTTGCATTCAGCAGTTAGAGTGAGAACAGACTTTTGTGAGTATCCTGTAATTTGTTTATATCTTAATGAAATCCTAATGAAACTTATTTCAGGCCAAGATCATTACGACAACAAAAAAAGTATTAAAATCAAATCATCTCTTACGAAATTATAAGCTAACAAATTTCAACAACAACAACGAGAAACATGCTTTGTACTGAGAACCTCTTCCTTTATGAAGTCGGCTTAAAACGCATATGCGTTAATCGATGTGACCGCTTACAATAACCATACTTTAAATTTTACATAGCATAAATGTCACCCGCTACGCTACACTATATGCAATGTTTTTCAAGTGTGCACAAAATAGGAAATTGTGAACAAACAAATGCACGTTTTAAGCGTTCTGTTTTTAGCATTAATGTCTAAACTATCTTTGCGTACTACATCGATGATGCTCTGCAATTTTATAATTCACTTTTTTCCCCTGTCTTGAAACGTTTCCGAGATAGGATCGCTAACTCCACTCTTTTCCACCAGGTGGCGCTTTAGGCGGTTGAATCGCGTAGCACATGTCCACTTTACTGTACCTACATACCACATTTATGACTATAGCTGCAGCTGTTCAGCAGTTAAGAGTCGGGACTGACTTTTTTGGGCACCCTGTATTTTCTTTTGATCGTAAAGATCTTACAATGGGACCTATTTGAGACCTTTACAATAAAACAAAAAGTATCAAAATCGGATCATCCTTTCAGAAGTTATGAGCTAACGAACAAAAACAAAAAAACATACACTTTGAATTGAGAACCTCCTCCTTTTTTAAGTCGGTTAATTAGAGCATCTCTTACGAAGTTATAAGCTTACAAACACCAACAACACATAGCAAGAATTAAGAACACCCTCCTTTCTGAAGTTGGTTGAAAACCACTTTGCGCTAATCGATGTGACCGCTTACAGTAACAGTACTTTGAACCACAGAGTATACGTGTCATCCGCTACGCTGTAAAGCGTGCAACGTAGTTCACTTGTGCACAGTGTAGGAAATTGCGAACAAACAATTGCACTTTTTAAGCGTTCTACTTTTAGCAATAATGTCTAAAAACTGTCTTTTCGTAGTAAATCGATGATACTCTACAACTTCGTAATTAACTTTTCTCCCATCTTGAACCGTTTTTGAGATAGGAGCGCTAATGCCGCTGTTTTTCACCAGATGACGCTTTATTTTCTTTAGATTGTTAAGATGTTATAATGAGACCTACTTCAGACCAAGATCTCTACAACAAAGCAAAAAGTATCAAGTAACCGTATTTTGAACTATATAGCGTATGTCTCACCAGCTACGCTATTACGTGAGCAATGTAGCTCAAGTGTGTATAGTGTAAGAAATTGCGAACAAAAAAAAGGCACGTTTTTAGCCTTGTACTTTTAGCATCAATGTCAAAACTATCTTTTCGTACTAAATCGATGATGCTCTGCAATTTTATAATTCACTTTTTTCCCCTGTCTTGAACCGTTTCCAAAATAGAAACGCTAGCATGAATGTCTAAACTATCTTTTTGTACTAAATCGATGATAATCTTCAAGTTCCTAATTCACTTTTTTTCTCTAGAACCGTTTTCGAGATAGGAACACTAACTCCACTATTTTCCACCAGGTGGCGCAGCAAGCGGTTTAATCTTGTACTGCAGGGCCACTTTACTATACTTACATACCATTTTTATCAATATAGCTGCAGCCGTTTAGCAGTTAAAAGAGTTGGGACTGATTTTTTTGGGCACCCTGTATTTTCTTTAGATCGTAAAGATATTACAATGGGACCTATTGCAGACCAAGACCTTTTCAACAAAACAAAAAGTATCAAAATCGGAGCATCCGTTCAGAAGTTATGAGCTAACAAACATAAAAAAAACATACGGTTTGAATTGAGAACCTTCCATCTTTTTTTGAAGTCGGTTAAAAAGCATATTTAAAGCAAGATTTGCTTGAATTTTGTTGTAAATACAGGCCACATAAGGGTCTCAATGATGTTTATTAATGAAGTTTAGCCGCCATTTTTAATAAAGTGGCAGATATTTTAAGTTAAGTGGGACCACTTGAAATCAGGCTACGACTTGAAAATTTAAAATCACTATAACTTCCGAAATAATACTCCAAATCGATCCAAATTTAGACAGTGTCTTATCTTATAAATATCTTAGATGAGTTTATTAACCAAGTTGCACCACCATTTTGTTTTCAAGTGGAGACCACTTGAAAATTTCAAATTCAAATTGTAAAAAGCGTATTCCGAATTTGTTTGAAATTTGATGTAAATATAGACCACATAAGTGTCTCAATGAAGCTTATTAATGAAATTTATACGTCATTTTTAATAAAGGTTATAGATATCTTAAGTTAAGCGGGGCCACTTGAAATCACTCTACCACTTGAAAATTTAAAATCAGAATAACTTCTGAAATAATACTCCAAATCGAACCAAATTTGGATAGTGTCTTAAGTTATCTTATAAATAACTCAGATGAATTTGTTAACCAAGTTGCTTTGCCATTTTGTTTTCAAGTGGAGACCACTTGAAAATTTCAAATTCAAATTGTAAAAAGCATATTCCGAATTTTTTTTTATTTTGATGCATACATAGATTATACAAGTGTCTCCAATAACTTTATTAATGAACTTTATTCTCCATTTTTAATAAAGTGGCGGATATCTTAACTTAAGCGGGACCACTTGAAATCAGGATACCACTTGAAAATTTAAAACCATGATAACTTCCGAAATAATACTCCAAATGGAACCAAATTTGAACAGTGTCTTAACTTATCTTATAAATATCTTAGATGAGTTTGTTAACCAAGTTGCTCGCCATTTTGTTTTCAAGTGGAGACCATTTGAAAATTTCAAATTTAAATTCTAAAAAGCGTATTCCGAAATTGTTTGAATTTTGATGTAAATACAGACCACATAAGGATCTCAATGAAGTTTATTAATGAAATTAATACGTCATTTTTAATAAAGGTTATAGATATCTTAAGTTAAGCGGGACCACTTGAAAATTTAAAATCACGATAACTTCTGAAATAATACTCCAAATCGAACCAAATTTGGACAGTGATATTATCATATAATTATCTTGAATATTTTCACTGGGCAACTTGTCCCGACATCTTGTTTCTAAGTTCCAGCCACTTGAAATCACACTGCCACTTGAAAATATGCCATCACGATAACTTTTAAAATACTAAACGGATTCAAATAAAAGTTGGATAGTGAACTTATGGTTCAAATATCTAGGATAAGTTCACTTGGTGACTTGATCCGCAATTTTATGTCCAAGCGGCTGCCACTTGAAAATTTGTTAATATAGTAACTTTAGTAATACAGAATCGATTCGCATCAAATTTGGGTAGTGGATTTATCCTTCAAATATCTCAGATAAGTTCGCTGGGCATCTCACTCCGCTTTTTTTTTCCAAGTGGCGCCACCTGAAAATTTCTTATGACGATAATTTTTGAAATACTGATTTAATTTGAACTAGAACTGGACAAGGAACTTATACTAGTATACTGGATGATTTCACTGGGCAAGTTGTTTTGCCATTTTGTTTCCAAGTTGCAACCACTTAGACTGCGCCTTGAAAATTTGCCATAAAATTAACTTTTGAAACACGGCACTGATTTAAACCACAGTTGGACAGTGAACCTATGCTTCAAATACCTTGGATATGTTTGCTGGGCAACTTGTCCCGCTGTATTGTTTCCAACTGGCGGCCACTGGAAAATTTGTTATCATGGTAACTTTAGAAATAGTTAATCAATTCAAATCAAAGTTGAAAATTGGATTTATCTTTCAAACAACAAAAATCTAGAAAATTCACGTAACTCGTGAACCAATCAAGTTATTGCGTCCATCTTTGGTATATCGATTATAAGTATTTTCTCGCCAAAAGTCGCCAAAAAATTCGCCATAGGGAAAAAATCGCCAAATTTGGCGCCAAATCCATTACCTGCGTTGCTGGAATTTTTTAATGCGTTTTTAAGGAAAAATTAGGCTATTTTAGTGCTAAAACAAGCTAGAAATGCAGAAAACTAACATTTTATCAATTTACTAATTAAAAGAATTTCTAAAAAAAAAAATTATTTTCAAATTTGAAACGATATTTTAGATGAGGAACTTTCTCTGCCATTTTGATCGATGTGCCAGCCACTTAATTTTTCAACACGATGACTTTTGAGATTTTGAATTAATTCGAGCTATATGTGTACAGTAGACTTACCTCACAAATACATTTCGTATATTTGTCAACTTATCTCACCATTTTGATTCCAAGCGCCGGCCACTTGAAAATTTTAAATTCACATAAAAAGGTATTTTTGAACCGATTTGCTTAAAAATCTATATGTGCATAGCCTACATCAATATTTCTACCAAATGCATTAATAATTTGTTGCCGCCATTTTCAAACAAAATGACGGCTACTTGATAAGGAAAAAAAAATCAACCTACCCTTCCGAAAAAGCCGGAAGGTCTTGTTTTTTTTCTAGAAGAGGAGTCACATGCGCCCACATAAAAAAAAAAAAAATGCATAATTTACCCATATAATTTTTAGTTGTCTAAATTTTAAAATTTCTCTCCCAAATTTACATCTGTAGAAAATTTATGTTATTTCATTCATATTATCTTAAAATAATCCAGTGTGGCACTCACACGACTTTATCTTACCTGAAATTCAATGCCATAAAAGTAAATTGGTCATTAAGGGATAAGCTAACGAATATTGTTGTATAAACGTTCGTTAAAAAGAGTTTAAAATAGGCTTTGGAAAAAACTAATTTAACAAATGATTAGGTATGAGTGGGCTACCTCCCCCCCCCTCAACCGCACGTTTTAATATTGTACTTACATAAGAGAATTCAAAAGACGTTATTAAATGCCCCTGTACACGAATCATTCGTTTAATCTCAACAAAAAGTTTAGTGCATCACTTATATATGATACAGATATAGAATACCGAGTTTGTTTTTTCTGCTGCTATTTGTTCTTGATAACATACACGCAGTCACACACAGAGACGCACACACAGACGAACCGCTAAAAACCTGTTTTTAGGATTCAGGGGACCTCAGAACATGTAAAAATAACAAAAACTCAATATCGTAAATTCGACCCAAAAACAATACATTGAGAAAAAAAAATACATACCGCCTTCAACTACAATGAATAAGTGGTCATTTTCTAAATCCCTTAACTAGATATATAGATTTACAAGTTATGCGCATAAGGCACACCAATAATCTGAATAGACGAAATGATCGAGAATTTCTACTCTACACATTTCTAGACGGGGAGACAATATTCTGAATATTCTGAATCTTTTGTATTGCGAGAAATTATCGCTTGATTTTTTAAAATTGGGTAATAAACCAAGATTATATTTGCTGAAACCCCGCCTCTTATATTCGAATTTATTTGCAGAGATTTTTAAATAACTTTGCCCTCGAAAATATACGCAAACGCTTTAGAATTCTAATAGTGGTTTCTAGAACTCACTTTCAAAGGGGACTAGAATTTATGGAACTATTTTTTCTAGAGCCACAATTTGGATTCTAGATGTCAGTTACAGAATATTATCGCAGTGTACCTTCTCTACCATATATATGGGTAAGAGGAAATAAAAATGACTGGAAATAATCAAAAAATTGTTTTTCTACTTTTTACGATTATGTTACTTTATATTTTAGTATCTTAAAATGTAACTTACGCTTTTAATTTAAAATTTTAGCAGACATGTAAAAAGGATTTATCATGCGCGTAATCAAATGCAATTGTAATTGCATCTCCATGATTTGTATCTTTTTCTATGTTGCTAAAGATGTGCTTGAAAATAGTAATGTAAAAGACTTATTGTTAAATTAATGTTACAAAATGGTACGCATTGAAGTATGCATACCTTTTTTTTACAATTTTTAAATAGATGAAGAAAATTATCATACTAAATATTGTAAACATTTAAAAAAATGCGCTAAATGTGTTAATTTCCCACCATACCGCAGATATGAGGAATGATATGATTATGGATATTATGTATTTGTAAAAATTATTGAACTCGTTTATTTATGTTTTTAGGCGTTTTGAGGTGTGAGGATTCCGAATATCACAAAACTTATGTGGTGTTCGTCTGTAGATCAGTCAGTTTAATATTTAATTCATTATTTAGTTCGTTTGTCAATTTTTTTTTCTTTTTTTTTTTTTATCTCCGTTGATATTTTATCATGAAAAAATGATCGTAAAGAATTCAGGTCCAGTTTAAAATATCACATATGATAAGGGTAAAATTTCTACAGAGGATGTTCGCACATTTTTTAGACGATTTTGATGGAGTGTACTGAAACAATTTCACTCATATTTCGTGTTTTATTTGTTCAGTTTGATAGCCCTTGTTCTTATCTATCATTCTACATCGTAATTTCTATGATAATAATGCTTTTTATAATATCGGAAGAGGTATATTTTTCTACTCCTCTTGAACGGCTTTCCAAAGTCCACAAAGCGTTGTAGGTCGGTGTTTGGATAATGCTGATTTTAAGAGTCGAAAAACACAAAAATCCAACACTGATACATCAGGAGATTTAGCAGGAATATCAGTGAAGGGTATGGTTTTAATTCCCGTTTTTTGTTCCGTTTTTTTCTGGAAAAGCAATTGCGGATTGTGATGTGTGGCTGCTTGTTTTGTCTTGATACAGTTCAACGGATTGATAGCATTGTGGATAAAGATCTGGATTTTCATTTTTAAAAATTGGAATTAAAATATGTTCTTGATAGTATTTAGAGCTGATTTTGATATTTTTGTCACCCTTTTTTTGCTTTTATCTTGCGCTTGTATGAAAAACCAGTGACAATCATAATCCTTCAGAAAAACTTCCATTTGATTCTTTGAACCATGTATGCAAAAAAAAATTTCTCCACTTTTGTGATAATAAATTGATCTTTTTTTATTGCAACCACTTAAATAGACCCAAGATTCATCTATTGTTGGGACATTTTTCCATTTTTCTCCTGATAAATGCTTTTCATAATGATTTCACTAAAAACTCTCCTTGGAAAGTACGGAAACGTATCCTTCCAACCACTGCCTTTTTAAAAGCGCATTTTTGCATATAAACAAAAATTCTAAATATCATAAGATAAATAAAACTTCCAAAAATATGACTGTTGTGAAAATAAAATTCTCCATGCAAACGATTTTTTCTTACTGCGAAATAAAATCGTCTAAAAAATGTGCGAACAGCCTCTGTATTACTTTCCAATATTCAAATATGAAAACTTAAATTATTCAAAATTTACTGATTCCTCAACATGGGACAATAGAGCCAAACTTTCCATAAACATCCATTATTACATTTTCATTGTAAGAAAATCGGATCATTTATAATACTGGCATGAATGTCATGTATATGCATTCTACCTTTAAAATGTCGTAATTTATTCCAAATTAATTTTTTTTTTTACAATATTGCAAGAGAAATAGTTCACATAATGTTGCATATTTCGAATAACTGAATCAGAAAAAAAATGCAGTTACATGAATAATGTAATTCGAAACTGATCCTTAAAAAAGTAAACTACAAATTAGAATAAAGTAAATGTAACAGTGTCGAGAGATGGTAGCCTCGTGGGAAGGACGTTTCATTGTATGACCAGGCCGAATTATTCACATCTTTATTTCTCATAAAATTCATATTGTACGCCTTGTAGTAGAAATTAATGAGAATAAATGTATGATGGAAATGTGAGCAGAGTCCACTTACGCGCATTAGTTTAAGTCTGTGTTCAGTAAGCAATTAAGCATTTGCAACGCAAGCGGCTACAGCCTTTGTGTAAGGTTGTATATCTCTAGTAAAAAGAGGGGCATTATGGTGTTTTTGTGTTACATTTATTTATTTATTTATTGTACAGGGAGTTTCAAAACATCAAAGTAGTAACATGTTAATGTTTTCCATGAAATTATTTATCACCAATATCTATTCTAAAGAGGCACTAGACAACAAATATGGTGAGTATATTGCGTATAAAAATGACATAATTGGTAAAGAAATATTACGTGTTTGAGATTTTAAATAAATATTTATGAACAGTTGTTTTCCATCACCTTATATGAAATATTTGCTTTTACCATGAAAACATTGTCTAAGTTTATTGAATAATTCTATTTTCGTATATATTATGTTTTCTTGTGATAATTAAGAGTGTAAATAAAAAGCCTATCCAAATCGAAACATTTATTGTTCTAAATTTCTAATACATATGTATTGGTTCAGAAAGCACTATATAAAGCTTCACGGGGCATTTACAATAACATATGTTCGATGTACGATTCTTAATTTTTGACCACTTGGCAAGGAAGAATGTCCTAACTGCCTGTCATACGATAAAGAATATGTATGGATATGAAATGCACTTTTATTTTAATTGTCACAATTAGATCAACGAGCGCGCTATATTTATTCAATGCACACAGTCTTTTGTAAAACCTTATTGGAAAAAGAAAATCCCGCAGATTACCAGCCAGCAAATAAACAGAACAACCAATTCTTGCTCTGTAAACATTACTGTAGTGAAGTGTAATAGCGAAGCTAAAACTAGCACAGTGGTACCATCACATACCATATACACATACAATTTCCATACACAAATTCACGCAGTACAATTTTTTTATTAAAATATTATTTATAAAAATCATTTTTCATGTTGAATGCAGACGACTTTCACCTTAGAGAAGTGTAATATTAAAAGTCGAAAGAGAGTCAATTTCCTACACTATGCAAAACACCCGAGAATTTTTTTACTTATATATTTATTTATTATTTATTTGATAGAAATGGACAAAACTTGACAAATAATGTCTTTTAAATCATTGCTAAATTATGGTTCAATCATTTATTTAAATATATTTACAAATTCTTTTTAAAAATACCAGTATTGATAATTTGACACTGGGGGGGGGGGGGGGGGTAGAAAAGCCCCTACACATACACTTTTTTCGTTTTTGTTTTTCCATTCTTTTTCTTTTCTTTTCTTTTTACTACTGCTATTATAAATATAAATTTCTTCCAATTTTACGCTGAAAGTCAAAAATAATTCATGTTTTTTTACATTTATACGAAATTTTGTCTTATTATACTGCCTTATCCAAAAATATGAAAAAACAGTGTGATAGCGTCACCTGATGAGCGATTGAGGCTCAAATTTGATCAGCCCCAATTTGAACATAGTTCCATCTACATACCAAGTTTGGCCAAGTTCCGTTCATGGATTCGTGATATACAGCGTCCACAAAATTTTGAATACATACACATACAGACATTTTATAAAAATGTCTCAATAACAATAATATATGCAGGTATATTATGCTAAAAACGCGAGAATTTATAAATTAATGTGTAAAGCATTACATTTTTTGTTGCGTTATTATATTTTATCACAACTTTTTTCTATTATAATATCGCCTTAAGAAATAAAATCCATTTTTCGTTCTTCATAGAATAAAACTCTCAGAATAATTCTGTAATTCTAAATTGAATTTCTTTTGAAGCTATTAAATCCTACGTATTTGGAATGTTTTTTTTTTTTTTTTTAAATATTGTTTTTGAGGCTTATATAATATTTCTATAAATTGATTTAAAAAAAAAAATCCATGATTTTAAATATTTTTAGCAATTTAATCAATATTTTATTAATATTAAACGAATGAAATATCTATACTTATATTAGAAAGCTTATAATGCAGGTTTTCAAATGATATATCACAAGTATACAGGGTGTCCAAGAATTATCTTTACAACTTTGAAATTTAATAACTTTTGAAATAAAAAGAATATTCACATTCTGTGTTCTGCAGTTATTAGTGCAACTCATAAAGTTTTGTTCTGTTTAGGTTAGCCAGTTGTAACTGAGCATGTGGACCCCACAGGAGAAAGCACAATGTGTGGCATGGTTCATTCAGAGCAAATCGGACACACAAGTTCAACGCAATTGCATGACCAAATTTGGCAAGACGCCACCATCCAGACCCACCATCCGTGCATGGCACACCAGCTTCATGACCACAGGCTCAGTGTTACGTAAGAACTGATTTTTTGTGACTGCGCTGGAATGCTTCGCGAACCCGCTCAACAGTTTCATCACTTGTGCTGGGTCGTCCTGCTCCGTAACACTGAGCCTGTAGTCATGAAGTTGGTGTGCCATGCACGGATGGTGGGTCTGTATGGGGGCGCCTTGCCAAATTTGGTCCTGCAATTGAGTTGAACTTGTGTGTTCGATTTGCTCTCAATGAACCATGCCACACATTGTGCTTTCTCCTGTGGGGTCCACATGCTCAGTTACAACTGGCTAACCTAAACAGAAAAAAAACTTTATGAGTTGCACTAATAACTGCAGAACACAGAATGTGAATATATTTTTTATTTCAAAAGTTATTAAATTTCAAAGTTGTAAAGATAATTCTTGGACACGATGTATATTTTCAATTTTTTTCACTTTAAGGTAAAACATTTTGTCCTTTGACTTCCCATATCTCAAAAACTACACTTTTAATTTTATTTTAAGAATTATATGTTGCTTTTACATTTATTATCTATAACTATAGAATATTTCAACATGGGAAGGCCATGGGATGCTGAGTTATGAGTTAATATGCAACCCTAAATCAGTATTTTCATACTAACAAAAAGTATGTTTTTCTCATACTTTGTTCCCTAATTAACTTACAAGGAAACATTCAAAAGGTGTCGTCTTCAAAAAATATTGAAATATATAGGGGAAAGTTGGATAAAACGGGATAGTCTGACAAAACGGGATAGTCTGACAAAACGGGATACGTCGCCTAGGGACCTGTCTAGTACTGCTATGGAGCGGACGACGGCAGAAACTTGTTCTCGGCCGTCATTACACCATTCTCAGTTCGTCCCGCCTCGAGACCACTAGTTGATGGAATGTTGTAGCTCTTAGAACTTTTTTACTCTGATTTCTTGGAACTTTCTACATTTACATGCGTTGTTTTCTAGATTATACTGCCTACATGTATGAGAATACAATTCCAGTGAGTATTACATTTGATTAAGCATTTATTAACGAACATTCTCATGTGTAATCTATCTAATTTTCCTTTCACGTTTAGGCATCAGCCATGTTTGTTTTGAAAAGTGTCGGAGTTGGACAAAACGGGACACATTTTTTTTATACCGTATATTCGTCACTCCTATGTTTGTATTTCCTCGAGTGAAGGAAAACCCACGACTCATAGATGATGCTTTTCCAGTATCATTTGCAGTATATCACAAGACCGGCTGGATCACGAAGGAGACCTTCATTGTTTGGCTTAAAGAAATCGTAGAATTTTCCAACCCTGCCCATGAGAAGCTAGTGCTGTTGCTACTTGATGGACACAACAGTCACACCAAATGTTTGGAACTTGTAAATTTGGCAAGAGAAATTAATGTAACCATCCTAACCTTCCCCCTACATACAACTCATCGCCTTCAGCCCCTGGATGTCAGTTTCATGGCTCCACTGAGCACGTATTATGAACAAGAAGTTCAAAAGTGGCTGTTCAAACATCCAGGTAGGTGCTTCACAATTTACGAAATTGCAAAACTGTTCAACGCAGCCTATTCAGGGGCAGCTGTTGCAGAAACTGCCGTTAAAGGGTTTAGAAAAACTGGCATAAGTCCTTACAATCCTGACGTCTCCCCAGATCACTTGTTTGCACCCTCTGTCTCCACAGACCACCCTACGTCAGACCTGCAGCAAGAACCTCCAGGCGTTGGGCACCAGACTGATACGAGCAAAGACCAAGAGCAACCTTCAACTTCTTCAAGCGACATAGTAGAAGTAGACCAACCAACAAACTTGTCAGGAGACAACCTATGTCCAGACCAACCTGCAACATACTCAGGGAAGAAAGGATTAGAACTCTCTTGTTATTGATCTAAGCTACCATTTTCCATCTCTCCAAAATTTGTTCTGCCTGTACCTCAAGTAAATGTCCTCTCCCATAAAAAAGGGCTGATAAGGGAAAGAAGAAAACTGTAGTAATAGCATCATCTCCATATAGGAGTGAGTTAGAAATGGAAGAAAAAGAAAGGACGAATATAGGAGTGAGTTAGAAATGGAAGAAAAAGAAAGGACGATTAAGTGCAAGAAAGAACCAAGAAAATTGAAGAAAAGGCTGCTTAGAAATCCCTCTTAAAAATTCCAAAAGAGAAGTTTGTATGTAAAGGAAAGGGAAAAGAGGATGAAAAAGAGCTACCAGGTCCAATCAAACCTAAAAGTAGGCCTACAAAAGATTCCAAAGGAAGCCTAATCCTGATGCTAAAAGTCAAAACATAGAAAAGTTTAATAAACCTTCACCAAGCAGCCAAGAATTCATGTCGTCATCGTCTGAAAATGAAACAGAGGGAGGAGAAACCTGCATATTTTGTAATGCACTGTACGTCGACTCTAAGCCTGGTAAAGGTAGGATCCAATGTTCTGGATACCAAGAAAGGGCTCACGAAGCGTGTTCTAATGCCGACGAAGAGGACGACACCTTTATATGCGACTTTTGTTCTGCTATAAGCCAAAATAAAAGGACTTTCCCATTTTGTAAATAATAACATAAAAAAAAACTCTTATTTCAAGTCTCTGGTTACTGAAGGCATTGTTCTTTCAAGCAGAAATTTTGCTTTACAGGTTTTTGCCAGTTAATTATGCTTTTCAGTTAGTTTTACACAAAAAATTAAACATTGTAATCCCTATCCCGTTTTGTCCAACCCAGGTATGCTAAAACGGGATGTGTAAGAGTTTGGTAAATATTTTTTTTTACTATTTCACAGTCATTAAAATTAGTTAAAAATATGTTTTTTGTGTTAAATATTGTAGTTATAAAAAAATAAAATGTGTGGTTTTCTTCAATATATTTTCCGTAGTAAAGAAAAACAAGAATGGTATCCCGTTTTGTCCAAATTTCCCCTATATATTTGTGTGATTCTACTCTTCATAAAGCACCAGACAGTGAAAAAATTATCGGCTGAAATGAATTACAGCGACCACAACAAAATATCAAAATTAAGCATATTTGGCGATTTCTCACTGTTAGGCGATTGATTTTGAGTACTTGGCGGAGAAGCAAAACACAGTTCTGTTCATATACGGCAATCACGGTGCTAGATACCTTATTGCCTAACAGCGCTAAATCGACAAAAATGCTTAATTTTGATATTTTTTGTGGTCGCTGTAATTCGTTTCAGCCGATACTTTCTTCACTTTCTGGTGCTTTATGAAGAGTAGAATCACATAAATATTTTTTTTTCAATATTTTTTGAAGACGACACCTTTTGAATGTTTCCTTGTTAGATTAGTATCATTAGAAAGCTTATAGTACATGCTTTTAAATGATATATCACATGCATATATTTTTAAAAAAATTTCATTCTAATGTAAAACATTTTGAACTTTAAAATTGAATATGTCAAAAAGTATATATTTAATTTTCATTTAAAAATTATATGTTATTATTACGTTTATTATCTATAATTATTGTAAGTTTCAACATGGGTCGGCAGCCTTTTTGTAAAACGTACTTTATGTTAATATGGAAATACTGGTAGCGTTGATTTTTTTTTTTACAACTTAGCATCCCATGGTCGTACCAAGTTGAAACTTACAGTAATTATGGATAATAAAAGTAAGAATAACATATAATTTTTAAAAGATTATTAAATATGGACTTTTGAGATATTGAAGGTTAAAGGTCAAAATGATTGACCTTAAAATGAAAAAAATTTAAAAATGTTTTCACGTGATATATAATTTAAAAGCTTGTATTATAAGCTTTCTAATGATACTAATCTTATATCTCTATGTTAATAGGGAACAAAATATAGAAAATACTTACTTTATGGTAGTATGAAAATACTAATTTAGGGTTGCATATTAATTTATAACTCAGCATCCCACGGTCGTTCCATGTTGAAATTTGCAATAGTTATAGATAATAAATGTAAAAATAACATATAATTTTTAAAAGAAAATTAAATGTGTACTTTTGAGATATTGGATGTCAAAGGACAAAATAATTCACCTTAAAGTGAAAAAATTTAAAAATATATACTTGTGATATATCATTTGAATGCATGTATTATAAGCTTTCTAATGATACCAATTTTGTATCTCTAAGATAATAAATAAAGAAAATATGAGTGTATTTGTAGTAGAATAATCTCGGAAATTAGAATTTTTTTTTTTACCATAAACGTATAGTTTTTACTATTGGCAATAGGAGTTGTAGCGTCACTTTGTTTTGGAGCGTTTTCTCAGTTGAGCGAGGGATTATAAGTTTCGAGCATGGAGTAGAGGCCAGAAGTTTTTAAAAAAGGTCTTCAGCCCCTGCAAAAGGGTCCCTTTGGCTCCTTTTTAATCCGATTTTTGTTATCTCAGGTGGTATTTGTGCTTGGGTTGTGGACAAGACAAAATTTTACTCCAGAATTTGATAATTAATAAAAGAAAAAAATGTGTCTTCCGAACTGCCACTTGATGTCACTCTCCCGCGATTGTTTCTCTAAATCCATGGGTAGATCCTTGCTGGCTAGATGCTTTTTTTCGATATTTGAAAAGATGAGTTGAAGAGCTTTATTTGTGGATGGTAAAGTTGATATTAAGGATATTAAGTTTAATACTGTAACAAAACATCTATAAATCGTGTTGTGAAGCAGTGACAGAGCCACATCTGTAAGAAGAATGCTTTAAAGAACTTTCTAATACAAGAAATTTAATTGTACACCTTCGCATTCATACAAGAGAAAAATAATTTTTGTGTGAAGAAGGTACGGAAAAATGTTTTCATAAGAATAGCTTAAAGAAATTATTTTCGCAGTCATGCCTGCGAAAGGCCCCGAATTTGCAAAATAACTGATAAAGGACCTTCGTAAGAGTGCTTTACTCCCCGGAAAGCTGGGGATTTATGTTTTGGCTGAAAAAAAAAAAAAAACGATAGTTGAACGGCAGAGGTTTAGAAAGGGTAAAATAGTCTTCTACCTTCTAGTATTTTGGAGTTGTTTCATGGGGCACCGTAACGATTGAATATAAAATCTTTGAAGTGTAGTGCTGCTCTAGAGCATTTTCGAAAAGAAGTAATTTTGAAGAAAAGCTTATCTTTGTGGAAAGTTTGTTTTGAAGATTTTACCTAGAGAAAATAACAAAAGCAGTCTTGTGTGAAGTGACTCAAAAGTATTTTCCAGCCCCAATTGAATCCAGTTTTGTGGTGTGCCTTTTGACAGCCAGCCACCCACTGACATTCCGACGGTGAAGTAGAAGATGTCGTGTAAGTATGTTTTGTTTTTATCAAAATTAAAAATATTTAATTGTTTTTATAAAAAAAAAAAAAAAAAAAAAAAAAAAAAAAAAAAGAATATTGAAAGGTTTTTACTTGTATTTAATTTTATTTAGGGACTAAAGTTTTATGCCGCCTTGGGGCATGTAAATATTTGATATTTCTTTGTATAAAGATAGAGTAAAGCTTTGTCATTTCTGCTAAATTTTGTTTGAAACTTCAATAAATGTAAAGTGTGTAAAACAAAATATCAGGTTCAGTTTTCTTGTTTCTAAGACTCTGATTGCTTGTATTGACAAGGATCTAACAACAAAAAGTTCAAAAATTTAAATCAATTATAATAAAAAAATAAAAAAGGCAAAAAAAATGTATTTTGCTTTTTGTTGCTAAGTTTTATTTATAAGTAATCAGTGATTTTTTCTTGTTTATTTTTGAGCCACTTAGTTAACTGCTGGGGAAGTGTTTAGAAATTAGAAAAGGCTTTAGAATTGAAATTTAGGTAATATATAAACTCATGTGACTTTATAAGAAGCTGTCATATTAATAATGATTCGCATTATGCTCTTTGGATCCCAGAAGGTAACGTGAGTTTTACTTTTATTTATTTATTGGGGGGAGGAAATGGCTCTCCTCTTATGTTTTATTTTTTATCATATTTGTTTCTTATGGGAGACTCTGTCATTGTGAAATGTATTATACTGAAGTTTAAAGAATTAAAATTTAGACAGAGACTGTCATAAAATTTAATATTTTCAAATTTACTTTGAATATTATAATAATAATTTAAAAACAAGTCCTTCCGGCTTATTCGGAAGGAAGGTTGATTACTTTTTCCTTATCAAGTAGCCGTCATTTTGTTTCAAAATGTCGGCTACAAATTATATTAATGGAATTGGTAGAAATATTGATGTAGGCTATGCACATATGGAGTTTTAAGAAAATCAGTTCATAAATACGTTTTTATGTGAATTTAAAATTTTCAAGCGGCCGGCGCTTGGAAACAAGATGGTGGGCCAAGTTAACAAATATATAAAATGCATGTATGAGATAAGTCTATGTACAAATTTAGTTCGAATTAATTCAGAATCCCAAAAATCATCATGTTGAAAAATTAAGTGGATCAAAATTGCAGAGAAACTTGCTCAGTGAACTAATCTAAGATGTTGTTGCAAACTTAAAAAGAATTCTTTTTTTTTTTTTTTTTTTTTTTTTTAGAAATTCTTTTAAAGAGACTTAGTAAGTTGATAAAATGTTAATTTTCTGCATTTCTAGTTTGTTTTATCGTTAAAATAACCTAAATTTCCCTTAAAAACGCATTAAAAAGCTTCAATAATGCAGGTAAAGGATTTGGCGCCAAGATTGGCGACTTTTCCCACTTGGAGACATTTTGGCGAGAAAATCCTTACTATCGATATACCAAAGATGGACGCTGTAACGTGATCGGTTAACGAGTTAAATGAAATTTCTAAATTTTTCTGGGTTCGATAAAAGGTGGTCGAACGCGCCAAGTCAGTTAGTCGCAGTTGAGTTTCACCAAACTCTTGAATGGCTTTTGAAGGAGTTCTAAGCCTCTTTGAATGAGCCTTGCGTTATGTTAATGCTTTGATACAGTTTGAACTGTGAATTTGCTGTTGACAGCTGTTATTTGAGCTCTGTTTACTGGTGAAACTGAAGTTGAACTGACTGAATTCTTCTGGAATTTTCTGTAAATAAACTACTGAACTTTTCCAAGTTTCGCCTTTCATTCTCGGACAACTTACTTACCCCTAAGTACGCAACAATATTTGCAAAAAAAGTCCACTGTCCAAATTTGGTTCGAATAAACTCAGTATTTCAAAGTTATCACGATAACAAAGCCTCAAGTGGCAGCGTTGAAGTGGACGCAACTTGGAAATAAATTTCCCCACCGAAATCATAGTTGTTTCAATGACTAATCCATTTTTCAACATTGGTTTGAATTGATTAAGTATTTCAAAAGTTACCGTGATAACAAATTTTCAAGTGGCCGGCACTTAGAAACAATATAGTGGAGCAAGTTGCCCAGCAAACACATCCAAGTTATTTGAAGTATAGGTCCACAATCAAACTGTGATTGGAATCAGTGCAGTTTTTCAAAAGTTATTGTTATGGCAAATTTTCAAGTGGCAGTCTATGTGGCTGCTACTTGGAAACAAAGTGGCGAAGCAACTTGCTCAGCGAAATCATCCAATATATTTGTATGATAAATTTATATTCCAGCTCTAGTTCAAATTAAATCAGCATTTCAAAAATTATCGTCATAAGTGGAGTGAGATGCCCAGCGAACTTATATGAGATATATCAAAGATAAATCCGCTAACCAAATTTGATGCGAATTGATTGAGTATCACTAAAGTTACCATAATCATAGATTTTCAAGTGGCCGCCACTTGGAAATAAAATTGCGGATCAAGTCACCACAAGTGAACTTATCCAAGATATTTGAACCATACGTTCACTATCCAACTTTTATATGAATCAGTTTAGTATTTTAAAAGTTATGGTGATGACATATTTTCATGTGGCACTATTGATTTCAAGTGGTCTCCATTTGAAAACAAAATGGCTGAGTAACGTGATTAGCAAACACATCCAAAATATTTATAAGTTCACAGTCCAAATTTAGTTCGATTTGGAGTATTATTTTAGAAGTTATCGTAATTTTAATTTTTCAAGTGGTAGCCTGATTTCAAGTGGCACCGCTTAACTTAAGATATCCGAAACTTTGTTAAATATGGCGGTTAAAGTTCATTAATAAACTTGATTGAGACACTTACATTGTCTATGTATACATCAAAATTCAAAGAAATTTGGAATGCGCTTATTACAATGTAAATTTGAAATTTTCAAGTGGTCTCCACTTGAAAACAAAATGGCGGAGCAACTTGGTTAACAAGCTCAATCAAGATATTTATAAGGTAACTTAAGACACTGTCCAAATTTGGTTCGATTTGGAGTATTATTTCAGAAGTTATTGTGATTTTAAATTTTCAAGTGGTAGCGTGATTTCAAGTGGTCCCGCTTAACTTAAGATATCTACCACTTTATTAAAAATGGCGGATAAATTTCATTACTTCATTGAGACCATTATGTGGTCTACATTTACATCAAAATTCAAACAAATTCGGAATACGCTTCTTACAATTTGAATTTTAAATTTTAAAGTGGTCTCCACTTGAAAATAAAATGGCGGAGCAACTTAGTTAACAAACTCATCTAAGATATTTATGAGATAAGTTAAGACACTGTCTAAATCTGATTCGATTTGGAGTATTATTTCGGAAGTTATCGTGATTTTAACTTTTCAAGTGGTAGCCTGATTTCAAGTGGCCCCGCTTAACTTAAAATATCTGCCACTTTATTAAAAATGGCAGATAAACTTCATTAATAAACTTCATTGAGACCCTTATGTGGCCTGTATTTACATCAAAATTCAAGCAAATTTTACTTTAAATATGCTTTTTATAATGTCGGTTTGAAATTTTCAAGTGGCTTCCACTTGAAAACAAAAAGTCGGAACAACTTGGTTAACGAACTCATCGAAGATATTTATAAGATCAGTTCACTGTCCAAATTTGGTTCGATTTGGAGTATTATTTCGGGAGTTATCCTGATGACAAAATTTTCATTATAGATAGATAGATAGATAGATAAACGAAGTGATTGCAATAGGTCGATTTCTAAAGAAATCAACCTAACAGAGCATTCGCATAAACAGTGCTAACATATTTTGTGCTGAAAGCACAAAAATTCTATATTTTGATTGTGGGGAATCTGGGTATTTGAATCTTGAAATACAATGCAATTATAAAGTGGTTAAGAGTGAAAGTGGATTAGGAAATATCCAAACTTGTAAAATCTAAGATGCGATAAAACAACAGTTTAATTTGTAAGAAAGTATTGTAATAATGCAAAAGCACACAAAGAAGAATTATTTAGCCTTATATAGCATAGATGGCAACATTTTATTTTATTCCGCCTTTATTTCATACTGCATATTTTTAAGAGTATTTTTTTCTTATTTTATCAAATTTATGTATTGGAGAAATTTTATCTATTAATAAATTGGTGCGAAATAAAAGCGGAGCTAAAAATACTTCGGAATAAATTAAAATTTTGGCATATATGACATAGTATAACCTCTTAATATTTATTTTAAATTTGATTTTTCGAATTTAATTTGTTGAACATATCAACAAATTCAGATCGGAATGAAATTGCGCAGGATTGCAGTATAGGATGAAGGTAAAAACATATTAAAGCAGTAGCAGGCCCTAGCCGCACAATCTTGAGAAAAAATCCTTAAGTGTTAGTAATTGCTTAAGTTTAAGTTATTTCAAAAGGAGTCGACGCTGCAGTGGCTTAGTTGGTAGCATAAGCGGCTGCTGCACAGAAGTCCAGAGTTCAATGTTACCTAAGGGAAACTTCTTCTTCTTCTTCTTTTTTTTTTTTATTATTTTTTTTACCAGGCATTTTATTTTTACGTTCTTTTATAAATTAAAATTTGAAAATTTAATAATTAATAATGATTTAATTTTTGTCAATTAAAAAAGTGCGTAGATTGTATAGTTATTTTATTTTTATTTTTCTATTTGTAATATTTATATTTTTCCGTAACTTAAAAAATAAATTTCAGCTTCGTTTTAAATATAAAATAAAGCAAAAATTAAGGTAAACTATTTTTTTTTTATTATTTATTTATCTAAACATTTATTTAATTCATTTTTAAGTTATTTTATAATTAAAACAAAGCTAGCATTTATTTTTTTAAGTTATAGAAAATTACAAATTCTATAATTAGAATAAATAACTGTACAACCTGTATATTTTCTTGAATTTACAAAAATCGAAAAATTATTATTTATTGACTTTTCAAATTTTGGGTTTAATTATTAAAAAGATTAAATTTTACAATTAGCATTCCTCACAATATTTCAGCAGCAGCTTTATTAGCAAAATAAGTAAGTAACTAAATACATGAAAACTCCTAAACAATAAACATAGAAAAAAAAAAAAATAATAACAATAAAATAAAAAGCAGAAAAAAATAACAAAACTTAAAATAAATAAAAAATAGACCGAAATGTAAAATAGTTAGCAAATTTTCTTAATTTTTTTTTTTTTTTTTTTTAGCCTTCTGTTTCCGTTTTAATATGTATATTTTACGGAACGGTATTTACAGAAAGGTATAAACAAGTAATGGTCGAAAAAAAAATTGTTGATTAATATTTAAAATCTAGATATAGAGATGCTGTCGCATATATTTCGAACATTTATTTGCATGTAATGAACCATAAAGAACCTATTTTTCATCTCCAGTGATCAAGAGATCAAAATACTCTTCTGTATTGTGCCGATGAAGCAATAAGTTGCATGTGGTTGATCGGTTAGATTGGTTTTCTTTGGACAGGGCCAAAACACCTATTCTTCTTACTTTACCAATATGCTGCAAAAGTTCTTCGGTTATCGAACAAGAATGATTAAGCGTGTTTGACAGTTCCCCGATTGTCTGACATGGATTTGCTTCCACTTCCGCCCTTAATATGTCTTTGTCTAAAGTTCTTGATTTTCCTGATCTTTGCGAGTTGGAAAATTCAAAATTAACTGATAAAAACTTAGAAAACCACCTTTGACATTTACGAATGTTTAATGCACTTGGATAAACATCACAAATGCTTTTGGTAGCAATTGTAGCTTCACTATCCTTTCGAAACTCAGAAAGCCTACAATACCGAATATGTACCCCTTCTAGTATTTAACTGGCCATTTCACTATAAATTGCAAATAATAATAATAATAATAATAATAATAATAATAATTAATCTTTAATTATTTACGAGTTAACAAGTCACTCTAACTTTCAAATGTCTTTGGCACGAGTTTAAATAAACATTGAGCTAATAAATATCAATGGAATGTCGGCATGCGTTAAAAAGACATTACGTTCCAGTCCTCCTAATATTTGTAGATTTCAAACAACGTCTAGTATTCGAGACTCCTGGATACACAATGGCATATTTTTCATATATCCGGGCTCACTGGCGTGAAACCAATCGGCTTCTACTGCTTTCGCAAAAGGAGGCGCCGGTCTGTTGATATAGGGTCAAACTTCACGGTGCGCAAGACTTCTTTTTTTACTTCTGCCACCTTTTTGGAAAGCAACCATCTGAGTTGCGTTAAACGTCCTCTTGCCGTCAAGGGTATCTGTCAGAATATCAATTTTGTCTACCGTTATATGCAAAGCTGGTTCTTAGATGCCGTCAGTTGTTGCCACTTTGAAATCCAAAGGGATTACGGGATCGGTAGCGTTGTCAAGGGACTTCAAAGTGTAATTTGTGAGCGGTATATCCTCCTGGAGGGCCTAATTATAACTCATACAATGACCTCACGAAGCCAACGGACAAGGGAGATATAGGGCAACAAAGTTCTTGAAACTATCTTCAATATCGAACTGCCGGTCTAAGTTTCGCCACTGCAACAAGCAGATTCGTATTTAGCGGGATCGAAATACCTTACAAGTTATTTCCTCAATTATTACATAAAATGCTTCTTGTACTTTATATAAATAGATTTCCTACTTATGGGCCTGGTCTAACGCTATTCGGAGTGAATATGAATTCAGCTAGTCTATTTGTTTGTCTCTCTGACTTTCTATTTGTCTGCTATGAGATAACGTAGGCAAAGTACGTTAAAGGTTAAATGTTGCAACAAGTATGCACAGGTATGAAAAGTTTAAATAATAAATACAAATTGCTTTATTTATCGCTCTTGTTTATTCCACATATGATATATAACGTGCTTAACAAAAATTGCCCGAGATAAAAGAAAGCCTTATACATGAAAGTTTTACATCATAAAAATATACTGATGAAAATTTGGATTTTGTGAGTAAGCTAAAATTTGTATATGACAATATTTTGAAATAATATATTAATAATTTATTAAACAAAAATTTATTTGAAAACTAAAATCTAACATAACTATTTTTAAATTTCAAACTTTTTTTTTTTTTTTTTTTTTTAAACAAAATTCAGATTTATAGACAGAAGTTTTCAAAATATTAACATTTAAAAACTTTTGAGTTTCCTATAGCTTTTTATGCCATCTTGAATGGCTCGTGGTTTTTTTTTTATTTTTTTTTTTATTTACTGCTATTTTATTTCGGATATTAAACACAACATGCTAAAGTATAAAAGCAACGGTTACGTAGGAGATTTTAACCGCAGTCTCCTTATGCATTTAAATTTTTTTTATTTAAAATTCTAATTTAACTTAAAAAAAAAAAAAAAAAAAAAAAAAAAAACATTTTTTTTTTTTTTTTTTTTGTTATTTTTCTGCCATAATATTAATTTAATTCATTGAAGATATTACAATTTAATTAATTTAAATATCATTAAAATATTACGCGTTTTCATTTAAATGTTAACTTAGACATTTTAGATGCATTATAGCATTTAAATATTTGGATTTTTTTTTTTTTTTTCATATAATAATCGTTTATAAACTATTTTGCCAATCTATATAATAATCCTCAAATGAAATACATGTTTTAGAAAAACAAATAATCTGACATTTAAGAAATATATATACTCTTATCTTGTCCTAGTATTTTTTATAAACCTTCTTATTCGTTACGGGTCTCAAAACGTAGCATAAAACACATGTCACAGACACAAATTCTCAAACTATTAACATTTAAAAATCCTTGAGCTTGAGATAGCTTTTTTTGTCAGCTTGAATGATTATTTTCTAAACTTTAGTGTTATTTTATTCCGCACATGAAATATAACATGCTTAGCAATAAAGGCTCGGCATAAAAGAGAAGATTTTGACCGTATTCCATATATCAAAATGCCACATTTTAAAGAACATATGGTGAGTAAAATTGTTGGTTTAAAAGTAAGCTGAAATTTGAATATGTTAACGATTAAAAATATTACTTTAGTATTTTATTAAAGAATAAAAATATTTAAATTTTAAATTTTAAATGGATTTCTATGAATATTATATAAAACATTTTGAAGCTAAATGTATACATAAATGATGAAAAAGGTTGCAAATCAACGGTTATCAACTGACTTTTTGTATAATAATTCACAATAGTTATTAAAATAATATAATCTAGTATAGTTCAAATTCTTTCTCTTATTTATTGAAATTTTTATTTTTCCGACTGAGTGAAAATAATGCCTGGACCGGGAGTCGAACTCCGGATCTTTGACTTACAAGGTCAAGGCTCTACCAATTGAGCTATCCAGACCGACAACCGATCCACATTACTCACTCAGACAACAACTATCGGACATTGTTTAATGGTGTTTTCCATTACCTGCGGCTTATTTTTTCTGTTGAGCTATCTAAATGATAGACCAGATTGTTTCTGCCTAATAGGTTGTCTGAGTGAGTAATGTGGATCGGTTGTCGGCCTGGATAGCTCAATTAGTAGAGCCTTGACCTTGTAAGTCAAAGGTCCGGTGTTCGACTCCCGGTCCAGGCATTATTTTCACTCAGTCGGAAAAATAAAAATTTCAATAAATATGATTTTCTTCCACAGTTGATTCTGTGATTTTAATAAAAATTGCATTTCTTTCTCTTATGCTATATATCGGTAAGATCATAGACATATAGTTACAGTTTAAGCCGTTATATGAGTAACTGAATCCGAAAATTTGTGTGTGTGTGTGTGTGTGTGTGTGCAGTTGAAACTGCAGTTAAAAGCAGCATTTTTTTTTAAGTTAAAGAGCTATTGCACACCTAAACTATAATTAGGATATTGTAGCTACATTTAAATTTTATAAGTTCTGCTATTTTAAAATTTGTTCTAATTTTTCAAAGAATTGGTACCCGGATAATTTTATCAAATTTATTGGATTAAGTTTGAATAGCCCCTTTATATTATATATAAAATTTTCGAACAATGTACTGAAACTTAAGTTAGCACACACACACACATGCAAATGCATAACAGAGAGTTAAATGCTATTTTGAGCCATATTAAAAAACATCACTTATATATCCGACTTTTTTTTATTGCTCTGTAAACGAAAAAAAAAAAATCACACCATTTTTTATGAGAAACTATTCTGTATATCCTATGAGTATGTAATCAGTGTATGTTAATTTCATTTAATTCCTTGCAATCTAAATATGTTACACTGAACACACATTGAATATTTTTACATATCCCTACACAAACAAAATTATTCCATGAATTTTGATTTGGTCCACATTCACGGTCTGGTGTTTAACGCAGGGCAGCATCCAAATAATCTTTCTTTTAAGTTTCTGAGTGACACCTTTTCTAACAATGGTCACGTTCACTCCAGTGTTAAGAACCATACATCAGGAAATATTATTAACTTGTCCCTAAAGATAAAGTCCATTCTCGCTGCCACTCATCGAAGAACTATGAAACATTGAAAACTGGAGCTGTCTTTCCCTCCTCCGTCCCGCGAGATTACCTCTTCTTAGTTTCTCTGCGTCGACTTTGAAATATGTTTGTTTGTACAAGTTTTTTGTATTGGACAGCTTCTTTTAACATGTCCATTTCTTCTACAGCCTCAATACTTAGTCTTTGGATTCTTATATTCTTTATTACTCTCAATACTGTGCAATCACCTCGTGCGGTCTGCCGGAATTTTCTTCTTTTACTAAGATCAACCTATGAATCGTTCAGAGAGACTGCTCTGATGATGTAGCAGTCTTTGCGGGGGGTTTGTTGGGCTACCTCATTCATCTGGGCATACACCAAAGCCGATTCGACATTCTTTACATCCGCGAGACGAAGAGCTTTTTTGTCTCTGGATCTCGCACAGCATCGATGAAATATTGGAGGGTCAAACTATCACGAGTTTCAGTGTGGCAGTCTGAGAAAGCTGTATGTGGCAGTCTCTAAATATCTGATGCCAATTCTTGTAGACTTTCACCCGCTTTCTGATAACGGAACTTTAATTGGAGACGACTATTTTCTTGACAACTAACACTTTTAGATGACTAACACTTCTCTCCAAAACGCAGCTATAGTGCTCTTCTCAGTGTTTCGAAGTCATACTTATGTTCCTACGAATGAGTTTCCAGGATGTCAGCTGCATCGCCCCGTAATACTGCTAAATAGGCTACCTTGGTAGAGAGGTCCCATCCATTAACTTCAGCTACGATAAATAACTATGTCTTATATTATTACCAAGAGGATTAGCTATCATAGTTAGAGAGTTTTATTGAGTTTTGATTTTGTATTCTTCTACCTTTCCTTCCATGTTCATGAAGCATTGATGCTAACTTTTTTTTTCAAACATCGGATATACTTTTCAATCCATTCCCTATCTTTCTTCAAACTTCCTTTCAAATTTTCCTGGGAACTCCCTCTTCATCCACTTTCCTCTCAAATTCTTCCTATATTTTCTTAAATATACTTTCGATTTCCGTAAATCTACCTTTCAGATCCTGATCGACATTTTCTTTAACTTTCTCTTCAAGGCTCTCTTCTATCTTTATTACACTATCTTCATAATATTATCTTCTATCTTTATAACATTATGTTCTTCCTTTATAACTATATCGATTTTTCGTTCTAGCTCTTCAGTTCTATTTCCCATAGTTGAAAGTTTTTCATCAATCATCATTTACACTGATACAAAGTCGTCTCTCACTGAAAAATGTTCTTTCTTCATCTCATCTTGATCAGATTAAACTTTTACCTTGTTCGCTCTTTGTTCTATTTCCATCCTTTCAATCAATCCGGCTACCATCTCTTCCTGTCCTGCTTTCATATTTTTTTGTTTAATTTCTTCGGTAAAATCAGTTTTTTAATCACTCATTTGAGCGACCAAACCTTCTACAAGTTACCTCATTTCGTGTTACATGCCTCTAGGTATGGCCATTCAGCAGAGAACCCTACTCCTAGCACCAGAATTGTTGCGTACTAGGGGTTCGTGAATTGTACGTGAATGAATGACAGATCTTCCAGAGGCTTAAATGTTTATTTACAGAAGGTTATAGGTCTGTCAATTAAGTATCAACTTCAGTTGTATCAGAAAACGCCACTTGAATAATTGCTGACAACATAAAAATCACAGTATAAATTGTACCACAGAATTAACACACAGCATATGAACTGTAATCGATAGCAGAGGCTTGGTCCAACAGAGCTCTTTACATTACAATGTTATAGCGAAACTGACTGAATGGTCGGTACGCGATTCCTTTATATAGCCTCCAATAAATCCAGGATTTCTCAGTATCTCGCAGAACAGTCGTGTTAGAGCTTAAATAATCGATATATCGATAATATGGTTTTTCTCGTCAAGGTCACCAAATTCGTCGGCAAGTCCAGTACCTGACCTGGTGAACCTTTTTAACGAGTTTTTAACGGAAAATGAGCTATTCTAACGCCAAAGCAAGCAAAAAATGCAAAAAAATTAACATTTTATAAACCGACTAAGCCTCTTTAAATGAAATTACATAAAAAGAATGACTACTATTCTCGAATTCGTAACAATATATATATATATATATTAAAAGTTAGGAAATAAATGGGTTGACAGCAATACGTATTGGGCGATTGATTTCCAAGTGTAATCAGCACTATACCGGCTGCGCCAAAAGTTCGTTAAAACTTTAAAAGTTCATTGAAAAAGAACAAGTGATGGTAAAAAAGTGCGGTTTCCACAAATGGCATCAGATAGAGGGTGGGATTTTTAAGAAAAAAAATTAGTTAAAAAATGACCGATATGTGACGCTGTGGTGCATACATGAAGCTGATTTATGCATATCATGTTGTCAATAAAACACCTGAATGAACACGGACTCTTCATTCGATGCCGGCGTTATGCTATCGTTGCAGGATCAAGCGTTGATTACCAAGCTTTTTTATAAGAATGATGAATCAACACACCCTTCTCTCAAGGAAAGTCTACCACTTCATGGACAATCTTCCAAATGCCCTGTTTATTCGAAGCGCTTGACAAGTTTCAGTATCCCTGATAGTGAAATGGGTCCTTTTTTCTTCTTCAATCCTTTCTTAGTGCGAAATTTCCTCAGTGCGACAGTTACTGATTCGTCATTCTTATAAAAGAGCTTGATAATGAACGCTTCATCCTGCAACGATAGCATAACGCCGGCATCGAATGAAGAGTCCATGTGCATTCAGGTGTTTTATTAACAACCTGATATGCATAAATCAGCTTCGTGTATGCACCACCGCGCCACCTATCGGTCATTTTTTAACCTTTTTTTGTGTTCTTAAAAATAATCCGCTCTCTTTCTCATGCCATCAGTGCAAACCACACCTTTTAATCATCATTTGTTCTTCTTTATGATTTTTTAAAAGTTTTAACGAACTTTTGGCGCACCCGGTATAAAGGTAAAGTTCAAATAAATATAAAGTTAGTTTAAATTCTATTCATTAGTTCTTGAGATACAGCATCCACAAAATTGTTTATACATATATACAGGCAGACACACATACAGACATTTTCTAAAAATGGTCAAATCATGTATACATTATAACAAATTGAGTAAATCTGTCGAAAACCGGAGGACGAAAATTTTCTCTTATCCAATAATTTCTTGTTATATACAAAGTAGAAGGTGAAATGTCTCTTTTAATTCATTACTAGCTGGCTTCACCAGCTAGCTGGCCAGAGACCCAAGAAAATTTTTACCAAAAAACAAGTTCTCGGGCGCCTGCGACGCCAATCGTAATTTGTTCTCTCTAAAAGTCGCATAATATAAAAATATTGAAAATTCAAATATTTTTAAATAAAATCTTAGGCGCCTGCCGCGTCAATCATAGCTTGTTCTCTGTAAAAGTGGCTTAATACTAAAATATTAAAAATATAACGATTTTAAATTAACTCTTGGGTGCCTGTGGCGCCAATCGTAACTTCTTCCTCTATTCTTAGAACATTTGTATCGCTCTTTTATTTTTTAAGAAATAAAACACGTAAAAGAAAATATATAAGAACAAAAACACTTAGAGATGATAATAAATTTGTTGTTGGGTGAGTACACTGTGGGATATAAAAGTTTAAGGCTGAATAATTATGTTATTTTTACAAATTTATAACTATACATATATTTTATAAATCATCAGACATTTTAATAAATCATCACATTTAAATAACTTTCTACTGCAATGCTATAAATTAAAGAATTTTAACTGTTAATATTAAAATATATTGCAGCAAACAAACAAAAAATGTGCTACCATTTTATAAACGCATAAGAAAAATTTATTAACACATTAAACGCATAAGAACAGTGCCTGAATTGCATTAGTCCAAATCGAAGCTGAAATTTAAATCTTCTGCATTTTCATTAAAACAGTAATCCATTTCTGTAGTTCTTGAATGGTTTAAGATATCTTTCCAGACGATATTACGAGTATGGCGTTGATTTTCTATCGGCAAAAGTACTTTTAATGATGTTTTTCTTTTAACTCTTGAAAAAGCTACATAAAGCATTCCATGCATAAAAACTGGTACTCTCAGATCAACACCTACAAAGTCAAAAGTTTGGCCCTGTGATTTATGCACTGTCATAGCAAATGCTGCTTTTACAGGAAACTTATGTCTAGATATTGCGCAACCAAGTTGACCTTTTGATGATTGAAGTGTGATTCTTGGTATATGTACATCTCGGCCACAGTGTTCACCAGTTATTTTTGCTTTAATAATATGATTGCACAGCTCAGTAACAATTAATCTTGTACCATTGCAAAGGCCTTCTGATACATCTATATTACGCATCAACATAATAATAGCATTTTTTTCAGTTTAAGTTCATGAGGTGGTAAATCGAAATTTTCAACAGAATTTAAAAAGTCAACAGTAAATTGAAGTTTTCCTTCGGGTTGGTTATTTACAGTATCGTAACTGTGATAGGTTTTGTACTCTCCGGGTAATTTCGAAATAATTTCAGTATTTAACCTGTCAACATCTTTGTTAAGAGGAGCAAGTATAGCTCTATTTTTCATCTCTTCATAATTTTCATTGACAAAGCAAAAACCCAAAACCTCATCAATGAGATTTCCATTTGAAATTATGTCTTCGGGTAGCTCTATCTCATCTAAAGACCTAATCGGTAATTCTCCATTACCAACTTTTAAAATGTAGTTTGCAAAGTCTCTTTGTTCTGGATCAACCCGCATATTCTCATCCAGTGAATAATTCCTAAATTTACACCAAAGCACACTCTTTTTAATTGATAAGTCAATAAGTTCTTGTTTATTCGCTCACGGTTGAACTGGAAGACACTGTCTGAAATCTCCTCCTAAAACCATAATTCTTCCACCGAATGGCAAAGTTGCATTTCCAGTTTTACGCAGAATTTCGTCCATTGCATGCAATGCATATTTAGGAAGCATAGGTGCTTCATCCATGAGAAATACTTGAACTTTAGAATGTTTTTGAGCTTTACAGGAGCCCGGTTTGATTGTGGAACTTGACTCTGGTGAAAGGGGCACCTTCAATCCAAATGTTTTGTGTGATGTGCGTCCTCCAGGAAGTAGAATCGAAGCAATGCCTGTAAAAGCCATACACTGCACATTAAAGTTCCCTCCTCGCAGAAGGTAATACAAAGTCTTGTATATGAAAGTTTTTCCAGTACCACCAGGTCCGTCAATAAATTGAATATTCTCTTCATTGACTGAACGAAAGATAGCATCCACAATTTCAATTTGTTTTCCTCTAAGAAGTTGATACATTTGTTGACCAATAGCTGCTAATTCATTGACATTTGACAATTCTTGATTCGATTCAGTTTCATAATCATCAATATCATCAAATGAAAACTTTTCAACCCAATATTGAAAATTTCTACCTTCTGTCGCTTCTGAGTCGAGTTTATGGGCAATTACATGGTATGCTCGCTTGATAGAATCTTCAATTGAAATTTCAGTTCTTTCACCTTCATGAATGAAATCTTCTGCGAGATCTTGCTTAAACATTTCCCACAGCCGTTTTGGGTTTTCTGGTGAGCCTAGAATCAAAATCTGTGTAAAAAGTGTTCTCATTGCCCTTGGCAGTTTTGAGCTTGCAGATTCGGACAATCCTTCAATCCATTGTTGGTCATCATAGCATAATCCTCGTGCTAGACAAGCTTGCTTGTATGTCGCATGTTCAATATTATTCACTGTCAGTAAATCCTTAAAGCTGGTTGCATCTTTTACATGATACAATAACAGTCGTAAGTGATATAATTCAGGCTGTACAACAAAATTGACATTATGTATTCTTCCAATAACTTTTATCTGTCGTACTCTTTGAATCCATTCACTGTTTCTTGCATCCCATCTAAAGTGTTCAGGCATTTGCCAGTAGTAATAATAGATTGGCTCTTCCTCTGTGTCTCCATTTGATTGTCTAATTTCATGTTCTTCCTTAGCCTTTTTATTGTGCTTGAAATATGCTTCCATAGTCGAACCTTTTTGTCCTGTATCAGCTAAATTTTCCTGAGCCTGATCTAAATTTACAATTCTGTACTGGCCAGGAAGGTGAATTGATAATCGTAGCACACTATGACTCTTCTTCTGAATTTCATTTCCAAATAAACGCCAACATGCCTCTGGTGGAGTGATGCATCGACCCTCAACATAAGTATTTGCTTCATTGTACATGATTTGTCTTCCTCCTTCAACAACTTTAAGTGAAGCACAATCAAACCCTTTACATATGTACTTGTATAGATACTTCACAGCCATAATGCTTCCAACATATTCAACGTTTATATGACAATTGTACTTTTTCAGTAAATATGCATTATAAGGAACAACATGACGATTATCTCTTGTTATGCGGCTGCCATCAACACTCTTACGATACACTGCACTTTCATGAGAGAAATCTTGACTGTGAGGGTCCAATTTGGGATCATAACGCCTTCGATAATTTGGTTTTGCATTGTCTGCCAATGAAGATACATCCTCAAATGATTTTGGAAATTGAAAGCGGCACTTCATACGTCCACTTTTATTTACCATGCATTCAGCGTTTGGGTTCTGTTCGTCACAGGGGTTATGAATCATCCACTTTATTACAAGTTCTCTCAGATCTGTATCTTCAAAGTCAGGAATCTCTGCAGAAATGAGAATATCCAGTTCTTCAGGATTATGAATCTTGTCTTGAGAACACATAATTAGAAGAAGGTGAATGTGAGGAAGACCTCGCTTTTGAAATTCAATTGAAAATACATAAGCAGCAACTTTTCCAAATATCTGCTTCTTATCAAAATCTTCAATTATTTCATCAAATTTCAATTTTGCAACTCGAGTTACAACATCTGGTCGGTCTTGAGGACGTTGTTGTATAAAAGATCCATTTTGTAACTGAATGTGCAAAGCGTTTTTTATTTCAGGTCAATTTGCATTACATGTCATTGTTATGAAGAAATCTGGAGAACCAAGACGGCGAACAATTGCCATAGCATCTTCAAATTGTTCAGTATAATAGCGTGTTGACCCTGGGAAAGATGATGGGAGAATGACTTTCTCTCCAACTGTAGCTTTGTTTTTTTCTACTAAGTCGTTTATCAAACGTGTGACTTCTGTATAATTATCAGCAAGAATCTTCTTTTGATTTGCTTTAATCCACTGAATACGATCTCTTTCGACCCTAATAAAAGTGTCGACAACATACTGTTGAAAAAGTCTGCCACCAAAATGCAATGCATTAAATTGTATTTGTCGCAAGTCATGACCTGTAGAATTCATTCTTGTGGACAAATAATTTATTACTTCAGGTCGAAAAGCAAGTCTGTTCTGAGCCAACTCAAGGCGCGTTGCATGATGCCGCGAAGAATAAGGTGTAGTCAATGGTATATCAAGAGAAAAACCATCCGTACCCTGTGGGTAAAACAGTGGATAAGTGAATGGCTTAATACGTTTATCAATATTTTTTAGAATAACAATTTCCTTGTTTCGCCGATGTACAATCATTTCATTTTCTGGGAAACTCTGATCGGCATTAAGTGTGAAGACAGCGCAAACTTCATTAATGGATGGTGTATTAAATCTTCTGTAATCACTTTCCTGAGGAATTCTGAACAAAAGTTGAACTTCAGGTGCAGATAATCCTTGTGCAGTAGCTTGCTGTTCAACTTCATACTGAACTTCTCGCATCATCATATAACCCTGTGCATAACCATTCTGTGCCCTTATTACGTGCTCTAATAATTCCATGAGTTCACGACTTATTCCATAATTCAGAGGATGATGTAATCGTTCGTCAACAGCATTATCAGGATCCAAAAAATACATCTGACCGTATTGAGGTTTTTCAAATTATCCATGTATGTCTTGAGTCGGTTGAGCATCCAAGTTCATTTTGTGGTATACTTGTCCACATGCAATAAAACTGTATATGCCATGACTGTTGATGGTTCTGTCTTCTGACACATTGAAAGAAGAAAAAGCAAAACAGGAATTCAAGTTTCTGATTATTTTATGAAATTCTTCAGCAAGTGGATGGCAGTGCAAAAACAGTCTTGCTAACTCGTTCGCAAAATATGGTGCTGGCAGTAATAATCGTCCATGAAGACAACAATCACCAAAAGAGTCTCTATGAAGACGATTGCAAACACGTTCCTCTGGAAAATGTGATGCTTTACAATGAACGCATTTCACATTGAATTCTCCTAAAGTACTATAGTTCACATCTCTACAAACTGCTATTTTGTATGTTGGGCACCGATTTCGCAATGCCACTTCATATCTTGCTTGTCGACGTCTTTTCTCTTCTAGGCGTTGTCGTCTCTCTAGTGTACTCTCTGATGCCCTACGCTGAGAAGCTCGCTGTCTTAGATCTTCAAGTCGCTGGATTCTGTCTTCCGTGCTCTCCCTTGCTCGATGCTGAAAAGCTTGCCTAGATATACTCTCAGAACGTTCCTTTCTGTACATCTGTCCTATTTCCCTTATATTTTGGCGACATTTTAATTTTGATGCACGGATAAGCCTAGCTTGAAATAAGGAAGTACGATTAATTAGTTGGTCTGCATTTGAAGTACTTTGTTCTTCTGGATTAACTGGTATCACATCATTTGATCGTTTCATCTTAAGAATATTTATTTAAACTTTTTGATTTCTAAAAACTCGTATTTAAATTTTAAATGAAAGTTGTTTTTGATTTTCTTGCATATAACTTGATGCCACATATCAGTGTTTCAGAGTTTTTAAAATGAACGTGTTTAAATATCATCCTTTGAAATAAAATGTTTATGTTGTAGTTTGATTTTAAAGACTTACTAATAACTCCCTGTTTAAAAGAATCAGAAGGTTTTTTAATTTATACTAACTCAATCACAAAACAAAAAGATTTTTTTATCAAAAAGAACAACACTTTCGTTTTCACATTTTTTAACCTCAGACTCCTCTCAGTTCAGTTCGTATTTATTCTCAGTAAAGTTGAAAATGTTTTTTCAGTTCAGTTCGTATTTATTCTCAGTAAAGTTGAAAATGTTTTTTTAGTTCAGTTTTTTTAATTATTATTATTTCGTCGAAAAAAAAATTGGCAACAATTAAATTATGGATAAAACATAGAATAATAATAAAGGAAGAAGGAGCGTACGTGTTTATTATTATTCTATGGGATAAAATTTTAAAATTTAAATGGCTTATTTATCAGAAATTAGAAGGTTCTTATTTTCACATTTTAATTAATTAAGAAAAAACTAATCATCCGATTGATAAGCTGTTTAATGCATCGGATTTACAAAAATTTTCAATTTCATTTGGTATCTTATTTGTAACGATGCGACTGATATTTCTAATATTTATGATTTATTTTCCTCATTTTAAATAAATGTACGTTTTTTTTTTTTTTTCTTTATTATTATTATTATTATTATTATTATTATTATTTTGTCGAAAAAAAAATTGGCAACAATTAAATCATGGATAAAATGCTAAAATTTAAATGTCTTATCAGAAATTAGAATGTTACTATTTTCACATTTTAATTAAGAAAAAACTAATCATCCGATTGATAAGCTGTTTAATGCATCGGATTTACAGAAAATTTTCACTTTCATTTGGTATCTTATTTGTAACGATGCGACTGATATTTCTAATTTATTTTCTAATATTTCTGATTTATTTTCCTCATTTTAAATAAATGTACGTTTATTTATTTATTTTTTTTAATTATTATTATTTTGTCGAAAAAAAAAATTGGCAACAATTAAATTATGGATAAAATGTTAAAATTTAAATGGCTTTTTTATCAGAAATTAGAAGGTTATTATTTTTACATTTTAATTAATTAAGAAAAAACTAATCAAAAATTCGAAAATCTGACTTCGATGTGCACAATGACCCTTCGGGGGGCACCTTTGTGTTAAATCTCGTGACTGTCCGAGCTACCGTTTTCGAGATCAGTGAAATATACACATATTGCTCACTTAATAGTATAAGATAAAGTCAAAAGAACTAGTGACTAGAATCTATTAATTTTTCTATTAATTTTTCTTTCAATTTTATGTGTTATTTTTGAGGAGGACAAGAAAATCCTTCTTTAGAGAAAATGATCCATATACAACTGCTTATTATTTGATGTTTAAGGGGTAATATGCTTCTTTCTAAACTTATGACCGACGCGATAGGATTTACATATGTACTGATCTGTTGCTTTTATCGCAATAGAATTATAACTGAAAATCAGGTAGATGAAATTAATTTTTGTTTGTATTAAATTGTGAAAGTTTTAAATAGGAAATAAGGTTTACATTTATATCATCATCTTCTTCATCATCAATTTCAGACTTTACCAATCCACTGCAGGATGAAGGCTTCTCCTAGGTGATTCCAAACTGCTCTGTTTTCTGCAATTCTTCTCTATTCAGCTCATCCGAACTTCACAATTTCATCTCTCCAACGACACTGTGGTCTCTTCAACAGTCATTTCATCGGTACATTTTGTCTGTCTCAACTTCTGCTTCATAAACTTTTACATTAGCATGTAAAACTATACAAAATCTTCAAACAACCCAAAGAAGCATGGAGAGATGTATGTTAAGATTCACTCGAAGAGAGAGAAAGCGGAACACTTTGATTAGAAACAAATCAAAGTTACTGATGTTATTTCTAGAGTCAAGACGTTAAAATGATGCTGGGTTGGGCACCTTGCGAAAAGAAGTCATGATATATGGAGCACCAAAGTTTTATTTTGGATACCAGGAGATAGGAAAAGAGATTGCCTTTATATATGTAGTTATATTTTAAATGACAAGATTCTATAAAATTCGTATTAGTACATTATTAAACTGTGCAGATAAAACACCATGACAATTCGCCATTTTCCAAGACTGCCATATTATTTTCATTTATGAAACATCAAATGTTTCTGACTAATAAGCCAAACCAGTGAAGGAGAGATTCTTCTATAAAATCTGATATATGATAAGTGCTAAAATCGAAAAAAGTCGCACTTTTGGTCCTAGAACTTCTGAGTATCCCATGGTTTTCTCTAGGAATTGCTTGTTCATGGACTAAGATCCCTCTTCCATGGATTTTTTAAAACTCCGTCTTTTATCTTTATTGTAAAATATCGGTTTAATCTCCCCACCACCACCAAGACTAATGTGTAATAATATTATATTGCACATTGTTTTTTATTGCTCACTGTTTTATATTTCAAAACCAGTACTTATTAATATTACCTATTACTAAAAAAATTTGCTTTAAAATTATACCTTTCTATATCACTTTATATATATTACTAATGCATCAGATTAGAATTGTAATTTTATTTTTATTTTGTAAAATTTATAAATATCACATGATATTTGCCTAATATTTTTAAATAAAGTGTTATATTCTTTCTAAAATTTAATGTTAAGTTTTTATTTTATGCAAATTTCAAAGTTTAAAAATTACCACCATTTCAAAAACAGAAATCTTTATCCGGAAAACATATTTTATGCATGAAGAAAAAAATAATATACAGTCATTTCAAGTCTGTATTTGTGAATTTCATCTAATACAGTTTTCTGTTATACGTATAAAAGAATCCTATTACATTTGATGCTTTTCTTCGTTATCTATACAAACAGGCTGTTTTTGAATACTTATCATTCTTCAAAATTCGGAACTGAAATAGGAAATCTATTTACTGTATATTTCAAAGGACAAGTCTTCAAAGCTTTATATTTAGTTACATCAAAGATGCAATCTTTTTTATCGGTATATTTGTATTGATATCAAAAAATGTAGAAAATGATTTCTTCTTTGGAAATTCTTTCATGAATATTGTATTGAAAAAAATGTTTTCAGCAGTCTTTGATAAATCCAACAATACGTTTTCAAATATTTCAAATACAATCATGGAAAACAACAAGCTTATCAATATAAAATCATATGTAAGGTGTTTAAAAAAGAATTTATTTGCATCGGAAATATAACTTATATCATATATTTCAAACACCAATAAAAATCCAAAATAACTTTTTATGAATTCGAAAAAGAATTCGTCATCAGTGAATTTTAAAATTAATTTAAAATCATTATGATGTGACCGTCAAAAAAATTTCTTGCGTATCATTTTATATAAAAAAGTCAATTATCGTTTAACCATAGCCTCCTAAACTAGATGTCTGTCGCGTGGCTCGGAAACTTGGCAACAGTTCAAACGATAGACAGCGCCACCTGGTACAGATTGTGTGACTTTTTTATTCAACAGCCACCAAAAATTTATAAAAGTGGGATTCGATATACATAAAGGGCGAATAGAATCGATAAATCATCGATTATATATATCATACACCACTTCTTAAAATTACTGGTGACAGTTGAATAAAAAAGTCGCGCAATCTGTACCAGGTGGCGCTGTCTATCGCTTGAACTATTGCCAAGTTTCCGATTCATGCGACAGGCATCTAGTTTAGGAGGCTATGGTTTAACATACAAAAAAAATTTAATCAACATAGCTTCTCATGATAATGATTTTATATATGGTGCAATCTTAACTAATAGATACACAGATACAGTAATATGAAAAACCTCGCAAAGCGAATACCAGCAGGGCAGGTGCCGTCTGATACATACCCAAATTTAATCAACAAATTACTTCAAAATAGCTATTTCTTATACAGTGTTTACCGCATTTATAATCCATAGAAGCTGAAATATGTAAAAAAATATAATAAAGGATAACTGCGCCACATATCATCCAATATGCAATCACATTCAATTGAAGAAATTTTCAGAGCATTTATTAGAACATTTCTGTAAACATGCATAAATTCTATATCTGCAGCACCGCCTATTCGCTGACATGTACAAAAAATTGTAACAACATAATTTTTTATCACAGCCCTCAAGCATATAACGTTTTCGCCTTTATAGGCAAAAGAAGTTAAGATATAGCATTCTCTGAAATGGGGGGAAATTGCAGAGAAGATCCCCCGCTTGTTGAGAAATATATCATGATATCTAATCAGTCAAATTTTAAGACAATGTCTTAACCAGTATGTTAAGGTTATATATTATTCAAATGAAAAGTTTTATTTTATTACTAACAAGCTTTGCCTGCTGCTTCGCTAGTCACTATATTGAAATGAATTTTCAAAAAATAAAAAATTAATTAATTAATTAATTAATAAAAATAAAAAATAACCCCCATATTATAAATTGCTTTAAAAATAAAAATAAAAATAAAAAAATCACTGAAATCCTTAAAACCTCGCTTCGAGTTCCCATTGCTTGCAAACGCACCTTATCCAGATATTTATAATTAGGGGATAACTGGACGATAATTGTTGTTGCTATTGTTCAACACCCTAACAGCACAAAATATTCCAGAAACGTAACAATCACATAAAATCGAAACGTTGGAAATATTTCAGAAACATTTCGAAATGTTCAGTTTGCTTTCTGATTAATTTCCAAAAACGTAAAAATGTCCACGATCGTAACAAAAAATCAGATACGTAACAGAAATGTTTCAATCACTTAACAGATCGAACATCAAAAACGGCGAATGTTTTCGAAAGATTTCAGAGAGCGTACTTAAATGTGTTACGCTAATGAAAGATTGCAAGCTTTTTGTAACATAACTGAAACATTCTGTGCTGTATGGGGAAGTACGTTATTCGACAGGCATTTCTCGGACAGAGCATCATCACCCTATGAAAATAGATGCCAGCACCAGAAATTCTCAGCAGCTGCAATAATTTTAATCAATTAAAAAAAAAAAAACTTATCAAAAATTCAAAATAGGTTTTCGAGGCCTAGAAACCTATAAGTTTATACACCTGTAAGTTTAGCTTTGTTTTTTGTTAATTTATCGTCATCCATACGGCTTAGGATACTGTGAAGACACTGAATTTTTTTGTATTCAATTGAAAAACTTTTTTTATTAATTATCTACAAAAATTAACACATTGGGCCTTGGAAGATCAAACTCACGACCTTCTCGTTTCAGTATGATGATTTAATGAACTGAGTTAACTGTCCAAGGAAAGACTTCTTACATATATATTTCTATCTCCAGATTCGATCATTTGAGAAATTTATGTACTTTAATTAATTTAAATAATATTAATAAAATGTTCGGAAATCAGTGTTCGAGGTGATTTAGGAGAGGTCAAAATGAACCTCCATGCAAAATTTTATAGCTGTACGATCAGCCGTTTTCCTGCAAAGCGACCGAAATACACACACACACATATATTCTTTTATTAACTGTAGAGATCCGTATTAGTTCGTTAAATAGGGCATCCGAAAAATGTTTGTTACAGACAGAGGCGCATATATTCAGACAAACATTCTCATAAATGGTCAACATCTCATATAATCGATTCCATGTAAACCCATAAAAAACCAAAGGTCGAAAATTTTCACGAATCCAGTTATTTCTTTTCAAATATACAGAAGAAAGAAAAGTTGAAAATGAAAATACAAGTGTTAAAGCATGTATCAACGTCCTGAAATTTCTTAATTTAAAAAAGTCACAAATGTTTTCAAAAATAAATTAAACGTCGGAACAAAGTACATATTAAATTTCGATTGTAATTAATTGTTGGAACCTCAGTTAGATTATACTATCTTCGAATATTTATTTGGACAACCAATAAGTATTTTCGAATTTAGACATTTTGTCAAACATCTATAAAAATTCTCAGGGAATTATCTTCAAACTTTGAAGTATAAAGAGTACGTTATATCTCATATATTTCAGTAAAATATTTTCCTGGAAGAGGAAAGGGTACCAATAAAAAATTAAACAAAAGTCAAAATGTTTTGGATCGCCCAGTAAAAATAATACCTGAACTGCATTTTTGTTGTAACTTGTGATTTTGAGTATCGTTCAAAATATCTATATATTTTTTTTATGAGGCTACCACATATATGCATGGAGATATAATGGTTTCTTTAAAAAATTGCGAACAAAATTGCACTTTTTTTATTATAACCGTAAGGTATTTCACGTAGTGCAAAGACATTCTTAGGAAACTTGGCATACTACGTTAATATAAACCATATTACTAGAACGATAATATAATTAATATCAGTAAAATTTTTATAATTAAAATTGTATTATTGTACAATATTTAACATTACTTAAAATATACTTTAAAAAATAAAGAGAAATGTAATTTTCATGTTCTATTTGTTTATTTTTGTCGTTATAAGTATTTCTTTATTTTAGCATGCAGATCGCAATAGTAAGAATTGAAATTTAGTCATATGCAACGAAGTATGAAAACTCATTAAGTATTGTACGAACAGTATTATGTCTCACGTTGTTTTTAATGTATTGTTATTTGTATTATTTCCAATCAGAGTAATTTGAAGATAGTTTTCATTTAAAAGTATAGAAAAAAATAGAAATGTATAATATCATAATACCTAATCTATTCTTTCTAACACATTCTACGAAAAAAAAAAAAAAAAACACCTAGTCCTATTGACAGAGTATCTTGGTGTGTATAAGTGAGCCTTTAAAGACGAATGACTATTAGACTGTAGAGAAAAAAAATATTCATATTTTTAAAAACATTTATTTTTTTTTATAACATTCATATTTTTTACAGATTTCAATATCTTATAAAATAATTATCATATGATATTGCCACAAAGTCAGCTTTCTTTACATCCACCGTGGCGTAGAGGTATGTCTCTGGGCTGTCACCCAGACGGCCTTAGTTCGATTCCAGCCGGGGGCAAGTAAATTTAAAGACTCTAAAAATTATTTCTAATTTCCTTTAATTATCTTTGCATATTTAATTTCCTATTCTAGCAGTTTCTAGATGTTAATCTTGTATTCTTGAATATTCGAATATTGTATTTAAACCACTTGTTCCTCAGTTTGAGTATGTTCTCAGCCGAGTGTAGCTGTGTTACAAGTTTGTTCTGCTAATAAACTACGTTTGTTACTTCACTTCGAGTGCTCACTTTGACTCTTTACGACATCTATGTGACATTTTGGTGGAGGAGCCGGGTAAATAAATCTTGCAAACGTGGATAACAGTGACAATCTTCGCAGCAGTCTCCGTTTAAGAGGACAATCTCCCGAGTACGGATTTTATTTTCCAGACAGCAAAAAGAAGAAAACGAAAATGCCAGAAGAGACCAAGCCCGTCGTATTGACTCCTACCTACCAGCAACAAAGGAGCCCATCGACCTTCCGAGGAGTGCCTGGAGAAGACCTTCTGAAATGGCTTAAAGAATACGATCGAGTGGCTAAATTTAACAAATGGGATGACATGATGTGCTTAACCAATGTATTGTACGGCAAAGCAATGGTATGTAAACAATGGAGATACTCTGAATTCCTAGGAGGTGTTCAAGATGGAATTAAGCGGACTTTTCGGCGAAAGACAAAAGTATACCAGGAAGGCGGAAGAACAATTAAAGTCCCATATACACAGTCCTATATACAGAATGTCTTAGGTCTGTGCCAGGAAATTAATCCTTCAATGTCCGAAGACGAAAAAGTGTCTCACCTAATGAAAGACATTGCAGAGGACATTTGACAGACCCTGCTGACGAAAGAAATTAGCCCCACAACTGATTTCATTAAATAGTGCAACTACATCGAGGAGATGAAGCAGAAGAGGGTTGGACGACAAAGATTCGAGAGGCTTCCGAACGTCGTACCAGTGGCAGCCATGGAGGAGGAACCAGATTTGGTATCCCTTGTCCGTCAGATGGTACAGGAGGAAATCCATCGACTGATCAACCAGACGAAAGAACCTTCAGAGTCATGTTCGCCATTCCTAGAAGAAATAGTCCAAGACGAAGTTCAAAGGGCTCTAGCCCCCGTTTCAGCAACACCAACTAAAACTCCACGACGACCAACATATGCCACTGTAACCAGGGAATCCAGAGTTCCTATCCAGAGATCACCCACGCAGCCGAGAAAAACTGACCTTTTGAGAGCAGCTTACAACAGACCAGTCTGCTTCCGCTGTAGACGTCCTGGACATGTTGTGCGTTATTGCCGAGAGAGAAAGGCTATTTTCGACAGCTATCGACACCGCCGACAGAACTCCTACGAAATTGACGCAGAAGAAGTACTTTGTCGACCAAGCTTCACTCAAAGTCGCCGATGGAAATTTTGTCCGGCCGATGGGAAAATGTGTTTTACGTATTCTCATAAATAGCAGAGAGTTGCCATTTGATTTCATTGTTTTGCCGCATTGTAGTCATGACATAATCCTTGGATGGGACTTTTTAGAAGCTTCCAAAGCCATGATAGACTGTGGACAGAGTGAACTATTTTTAGAGGACGTTTGACAAGACCTCGCAGCGATGGATGCCTGGAAGTTGTACGCCACAAGAGACTACACTCTTAAGCCCCAATCTTTAACTAAAATACCAGTTTCAGGATGCCAAGTACGAAGAGACGTTAATGTAGTCATAGATGGCAATAAACATCTGCTCTTCGAGAAGAATTTCATTATACCATCTATGCTATCCTTATACCATAACGGGCAAAGTGAAATCTGGGTCGCCAAACTCCAGTCCAGGAACCAAGTCATTCCGAAAGGAATGTGCTTAGGCCTAGCCGAACCCATGAATGAAGGCCATTTATGTGCGATTGACGACACGACGGATGGCCTGAATACACGAGACACGTCAAACTCCCCGATGGACTGCTCCCAGATGTTGTCTCCCGAGTTGAGCAACGAACAAAAACCAAGCTAGCCGAACTGCTTCGTGAGTTTGCCGGAATTTTCGAGAAGACTGACAAGTCGACAGCCTCACGGACGAATGTGAAACACAGGATTCATACAGGTGATTATACTCCAATCAGCCAACGAGCCTACCGAGTATCATCGACCGAAAGAGGCGTAATTCGTGAGGAAGTTCAGAAAATGCTTGATAAAAGTATCATACAGCCATCTGCAAGTCCCTGGTCATCACTCGTGGTGCTCGTTAGGAAAAAAGATGGAAGCTGGCGTTTTTGCGTGGATTACCGGAAGCTCAACAAGATCACGAAAAAAGATGTCTATCCTCTACCTGGTATCGACGATATGCTAGACTGTTTCAAAGGCGCCAAGTTCTTTTCTTCCATGAACCTCTGCTCTGGCTATTGGCAGATAGAAGTAGACGAGACGGATTGGGAGAAGACGGCATTCATAACCCTTGAAGGCTTATATGAGTTCAAAGTCATGCCGTTTGGACTCTGCAATGCCCCTGCGACCTTCGAAAGAATGATGGACAATTTTCTACGCCATTTAAAATGGACTTTGGGTCTTTGCTATTTAGACAACATCCTAGTATTTTCAGAAACTTTTGAAGACCATCTCACCCGACTAAGGCTTGTTTTGAAATGTCTTCAGGAAGCTGGTCTTGTACTCAACCCAAAGAAGTGTCTATTTGCGGCCAAAGAAGTAAAAGTACTGGGTCATCTTGTTTCTAGTAATGGGGTCCGTCCAGATCCCGAAAAAGTGAAAGCCGTAAGCAATTTTCCAACTCCGAAAAATGTACATGACATACGAAGCTTTCTTGGACTTTGCTCATACTTCCGAAGATTTATTAAGGGCTTTTGTTATCTCGCTGAACCCTTGAAGTTGCTTCTAAAAGATGATGCGAAGTTCCATTGGGGTCCTGAAGAGGCCAAATCATTCAAAAGTCTGAAGTCAGCCCTCACTTCTGGTCCAATATTAGGAATGTACGACGAAAGCGCCCCTACGGAAATTCATACAAATGTCATAGTGGGTATGGTATTGGGGCAATCCTCGTTCAAATTCAGAACAATACCGAAAAAGTTATAGCTTACGCCTCAAGAACCTTGACAAAAGCCGAAAAGAATTATTCCACCACAGAACGGGAATGCCTTGCCATATTATGGGCTATCAACAAATTCCAGCCGTATATATTCGGAAAACATTTTACTGTTGTTACAGATCATCATTCACTATGCTGGCTTATGAGTCTAAAAGATCCTTCAGGAAGACTGGCAAGATGGGCCCTTCGACTTCAAACACATGATTTTTCAGTGATATATAAAACCGATAAGAAGCATGGGGACGCTGACGCACTCTCGATAAATCCAGAGGACGAAGAAACTGAGACGTGAAACAAATTTCTAGCCGTGACTACGAGTATGAACCTTGCGATTGAACAGAAGAAAGACCCAGATCTCGCAAAAATTATTCTTTCGAATAACCGCTCCAACGCGGATAAAAGAGATTTTGAATTAATTGACGGAGTACTATGTAGAAAGAATTTTGACCCTGACGGAAAAACGTGGCTGCCATTCATTCCTAAACATCTACAAGGGGACATTCTGAGACATTTCCACGACGCTCCCACCGCAGGACATCTTGGTTTTGCAAAAATTTTTGACAGAATCCGCAAAAGGTTTTACTGGCCTGGGATGTACAGAAATGTTGTTCGATGTGTGATGCACTGTCGAGAATGCCTGAGGAGAAAATCCGTTCCTCAACGACCTTCTGGAAGCTTAGTTTCCATTTCTCCAACTATAGCACCTTTCCATCGCATTGGGGTCGATCTTCTAGGAAGATTTCCGAAATCTACTCGTGGGAACAAATGGATCATAGTCTGCTCGGATGAAAGCCGAAGAGTACCGAAGTTCTTGTTCGAAGAAATTCTCTTAAGGCATGGAGCTCCCCGAGTAATTATCACAGACCGTGGAGCTGTCTTCCAATCCAAACTTGTTTCCGCTCTCGTCGAATTGTGTAATATCGATCATCGGATGACGACAGCATATCACCCTCAAACAAATGGACTGACGGAGCGGTTTAATAAAACTTTAGCGGACATGTTGTCCATGTACGTGGGTACAGAACAGAAGAATTGGGACGAAATTCTACCATGTGTAACCTTTGCTTACAACACCGCTAAACCGGAAACGACGGGTTTCACGCCTTTTAATTTACTTCACGGACGTGAGGCTGAAACGATGCTGGACACAATGTTACCATTTTGCCTTGATGATGTCGACAACGATCACATCGCCAAGATGATTGCCAGAGCTGAAGAATCAAGGCAGCTAGCCCGAGTGCAAACTTTGAAACCCAAGATAAAGATCTAGACACCGAGTGGTTTCTTATGCTCCTGGAGATCTCGTATGGGTGTATACTCCAGTCCGGAAAGTCGGCCTTTCCGAAAAGCTTTTAAGAAGGTATTTTGGACCATATCAGGTTTTACGTCGTTTATCAGACGTCACCTATGAGGTGCAAGATTTTGATCCTGCCTCGCGAAGAAGAAAACCAAGAGACGTTTTCCATGTACTACGTTTGAAACCCTACCATGATCCGGACAAGCAGATTGAGAACACAAAAAATCAGGTTGATGCTGTTCCTCCTAAAACGAATGGTACTTACAAGGGACCCATGACGCGTTCGAGGACTAGAGCTTTAACCCATAAGTCCTCTAAAACAGCAAGACGCTGTTATTTGAAAGGAGGGCAATGCCACAAAGCCAGCTTTCTTTACATCCGCCGTGGCGTAGAGGTATGTCTTTGGACTGTCACCCAGACGGCCTCAGTTCGATTCCAGCCGGGGGTAAGTAAATTTAATGACTCTAAAAATTATGTCTTATAATTATCTTTGCATATTTAATTTCCTATTCTAGCTGTTTCTAGAATATTCTAATTTATGTTAATCTTGTATTCTGGAATATTCGAATATTGTATTTAAACCACTTGTTCCTCAGTTTGAGTATGTTCTCAGTTGAGTGTAGCTGTGTTACAAGTTTGTTCTGCAAATAAACTACGTTTGTTACTTCACTTCGAGTGCTCACTTTGACTCTTCATGACATCTATGTGACAATATTCTCTTTTCATATAAAATATTTTTTCTGTGTTTTAATTTAAACATAATTTCAATTAAAACAAATACGAAAAAACAAAAATCAAAATTTAAAAGTATACATTAAGATAAAATAAATGATTTGTCTTTTTTAATTCAATAATAAAATTTAATTTAATTATGTATATATATATATTTCAAAATTTCATAAAAATCCTATCAAATTTCGTACAGTTACTGTTGCCTGTGATTCCTACACTTCTAATGCAAATATTATGTTGCTCAATATACTTAAAAAATTATATAGTTATATTGTGATTAATAAGAATAATTTTTGTATAAAATATAGTTTCCAACTTAAAAATAAAATAAAAAATCTTACTAATATTACTTGTATAAAAATTTTGATTTCAATGACCTATTTAATAATATTGTTATTAAAGATATGTTTGAAATTATAAATAAACTCTTTATTGAAAATCTGCAGTATCTATATCTAAATAATAATATAACTCCTTCAGCTTTTAAAACTCTGACTAGATTTATCCTATACCATAACTATATTTTACTAAATAATTCTTTATATAAACAACATTTAGGGTTACCACAAGGTGGCATTTCATCTAGCATGTTAGCTGATCTATATTTATATTATTATGAAAGAGACTTGGAATGTACGAATTTTAGATTACTAAGATATATTGATGATATAATTATATTTTATTTGGATAATGCAAATTAAGATTTACCTGTTGATTTTCCTAATAATTTATCGCTCAGTAACACTGATTTGGAATCTAATGTGATTAATTTCTTGGATTTAAAAATTATTCTTAATCGTAATAGCCAATTGGAATTTGATTTGTATGACAAACGTAGAGATTTTCCCTTTAAAGTAATTTATTTTTATTAATTTTAAAACCTGTTTACATAAATCTGTTTTTTTTTTTTTTTTTAACATTTTACTTAATTTTAATCTACGAATAAAACATTTAATGTCTGATAATTATAAAAACAGACAATTTCGATTTTTTAAACTTTAAAAAAGATAAATGGTTATCCCAAACATTTAATAACAAATAAATTTGTTTAATGGACTTTTATTCTCATTTTTTCTTCTGTTGTCTAGAAATTAAATTATTTTATTTTAAATTATGTTACATTATTAGTTTGATTATCCAAATGGCCTTTCATCATAATTAAATAGGCCTTCCTAATTTTGATTTATTTATTTCAAATTATAATTTCAGTTGGCAGCACTATTCAATTCATAATCTGTAATTCTCTAATTCCCAGTTTAATGATTTCCTTTGATTTGGATTACGACTTCACTTTATTTACGCCATGATATCTTGATATTTCTGCGCCGTGATTAACTGTACTTTTTACTTTTTTATTTTACATGTGACACTCTTTTTACATGCAACATTTAGTTACTTATTTCTTTACTATTGTATAAGTGATTCTTATATGAAATTTTACTTCATTTATTGGTGATATTGGTTTCATAATTCTTATATGTTTATCTTTTTTTGTGGTGAGTTCATTTTGAAATTAGTTTTATTTTGAAATTACTTTTTTCTTGTTTTGGCTCGAAAGAATGTTTCGGGCCTGGATCAAAGATATACTTAGCTATTGCTATCTTTGAGACAGAAAAACATTCTTTTTGCATATTTGTGTTCTACCAGGCCCTTTATAACGTTAGAATGCAAATATGTATTTATCCGTTTCCAATTTATTCCAATTTTATTTGATTTGGTGGTCTTTGTTTTCAATCCAATTAATTGTTTGAATATGGTTAGTATTTAATAATCCTCAAATTTCACTGACTGACTATCAATATATATATATATATATATATACATATATAAAGAATCCTTCACATTCTATATTAAAATCCATTTTCTTTAATAATTTGTATTAGTAAGACACATTATTCTGAAGTATTATTTTAATTGCAAGTAGTACAATATGAATCAATTTAACGTATGCAATCAAAATTCCTTACATTGTTAGAACTCTTATATGCATGACGAAATTTTAATTATGAGACTAGAAATATTACTATTTTTCTATGCAACATATAAACTATACATTCGTTTTATATTGTTTATTTCAGATTTAACAATGCAAGTTTTCGTTCTCTTTTCAGAATTATAGGACAGTTTGTAATACAATATGTAGTAACAATTTCAAAAGAAAAAGTATTTTCTGTGTCTTTTTATCTCTATACAAGACAGCGAAAAGAAGATTGCTTCTTTGATAGAACTAAACACGAGAATTCGATCATGTAGCTTTTGAAATACATAGTCAATAAATATCATGCGCCAGTTTTACATTTTTTGATACAAACGTTTTTAGAAATAAAATATTTATCCGTATTACAGGAGAAAAATTTATCTCAATATTATTTTCAAAAGTTTTTTCATGATATGCAACAAAATCGAATTTAAGGTCAAAACATATACTTGGTTATTTATTACCATTTTAGAATAGCATTTCTAGTAACAAAAATGTATGTTATTTTCTATAAGTCGGAATTTTTCTGTCAAAAGATTTTGAGTGTTATTTAAAATTAATATACATATAGCAATAATATTCTTGGTACGGAATTGTAAATAATTGTATTTATTTTTGTATAAATTCTTCCAAAGAAGCTTAGTAAGTTGATAGAATGCTAATTTTGTGCATTTCTTGTCGTTTTGGCGTTGAAATGGCCTAATTTCCCCTTAAAAACGCATTAAAAAGCTCCAAAAGGGCAGGTAATGGATTCGGCGCCAAATATGGCGACTTTTTCCCTCCTTGGCGATTTTTTGGCGACCTTGGCGAGAAAATCCTTATTAGGGATATACCAAATATGGAAGCTGAAATCTCATTGGTTGACGACTTTCTAGATTTTTCTCGAAAGATCCGGTTCCGATAGAACAGTATAAAAGGAAGTTAAACGCGCCAAATCGAGTCAGTCTGAGATTAGCTTCCGCCAATGTTGCATTGAAATAGCTGTAAGCCTCTTTGGAAATACAGTTGCATTGCTGTATGTGTTAATTCTGTACAGTGTGTACTGTGGATTTGCTATTGACAGCTGTTATTTAAGCTGTGTTTATTGGTGGAATTGAAGCTGATTCCTGATTTTTAGACCTGTATTCTTCTGGAATTTTCTGCAAATAAACTACTGAACTTTTGCAAGTTTAGCCTTTCATTCTCGGACAACTCACGAACACCCAAGTACGCAACATTATTTAATTATAGTAAAGTTTGTTTCCTCTCCTGCAAATATAGTTTTAAATAATGTATAAATAAAAGTGTTTAATTTGTGCTAATGTGTACACTTAAAAAACATGGTCAATGTTTAAATTCTTACACTTCAAGAAAGGCATTCGAGCTGATATACATTTCCTGATATACATTTTGCAAGCTATTCTGTTGATAAAAAATCAAATCGAATCAAATTGTTTGAAAATTTTAGTTACAAAATTAAATATATAACTACTATATTGAAAGAGAAAAGATGTCCTAATTGGAAAAGTCTATTATGCCTTATTTTTAGTTGAAAGACCAGGCAATTATTAAATATATATATATATGAAGAAATTAATTTTAGGCTAGTAATGAGAAAGGGATTTGTTGAAATGATATGAAAATCTAAAGATCCACATCCTATATTTAAATTTATACGCTGAGTTAAAAAATAAAGATAAAAATAAAAAAAATAAAACATATAAAATTTCTGCTTCAAACAATTATAGAAAATAGAAAGATATTTACACTAAAGAAAGTACATTTATTTTTCATTATTTTGTAGCAAATTAACTTTATTTTATCAATTAACACTTAATTCTATTTTTTTTTTTTTTTTTTTTTTTTTTTTTTGACATAGAGGTTGCCCCTTATTCCAACAATCAAATAAAAGAAATCTGTTAGAGACACGATGTCAGTATTACGCAAAATTGATAGCTTAATTCTTATAATTTTACAATATTTTCTTTCTTCCTTTCTTTTTTCTCCATGTGTACGTTGCATATGCTTTTGCCTATACCTAATTAATCCAAACGATAGGCCTCGGTAGGTTGTATTTGATGTGGGATATTATCTTGCATCAAAAATAAACTTAGACCACATCATTTTTTTCACACGAAGAAACATTTTATATGAAAAACATTGTAAATAAGGAGAACTGCAGATTTTCATAGATTAGAAAATCTCTACATAGTACACGGATTTAAGAAAATAAACAATCAAAAATCAATGTATGATCTTTCATATGCTATAGCCACATGACTATTTTTCATTGCTGAGATTTCTATCATGTTAAATGAATTATATGAACATATTGCAAATTTATGCAATACGCAAATGCAGCAATTACAACCTTCCGATATTTTCTAACAAATATTTAACACATTAGTAACCCCAATAGCCTCTTCTGTTTACTCCGTGACGAAAATAGCGAACATTGCTGGTATAAATATAGCTGCAATTTAATATAGGGGACATGAAGATCGAGTGCAGCCATCTCATACATTGATATATAACAAATACTTCTAAAAACTTTGCAGTAACTTTTAAAGTATTTTAGAAACATTTACGTAAAATATCTCTTACTTTACTCCTCGTTATAATAACTTTTTCCTCTTACTTCCTGTTCTGACATTATCCTTCCGTGAGTAAATTTAACAATTAATGATGAGACTTATTGTTTAAAATTTAAGTAAGATATTTTAAGTTTTATAGTTTGGGGAGGGCATAACTACTTGCACTTAATTGGTTTTTGTCCATTTAATTGAAATGAAATCACCCAGGCTAATAGTGAAATGAAATGAACATACTTTACTAGTACATTAGATTGTACTGTGGCACCTCTCATTTTACACATATTCAACTGACCTCGTTTTTAAATTATCTTTTGCTAAAATACTGTCACTGTCGAATGTATTTTGATACCTTCAAACACCAAACCTCAAAATTAGCTCCAATTTGCTACTTTTTAACAAGACTATGTCTCCGACAAACTAAAAATCTATTCTTCACTTTTGCCCACCCTTCATGAACTAAACCCAATTCTCTTACTTCATTCATGAAATAGATTTTGCACAATAACTCTTCGCTAAATGCCAACAATTCTATTAATTTCGTAAGGTGCATTACAACCTTAAATTGTTATAATCTATTTTTTATAGAAATAAAGAGTAAGACAAAGCCTTGTCCGTGCAGCATTAAATCGATTTGAATGATTTAGTTGTTTTTGTAGCCAATGTTTGCAATTCCTTTGCACTAAAATGTATTATCGAAAATAAATATGGAGAGGAATTCAGAAATACTATTCGTTATCTTAAAAAAATTATTACTTTATAAAAATCAATTAAAATATGGGAACAGAACCCTACAAAACTTTTAACATTTTAATATACATACAAATACAAATTTTGTCATTGAAATGGATTTTTGTTTTTTAGAATATTAATAATAGTCCAATATAGGCTACAATAATTAATTAAAACTGAAATTTAATGCCTTTTTATTTATATTTTAGTTTATTCTCGATATTTTTGATTCCTCAATTTAGTGAGTTTCAGCGAAATAATATTTATTTTAAACACCTGTATTGTCATTTCTATTTTTACTTCTTTATGTACATGATAAGAAGATAATATTGGATTCCTTAAGAATACCCTGAAGAAACGGCAATCGTGAATCTTAATACAACATCACCTTTATAACAATCATTAAAATATATGACGAGCAATCTAAAACTTTCAAACATTCAAGTAAAAAAACACTTTAATGAACATAATATATATATATTAGAATATTAATACACTATCTACCAAATAAGTATTTGGATACTTTTGAATTTAGACTTTTGTTAAATGTCTAGAACAATTCTTGTAGAATTATCTTAAACTTTGGGTGTATTAAGAGCATCATATATTTCAGTAGAAGGTTTTCCCGAAAGTGTTAAAGGGAACCAATAAAAAATGAAACAAAAGTCAATATGTTTTGGATCACCCTGTAAAAAAAAAACGCATGAAATGCATTTTTGCTGTAGCATGTAATTATGAGGCTTCTTATAATTATCTGTTTAAATTTTTATATAGCTATTGTATATATGCATGGAGATATAATTGTTTCTTTAAAAAATTGCCACTTTTATTATTATAACGCGTAGGGCCAGCGCAAAGTCATTTTTTAAGAAACTTGCAATACATTAGACATAGAATACTGCAATCAGAATTCAAAAATGTTGAATATTTTACGAAATATGAGCATTTTTACTAAATTATTTTCAACTACGAATGTGCAAGCTTTAGCTAAATTTCATTTGCCTAATTTAATAGCCAAATGTATTGAGCTACTTATATAAGAGCCCCAGACAAATATCATATAAATTCAAAAAGTTATGAGTTACAGAATGAACAGAATTTCAATTCCTATCAAAATAAAAGCTAAACTATAAGGGGTTTTACTCATATTTTTATTTTTATTCAATCAATGTCCAATGGTAATACAGTATTCGCTGATTGTAAATAAATATTGATAAAGTCCCCTATCATTTTCCCTTTTTTGTGAGAGAACTGAAATTTTGTCCATTCTATAACTCATAACTTTTTGAACTTATACGATATTTGTTTGGTTTTTTTTATCTAAATAGCTCAATAACTTTGGCTATGAAATCATGTAAATAGAATTTCGCTAAAACTTGCGCATAAGTAGTTAAAAATTATTTATTAAAAATGTTCATACTTCGTGCAATATTTAACGTTTTGCATTCTGAATGCAGTACGCTGTGTCACGGTGTTGTACCTGGGGACAGTTTATACTTCGTACTTTAAAATGGCGGGCATTTTTTGTATTTTCAAATTATTAAAAGCGAAAAAAATATGTTATAGAGGACAATGTTGGAGTGTTTAAATATTTTTTTTAGAATATAAATATAACTTCAATTTTAGAAGTTAAAAATTAAAATGTGAAAAGTTTCCCAAGATACAACACTCTCCCTATTTTCTAATCATAGAACAATATAACAATCATTATCATTATTAATGATTTTTCAAAACAATCTTTAAATTTTCTTAACGTGTGTTATTGTTTCAAACTCTGTAGAGTCTTTTGAATTACCGCTGTGCATGGTCCAAAATTCCATCACTGCACTAGTCACGTTTCTATATATTCCAAATTGAAAATACCTAAGATAATATCGTTAAGATGAAGTGTTCTGGATTGTATGATTATCATACACTAGTGGGCGATCTAAGTCTTTAAATTTAATGTATACCAAGCAATGGATTTTCCGCATGTCTGAGAGTACAATGCCTTTTTGTCTATATACACCCCGCGACAAAAAGGTAGCTACAAAGGGTTTTATCTTTGATTTTTCTTAAAATAACATTATCTAAATAGTGCTTATTATTTATTATTATCATAAAATAACACTATTCCCGGACTAATTTTTGTTTTACGACTAATTTAGAAAAATTTTAAGACAACACACCGCGACAAATGATAGGAACAAATATTTTTTTTTTTTTTTTTTTTTTTTAATGATTATTTTGAATATGAATATTTTGAATATGATTCAAATATTTAATATGTTTTTGATATGATAATATTTTGTTATGATGATAAATGATCAGCACAACTTAGATAATGTTATTTTATTAAAAATTTAAAAAAACCCTTTGTTCCTATCTTTTTGTCGGGGAATGTAGTCTTAAATTAGAAAAACTGTAGTCTTAAAACTATTCTAAATTAGTCTTAAAACAAAAATTAGTCCGGGAATAGTGTTATCTTATGATAATAATAAATGATAAGCACAATTTAGATAATATTATTTTATAAAAAATCAAAGAAAAAACCCTCTGTACCTTTCTTTTTGTCGCGGGGTGTAGTCTTATGGTACTCAAACCGCAACATCATATATTCATGCGTTATACAGCACTAAATACAATCCACCTGTTGAATGGCTTGACGGAATACTTTGTTTCAAATTTCGTTTCAAATTTACATCTATTTGTACACTTCATTCTTAAATTTTGCACACAAACTTAAGTAAATCAGTAATTTATATGTAATTTAGCTTTAAATTTGTACACATAAAATTCACTGAAAATAGCAATTTAGTACTAGTGTTGATAATCTGCATGAGAGTTGAGACTATACCAGATATATGCTAGAATATGAAATAACTAAGCATAAATGCACTGTTTTTAATAATATTTTTAAAAAAAATAACGAATACAAAATCTAATCATAATATACATATTAAATTTACAAAAAAACTACAAATAAATTCAGTTTTGTTATTTTACGTTATTAAACTTTCTGTGGTAAACCGTTCCATTAACTTTCGTCTAACGCAACACTGAATAATTTACATAGCATTAAAATTGCTTTTATGAGAGTTGTTCTCCCTCTGGGTATTTTATAAAAGCTCTACATATTTGAGTGAATAGACCCAAAGATAGAACACTAAGCTAGTAAGAAACACTCTAAGTAATTAGTTTCCCTAAAAGGTCTTGTTAAATTGATTTTCTGAAACCTTGCTTAAAAGGACAGTAGAATAGAAATCTAATAAAGTTTCATGCAGTGGCCGGATATATTTATACTAAAATATTAACTATTATAAAGAAATTCCTCAGTTGAAAATTAATTTATAAAACATAATTTTCAATATAGAAAATATCTTACACATGTAAATATGCGTTTATGTATATATGAATATATGTAAATATATGTATGTATGTATCTGCGTGTATATACAAAGTGGTTTCAATTAATCGTGAGCTAAAATCAACATTAAATCGTTTAATTTGATCATTTTTATCAGTAATTAAGCAATAAGAGAAAAATAGCTCTAATTTTGATTCTTAATACACAACATAAAAAATGTTTAATAGTTTTTACAATATTTTGTGTATATTTATTTAAAAAGAAAATAAATTAATAAAACGCTCAAGATTTAAAAATGTCATTTATATTTTATAATCTGTTATTTTTTCTTAGGCAGAAGAGAATGCAGTCAAAAATTGTTGCTTCTTTTTTATTTTACTCTATTTTATTTTATTTTATTTTATTTTTGATTATATTATATTTATTTTAATTTTAGTGTAGATATTATAACCAATGTATTTCAGACACAGTAGATGTCTTTATTAGATATAAAAAAAAAAGTTTGCTGTTACTGTTTTAAGTGTATGCATTTAAAGTTCAAAATAGCTTTCAGACGCATCAAAGAAGTTAAATTTGTTAAAATGCTAAATGCTAGTGATATATATTTTTTTTTAAGAAATTGACAGGAAATATAATCTTGATGTCTATACATATCTATATTATAAACGTTTCGCTTTACTTAACAATTTTAAAATTACTTTATTTGTATATATTTCAATATTATATTTTTCGAAAAAAAAATGTATTTAAGAATTTACTCGTATTAAATTAATGTAAAATTTTAAAAAATGTCATTTCTTACAAAAGTATAAAAACACATAAATATGTCATATATCGTTTTTAAAAACAGATTTATTGCAATTACGTTTTTGCAATTTATGGTTTTAAGTAAAATTAACTCAATGCAGATTTAGAAAAAATTAATAAATAACATTTTTTTTATTATTATTATTAGTGTAGGGTTTCTCTTTTTCAAAAAAAGGGGGAAAAAGAAATTTATATGTATAATCTTAGCAGTTAAATATTTTTTATCATATAAGAATTACTCTACAGTCGTTAACAGAAGTCTCCGAACACTAGCAAAAATTCCTATATAAAAAAAGTACACTTAATACAGTTTTGTTCAATAAAATCCTTGTCGAATCTTGTTTTTAGACTGACTAAGAACAGGATTCGACAAGGATTTATTTAACAAAACTGTATTAAGTGTACTTTTTTATATAGGAATTTTCGCTAGTGTTCGGAGACTTCTGTTACCGACTGTACACATATCGATTTTACAATTTATATCATTTGTTGTATTTTCGGACACTCATATTTTCCCTCAGTAAATATTTCTTTGTATTAAAAAATTACGATTATCTATATTATTTATTGTTATTTTAATTACATTGCAATATTATTTGTAAACATTGAACTTTGCATTTGTTATTAGATTTTTTAATGTTGCATAAATCCATCACCCTCTTCTCCACTCATTTTGGCAGCTATAAATGTAGGAAATGTAATAAAGTATTTTCAGTCACGTGACCAAACCCTTGGCAACGGACTTAGTAACGCTATCAAAGGGCAAACAGTTTTTTAATATGGCGAAATATATATCAAAACTCTTAATGATCAAACAAAAACAGATATATTCAGAAAATAAACTAATTGATAATGTAGATCCATATTCATTAGTAACTGTTAACAGCGATCAACTCTTTCCTCCAGTCAGTTTGTTATCTGTTGGAAAATATTTTGTCTATACGACATCTGCTTACACTAGTAGTGATTTCAATGCATATAAAAGTTTACAAGCGTATAACCAATTCTGGTGCGGTTGATTGAAAGAAGTTTTTGGTATAGAGATAAAAGAAAAGTATCTACACGTACTATTGTGTGCCCCACAGTTACGATTTAAGCAGACGACACTTGAGGCTTTGACGTCATCTGAAAAAGCTCTACTGAAAAACAAGAAGTATTAAAATCAATCTTTTTTGGAATTGAAGAATTTAGCTACTTACTATACTCCACAGTCGGCAGCAAAATTATTCGAGCGCTAGCAATAATTCCTATCTATAAAAAAAAATAATAATAATAATACTGTTTTGATAAGAACATAATACTTTTAAAAAACATAATACTGAAAAAAACATAATACTGTTTTAATCCTTGTCGAATCGTGTTCTTTGTTAAGATGAAATTCAGAATTAATAACCAATCATAAATGTTAAAAATCTGTTTATTGCATTATTTAATGCTAAGTAGTAAATAATACTATTTAAAATTTTTCAGTAAAGAGTTTTACTGTCAATACAAATTTATAAAATTTTATTTTATTTAAAAAAAAATTATAGAAAACATATTTCATACTTTAGCGCTTGCTTGCATTATGCCAAGTGAAAAGAATACGTGCATGTTACTTAAGGGGCTTTTCAAAGTAAACATGTAATAATTTATTCATTTTATGAATAGAACATTCGGAATCAAATAAGAGTAAAAATAAACCAGGTTTGCTTTGTAAAACTTTTTAGTTAGAAACAAATATTTGTTGAAGTATAGTACAATAAACATTATAGTTTCAATAAATATTATAATTTTATTGTTGATTTAGCCTACATTTTTATTCGAAAACATTTTGTTACGTAACAAAACGTTTAAAAATGATTCTGATAGCGCGTTCGTTGTCTCTTTAAATGTTTCTTGGACTAAAAAGTTTTAATTATTTTAATAATATGGAGTTCAATTAAAAATTAAATTTGAAATACGAAATTACCATTAAATTTTTTATATTTCCACAATCGTAATTTTTTCTATTGAACAGAAGTTCTTACTTCTAGTTCATTTTATTCATTATGTCAAAATATATAGTTGATTTTTAAGTTCGTATCGCAAATACTTTAAAATATGTGTGCAAAGAAAAAGCACCCTTATTTTATTTATTATTTTTTTCAATAATCTGCAATAAAACAAGTTTCTATTTTAAAGTAAATAAAAGTAATTTTTAATCAATTGATGGTGGTCCGACAGCCAGGTGTGATATTAAAATTATCCAAACCTCCCAATTTTTAATCAATAGCGTAATGTCTGACTAGTTAACACAAAGGTGATGGTGATTGGGTTTTACGTCGCACTAATGCTGCGCAGATGGGCAATTGGCGACGGTCTGGGACACACCTCTAGAGGTGATCCGGAGACATGCCATCACAATTTTGATCCTCCACGGAAGGGATGGCTCTCCCGCTTCGGTAACCCCCAGAGGTATAATTTTTTGATGGGAACATGGAGGACTTTGCGGCCACGACAGATTTTACGTGCACCAGCCGCCATTAGTGTACACGACGGTCTTTGGCCGGCTCGAGTACCGAACCCGCAATCTTCCAATTACGAGGCCGGCGCTCTACCGACTGGGCTACCGCGGCCCAGTTAACACAAAGCAAAAATTTGTTTGTATATATATATTTTTTTTTATTCTGAAATTTGATCGAAAAATTTCTTCATTTTCCAATTTTTAGATGTAGTCTCTCCCCTTAACTGTATATGGCAGAATGGTTGAGTTTTAATTTATTAATTTCCACAACTGTAAAAAAAAGCTACTTTTTATTCTTAGGATATAATTTCTCGAATCAATCTTTTTTTTTTTTTTTTTTTTTTTTTTTAGCGACACTAATATGTTTTCTAAAGAGAAGTTTTGCATTTTATTGAGAGAAACAACTAAAGAGACAACGAACGAGTTTTCAGACATATTTTAAAATATTTTGTTACGGAACCACATGGTTTCGGATAAAAATATGGGCTAAATCAACAACAAAATTATAAAGTTTTTTGAAATGTACTATATTTCAACAAATATTTGTTTCTATTTAAAAATTTTACAAAGCAAACCTGGTTTATTTTTACTTTTATTTCGTTTCCCATTCTCCATTCACAAAATGAATAAATTATTACAAGTTTATTTTGAAAAGCCCTTTAAATAACATGTAGTTACTTACTCATTTCACTAGAAATAATTAAAGCGGGCGCTGAAAGCATAAAATATACTTTCTGTAACTTCTTAAATTAAAATTGAATTCTCGAAATTTGTATTGACCGTAAAATGCTTTACTGAAAACCTTTAAACAGAGAAGTATTCTCTACTACTTAGCTTTAAATTATGCTATAAAGAATTTTGTTAACATTTCTCAATGGATATCTAATCTGAATTTTATCTGAATTTTTATTTTAAAAAAGTATTCAGATTAAACAAAAAAAATGGGTGATTTTTAGCATTTCCTATTTCATGCTTATCCATATATGTATGCACACATATATATATATATATATACATATAATTTTTTCTCTCTCTCTATGTGTATATATATATATATATATATTGTGTGTTCGCTTCTTATTTTTACACATCACTAATTTTCTATAGGAATTTATATCATAAGAAGCCTATAACTTTAGGATGAATTTTGTTGTTAGACTGTGGTAAAGTAACGGGTTATTAATTAATGTGCTATATATATATATATATATGTATGTATTCTTGTTGTTCAATCAGAATTAATGTTAACTCTAGCGAGTTTTCGTACTTATTCACTATTGAAATGTGGGGTTGATTGAGTCCATAAGAAAAAATAATTAAATTGCTAGTTTTTAAAAAATATATATATATTATACAATTTTATATAATATTATTATAAACCAATTGACCTTTTTTATTATTATTAAAGTCGTAGTCATCTCTCTTTTTTTCTTCAGACACATTTAATCTAATAATTTCCTCATGATCAGTTAAGCTATGAAAAATAATGCAGTTTTATCATTATTAAGAATGTAACAGCGGTCCATATGACCGCAATTCATAAACAGAAATGAATAACTTTCTTTGTACGTGTATAAATTCGTAAAATTTCTTCCACAATTTTTAAAGTAATTTACTTTAATTCAAGCGTAGAAGGAAATAAAGATTGTAAAATTCTAAAAAAAATCGTCGTTAATTGAACAAAAATATGTATATGTACAACACTTGTAAAAATAATCAGGCATATTTTTATGAAATATAAGCGATTATTTTAACGAAGCACATTTTTGGCGTTTATTGTAAGAAAATGTTGAGGAATATGATTTAAAAAAAAAAAAAAAAAAAAAAAAAAAAACATAATATAAGAAAGATTTCTTAATATTATGTTTTATACATACAAACATTAGAAATGTTTTATACATTTCAAACTTGCATTGGGAATTTTAATTTATAATAGAAAGGCATTAAAAAGTAAGCATAACACATTAATGAAAATTCACGAGAAATATAGTGAAACTTTTCTTTTGCAAAATATTTATTATTCATTAAAAAATCAAATTGAATACATTTATATAAAGTTCTTAAATTTCTGCCTCATAATATTTAATGATATATGTTTGTAAATTCTGGAAACAATGACATTTTAAACATGTCCATTCTTCAATTTCGCAACAGATTTGATATGACTGACACCTTTTAGTCATTAAATATAGTGCCCGGATTGCGCTTCTCAATTCCGTTGGAACAAGAGATAATACTGTCAATTTAGAACCATTATTTTCTGGTTTATATTATATTCATTCTGAAATACATGTGCTGTAAATATTTGTAAACCTAAGACGAGATAATAATAAAAAATCTTTAATTTTTATCTTACCTAAATTATTGTTTGTAATATTTTAAATGCAGTAATATACAGATATACTATAAAACAATAAAAAACTTCTGTCAATTTTTTAATGCAATAAAAATAAACTTATTTTAAATTTAACAATACTAAAGAAAACAAAAAGTACAATTTACCGTAATTTTACAATTTTACACTTTTGCATGAAATCTTTTTAAATTCATTGAAATGGATACAATTTGTAAATGATATTCATGAATTCGTCTTATTTACACTACGCTGCAAAAGAAAAACAAACCTGATACCATTCCTGCTGATTCTTATGTATTGTAAAATGACATCCTGAATACGAATATAACCCCCATTTTGCCGCATCACCCACCGTTTTCTCGAGACGTCACCTCACCCAATTTTTATCACCCTTCGGTAGTTTTATGGCCATGAATTTGATTTGGAAAATGGAAAATAATTATTTTAATTCTTAATATATATATATATATATATATATATATATAATGTACAATAAGTGATAATAATATTTGGTTAATATGATTAATAAATGTAACTTACAATTTCAGTGGCAAATCCCCCCTAAATCTATTCCTTGCTGCAAATGTTCATGTTAAGGAATTTTTCAGCTCTTTAGATCCTCAGAAGATATTTAACAGTTAAAATATTTCTTTTCTTCACTATAAATCAAATTTATAGCCATAAAATTACCGAAAAGTGGTAAAAATAAGGGGAAATCTCAAAGAAACGGTTTGTGATAAGACAAAATGGCCGTCATATTCGGATTCAGGAAGTTCTTTTACATAAGAATTTGCAAAAATGGTGTTGGGGCAATTTTCATGCCAAAAAGTGCTATTCAACATGAATTGTACGTCATTGATATATATATATATATATATATATATATACAGGGTGATTCAAAAAAACGTGGACAAAATGATATGGCAGATCAATCATACAACAAGGATCAAAAAACGCATAGGAACAGAGGGTCGCAAACGCCTGTAGAGGGTGCTAGAGCCACGAGAGGGCGTTGCGATACAAACACAAGCTGAGCAAACGGAGATTGTCTTCATTCGAGCTGTGAATGCGTTTGTCGTAACATGGCTAGTTACATGCACCGGGAAATGTCTGACATGCATTTAATTTATGGCATGGCCAACTTTAATGTACGAGAAGTCTTGCGAATGTATCGTGAGAAATATCCTGGCAGAAAGTTGCCTAGCCGCCCATTCTTTGCCACTCTGCATCGACGATGTGTGAAACCGACTCATTCGACGTGCATAAGCCGGATGCTGGTCGTTAACGAATGACTCGGACAGTTGATGCTGATGGAAGAGTTGTCCAAGAACTCCAGCGTAATCCTTCAACGAGTACACGAGTTATATCCCGAAAGACCCATTTCCCCCAAGCTGCCGTCTGGCGCATTGTACACGACGAAGGACTACATCTTTATTATTTACAACGCGTCCAGGCACTGGAACCGGGTGACTACAACAATCGTATGGATTTTACGTGCTGGTCTTTACAAAAAAATACTGCAGACCAAAACTTTGCAGAAAGTGTTCTCTTCACGAATGAGGCTGCGTTCCCATTAGAGGGTGTGATGAACTTTCACAAACTGCATACGTGGGCGGATGAAAACCCGCATGCTACACGTCCGCACGGCGCACAACGAATATTTTAAGTTAACGTGTGGGCTGGCATTGTAGGAGACTGTTTACTCGGTCCGTACATTCTCCTAGAAAGACTTAACGGTCCCGTTTATCTAACATTCTTGCAAGAGGTTCTGTCAGAAATGCTGAATGATATTCCGATGCTTATTCGTGAACGTATTCGATTTCAACACGACGGAGCTCCTGCACATTTCAGCACAGACGTCAGAGCACATCTGCAGGCTACTTTTCCTGGCGGCTGTCTTGGTCGCGGTGGACCAATCGCATGGCCACCGCGATCATCAGACTTCTCTCCCTTGGATTTTTCTTATGGGGATTTTTAAAAGGACATGTGAATGAAAAACCTGTTGCAATGACAGAAGACTTAGTAGGAACAATCGTTGTGGCAGCAGGATGTGTTCGAGATACACCTGTTATCTTTGAGAAGGTGCGGTGTTCTATGCAACGTAGATGCCAGGCGTGTCTCGATGCTTCTGGCAAAAACTTTGAGCATCTCCTGTAGGCTCAACATTTGGCCTGCATTAGTCGCATGTGATTGAGTAATTATCAATAAAATGATCTGTAATGGTTTTGTTTCTTCTCTTTGTGTTATGTATTATTTCAGACGCCCTGTAGCGACTCCAGATTGCAGTTGCGACCCTTTGTTCCTATGCGATTTTTGACCCTTGTTGTATGACTGATCTACTATGTCATTTTGTCCACGTTTTTTTTAATCACCCTGTATATATATATATATATATATATATATATATATATTTAATAAAATAATTATTTATACTACAACATGAATAGATACAGAGGAAATGATTCATTTAAATGTAGTACAATTTATCCGAACTGTTCCAATGTATTTACATTATCTGTATATATATATATATAAATTATGAGTCACGATGTTTGTCCGGGGTAAACTCCTAAACTAAGGAACCAATTTTAATGAAATTTTGCACACTGTGTGCAGTTTGGTCCAACTTGAGAGATAGGATAGTTTTTATTTCAATTTATTGTCACAATATTGTTTTATTGCAATTATTTGTTAATTATAGACCTTTATTAAAGTTGCTCCAAAATATCTGTGAGTTCCATTAATTTTTAATTATTGCCAAAAAAAAAAAAAAAAAAAAAAAAAAAATACGAGTTCTTCCTTTTTTTTTCGACATAAAAATAAATACATTTAATCAAACGTGAACGTTAAAAAATTATAAAAAGTTAAATTATGCATCTCACGAAAATTGACGTCATAATCAATTTAAAGATTTTATACACATTGATAAAGTGCTAATGTAGTTCTATCATAGATAACGTGATATATATAGATCTCTCATCCCCATGTTATCGTACAAAGATTTTTGATGCCGAAAAAAAAATAAATAAATAAATAAAAGCTTTGGAAACAGCCATTAAGTGGTATTGAAAAAAAAAAAAAAAGAAAGAAAGAAAGAAAGAAATATGAATTTGAAACTGTATCTGGAGTCTTCCATTCCCCTTTAGCAAATAAATTATTCATAAATTTTATTTGCTAAAATATTAGTATGTATTCCCGTGTGTATTCACTCGGGGAAAGACGGCCATATTTTGGTAAAAACGTCGTCTTTTCCCAAATGAAAAGGAATAACTTTTTTCTCCCCAATGATCACTCTATTCTATATATGCTATACTATATGTATGAGTTCCATACGCAAGCGAAGTGTGACTCACTGAACGTCTGTGCAGCCAAGAAAAAGATTTCCTATGTTAATTGCCAACTGGATTTTTTGTAAGAAATTATTAAAAATCGAGGAAATTTATTTCCCGATTTTAATCTTTATATTTGGGTATAGATATGTATTAGTTATCGCGGGTGTTAGATTGAATTATTTTGCTGTCAAATTGACAAAATTTTAATTTTAAATTTCAAAACTCTGTCGCCCTTGGCTTTTTATTATTATTATTATTATTATTTGGCGATCAAAAGTGTAACACTAAAATATACATGCCAGATGTATGCATTGTACGAAATGTAATATGTATTATTCATTGTACGTATGTATGACATGTAATATGTATTGTACGAAATATTGTTTCATATTATTCATTACTCTTTTAATATAAGTTGTTAAAATAACCATGATTTTTGAAAGGAATTAAATATTTTCGCCAGATAATTTGGCGATATTCTTTTTTTTTCGCCAAGGATGACAGAAATGAAATCTATTCTGCTGCAAAATATTAGTATCTTACATCAGATATTTTATTTAGACATTTGAAAAATTTGACTTCAAACTATGATAGAATATTTATCATTTTCCTTTTAATTAGTATATTATTAGTATATTAAAATTTAAAAGCATGGTATATAAAAAGTTTTTTTTTTTTTTTTTTTTTTTTTAATCTTATAATTATTCTTATCTTAATCCTCAATGTTTCCCATCTTTATTAACTTGAATTTACTATTAAAATTTTAACATACTCAAAAACTCCTCATCACTTCGTTAAAATACACTAAACTTTTCCAAAATCTTTTTCTATTTAAAATGATACATGCATTTACTTTAAATGTCCAATATTTCATAAGATTTCCAATTTTGAAGTTTTAAAATATTTATCAAATTTACTTATTTTTCTGGTTTAGCCTTATTGTTTTTCTTTTTATAACTACAGCTGTTGCCCTCTTTAAAATATTTAAAATGATGAGGTCATTTTATAGTAAAATTATCCATTATAGCATACATTATATTTCACTCCTCCATAAAAATTGATTTTAAAATCGTCTGTTTCTTTTATACTTTTATTTTAATAGAATTTTAATAGAATTTAATTTATATATTAGTCATTTTAGCAATTTTATCCAAAGTAGCATTAGAAATAATATATATCACTTCTCCATTAAAATTTATAGGACCCTACAATAAAATTAATTTGTGCTTAATATCAACATTACGAAAATTTTTATCAATCGCTTCCAAATTTTGACCTAAGTGTCAAATCTCAACCCTATGGGTTTTTACATCGGCTACAACGTTTCTGTCTTTGTTCGTAAATAATAATTTGACTGTACTAAATAGTTTACAGCCGTATAATTCAACGTATAACTTAGTCACAGCAACGCGTGGCCGGGTCTGCTAGTATATATATATATATATATATATATATATGTGTGTGTGTGTATGTATATATTATATATGCATGTACTTACATGCTCTCTTAAATAATTCTTTAATAACCAGGATAGTTTTAAATTTTTATATGTATATAAGGTTAAATATATTCAAATGCACATTCAAGATATAGGCGTTAAATATTTAGAAGTTATTGAATTTAAATATTTCATATGCGCACATAGATTACTCTCTAACTATGCGTACTATGCTATTGAGATCACAGATCTTTAACAAATATTTTAAATAAATTGTTCTGTTACTTATTCTATTGTATTTGTATATCTTATTAAATGTACAATAACTGCTATGAGTGTATATGTAACGTTGCCAATTATGGATTTCTTAAATTCACCAAAAGCAATAATTTTACACTTAAAATAAAAGTTATTTCTGAAAATTCCACTTGCAAAACATTAATGCAGTTGTAAAATTTTATTTACAATAATATGTATGCTAACCAATGTCGATACAAATATATAGGGTGTAATCTTATAAATCACATTTGCTATCATATTTCATGAAATTGTGATTTATTAATCCTTTCATTCAATAAACTGTGTATGGCTAAAATTAGAATTTGTGTCTTTTGTATCTTAAAATATTGAAAAGGTTTTTTTTTTTTTTTTTTTTTTCAATAATATAATTCATTTTTAAAATAGAAATTATAAAACGTTCAAATATTTTACAGTAATACTTTTATTTGTGTCTTTTTATTATAAGAAAGCAAAGCAGTGATGTTAGTTACTGGTTTAAAATAAATTCACAAACTTTGCAAATGAAGAAAAAAAGGATGAAGCAATTTTTAAAACGCAAACACAATTAATACGACATTACAACAAAAATTATTTACAAAAATCTTAGTTAAAAATTAGTTAAGATTTAACATATCATTTCACGCTTCTCTCGCTCCATGTCTTCTCTTCTCTTTAGTGTTGCCATCCTGAATAATACAAAAAGAGTGTTTGTTCTTAAACACTTTCTAGGTAACTCAAACTCTTTTCACAGATTTTGTGAAAATTTCGCTCTCCTTATTATACTAAATTCTAATTCCAAACATATTAAATGAATTTCTTTTGCTAGTTCCTTCATATAGCCATTTGCTGTTATTTAAATTATATAGGCAACAAGTGTCTAAGGTTTAGTATTTTTAAAAATTTGAAATTTGTTTCGACTTTTCCTCCGTCACATTTTAAAACGGTACTTGGTTTATGATTAAAAACATTTTTTTTTTTTTTTTTTTTTTTTTTTTTTAACATAACTTTCAGGTATATAAATTTAGTTTAACTTACATAAAGTGTATGGAATAATAATTAATTGCAACTCGTAATTAGAATTTGTGATTTTGAAGAAGGTTATTATTCAAATCTGGGAACTTTAATTGACTAAAGTTTTGTATAACCATTTTTTTTTCGTATAGGAATATATGTTTCATTAATAATATGTACCATTATTTTTACCATAAGGAATATTTTTAAAATCAAAACTATGTGTACTGTACTACATAAATAATTTGTTTTTTTGGAGAATGTTTGTAAAGTGACATTTTAAAATATTTTGTAAAATAAGCTCTATTTCAAAATATTACTTTATACTTATATAAAATATATATATAAAATATTACTATATTCACCACTATATTTAAATGTTTATTTTTAAAAAGTATAATTTATAAAATTTGTAAATAATACAAACCAACTATTTCTCAATAAATGCTATTTATTTCCATTACGAAGCTTTTGAATTTCTAAACTAATGACATTCGGCGACAATACTCTGTTAACAGACTCTATTACATTAATCAAGCTAATATTCCAGAAATGCTGAAGTTGATCTATAACGGATATGTTTAAATCCAGAAGATAATAAATTATTTCGTATATTGACAAAAAGGAAGTTCTCGACAACGACACAGTAAATGACATTTTGATCCTATCTTAAGTTCTTCCGTTCCAAATGTCAATATCTGTAATCTGCCTTTAAACGATAAAAAAATAAAAATGAGTTTACTTGTTTTGATTCAATTATAAGAAAAAAACTAGTTTGGTGTGGCCATCACAAAACCTTCTTATACATTTTCCTATACAAATTTACTCGATGCAAATAATTTAATTAAAATTATTATTTAATATTATTTTCTATGATGAAGCAGGCAGTTTTAATCCTAGAAAAGTATAACATTAAATATCAAAGTCAATTTTCTGCTCTAATAATCTAAAGAATTTTTTTTTTTTTTTTTTTTTTTTTTTTTTTTTTTAGGACTGAGGACTATTAGTCTCAATCTTAGGATTTTTACGATACCAGTTTTAGGATAGTTGGACATTTATCGAAATCTAAAATTTATCGAAAATATAATTGAATAATTTGAAAGCAATGTTGCAATTTGAGAAAAAAAAAAAAAAAAAAACTAATAGTCATCCGTCCTAAACTAAATTCTGCTTTTGCCAGAATTTCATCAAAATCTTTTTTTTTTTTTTTTTTTTTTTTTTTTTTAAAGGAAATTAATAATAATCAGTATCGAAACAAACACTATCGAAAAAGTTTTTTTTTAATAATTTTGAATTAGAAAATAAAAATTGCGCGTGCAAAATGAAATAAAAATAAATATCAGTAGTTTGAATATGTTTTCACTGAAAAGACTCAATTTTTATTTTATTTATTTATTTATTTATTTTTTAACCATTATTTACCAATGTCTCTCTTTGGGACGTTATATTTTTTATTGTTTTGGACAATATTTTAGACCCTGCATTCTGCCATTGTCCCAAAAACATGCCTAACTGTAGTAGTTCTTTTCAATGCTTCAAATCTCTTGTATTCCTATAATATTCTTAAATAAAACTTATAATATTTCCTAATTAAGAGAAAATATTAGAAAAATAGTTTTGACAAAAATGGGTTAATTGTGAAAAAAATAGATAACTTTATTTTAATTTATCATTGATCGATGCTCCAAACGCTCCGTTTAAAGATATTGACGAGTTTTCTTTTTTTTATTATCCATACTGATAATTTGCTTTCCTCACCTATTATCTCCTTCGTGAGGGGTACATAATGCTCCTTTATATATATATATATATATATTTTTTTTTTTTTCCTAGATGAACATTTCTGTTATAATTAATTCGTTTATTCACAGAAAGGAAGTTCTCGAGAACGACACAGTAAATAACATTTTGATACCATTTTAAGACCTTTCGTTCCAAATGTGAATATATCTTTAACATGCTTTTAAAAAAAATCTGGAATCACCCAACTCGACTTTCCGAACATTAAGTAATGAACAGTTGTGTAAATAAATTAAAGTAAGACAAGTATTAAATAAGCAAAAGTGAAAAATATAATTGGGGGTTGGAGCATTTTTCCCCATTGTTTAATTTTACACTATTGCACTTCATATAATATTAGCCAATAGATCATAAAATACAGAATTTTTCGTTGCATCCCTGTAAAAATATATAAAGGCTAGACTCACTAAAATCTATACATTTGGTGCGGTAATGTGTAACGTGTGCGTAATTTTCCAGCTCAATTGAATAAGGCGTCAAAACACTATCGCGCTTCAAAATATTTGGGGCCATAGAGCATAATGATAAAGAATTTTTCTTTGTTCCCTGCAAAAAAACTATAAATGCTAGATTCACGAAACTGTATACACTTCGTGCGACGAGGATTTATAACATGTATATACATTTTTAGCCCAGACGAATAAAGTGTTTAGACGATATCACACTTTAAAAAATTCGTCCCCATAGGCAATAAAGATAAAGAATTTTTTTGTGTCTCTGTAAAAAAACTATACGTGCTAGATGCACCAAAATCAATAGGCTTCGTGCAATTGTGACATACAATATACGTACCAAATTTCAGCTTATTTTAACATAGCGATTTAGGCGCTATCGTATTTACTCACATACATACGCACACACACACATACATCACCGTAAAAATAGCAAAAATGAATTCAGGGAACCTTAAAACGTATAGAAATAAAAAAAATCAAAGTAGGATTTTTGACATGATTACAATACTTTCCTGACATATGTATGTTTGGAAAGTAATAAATAAGTAAAAATACATATGAGAGTTTTACTTTTTCTGATTCAATTAAAATAAAGAAAACTAGTATGTTGTGTCCATCACAAAACTTTCTTATATACAAATTTACTCGGTACAAATAATATATTTAAAATTATTAATTATTAATTATTAAAATTATCTAGACAATTTTCATCTTTTCATTTTTATAATACTAAATATCAAAATAAAACCAATTTTGTGCTCTACAAAATAATCTTTAAAAGTGCGTTTTTTTTTTTTTTTTTTTTTTTTTTTTATGTGTGTATGTTATTTTGTTAACCTGTTATTTACCACAGTCCCTTTTTTGGGACTTCATATTTTTTATTGTTTTACACAAGAATTTAGACTGCGATCCGGCCATTCTCCCAAAAAATGGGTCTATCTATAATAGTTCCCTTAATTGGTTGACATTTGCTGTACTCATTTAACATTCTTTACTAATACTTATAAAATTCACTAATTAAGAAAATATTAGAAAAATAGTTTTGTTAAAAAACGGATTAAATATGTAGAAAAAAGGATAACTTTATTTTAATTTAGCACAGATTTAATCTCTTATTTTAATGGTATTGACGAGTTCTTTTAAATTTTACCCATTGTGTAAGCAATGCTTCTACATATACATTTTTTTCCTAGTTGACTATTACTGTTATGAATTACTTCGTATATTAACAGAGAACATGTTCCGATCCAAAACGCAATATCCATAATCAATGTTTTTATTTATTTTATTTTTTATTTATTATAATTTTGTTTTTCATTAAAAATAAATCTTAGTGATTTTTAGTGATTTCTAGAGCTATAGTTTATTATTCTTAGTTATATTTATAACTAAGAATATTATAATTAATTTTATTTATAACTTTGTTATATTTATAGCTCTTAGTTTATTTATAGTGTCTTAGTTCTATACTAATTTTTATTCATTAAAAATATTTCTTAGTGTAATTCGAATTTCAGTATGCACATTTATACGAAATTTTGTCCTATACTGCCATGTGAACAAATTATTAAAATGGGATGGCAATGTCATGTGTTTTATGATTTTCACCAGAAATTCATAGGCACTAAATTATGAAAAGATGTAACTACATATCAATTTGTATGAAAATTGTATGTTATTCCTGCGACACAGTTTCCACAAAAATTTGTCACACATACAGAAACAGACAGACTGATATTTTCTAAAAATTCTAATAATGTAAATATACCTCTCAAAACTTTAATTTCAATAAAAACTGGAAAACTAAAGTTTTAACGAAACCAGTAATTTATAAGTAAAAAATTAAAAAATAAATAAATAAATAAATAAATAACATGTCGTTACACTCATTTTAAAAAAGTGTACTACATTTAGATTTTTATAAATTTCAAGAAATAATAAAAACAAAAATTTGTAGTATTATTAAAACTATACAAAATATACCACTCATTTATCTGCCACCATAGAGAATCTCTTGTAAAATGTTATCGTCTACTATTTTCTTGTATTATACAAATAATCTGTCATTTTTCTTAATTTTGTTTTCAAGAATATTACTTTGTATGTTAATTGTAGTTTGTTAATCAACGAAAAAGTATTCTATTCAATACATTTTAAAGTAAAATATAATATACAAAAACGTGCTATAAATTGCCAATTTTTCCCCATTTTATTTTTATTATTTTGCATATTTCAGTTCAGTGATGCTCGATCTAATTTCTATAAGAAATGTTTTCAAATGAAAATGTAAAATGTAAATACTTTATGAATATCAGTGGAAAATCAAAAGAAAATTCTGCTATGAAAAAGAAATTTAAAAGAAATTTTCTGCAAGCTGTTTTACTTCAAGTGTAACAGAATATTTGCAGATGTAGCGATACCAAAAAGTAAAATAGAAGCACACATCATTGCTGCTTTTAAAATGTTTTTTATACAATTTTGATTTAAAATATGCAGCGACAAGAAAAACATCAGTTTTTTTTGTAATATAAATCATATTTATATTAATATTTATATTGGAAAATTACCACGATTTCTACAGAAGTTGTCCAAATTATTGGCGGTCTCGCAATATTCCTTTTGGCATTGCATGAAACACTTATATTCCAAAGGGTACATATAATGTCGCGGATCTTTATGGAAACTACGTTAAAGTGAGTCGTCATGCCTTGAATTGATTCAACGGAGTTTATTTAAAATAAGGATTTTTAAAAGATGCCCCCCCCCCCCAAAAAAAAAAAAAAAAAAAAAAAAAAAAAGAATAAATAAATGAATAAATAAATAAATAAAATAAATATAAATATAATATAATATAATATAATATAATATAATATAATATAATATAAATGAATAAATAGATAAATAAAATAAAGCACATGGTAGATGTGGCGTTAAAGCAGTACAGTGAATTGGACAGACATAACTCTTTTAAGGTTGTCCAAATACAGTACCCGCTGCTTATCAAAATCCCATCTATCCTTAGCGAAAGTGATTTTATTAAACGGCTGATTTTTATATCCTGCGAACGTTCCTGCACTCTAGAAAAAGTTATTACTTCCTTGAATTTGGAAAGAAATTTCAAAAGGTGACGAATAATGGAATTAATAAACAATATTAAGTAATTTTTCATAAATAATTAATTAATTGTTTCTTCAATACAAGTAAATTACACGCATTTTATGTTCCTATGTGCTTTTCTTTGAGGGAGACTATCATTATTTTACCATAAGTTCACATTTTTCTTATAAATTTAAAATATTTTCATTTAAACCTCTTGATTTATAGTTATTTCAAAATAAGAGTTAAAAACTGTCTTTTAATGATTAAAAATAAATAAATATATATATATATATATATCATTTTCAAATCAAATCAAGTTTGTAACTTATTACTGCTCCTTGAAGAATGCGTTCCTTGAAACTGTTACAGAGATAAGCTATAGGGCGTGTTTAATTTGTAATTATGCTGCAAGTGTAAAATTTTCGACGACGACAGATAACGGAGAGATTGCTGTGCTTTAATTTCTTTAAATAAAATTACAATGTAAATAATAATTAAAAAAAAAAACAAAAAAAAAAATGTGTGAATAAATGATATTTTTGCTGCTGAGATTTTTTTTTTTTAGTTTATTAACCGGCGATGCTTCTTTTATTAAGCGGCAGTTTTAAATGTAGTTTATATTGGTTTGATTCCGGTGAATTTATTACGCGGCTGTTACTGTATATGACTTAAGTGTAATAAAGGATGCAATTTCTATTCTGCTGTATACAAATTGAGTGACTCAACTATAGAGATATATGTACTTTGTCAACAAGTTCTGACATTTCTTGTTTCGGTAAAATGGCTTAAAACATCGAAGTGGAAGGAGTAAAAATATAATAAGGCGGCCTTAACAACTCAACTTAAAATGATTACAGAGAATTGGCAACTGCATGTATTCGTGAATCGCAAGAATTCTCCAAACTTTCAAAATATCATTTAAAATGTTGTTAAAAACACCGTTGACTATAAATATTCCGATTTGAAATTTTCGTAAGTTATTCGAAATTTAAAGTTTTTTTAAGATGTCAGAATAAAGCTATTTAATATTGGCATCTATGCATTGAAAGCATAGAATTGCGTGAAAACTAAAATACAAACTGAGCTTAATGAGATTAATCAGAAAATTAGGATGATGTAAATGTATCAAACTGAATGAGTAGCCTACTAGGTGGATTATTTCTGTCTGAGATTGTGTCGAGCGACCAGCAAAATCCATTTCTCTTATAAATACAGTATTCCCTGTAATACAGATTTTGGAAACAAATATGGGATGGTTTGCTCCGCAGAATCCACCTAACAAGTTTAAAAATGATTTGTAACGTACGTATTACATACACATTTTATGAATATCCAAATTTATCATTTTAAGATATCTTCTTATGTGGTCTACAAAAAATAGCAACTGTTTTAGTGCATAATGACGAAAATAGGTTCCTAGGACTAAAAATAATTAGTATGTACTCAGAATTTTACGTCAAATTTAGTCTTTTCTAATTTCAAATGAAAATATTATTAGAAACTTAACCATAAATATTGATTAGATTTCAAAAAAAGAAATGCTGAGGAATTATGTCAAATTTAAAATAAATATATTTTATAGTCATGAATAATAGGTTTTTCTGCCGTTTCGTAAAGAATGATTTAATTTTCTCTAACGTAGTGTAAAAGTCCTCTCTTTATAAAAAATATATATTTAAAGAAATACTTTTGTATGTATTTTTGATTTCTGTTAAAATTGGTGTGCAAGATCGCTAAGGCGAATTTTTTTCTTTTGATATTCAATAACAAATAACCGTTAATCGAAAGTATCAATAAAGTTAATTTTATGTTTGTTCTCTTTTTTATGAAATTAGAACCAAATAAAACTGATAAAAATGTAGTGACTCTTAACAAAAAGGAAAAAAGCATTTATCTATTTATTTTTACTTTCCGAACACTATAGTGAGGAAAGTATTGTAATCATGTCAAAAATCCGAATTCGAGATTTTGATGTTTCTATACGTTTTGAGGTCCCCTGAGTCCGTTTTCACTATTTTTACGATGATGTATGTATGTGTGTGTGTATGTGTGTATGTGTGTATGTGTGTATGTTTGTGAACACGCTAGCGTCTAAAGGCTTTGTTCGATTAACCTGAAAGTTGGTACGTATATTGTAAGTCACCATAGTACGAACCCTATAGATTTTGGTGAATCTAGCACTTATAGTTTTTTTACAGGGACACAAAGAAAAATTCTTTATCATTATGGCCTATGGGACCAAAATCTTAAAAGTGCGATAGCATCTAAACGCCTTATTCAATTGAGCAAAAATTTTATACCCATATTATAGGTCACAGATACTCAATCTGTATAGATTTTGGAGAATCTAGCACTTATAGTTTTTTTACAGGGACACAAAGAAAAATTCTTTATCATTAAGGCCAATGGGGCCAAATTTTTAAAAGTGTGATAGCGTCTAAACGCCTTATTAATCTGAGCAAAAAAATTGTACACATGTTATAGGTCGCATTTGCACCAACTGTATAGATTTTGGTGAATCTAGCACTACAGTTTTTTTACAGGGACACAAAGAAAAATTCTTTATCATTATGGCCTATGAGACCAAATTTTTAAAAGTGCGATAGCATCTAAACGCCTTATTCAATTGAGCTGAAAATTTGTATGAATATTATAAATCACTGTTGCACTAACTATAAGCATTTTGGTGAATCTAGCATCTATAGATTTTTACAGGGACAAAACGAAAAATTCTTTATCATTATGATCTAAGGGCTCAAAGTTCAGTAGCGTTAAATGAAACCTCGTGTGATATATGGAGAAAAAAAACACTCTATTATGGTTTTCTCTCTTTTGTTTGTTTAGCAATTCCTCTTTCTTTATTTTATCTACAAAACTGTTAGTTACTCAATGTTCGGAAAGTCGAGTGGAGTCACTCCAGATTTTTTCTTAAAAAATGGGTTTTATGTGATGTGCTACTATAACAATAAAATTTTATATAGTAAGCAAGCTGGCTCAATTACAGTCATTTGCAAAAGTTTCAGACCAGTAGCCGATTTTCAGTATTTTTACACATTGTATCATTTGCGCAGATTGTTGGCGTCATTTCATGTGCTGATTGCATCAGACGCATTTTACTGCTATAAATAATGGTTGCTTGCACGTTTATTGCCAGTTATTTATTGGATTTGTCGTAGACAGTACTGTTGTGTAATTATTGTATTGGCTAAAACATCTTCACTTACTGTAACAAAAAGGTCATAAATATTGAGCCTGCATAAATTTGGATTTTCTGAACGTCAAATAAGTTCGAGGATAAATGTGCGGTGCATCAAGCAATATGTAAATTTAAAATTTCGGGAAATTTTGTGGATCATAAGAGTCATTTCTTTTTCATACTTGGAGTAAGTCGGGGTTTCCTTGCAGTTTTATGGGATGATAAAACAAAATCTTTGGCCAAACGTCTTGAAATAAAACTCAAACTGGCGTCGGTGCCTTTTGCAGCAGAGAATGTCTAATCATATTGCAGGAGGTTATTGGATCTCGTACGACTATCCTTCTTATCACATGACCATCACGTGCACTTGTTTTTCTAGGGCGACCGCTTCTCTTAAGGTTCACATTTTTTTTTCAGAAATTTTAAATTTACTAATAGCTTTATGCACAGATGTCTTGCTCACATTTACCCTCGAATTTTTTTGACGCACAGAAAATCCAATTTTATTCAGGGTCAATATTTCTGACCTTTTGGTAACGGTAAGTGAAGATGTTTTACCCATTGCAATAATTACAGAACAGCACTGTCTACGACAAAATCGAACAAACAACTGGCGATAAACGTGCAGGCAACCTTTATTTATAGTAGTAGAATGCGTCTGAATCAATTAGTACATGAGATGAGGCAATAATTAGCGACAATGATGCAATGTGTTAAAATACTGAAAATCGGCTACTGTTCTTAAACTTTTGCAAATGACTTTATTTGCAAAAATATTTTAGAACATGGAAGGGGCTTAGAGTCTGATATGAAATCTTCCGCTATTTCCCTTTCTGGCGTGTCTTTATGCAAAAAAAATTTAATAATTGGTATATTTATTACATTTTATAATTTATCACAGATAAACAAAGATAGAAATACTTTTCCCTGGATTATTTTGAAATTGAAAAAATTGTACTTTCACAAAGATATTCTCCAATTTCTTTTTACTAAAATATCTAGATTCGAAAGAGCTTCATTCTCTTCTTCTAAAAAGTAAAATAATACCTACATGTGTAAATACGTATATTGTGTTCAAAAATGTCACTAGTGTTTATATTTTATGTTTTAAATTATTTTGTAAAACTAATTTGTGAGAAAAATAGATTAAACAGCGTATTTTCTAAAGGTTTCTAAGAAAATCAATTAAAATTACTTTTAATCAGAAAACTTTAACTTAAAATATTCATCTAAAATTCTTCAGAAGTTTAATTTGCTACATGAAAGTATTTCCACATATTCATCAAATTTTGTTTACAAGTTTGAACAAAGCAAGATAATTGCCTATAATTAAAGTGGAATAATTATACCTCGCTGTTTAAAAATATGAGTAAATATTTAATGATTTTCTAAGCATTAAGCCTTATTTGTTCGTGTTTTTGAAACAAATAAAATAATTAGCTACGCATGTGTATAGAGATTGTTTGCAACAGTGAAACGTTAAGGTAATTTACATCTTCAGAAGTTGTTATGTCAAAAGTAATATTTTTCCTTTATCAAATTATATAGGCACTTTCAAGTGTAATTTAAAACAGAACGATAAGAAGGGAATAATAGTATTCACTCTTTAAAACAGTAAATACAACTCTTTTGCGACAAAGTAAATAAATAAATAAATAATGTTTTAGAATTTAAATAATCATATTAAAAGCTATTAACAATCTGATTAAGAGTCGTCATGAAAACAGTTTTCAAATCTAAAATTAAACAAAATAATTTTTAAAAAGGAAAGAAATTATATATATAGATATATATATATGTATGTATATTGATAATGAATATGAAGTTGTGTAATCCTAAAAATAACTTTTGAAGTAACGCGCCTATTTCTGTAAGAAAAATATAATTATTAAATGAAAAATTATTAATGAAATAGAGAAACAAAATAACATGGGCTCTATTGAGTGTCAGTTATAATTTATCACATTTTTTTTCAGTTATATATATATATATATATATAGGATTGCCACAAGGTGGAATTGCTTCTAGCATATTAGCTGATCTATACTTATATTATTATGAGCGTGACATTGAGTGTACTAACTTTAAATTACTACGATACATAGATGATATAATTATATTATATTTGGATAAAAATCGCACCAAACTAGACTTACCTGTCAAATATCCTGAAAATCTGTCTCTAAGTAGTACTGATTTGGATTCTAGTGTCATTAATTTCTTAGATTTAAAAATTATTCTTAATAGTAATGGACAATTAGAATTTGACTTATACGATAAAAAGAAAGTTTTCCCCTTTAAGGTAAATTTTTTCACTAACTTTAAAACATGCTTACATAAATCTGTATTTGTCAATATTCTTCTTAATTTTAATCTAAGGATCAAATATTTAGTGTCTGACAAACATCAAAAATTACAATTTCGATTCTTTAAAAATTTCGCATTAATTAATGGCTATCCCAAACACTTAATAAAAAAATTCTTTTAATTATTTATTTAATTATTATTATTATTATTTATTTTTTTTTTCTCCGCATACATTTTATTCAAATTTAAATTTACGTCTAAATATTAGGTATTATTTTTTGGTTTTCAATCAAATACATTGATTATTTGAATCCTAAATTTATTTGACTGTATTTTTCCATTATTTTCATCTAATTACTCCAGATGGCAGCACTATTCATGATTCAATATTAGGAATCATCATCTGATTATTTCAGGATTTGAATCCTTACCCTACATGAATTCCACTGTGAATCCTAAAAATTACTCTATGGTCCATGCTATTTTGAACTAATTAACTGTGAATCTAACTGCTAACTGATTGTTACATTTTTACATGTGCGACGTTTATTGCTTCAATTTCATTTTGAAAGGTTAAAGTAATCTTATTCTTCTACAATTTTATGGGTTTTTTATTTTAATCTTACATTTAAATGGTTATGGTTTTTCATATTTAGGTAAAGGTTTTATTATGATTATTGTTTTATTATGATCTTCGTTTTTCTGTTTTGACTATGCATATTTCTTTTTTGAGTTGTGTTCATATCAAATATTTTATTCAGTAAGTTGAATTTTTGTATCTTTGTATTTTTATTTTAATCTTAATTTTATATGGTTATGGTTTGTCATATTAGGTTATAGTTTTATTTTTATCTTCTTCTTTAATGGATTGTCTCTGGATGTTTCGGGCCTGCGAACAAAGAAATTCTTAGCTTTTGCTTTCTTTGTTACAGAAAAACATCCATATTTTAGCATATTTGCATTCTACCAGGCCCTTGACAACGTTAGAATGCAAATATTGCTTTTTTTCTAATTCCAATTTCCAATATTTATTTCGATTTTTCTTTAATTATTCTTTGATTTGATATGGGTAGTCTCAGCTTATGATCCGAGGAATTGTTTTGATACTGATGTTGAGTCATCTTTAAATTTCATAAAAACATTTTTGCACTGATTATATTAATGTATTTCTCTCTCTCTCTCTATATATATATATATATATATATATACCGGGTGATTCAAAATAGATGTTACAGCGATTATCTCGTAAACTAAGAAAGATAGAAACAAACTTCCAATTACAAAATTACAGCAAATTAAGAGTAGATTTCAGATATGGAATTTATTTTGTACAAGGGGCTGTATACATATTAAATACGAAATTTAATTTTTATACGGCCCCTCCTATCATGTGACTTGTATTTAGAAAAATATTCTCCTCGCTGTAACAATCAAAAAAAAAAAAAAAAAATCATCTCTCTAAGTCAAAATCTCGCTGAGTTATTGCAATTTGAAAATGATGACTTACACCACTTTTTTTTCAATTTTGGCATCTATTTTTCAACGCCAACGAGCTCACTTTAGGGGGTTATCTATGAGATGAGAAAAAATTAAAAAAGATCCTTTATTTTAAAACAGCAACTAAAATCGTTCAAACGCGTGAAATCAACAGTTTTAAGAACTTAATGGAAATTTACATTATTTCGTATTGTTAAAAAATTTAATACTTAAATTTCTTAGGGGGGTCACCTGCAAATTAAAACACGTTAAGAGAGGGAAAAAATTAAAAGACTAGCAAAACCGTGTAAAATTTTCGTGCTTTATTTTTACCACTTTCCATCATGGTTGAAAAATTTAATGACTTCGGCTCTTCAACAATTCCAGCAAGATTGGAAAGTGTTAATGACTTCGATTTGTCTGTCTGTCCATCCGTCTTTCTGTGTGTTTCCGCGCTCTAACTCCCGTGAATATTCATGGAATTCCCTGAAACTGATATATGTTATTTGAGTTCACGATCGGATATTCCTTATAGAAAATGGAGTGAATACCTCTGCTAGCTTGTGCACAGGGACACCCGAAAGTATTCCAAGGCATTGTGTTCTATGAGAGGTATTTTTATAAACCATATTTTAATACCTTTAATTTATGCATATATTAATAAAATTGAAATACGTTATTATAGTTTTCTATCGGATATTTTCTATAGAAAATGGAGTAAACACCCTCACTGGTTTGTATACAGGGACACCCGAAAGTATTCTAAAGCATTGCGTTCTATGTGAAGATATTTCTATAAACCAAAATTTAATTCTTTGCATAAATCTTAATGAAGTTGAAATATGTTATTCATATGCACAAAAGGGTGCTTTCAATACTGTACAGTATAGCATTAGATTTACAGGGCACACAAAAATATTCAGTTACGTTAAGGGTTATTATTGAACATTTGCTGGAATTGCATTTTCGTTTACATTAAACATTTTCTAACAATTTTTAACTGTGAATAAGATTTCAATTTGAATTTTTTTTTTTTTTTTTTTTTTTTTTTTTTGTCTGACTGTCCATCTGTCCGTCTGCCCATCCCCAGCATCTATAAATATTTTGAGAAATGACATATGTTATTCAGGTTTACTATATGATATTCCCTATTTAAAATGGCATTAATTAATTCTCTACAATTGGTTTATGTACAGGAACGCACAAAAAATGCGTTTTGGGACAGATATTCTTATAAGTTACATTTAAATAACTTTATACTGTAAAAATCATAAGGAAAGTCATATTTATTGTTAATATTCTAAAATAATGTTTTGTATAGAATATAATATACAAGTATAGATGTATAATTCTATGTCAAGGGGGTTACCATCCTTCTCAACCCCTGTTTAATTATTGTGCCTATACTTATCAAAGCATAAATCAAGTCTGTTATCAATTTCCTTAAAACTTGCAAACCTTGATCAACTTTTCAAGTGGCAACTAGATATGGAATCCAAAGTATCAAATTCGCATTTCCTGTAGTTATTACTTTCTCATACCCATAAGGTAGAGAAAGTATTGTTTTTGGGCCAAATTTTCGAAAGTGTGTTTTTGTTATATTTACACGTTTTGAGGTCCCCTGAATATGAAAATCGTGTTTTTAGCGGTTGGTCTGTGTGTGTGTCTGTCTGTTATCAGCATATCTCAAGAACAAATAGCAGCAGATATTCCAAACTTAGTATTTTAAATATGTATCATATAGGGATACTACACTAAGCTTTTCATTGAGATGAAGCAAATGGTTCGTGTACAGGGACACTCAAGAATATTCAAATACATTACGTCTATGGGGAAAATTGCAGGTAAGTAGAGTTTAACGCCTATAGACTGCTCTAAACCAAATGAAATGAATATATATTTTTTATATGCATAAAAACATGCCTCATGTAGAATATGGCTGGGAAATTATTCTCAGTTCATTTACAGGGCTACACAAAATAATTAGATTATAATGCGACAATAGCTGAAAATTGATGGAAGTGCATTTTAGGTTGTTCCGTATATTATTACTATAGGTTTATATTTAGGTGCACTTTGTGGTTTGTACATATTCTTCAAAAGATATACAGGGTTGCAAATATTTAAGCTATAATATTCTTTTTTATTGCTAGTGAAAGTGCTTTAATATAATATTTTACCATGTCCAGGAAAGCTGCTCAGGAATGGAAATGAATTCCTCATAGACATATGATAAATAATGTATGTTTTTAAGCTAAATATGCAACGCTTGTGTTTTGTGTATTTACACGTTTTGAGGCTTCCTTATTACCAAAGTCAAGTTTTTTAAAGTTTGATTATTGCCTGCGTCGAATAATTTCAGGAGATTCCCCCCTCACACAGAACTAATTATCATATAAAACTCTTCCGAAGCCTAATTTGAATTACTTTAACATAGGTTTACATAACAGTACTCTTTATGTTACCTCTTAATTTCCAACCTGTATTTAAGATATTAAATTTCAGGGTAAGAGAAAGTCATGTGAGTGGCACACCAGATTATTTGTTGTTAAATTAGGCTGATAATTCATATATATACAGATCAACGAATAAAAATTTACCTTTCGTATTCAGGAGGCCTTAAAATGTGATATTATACAGAAAAAAAATCGCTCTCCAAAAACTACTTTGTTTACAGTATGGGTACGAGAAATTAATTTTTCGTTCTGTGTCAGCAGCGTTCTTCGGAAAAAAAAAAAAAAAAAAAAAAAAAGCAGCAAACGCTTACACCAATTACATTTAATAATAATAAAAAAAAATTTACCTTAATTTTAGGTAGCCCTGTATATTGTCTATAAACTATATACACATGACTTTGTATACGTAAATTTAGTGTTATATGTAAAATGGGTAACACAAAATGAAATACACTTCCAGCAATTCCCAAGTATAGCTCCAATATATCGAAATACTCTGGGTAACCCTGTAAATGAATGATGAATGGTTGCTATACCACAATCTACATAAAACATGCTTTTATGCGTATAAAAAATTTGTTCTTTTCATTTTGTTTAGGGCAGTCTATACATGTCACACTGTACGTATGAGAAATTTCGCTCACAGACGTAATGTATTTGAATTCTTTTGGATGACCCTGTAAACAAACAACTGTCTGATCGTAACGTATACTTTAGTGTGGCACCGTAATATGATACGGATTTAGAATATCGAATTTAGATTTTCTGCTACCATTTGTTCTTGAGATATTCTAATATTACACAGACACACTTACACAAGGAGAGAGAGAGAGACCAACCGCTAAAAACATGATTTTTGAATTCTGAGGACCTGAAAACGTGCTAATATAACAAAAACTAATTTTCGGAAATTTGACTCAAAAACATTTCTTTCTCTACACCTTGTATATGAGTAAGAGAATGTATATAGAAAAAGAAAAAAAAAATGAATTTGAAAATTTCCTTTTAGTACATACATTATTCATAAATTTTATTTGTTAAATTATCAGTGAGTATTCTCTTGTGTATTCACTAGGAGAAAGAGAGACATTACAGGTTAAAATAGCCGTCTTTCCCTGAGTGATTTCTTTTTTTTCCCCCCCGAAACGCTGATCAACGTATGTCATATTACAAAAGCAATAGTATTTACAATTTCTCACTTTTGATACAACCCCTTAAGACTTGGCGAAAAATGCTAGAATTTTCAAATTGCAATAACTCAGCGAGAATTTGACTTAGAGAGATGATTTTTTTTTTATTTTGATTGTTAGAGCGAGGAGAATATTTTTCTAAATATAAGTCATATGATAGGAGGGGCGGTATAAAAATTAAATTTCGTATTTAATATGTATACAGCCCCTTGTACAAATGAATGCCATATCTAAAATCTACTCTTAATTTGCACCAATTTTGTGATTGGAAGTTTGTTTCTATCGTTCTTAGTTTACGAGATAATCGCTGTAACATCTATTTTGAATCACCCGGTATATATATATATATTTCTTTGTTTTTGCAAATTTACTTTCTACATTGAGATGAACAAGTGAATTTTCATTCACATGGTCCCTATACGGTTTGGGTAGTGTGCAGAATTTGGCTTCATATATTTTTCAAAAGTTTTATCCAAGCACGCATCCACTCTTTTCATGTATATATATTTTAGTTTGATCGCTAATTTTGATCATCAACTAATTTTTTTATAAACACTATAAGACTAAGATCATTACATGACCAATATGTACTTAACAAAACAGTATTAGGTGCCCATCTTTTAAGTAGGAATTATTGCTAATGCTTCGATAATTTTACTGCCGACTGTAACCCATTTAAAGGAAAGATATAATAATTAAATGTGACATTCCTCTGAGGACTATACGCCAAGTTTGACTTTTTTTACTCATCATCGGCAGTAAATTAACTCTTTTGCCACAACATAGCACATGAAATGTTGATTTTGCTTTCTCCTTGCCTTTAATTTTGTAATAATAAACTCTTGATTCAACTCGTCTCTTTAAAACATTCAGCACCTGGATGACATAATTTTACTCCGAATACTGAAAAAATCCTTATAAGAAAAAATAGAGACATTTAATTTCGTAAATCATCATCAGAGAGATATTTTTGTAACTTACACTGTTAAAAATGGTTTCTTAAAAATGAGCTAAATTGTCTCAAAATAGCTCCGAAACAACATATACTTAAATTTGAAAACCCATGTACTCATTTTTGAGTATATTGACATGTTGAAAAATGGGGTTGACCAATAAGAATCTCAGTATACTCAAAATTGAGTACATGGGTTTTAAAATTTAAGTATATATTGTTTCGGAGCTATTTTGAGACAATTTAGATCATTTTTGAGAAACCATTTTAGCAGTAATTTTCAGCATTATACAATTTTAATCCATAAAAGAAGAAAAACAATAAGTCAAAAGGGTTCCAAATTTCAAAATTCATCTTTTCGAGGTTTTTTTTTTTTTTTTTTTTTTTAATATTGTTAGAGCGATGTCCAACAAAGACCGTATTTTGCATCAGATGGAGCGTAGATTGCATGATGAACGGTAATTTTCCTGAAGATAACGGTAGTTGCGTTTTACTCGTCATATCAAATGTCCACTGACTCTAATTTTTTATACACTCTTTCGAAAGTTTCAAACAAAACCACGTCTCTACCCTATTTTGATCCGAGCGAAACCCAGTAAACGTTAATGTTTATAGTTATGAGGATAGTTCAAATCAAATTGTAATCTAAAAGAACCCTCTAAATATAAACATTTATAAAAACCGCTCATACATGTTCCTAGAAAACCAAGATTTTGCTTTATCCAAGATCCTGGCGGAGCGCAGGTTATCAGTGATATACATTTTTAATTAATTTATTTATTTGATTATTTATAATTATTCATTTTTAGATAAAGATAATTAAAATCAAATTGTCATATTAAAAAAAAAAAAAAAAAAAAAAGAACTCAAAGTTTATTTTTTTTAACAAAATCGTTCTGATAGTTTCTAATAAAAAAATTTCTTTGGTATTTTGTTCTGCTGTGTGTGAAATTTACCGGCGAACACGATTTTTTCCTTAAAATGGGAATAGTTTAACTGGATGCTTGAACTTAGTTGCTTGAATAATTGTTGCTCTTTGGAGTCGGTTCAATTTTTTTACAAAACGATTTTATTAATTTTTAAATTAGTTAAAAAATCTATTAAAAAATAGAAAAAAAAAGATTTTTTTAATACTTCAATTTAGAAATTACATGGTTAAACATTTAACATCACTTAAAAATTAGAAGAATTACTGCTCACAGATTATATAAAGTGTCAATGCATTGCCTGTGTTGAATTTAATGAAATATTGTTCCTGGATAAATACTAATTATCGACTGAATTTCGAGATTTTTGAACAGTGAATTTATAATCACTACTTTTAACCAGTTTTTAACTTTTGACGAAATCGGTTGAAATTTTGATATTTTTGGAACAGAGAATAAAACTAAAATTAAAATTAATTACATGAACAAATATCAATACTCAAAACACAGGTTAGCATTTACAAATTAACATTTATGTATGCTAGACAAGAAAAATTAAGGGTAGCAGGTAAAACTCATAGTTTTAATCTAACTGCAAAATACCTTGTTAAAACTGTCATATTTATTGCAAATTCCCTTTCTCCTAGCAATTGGCAAGTAAACTGTATTTCTTTTCAAATCTTTAAAACTAATATTTATAACTGATTAGTTAAACTAATAGCCTTAATATATATATATGCATATATATGTATTATTCTTTACTACTGGCGAACTTTAAAATTTAATCCTTAGAAGACATGAGATATGTAAATAAAAACGTAAAGAAAAATACTAAAATTTATAAACCAGTAAGTATTTTATATATCAAATAATAATTTAAAATAAAACTATATGACAACAGATATAGATGCAAAATGTACTGATAAAAATAACTACGTTGATGACAGTTTTCCTTATAATTTTATGCATGTATTTAAAAGTAATTTTAAATGTTTGATAAATAAAACAAATAATATTAATTATGTGATACATAAAATAATATTATTATTTAAGAAATTAATATTGTAAATAAAACTCTTTTACAGAGATTTTTTTTTTTTAAGAAATTTTATTAAATAATGTTTTATAAATACTACATTTATATGTTTCAAGGTATTCGATTAAATGATTTATTCGATGAAAATTGAATTTATTATTTTCTATTTCTTTGGTCTCATATGTTTGTATCATCTGATGAAAGAGAAATTAAAGTTTCAATCCTGTTGCTCTAATTAAAATATGCTCAGTATTACCATTTTCAATTATTCTAATCAGAATGATGAGGTTTTTTCAAAATAAGATTATTAATTATAACAGAGTATTTTTTTTCAGTTTGAAGCGTAGTAACTGAAATGAACTAAAATATTAATATGTTCATTATGCTTCAATAACTTTGAATAGAAATTAATTAAATTACTTTAATGTTAAAAATTATGTTATTAGCACTTTATTAAATTTGAAACCTTAATTAAATTACTCTTACATATTGAATTAGAAATAGTTGAATATGGTGGTGGTGGGGGGGGGGGGGGGGAATAAAAATTTCCAGTTATCAAAGTAGTTTCCTTTTTTTTTCTTTTTTTTTCTTTTTAGGATTAAAGAGACATTTGTAATTGTCTTTTTTTTTTTTTTTTTTTTTTTTTTTTTTTTCATAAATTTAGCAAAAGTTTAAAGTTAATTTTTTTTCATGTAATATTATAAGCAGTAAATGATTAATAACCAGCAGTTGCCTGTGATTTTTTTTATACAAAACATTAACAAAAATAATCACTTTGTGTAAAATTTCTACCTATGAACCTTTCTTTCTTTCCACCCTATTTCCTTACTATTTCTACCCAAAGAAATTATCTATTAAATTAAAAATTCAAACACAAAATTAAATATGTATATGTATGTTTCTATACCAATTGGATTCGTCGCCATTTTGACTAATAAGAAGAAACTAGCATGAAAAATATTGCATATTGCAATTGAGTGTACACACTTTAAATACTCAAATGTATACTAATGCACAGAACTGAATTAAAGCATTTTTAATGTACTTGAAAGTATAGAAATATGCATCTACTAAAGTATTTACATGACCATCATTTTATATATATATATATATATATATATATATATATATATATATATACATATTGCAATTGTGTATTTCGTTTAAAACATAACGTTAATTTACAAAGCAAAATCGCCAATTTATGTTGATTTTATATGTCTATATATCATTTAAAACTAAATAAACGCAAAGAAATACTCGCACATGTTTCATTTTCAAGTGTAATGCAATCTTGGCGCATTTGTTTTTCCACATTTCAATCCTTCGCTTATGTTAAATAAGTTGATCACGTGACTTGTTATTATATATGTCTTGGGGTTTTTGGAAACGGCTTTAACGATTCTGATGAAAGCATGACGTTAAAAGCTTTTTGCGGTAAAAAAATACATTAAACTATTCCTTATCGTCAGGAATGTATGTGTTTACTGTTAACCATTTATCCGCTGTTAGCAAAGTATAGCCGATATTGGGTTTACTCGAAAATGGATATAACTATTTTGACGGAAATTTGGTTTAAGAAATTTTTTGGGTAAAATCGATTGGACGTATTGTCATCTTAAGGAAAATTCATTTTCACTGTTAACCTTTTAACCACTGATAGAAAAATATAGCAGACAAATTCAGTTTACTTACAAAGAAACATTTAAAAGGTGTCGTCTTCCAAAAATATTGGAAAAAATATATGTGATTCTACTCTTCATAAAACAAAAGGAAGTGAAAAAATTATCGGCTAAAATGAATTACAGCGATCACAAAAAATTATCAAAATTAAGCATATTTGGTGATTTAGCGCTGTTAAGCGTTCAGTTCGCTAGCACCGAGATTGCCGTGTACGAAAAGAACCGTGTCTTGTTTCTCCGTCAAGTACTCAAAATCAATCACCTAACAATGTGAAATCGACAAACATGCTTAATTTTGATAATTTTTTGTGGTCGCCGTAAACCATTTCAGCCGATAATTTTTTTCACTTTCTGTTGTTTTAGGAAGAGTAGAATCACATTTTTTTTCAATATTTTTTTAAGACGACACCTTTTGAATGTTTCCTTGTCAGTAAAAAAATTAACGGTATTGATGAAAATTTCGGGAAATTTTTTTTTGGGGTGAAAAATTGTTAAGACTTATCCTCATCTTCAGGAATAATTGCGGCTATCGAACTTCCATCGTCTGTTTGTAAAATTAGACAGAAACTCGATTCTACGTGAAAGGGGATATAACGATTCATATAAAAATTTGATGGTAAGTCTTTTTTTTTTTTTTTTTTTTTTTTTTTTGAGGATAAATATTTGTTAGACTTATCCTCATCTTCAGAAAAAATTCAATTTGCTGTTAGACCGAAATACATAAAATTATTTTGGTTATTGTTTTGTGTACAGTTTTTTTTGCGTTAAAAACCAATTGAAATTATCCTCTTCTTAAGAAAAAGTCGCGTTTGCTTTTAAATTTGTTGCGTGTGTTTGAAGTGTATGATATATGATTTCAAAATTTCCCTTCTTCACCATTCAGTAGTAGATTTTTAATGCTCATTATTGCAAATATATTAGTTTAAGCTGTAACATTAGCTTTCTTCGATTAATGAAAAGTATATTTCAAATTTCGGATTCCCGATATTTCATAATGTTTCTACGGTCACAATGCAGGGTTAAATCTGAATGAATGACGGTATTTCATAATTTTTAAATTCAAGTTGTAAATAATGTATTTATTTCAAATGTATCGATAATATACTTAATTAATCGTGTTGTGGCATTATCATCCATTTTTAAATGTAACTCCAAACAATTATTAACCATTAATTCAATTTGTTACACAATATATACCAAATCAGTAACCACGTATATCGATGTGGTCATAGTAGCTTTGATGGGGGTTTTCAAATAAGTCATGATTTTAGACCTGAGGTACATACACGTGATCCTGTATGAACCCTCACGAGAAAAAAAATAATTACACTGAATAAGATCCGACGATCAAGGTGACCAATATAACAACACTTAGCCTACGATAATAATAATAGTAATAGTAATAATAATAAAAATATTACAATGACGTTTAATCGAATTGGTATGGCACTTTTCAGATAATATATTTCTTTAAAAAATTGCAATGTTTCTTAATCGTGTTACATAATAATGTTAAACAGATAGACTTTGCAGTATATGATAATAAATTGTGCCGTGTAGAAAAATGAATGCATATCAAACAATTGTGAATTTTTGAACTATAGCCAAAACCTGAAAATAATTAATTTGCATCAATGTATTATTTTGAATAAATGCATTGTGTACATTTTCCAGCTTTAAAATTCGAAATTCATTTAGACTAATTATGTGTTATAAGTGGTAAAATGTATATGCCTTTTTTTTTTTTTTTAACATTTTAATGCCGTTTTATGTATTACGTTTTTAAGTCCATTTCATTTATTATTGCTATTTCATTTATTCCATCATTTCCTAATTTAAAAGCAGTCATTTATATGTTTTAAAAATGTTTTAAAAAACCATCTAGAAATTATATTGTATTAAATTTTATTCATTAATTACACTTATGTATGATATTTTTCTAATTTCAGATAAAAGAGATATTACAATCATGCGGAAAACATCATGAGGGAAACACATTAAATAGTTTTATTTTTACATTTAATCATTATTGATTTAAATACTACTTTAAATAAATAAAACAAATCTATACTGTGTCTATTGCGAAGTTTTCTTCTGTACTTACCCATATAAGGACATGCAATTTAGACCAAAACGCAGTCACTTAGCATTATGCGCTCGATGTAAGTATACTTCTTAAACACTAAAAAAGCATTGTGCATAAATTTCCTTTTTTTTTTTTTTTTTTTTTTTTTTTTTCCAAGTTAAACGGTCAGACTATTTTACTTGCCGTTTTAATAACAGCACAGTCAGCTGTTTATTGAACATACAATAACTCATTACAGAAGTTAAAGAATTAGTACCGAAAATTAAGTTTATTTCGGAACTTTTATTGAAAACTGCTGTTTTGAATTCGAAAATATGTGTATCACAAAAGTTGATTATTATTATTATTATTTTTTTTTTTTTATTATTATTATTATTATTCAAGAGATGGAAGGATGAACAAATTGACACACGTACAAAATATCAAGAATTCTTATTAAATGTATACATATATATATATATATATGTCGTGAAACCCACACGACTTCCATTATCCACTATAATATATATTATACGCACCTTTTTGGAGATAATGTGATTAGAAGACATACTAAAATTGACCAAACAAAGTAGACACCTTAAGATATTCCTGTAAGAGAAAGCTTACACACATATGAAGACATATAAAATAGATTTACATAGCGAGCTATATATAACACCAATTTCCGAGATCTAAAACTTGTAAGGTAATGTTATATTAGCGTAACGCTACAAACGAAGTTCGCACTTTATGAACAACACGTGAATGTGAAGAGTTTAGGATTCAGTTGAATAATGGCGTTAGTTCCTATTCTAAATTAAATTGTAATATGCTAATATTTTGGAAATTGAATTGCATAAAAGGAGAAGGTAGAGAAGAGAAAGGAGTTAGTTACGTGCGGCTTAGAAGAGGTAGCCGAGAGAGAATGGTAACTGCTTAGGGGGAAGCAGTAAGAGGCGGCTTGGAAGGAAGTTAGTTGTTAGCGGCTAGCAGGTTAGCTGCTTAGAGGGAAGTAGAGAAGGAGGATGTTGAGCGAGCTGCTTAGAGTAGGATAGTAGAAGATAGTTAGTCAAGTAGTATAGTGGCGTAAGGGAATCCTCCCACTTACGAAAGACGAGTATAGTCGGGAGAGTGAACGAAGTTAAATGAAATAGTTGAGATTAATTGTGGTTATCTATTTAAAGTTGGAATATTTATGAAGGCTGCCCTTTTAAGTTTATAAAGGTATTAAAGGTGATTATAGTCCAACGCCCACCTTTTCATTAAGCTTAAAATAAAAGCTCTATATTTATATTATAAATCTGACTTTGTCATTACTTCACAATTTCATTAAGTAATTAAGCTAAAATCCTAAGATAAAGGAACATGACATCCACACGTTCGTCACAGTGGCGGCCAAATCAGTTCGAATCCCACCCCGAGCCAGTATTATTTGATGTCACTACTAGTGTGCTTCAATTTTTTGATGAGCTTGAATATTTTTTTGATTTTTATAAAATCGATATTGCCGAAAAATATGGTTGGTTAAAGTGTTCCTTAGGAAGAGAACCACGACAGTGGCATGATTTAATCGCCTGCCATTCACTTGGCCCAAATCCAACCTATGACGATTTGAAAAGTAGAGTTATTAGTCTCTTTGCCACTCGGTATGATAGATTAAGATTGGAGCATGACCGTTCCACCCCCCCCCCTCCAAAAGTCAGTGGGAAGTGGTAATAAAGGCAGTGGAAACACCACACCAATTTATTAAGTCACAGGAAGCAAGCTCGAGTAATGTAAATCAACCTAAAACTGACGATAAAAACGTTAATTCTTGTGACAAAAGTCAAACGCAAGTTGAAACAACCAAGCAAACTTCGCTTTCAACCAGCACTACAGACCAATTTAAGTCTGTTATTCAGCCTTTGGGTACGGATAAAAAATCCGATAAATTATCTAGTGTAGCGACAGAGGTTGTAAAGGAAAATCCAATTAAAATTAATGTGGCGGCTAAAACCGTTAAACTGAGCGAAAGTGACAAATCATTAAATATTGCGGCTGATCCTTCCGCCAATACCTCAAAGTTAGGTTTTGAAACTGTTAAGCCAACAAACTTTTCTAGTGGTTTAAATTCATCTCCTGATAATTTACATTTAAAAACAGTCAAGTCGACCAATTCTGTTATTTTCACAGAAACTGTGGTAAAAGAAAGTGAAAAGTTTAACCACTGTGCTTCTAAAGATCTCGTAACTACTTTTAAAATCTATAAGTTAATGTAAATGAAAGTAATACATTTCTAAATGCAGTGTTAACTAACTCTAGTTCTGCACATCTAGTACATAAATTCAATGATAAAGACGTAAATCGAACGGAAAAGTCAGATAACTGTGTCGCTAGTTTAAATGACACGCCGCCTAAAGTAAAAGAAAATGTTGTACTTTCCACTAGTGAAGTGGAAGGTCTTAAAGCTTGTAAGCTCTCCAGGACCTCCAAATGTGTGAGTATGGAGCGAAAGCAACCTTCTCCTGGAACTATGGACAGTGACAAGGTGACGGGTTTCAAACCCCCTCAATACACGGATCAGATTCCAGGTTTAAAACCCCCTCCGGAGAGTAACCAGGCGCCAGGTTCGAAGTCTCCTCAGGACAGCAACATTGCAACGTCTGACCTAAATCTGCAAGCCACCAACGCTGAAATCTCTACAGCAACTCTACAGGCCAGTCTGACCCGCATCTCTTATTTTGCTGATAGAAAGGAATCTATATCTCAGGTGCTATGGTTTATTATTTTTTCCATTATAAACTGTATTTCTAGCAGAGCAGTCATAAAATCTAGGACATGTACTGAAGCCTTTTGGACTTTCAACCATTATCTGAAAGCAATGAACTTTCTAAAATTTCAAAAATCAAAATTTAAACTTTTAGCATGAACTTGAAACTACGGAAATTTCATGTTTTGTTTACATGTCATAAATTTTTTTCTGTTATATAATATATGCATGTATGTACTTTAATGTTTTTTTTCTTATAGCCATCATCAGCAGTGATTAGTACAATATTTTTTTTCCCTCTGTATATAAATTTTCCCCTCTATAGCTTCTTTACATGATCTCTATGTATGAACTCTAATGATTTCTATTTTATAGCCACCAACGGCAGTTTAAAAAAAACTTTTTTGAACAATTTTGTATATATATTCCTTATCTATATTTCTCTAAATGTCGTATAAATGGTATAAAATGAATATTTTTTATTGTTTAAACTTTTGTATGCTCACTAAAAGTCAATGTATGTATATATTAGTATGGGGTTAAAAAAATTTTTTTTAGCTATTTTGCATGTAAATTCGTGTGTAACGACTAACTTTAATAAACTAACAATTTAGTTTTTTCCGTATACAAATAGCTAGGAGGAAAATATTGCTTATCTATAAATTTTATATGTCAAACTCTTATCTATATACAAGCTGTAGTTTACTTTCTATTTTTGATTTATACTTTAAAAAGCAGTTTTGTATTTTAGAAATACTATGATTCTGATGTCCAGGCGTTCATCTGAAAACCCAATCTCCTGATTTCTTCAATTGCTACTTTTGAAATGCAGAAGGAGGTATTTCTGGACCTCTGCCAGCCACTTTGAGTTCTGAAGTCTTAACAGTTTCTTGGATGCATGTCAGCGGATTGAAAATTTTTCTTTGATGCACTTTTCAAGTTGCTTTTCCTAGCTGATGATCTGGACCTAGACTGGTCTTCAGTGGCTGACATTTCAAGTTTTGTCAATAAAAATGATTTTATTAATGTTACAAGTTGCTAAAGTCAAGTACTTAATGTTACAAGTTAAATTGAATAATTAATGATCGCTATTTTTGTTTAAGCGATCCTTTTTGTACTACAATTTTTTCAATTCATAAAATTTTTCCTTTCCATTTTTTTAAGGAAAGACGTTCTTGTAATCCCCTTTTGTAAAACGTTGGCCTTTTTCACTAATTTTGGAGCGCAAGTGGTTTTCCGTTGTAAAGCTTCTTAGTCTGAACTTTAAAATTTCTTATTTTTCTAAGTGAACGGTTTTTCAGCCCGGCGCTCTTAATTTTTTTTCCTTATTAGATTTTAAAAGCCGATCGTTATTGTTGGGCAGTTTAATTTAAGTTCCCCCCCCCCTCTTTTTCTAAAGTATTATGGAGTTTAATTTTAAGCAGTAAGTAACTGCGGCTATTTTTCAGTTGTATAGCATAACAATACGTTGAAATTTTCACGGGTAAAATCCCGTTGTGGATTTTTACGTGAAATTGTTTTATTTTGGGGAGGAACTGTGAGGTAATGTTATATTATCATAACGCTACAAACGAAGTTCGCACTTTATGAACAACACGTGAATGTGAAGAGTTTAGGATTCTATAATAACTACGTAATGCATGGGAAGGGATATTTAAAATGGGTTTATGTACTAAACTACAAGAAAATCATTATGGCCTTTTTTGAGATATCAATATTTTACTAAAACTTGGCATACTCAATTGTTTACGAGGAAACAACAAACACATGCAAAAAGATATCTAAAAGAAGGTTAATATGACGAGTTTAAAAAAATCCATAACTTTATTAGTTTCGGAGATATGATAGTCAGAAGATTAACCATATACATACGCACATACATAGATTTACCAATTACCAAAAACAGCTTTTCTGGCCGTAGGAAACCTTAAAATATGTAAATCAGGTGAAAAATCAATATCGAGTTTTTGGACCGAATACAATACTTCATTTACCTACGGTAGTCGGGTAATGGAAGTAAAAAGAAAGACAGTGCGCATACAGCTAAGCGATAGTGATCTATGTGATATATTGCAAATTATTAAATATTAGGTTCGAAGACAGCAAAACATTTAATGCAAAATGTTACGACACCCTGTAATCAAACCTTATCCGTATTTACCATATTTAAATAAATTATATTAAGGTTTTTTAAATATGATTTTTACTTTAACCCTTTAATGTTCACTGCTTAATTTATTTTGAAAATTGTTGAACGAGTTTTTAAAAATGGCTATAAGACACATAATTCATCATAAATATGTAAAAAGAATAATATTTACCCCCTTTATGTTTTTCAAAAAAATTTTGATTTGAAACACTTTTAAGTTAATCTTATTGAATTCAAATGATATTTAATTTAGAAAATAAATAATAATAATAATAATATTAGACATTATATAAACTATAAAAATTCAAAGAAATTGTTTTAAGTGAAAACAATAGCTCAGTCTTTCATTAAAGTAAAAGAAAAAAAAAAGTATATAAACTAGACTTAACTGCATCGTGAAATCAGGTATTGGTGTTTTGTAGTAAGGCCAATTGACTGCACTAGGATCCTAGACCTGAAGGGAGAGGACACTCCGTGGGTATTTTTCTAAGAGGATATACCCGTATTTGCGCAATTTTCCGAGAAAACCATGGAAATCTCAAAACGGCTAGGCCGACGAATGCGACCTGGGATCGAACACGGCACCTCATGTCTACCAGCTTTGAGCGCAGAACAGCTCAACTGCTCGTAAGCTATCACCAAACCAGAAACGCACACATGAGCCTACTAAGAAATTTCAAATGGCTTCTGATTTTTTCTTCCTCTAAAACATCATTTGTTAAATTTTGAAATGGTGCTGCTATCTACTTAACAAAGAAATAACAAAAGTTTAAAAAATCCATTGAAACAAGGAAAAAATATTTAAAGACTGCTGCATTAAAAAAAAAAAAAAAAAAAAAAAAAAAAAAAATCTGAATTATGTTAAATAATTGGATTTGCGGTGAAAACAAACATTATGACTAAAGCATTGACCACCTAAAAACCAATTTTTCCGAAATAAAGTGTTCACGCGCACGGGAATAACATGAACGAAAAGTCTGCAGCTAGTGATGATGACTGATGTGGCATTGAGTTTAAAGTGTAAGAAAAAAATAATAATATGTGTGTTTTATTTTATCACAGATATATTATAAAATTAATAGTTGCAAAATATAGATGAGTTCGTATGAAATATATTCATAAGGAAATTTTAAATCTCCAAGAGAGATATTTCTGTCAAATGGAGGGAGCAATGTTCCTACATACACAAAACTTTTAACTTAAATAACAACTATACATATAAACTATGTATAATTGCATTAGGATTAGTAAACATATTCTTCCTAATGTACGTTTACACGAAAATTTGCCCTATGCTATTTTATTAAAAGTTAAAAAAAAAAGGGATTTCCGCGCAACCTACACTGTTAAAAATGGTTTCTTAAAAATGAGCTAAATTGTCTCAAGATAGCTGCTAAACAATATATGCTTAAATTTGAAAACCCGTGTACTCAATTTTGAGTATATTGAGATTTCAAACATGGGGATATTGGGATTCTTATTGGTCAACCCCACTTTTGAGCATGTCAATATACTCAAAAATCAGTACACGGGTTTTAAATTTAAGTATTTGTTCCGGAGCTATTTTGAGACAATTTAGCTCATTTTAAAGAAATCATTTTTAAAAGTGAATGTTGAACGACATGTACCAAGATTGTTACAGCGTTGAATTTAAGTGAAGGTGAAAAAAAATACGAAATTCTGAGCATTTGTTCTTGATCTAGATCTGCTACAAAATTTTTGTATCGAATGTACACCGAGGAGTAAAATTCTTAAACCGTATAAAACCTTCAATAACAAAAAAAAAAAAAAAAAAAAAAAAAAGATAATAATACAGAATCAATACTTATTTCTTGTGAATACAGAATAAAATAAAAATAAAATGCTTTTACTAAAAATTACATTTCTTTTTTAAGAAAGATTATATAAATTAAATGTACATGAAATTTTTTATTTATTGTTTCTATATATTTTTACGCATAAAAAGAAAATAAAACGTGTTATAATGTAGCCATAGTAAAACAAAATTAATGAAAAGATAGACAACAAATAATCTGTTACAAGTAATTTTAAATCGAAGTATCTTATAAATCAAGGAAACTGTCGCAGCTGGAAAAAGATTTATCTTGTAAAAGAAGACTTTCTGAAAAGAAATTAAGAGCTAAATCATTGACTTCACCGCAAAATGTTCCTTCCAGCTAAAGTATGTTCCAAACTTTTAAAACATTTCTTTTAGATATTATTAATGAAAAAAAAAGGTTCTTATATCAGTAGCAAAAACTTTAAGAAATTTGTCAGAATAACGTGTTAAATATCGATATGAAACAAGAAAAAGATATAAAGTATTTAAAAGTTTTCTAGCATCCCCGAGTAAGCATTATTTGATTATTTTAGTTTTTCTTAAAAGTATCTTCTATATATATTTTATTTTCTTCTGTATTCAATAAAAGTTTGTATTGGTTTTATAAAAAATTGCAATCACGGGTTTTTGATGGATTTACACGTTTTGAGAGGTCTAGGACACATATTGGGAGGTCTAGGACACATTTTAGAGGTCTAGGACACATTTTGACCATATTTAGAAAATGTCCGTTTTGTGTGTTTGTGCGTGGGATAAAATTTATATCAGGAACTACTGCACAGAAATTCATACAAGATTAAAGCTTGACATACATCAGACCCTAAGCAAGTGACGTTACCATTCCACTTTTTCTGAATTTCAACATGGCGGTAAAGAACAAAATTTCGTATAAATGGGCATAAAGAGAATTACTTTTTAAGAGTCATTATAGAAATAAGAAGAATTATTTATAATATGGATAGTCAATTGGGAACAAATTTTGTAAATGTGGGAGTATCATTTTCCACTCCCTAGTGGAAAAACGATGAAAATTAATGAAATAATTTTCATTAATTTTTATCTCATTAATTTTCAGCTCATAAAGAAAATTTCACCTCCGAGCGGTACAAATTTTAAATATAAGTATCTGTGAAAAATGCTTGTCGATGTCTTTAAAACGAATGACTAAACCATCTTTCTGTAATAATCTATATAATATTTATCTAACGTTGACCAGTTTCAATTATTTTTTGTTGAAACGATACGATACACGAGGATAAAAACATAATAATTATACATGAACAATATTTAAGCACGCGGACTTAGCTCAATGGACTGATAAGAAAAAATGACGACATTTTTCTGATGAGATTATTTTACGAAAAAAATGTATTTTTAACAGTTTTTTCTTCAGAATCTTTGAAAGTTTCATTTTAAATTATCAATATTTTAAAGATATATACAGAATATGAACTTTTGTGTCGTAAATTGACTAAAAACACAATCGTAAAAAACATAATCAAAATCGGAATTATTTTCTTTTCCTTTCTTTTATTTATTTATTAAAAATATTAATAATAATAATAATAATAAAATACGAAAATTAATAAAAATGTCATCACCAACATGACGACAAAAATTTTAAAGGCGTCGTGGGTGTCCTATATTAAAATTGTACTGCCTGTGGAAGTTTGAAAATTGGGTCGTGAACCATGAATTTTATTTGGAAACCTTTCATTAAATGATTTTGGTTTCACTATTGTGCAATATTAATTTGGTTTTATTAAGAATTTGGCTTCTGGTAAATTAAAATTTTAATTAGTTGGTGAAATTGGTGTAACATTTATGAGTTTCAAATTTTAAAGGTAAATAAGAAAAGAAATAAAATGGGAATATTTTGCACGGGTTTGCTAGTTTTAAATAAGTTTGTTGATTTTTTTTAACAATAAAAATGAAGGGAAAAAAATTGCGTTTTTACTTTCCAAACATACACATGTAAAGAAAGCGTTGTAATCATGAAAAAGTTGACTTTGAGATTTTGGTATAGCCATAAGTTTTGAGATTCCCAGAGTTCAATTTTATTATTTTTATGGTGGCGTATGCATGAGCATGCGTGTACTTATGAGGATAAACACAATATAATCTAAACGCTTGACTAGAATGAGTTGAAAGTTGGTATGTATGTTTATGTAACCGCAATACAAAATGTATAGATTTTGGCGTTTTTTTTTTTTTTTTTTTTTTTTTTTTTTTTTAAGAGAGACACAAAGAATATTTCCTTACCATTACGTTCTAAGGGCTCAAATTAATTAGCGTGCAAAAATACCTAAATGCCTTATTCCATTGTTCTAAAAATTTATATACATATCATAAATTACCATTGCACAAACTGTAAAGGTAAATTATTAGATTACAATGAATCTACTACTTAAAGTTTTTTTTTTTTTTACAGGGACACAAAGAAAAATCTTTTTTCATTATCGCCTATGGGATAAAATTATTTGAAGTGCGATACAGTCCATGTGACTTAAACGAATAAACTGAAAATTAATGTACATATCATGCGTCACCGTCGAAAGAACTATACATATTTTGGTGAGTCTAGCACAAATAAATTTTTACAAGGACACAACGAAACATTTTAGATCATTATGACCGGTGAAATTTTTTAGTTCCCCACTTCGTTAGGTCAGTTTTATGATTTTATGCCTTCTGATCACATTATCTCCAAAAAATGCATGCAATGCGTGTAATAGTGGATAATGGAAGTCGTGTGGTTGTTTCATACCAGATTTTTTATTTATTTACTTATTGGGAAAAAATGCTACATTGTATGGATGATTAAAATTATTTAAATTTAAGTGTAATTAAATTTTATTCATTTAAATTTATTTAGTTCCTTTAAAAGGGAAATTTTTACATTTATTTATCATATTGATCGGAATCAAATGGTAATATAGTGTCAAGAGCGAGGCCTCTAACATACATGGTGCAGAAAATAAAATATTTAATAATTGCTGAGATACAAACTTGTTAAAATTCCATTTCTTCACTAATAGCAAATTCACCTGTCGTCGATAAATACTTTAATTGAGGTGTCCTGGAAAGATATTTTGCAGGAAGTGTGCTGGAAATGTTATTGTTATGCATATTCTGTTTTAGCTTGTATATGTTTAGACTGTCTGAATAAAGGAATTCTGATGTTATTCACGACTTCGCACTGTTAAATTTTTCTATGGAAGATTACAGCACAGTGTGATTGGTAAAAAGATTGATATATACTGTGATGTATGAAAGTATGCTATAGAATAAATTATCTTTAATTTTAACTCACTTTGCAGTCATTTTTGTAGTAAGCTGAAAAAACTTTGCCTCCACTTACCAAATACGTGTGTCCACTTATGATTATTTTTTATTAGTATTATTATTATTATTCGAATTATATTCAATTTTCTTTCCACACATCAGCAAACATCCACTTCCTATCCAGAATTCAAATTTAAAATGTTCTGTTCTAGAAGTCAGCTCCCTGCCAAATGGTGCCGTAAACTCACAAGATACGCCAGATTTTTAAGTTAAAGAAATACACAATGTCGATATCGACAATGCATTCGTTATATATTTCTTTTAATTTATACGTATTTTATAATTTAGAACATTAATATCGTCTATGATAAATCAGCTTATTTATGCATCAAAAATGTATACACAAAACTTCTTATTAGAATCCTTATTAGAATTTAAGAGGTTAAAAAAATATATTTTTTAAAACATTTCTTTAATAAAAATTCAAAATTAATAGCAGTTTTTGAAATCCGTTAGTCTGCTTTTTACAGCTGCCATTTCCTTAAAAAAATTTTAAAATGGATTAAAAGTGATATGTATTGTTTGGGTTGCTTATACATATTTTCTATTCAAAAAAAAAAAAATAGCTCTAGTAACTTCTGTAAAAACACTGTGTGCAGTCAGCAGCAAAATTATTGAAGCACTAGCAGTAAAAAAGTGAGCACCTAATACTATTTTGTTAAGTATATATTTGTCGAGTCATGATTTTAGTCTTATACTGTTCATGAAAATAATTAGTAAGTTGATGATAAAAAATAGCGATCAAAGGGATATATATATATATATATATATATATATATATATATATATAAACTGTTCAATTTTAATTAAGATCATTATTAGTTCAAACAATAAATATGATCCTTCCTATAACCTACCAAAATCAAACTAAAATTTAAATAAAACAAAACAGTTGGAAATAGATAACAGCATATTTGTATTCTATCGTTATCAAGGGCTTTGTAGAATACAAAACATGCAAAATAAATGATTTTCTGTCGCAAAGATAGAATAAGCTGAATATTTCTTTGCTCAAAGCCCGAAACATTTAATTTATAAAAGTCAAGAAAAGTTCAAACAAGGATTGAAAGAATCGTCTATAAAAAAAGAAAAAACTTACCACTACACAACCAAAACAGACAGCGAATTCATCACTAATCATATAATTGAAAACCATAAACAATGTATCAATTTGAAAGCAACATAGATCCACAATAATCAAAATAAGAAATAAAATCAATAAGCTCAAACAAAGATCAAAGTACACTGACTACAACACAACAAAAAAATTCAACAGGAATTACATATTTCAAAATAACCACATGTAATATTTGAAAAATAGTAATCTGTTAAAACTACAGTTAATGGCTAAGAGAACACAGAGTAAAATGAGAGTATGCAACAATTGATAAGAAACATTATTAGAAAAATTATGAGTCCAAAAGATACAATTTTATTCAGAAATCCTAAGTTCAAGAAAATGAAAATTTTAGATTAAAATTTTAGTAACTGTGCACCATTACTAAATAATGAGATTTAATGTTGACACCTGTACTAGACAGAATAAATTACAGTACAAGAAAAATTACTTATGTTGTGCTGCCACGTGTACTAAGATTATTAAAACAATTTTTATTACTTTTATATATATATATAAATTAATACTTAAATTTTAATAATTAATGATGAGCTACTTTATTCTTTAATTATAAATATTATTATAATTAAAGGACATTGTAGTGCTGAGCAGTCTATCAATGTTTCAAACCTCATTTATAAGTGAATTTTTTTAATAAATATCTAGCCTTAAGTTAAACTTAATATATATATATATATGTGTGTGTGTGTGCGTGTGTGTGTGTGTGTGTGTGTGTGTGAAAATGTGGCTATGTGCATCAATGATTTTGCTGCTGACTGTATGCTGTTTGAAATAAAAGAAGTAAAATGAAAGAAGACACACACAAAATTAGAGACATTATCATATATTTAGATATGCAAATCATATCACCTATGAATATGAAATGAATGCCATATAAGTGATATAAGGGATTTATAGAGTCACATAGAAAATTTCTGATCACTTTTGTGTATGTGTGTGTGTGTGCAAAATAAGTTTTGAAATTTCTTAAATGAAAAAGACTATAATAAATAATAATAAATAATAATTATAATTATTAATAATTATTATTATTATTTGGAACTCTATAAAAATTAGCTTCATTACTAACATCTTATAGATGATAAACGTTCAAACATTTCTTTAAATGTTATTCAAGTTTTAGTATACTACAGTAAATATAATTTATAGTAATATTATCGCATCGAACGTACAGTAAATCATGAAAAACTTTATTTTTTTAAATTTTATTCAAGTAATTTTATCGAAATAAATGTTTGAAAAATAGTCACTTCTAATTTGCACTTTGATACCACTAAACATATACATCCTTTTATGAAAATTATTATTTATATTTTACATGTTTTTATGTTTATTTTTAAAAAAGAAATAACATAATTCACGTTTTACATTTTACACAGAAAATATATCAAATAGATTTATTATAACCATTAAATATTTATATAATCTGTACATTTAAAAAAATACAAAAATATAACAGATTTTACACATTTAGTCTGATACAGTATAACATTCGACGCATTACATAACTGCTTCTACTTAAGAAATCCAAGGTAATATGATGTAAGAGAGAGAAAAAATTTATATCGCCTATGTAATGAAATATTTTTCATTTCCATTTTACGCTACTGACATTTATAACTGCTTTCCTTAAATTCTTACAGTGGAATGATTTAGTGCAATGCTTGAAATATTTCAATCTATAAAGATATTTTAAGAGTGGGGGAGGGGAATTCAAAAGAATTCAAGATGTTCTTAGTCAAACATATTTATTTACTTTTATGCATGTATTTTACAGAAAGTTTTTTTAATAGTGTAGTGTCATTTTTATTGGACTAAAAATGGTACAAAAATCGTTTTCATAGGAATAAATAATAGATGAGTCTTTATATAACTGCTTTTATTTTTTTAAGGATTTTAATGTAATTCAGTGACTGAGAAACATAATTTATAATATCTGTGTTGAATATCTTTCATTTAAATTTTATGTCCCTTTTACTTAAAAGTACTTTCGTTGAATAGTTATCACTTTTTGTTCGTACTAAACTGAAACTAAAAGATTCAGTACCATTTATAAAATATTTCAATATAGAATGTAAACGTGTCTTTTAAAAGAGAAAGAAATATAAACAGAATAACGGATATTTTAATTCAAACACAATTATGTGTTTTCATCTATTGGTTATTTGGATATATATTGCTGGTAAATATTATAATCTTTTTTTTTTTTTTTTTTTTTAAACATAATAATGTGCATTTATTGGAAAAGTGTTTATATAGTTTTCTCGTATTTCCATAAATATATACCTTTATATCTCTTTTAGTAAATTTTTCGTAAGAAAAAATCAAAGACTAATCACTTTCTTGTAGAATAAAAACATTTTATATTTAAAACTTAAATGTAAAAAGTTTAAAGATAATTAGCACTAGAAAGGCAAAATGCAATCAAATGGCAGCTTTGGTCATTAGCTTCACAGTCAAAATGACACGCCTTGTATTTCCGGTGTTAAATAAAAGCTATTATTTAGGTTTATGTTTAGCTTTAAAAATTAGTCTTAAACATTGAGTTTCATTTAACGTGTAAATTTTCCTAATGTACAAATTATGTTTTTACTAATATTCTATGAGTGTTTAAGAAATAAAATGCTGTTAAAGGTTCTGAAAAAAATCTTGATATTAAAAAAAAAATAATTTTAGAAATCAGTAGAGCGTAATATAAAATTTGGAATGCGTTAATATTTTCTTAGATGTATTCGCAATAAATTTCTAACCCCTTGTTGTGTTGTGATATATATTGTATATACCTCCTATTTTAAATTCCAAAAAAGCAAAATTTTGTTCTAGAACTTTTTAACAAAATTATCATTTTTAAAACGTATCGGAAAATCTTCATTTTTTTCTTTTCTTCTAAACTTGTTTGTAATTTCTGGTAGCTTTTCATAATATATGAGTGTAATTAATTCCATTAACTTGAAAGCTTATGAAAGAAAGATAGATCATATATTTACGTCAAAGTTTATCACTCCTGGCATGCAAAACTGCTTTGTCTAAATTTTATCCAGTTTAACTTTTTATATTTATTTTTAATTTCGTTTGGATTTCTTTTCCCTTCAAGACTGTAAAATTGGTTTTAAAAAATTACAAAATTGTATTTGATTAAAGAATGAGGTTTCAGTTATTTAGGGATTATTATTTATGCATTATATATAATGAAATAAATGTGAGCATATTGATTTATCTTAAAATATTATATGAAAACTTTTTTTTTAAATTATTTGTTGAGTTGTGCAACTGATGCATATAATATTTACCAAACGAATTTATATCTGTATTACAATTATATTTCGTATAGTTTTGAAAACAATAAAAACCCTTTTAAATATTTTTTAACTGTGTATTAAATCCATTTCACGTTTTATTGAATCAGTATAATTGTTTTAAAATATAATTTTAAGAAAATTTAAAGTAGTAATTTAAAAAATATTCTTTTTTTTTTTTTTTTTTTTTTTTTTTTTTAACCTCACGAAAGAATAAAAATAATGAAAATTTTCTGGTTATTTTTAAACATAAATTATCATATTTAAATAGAAATAAATATATCGAAAGAAGAATTTGTTAGACAAGCAAAAATGTTTTATTATTACATATATACTTTTTTATTAATTGATTAATTCAAATACAGTTTTTACCCAATTTTCCTTCTAAAATTGTTCAAATATATCTAATTATTTTTTTATAAAGAAACTCTTTTACAGTGTATTACGAACATTCACAGATTAACATAAAGTTATTAATTTAGAAAGTTAATCAGAATCTACAATTTGAAACACAGGCTTTATTAAAAAATAAATACGTCAATAAATAACGCGTGAGTATAATTATACAAGGAACAACAAACCCATACATTTTGCCATTTTCCAATTATTTTGCAATGACATGGCGTAGCATTTAGATAATCGAATTCCTGTTTATTTTTTCTTTTATTAAAAAAAAAAAAAAAAAAAAAAAAAAAAATCGCATTATGTTTAGATTATTTCAAAAGACAAGCGAGGATAATCGAAAAAGAGAGGGAAACATTTATATAAAATCACGCGATATGCACATCTAATATTATATTTTGTTTATTATTAAAGTAGGCCTTCCATTTAAGGGAAATCTATATAGAAATCTATATAGCAAGGTAAATAAATTTTATTTAAAAAATACAATTAAAAATCTGAAAAATCTCATGATTTTTTCGGAATTTCTTTTATGTATTTAGATATTTCTATTGATTAATTAAATATATATATATATATTAAAATTTACACTATTATTACTATTATACTATTTTTACTATTTATTACTATTTTATTTAAACATGATACGTCTATAAATCATTTAATTTTAATTTTTAATTTTCCTTTGAGGGCACAGTTTAAAACCAGCTTTTTTTTTTTTTTTTTTAATCAGTCAAATATGCTAGTCATATATAGTTTTTAACATTTTAATTTATTCCGAAGCCTTTTTAGCCTCACCTTTATTTCGAGCCACTTTATTTTTAGAATATTTTTCTCCGATAAAACGGGAAAAATGTACTTAAAAAAAAAAAAAAAAAAAAAAGGTGGTATGGAATAAAGGCAGGGCTAAAAATGCTCTTGAATAACTTTAAATGTTGGCAACTCTGGTTACATTGCAGACTATTTTCGTGCGACATTAAAAAAAAATTTTGCAGAAGGTAGACTTTGAGATTAAGATGTCACTATACATTTATTTCTTATACATTAAGGTTTATTAGACCGGCAACCACAATTTAAAGAGGATTTCGAACCAATACGAACATTTATTCCTTGACGGGATTCATACCTAGCACCTAGAAAATGAAGTCCAGAATGCCAATCATTCATTTACTAGATAGGCTGCAGAAAAGAAGAAGAAAAAAAAAAAGAAAATTATGTCATAGGAAAAGGGAAATTACGGGACCAACTTTCACGTTTCCAAATCTAAGAATTTCTCTTGATTTTTTTTTACAATCTAAGCAGTTTATTATAATATTACTTCCTTATTGATTAAAACACTATATTAAATTTTAAATAAAGAAAAAGAAATGAAGGATCGACAAATAAAAAAACAGATAAACGACATTTCCAGTTATGATGTATTTAAATATATGTCAAAGAGTTAGAAAGTTAAGAAACAAATACAAAATTAAAAACTAGCATTTTCTGACTACCACAAGATTTTTTTTCTTTATAATCTTATATAAATTCAAACAGTACAAATTAATTCTTAAATTGTTTTTGATTAAATTTATTTTCCATGAAGAATGCAGAATTTTTATCTGAAAGAAGAAGAACACTAAAGACCGAAAAAATCAATTCTGTGCCAACATAAATAAAAAATACGATTTTTTTTTTTTTTTTTTTTTTTTTTTTTTTTTTTTTTGTTAAAAATGAGAAAAATGATCGATAACTTTGTTTTAATTAATCGCATATCTGTAGCTGAACCATTCGTTTTAATTTATTGACGATTTCTTTCGAAAGGTCCATACTGAAAATTTATACCTCCATGGACATAGGAAATGTTCCTATAGGCACAAAGTTTCCTGGACTACTACTGTTATCAATAATTCATATTAATTTTAGAATCAACATAAAACTAATTATCGTTATGTTCACTGATACGAAATTTTTTCCTATACTGCCGTGCTAAAAATTTAGAAAAAAATGGCATCACAGCGCCACGTCCATAAATCTAAGAAGAAAAAGTTTAGGTCGAGGCTCAACTAAATACTAAGTTTCGTTAATTTCCGTTCACTGTTCTGTGAGATACAACGTCCACAAAATTTGTGACACACGCACACAAATATTCAAATATTTTTTGAGAAAGTCAAATTATGTTCAGTATATCTCAAAACGTGTTAATCCGTCAAATCTGGAGTTCGGAAAATTTCACGAATCCAATACTTTCTTCTTAAACATATAGAGAGGAAAATAATAAACGAAAACACCTACAATCATTTTTTTTTCTCCCACACAATGCTGCGGCACTTGTGACTACGCTTGGCCGGAGGGTGTTGCCAAATTGATGACCATTTGGGAATGAGCAACCAATGGGTGGTCATCTCTGCATCTAACAGGATCATCATATCCATGCTTTGTCCAGAGTTCGAACCAGGCACATCCGTTATATGTGTCAGGAACGCTAATCACTACACCGTCTGGACGACACAGTCCAAATTGAAATAATGTATGAATTATATCTGACAATTAACTTTATAGTGTTACAAAGCACTCATAGGGATTTACCATTCTATACTATATCAAAAGGCAGCTTTAATATTCAAATTTCACATAATAGTAGACTTTAAAATATTTATTTATTTATTTAAATTTATTTTTAATTATATGTTTTTTTTTTTTTTTTTTTTTTTTTATTGCAAAAAAATTAAAAATGTTAAGATTAAAAATTTATGTCAATATTTTTTTTAAATGGTGTTTTTCAAAAGACTTATGAGAAAAACAATAAATACTTATTTTTCATGGAAAAGCTTGTATAATTATATTCAATTTTTTAGTTTTAATATATAGCAATTTGAAATATTTTTAGATTTATTATTTTTTTAGATTTATGGTTTTCACATTTATCTTAGTTTTTTATCACTATACAATGTAATCACAGAAAATTCAGAATTATTTCTTTGAATAAAGAGAACACAATTCATGTCAATTAGAGAGTCTTTTTTTTATTTTTACTTCCATTACCCGACAAAGGTATGTAATGGAAGTATTGTATTCGGTCCAAAAATTCGATATCGATTTTTCACCTGATTTACACATTTTAAGGTCTCTGGAGTCCAAAAGAGTAGTTTTTGGCAAATGGTCAGAATGTGTGTGTGTGTATGTGGGGAACATTCTGGCTATCATATCTCCGAAACTAATAAAGATAGAACTACGAATCTTCATAAATGAGACAGGTCTGGTGTACAGATGAATTTTTCAAATTTTGGTAAAAATTAGAAAACCGAAAGTGGAACCGTAAATCCATATCTCAAAACAGCTCTAACGATTTTCTTCAAAGTTGCTATATAAACACTCTCGTAAATGTCCTTTCGAATGATATAGTTGGTTAGTTCAGGAAGATTGATAGGTGTCCTGTATAAATATTGCAATTTCAGGTCTCGCAATTGCCTTCCATTAAAAACGGCTGTAGGGATTTCTTTTCAAACTTACCATATTAACATTCTTTTAAATATCCTAGGTAATTTTTGTTTTCCGGTCAATAATTGAGTATACAAAGTTTGGTAAAAGCTAGTATCTCAAAAACAGCTCTAACGATTTTCTTGAAAATTGTTACATAAATCAATTTTAGATATCCTTTCCCATGTATTACGTGGTTATTGCAGGAAAATTAACAGTTATCCTGCTTTGGTAGGTCAGTTTCAGATCTCGAAAATCGATATTTCAAAAACTAACCATTTGTTTCTCTATTTTTAAACTGATTATACAAACTTTGTTTTATATCAGCTACATAATTGAACACATTTTACACATTTATCTTTATACATTTAGTCTTTACACATTTATTAAGCTTCTCCTTCCAGAAATATTTTAGGTATCTACTTTCTTAGGTCAATTCTATGACTAAAATTCTTTGTCTGTTAGGTCAATTCTATCTCCAAAAAATGCATATAATGCGTGTAATAGTAGGTAATGGAAGTCGTGTGGCTGTTTTACAGCAGATTTTTATATTTTATTAGTTAATATTAGGTATTTTAATAATTTTTCTCATTATTTGATCTCGAGAAACTTAATCTGATAATTTTGATCTAGGAACCAAAATTTTTGTTTTCACTTTAAAATTTTTTTATTAAATAATTTTAAAAATTTTCCAGCATTAAAGCAAATATTTTTTTTGATCAGTGTTATTGTTTAAAATGTTAAATTTTGATTAGATAATATATTTTAAATTCATAGTTATTTTACTTAAACATTAATGATTATGTTACAAAAACTATATCACAGATGATTTGTCACCTAATTTATTCACAAGTCTAATAATTTATTTATTTATTTTATTATTATTATTATTATTATTATTATTATTATTTTTTTTTTTTTTTTTTTTTGTAGTAAGATTCTCTTTTTTTTTTTTTTTTTTTTTTTTTTTTGCTTTTAATGTATGCTATTTATGACATAAATTTCAAAATTATATTTGCATAAATTAGTCTAAACATTGTATAATGAATATGCAATATTATAACGTTCTTAAACTACAATATAAATATTTGGGGAAAAAAATAGTAAAGCATGAAAATAAAAAGAGAAGTTAGCTTTCTAAACTATTTGTCAGGTAACATTATTTAATTTATATTCAAACGGTAACTCCATTATTTCATCACTAAGAGGTAACATTATTGATAATCCCCTTATAGTCCTCTCCACATTGTGTTCATATATTTTTTTTTCTTAACTTAATGTACATTTACTTTCATTAAAAATCCTCAGCCAACTTCTATATGCATATTTTAAATATAGCATTGCATTAGCAATATTTACATACCAATAAGCGCGAAAATAAATAAGTGAAATGAAATGAAAATAAATAAATTAAAATTAAAATTAAATTACTGAAATAAAATTAATCAAAATAAAATAACACTTTATGTTATACAAGTTTAGTCGAACAGTTATTTTCTATTTATGGAACTAGCAGGCTTTTTCCACTTTGCTGGTTACCATGTTTAAATGAATTCTCAATGTTCTTTAAAATTATTAATTAAAACATATCTCACAAAATACTAAAAAAAGAAAATCATTGAAAACAGTGAAAACATCAATTAAAATTCTCGCTGCCTTTAGTAGTGTTTTTCCCGCCCGCAACATGATGAATCGGGATCCCCAGTGATTTCAGCAACACATTACCTGCTTTTTAAAATGCATATTGCTTACATTTATTGAACTCACCATTCTGTGGTAATTTGAAGAAGAGTTACGCTCTAAACATTTTTTTTTTTTTTTTTTTGGGGGGGGGGGGGAGGGCCCAACCGCCTAAAAGGAGGGGATGTAATTTTGCAAAATCACTTTATAATGCATGTTAGGTGTACATAACTAGTCGACATATGAAATATCGCAATACTGGGATAAATTGGAGCAGAGTCATGTTTTAAAACTCCCCCCCCCGCACTTAAAAAGTGGTTGAAATTTTGAAAAATCTCTTTGCACTACGTTTTGAAACCATATAACCAAACCACACGTAGGATGGAAATTCGCAAAATCCATTTGTGATGTGTATTGAGTACGTATAGCAAATTGACATATCAAAAACTCGCTTCCTGAAATAATTTGGACAGAATTATTCTTAAAAATGTGTTTTGCTCCCCCTCTAGGAGGGGGATCTCCTCCCTTTTTAAAGGGGGGAAGGTCGAACTTTCACAAGATTAACTTATAGTGCATGTTCGGTACGCATAACCAACCCACACATAAAAATTAATCTCACTGATATATTTTGAAGAAAAGTAAGTTTTGGAAGCGTGTGTACTGACCCGCCCTCAAGAGGGAAGGAGAGAAATTTCCCATAATCCCGTTATTATATATATAGTGTATACACATAAACAACTCACACATTAATATTCTAGCACTAATCTCCTATAGATTTCCCCCGACAAATTCAGAGCTAAAAGGGGGAATCTCGAATTACCACACACACACACACGCACACACACACCAGGGTCCCAAAACCAACCTACACATTAAAGTTTGTGTCTCCATGTCTCATAGAATAGCCATGGCTGTGTTGAGTCAGTAAATGAATGAATGACGGAGTAAATCATTTTATTCTTTTATATAGAGAGATCATTTCTGTGTGCGAGTACGGCTTATGAGAAATATATAAAATTCTAAACAAAGTGTTCTAATCGAATTCACTTGTTGTTATAAGGAACAGGAAAAAAAAAAAAAGCCGCACTTGGGTAATTTTAATTTTGCTTTAAAAAATATCCAATTTAATCATTTAAAAATATAGGTATGAAACGGATAGTGATTTTGCTTGATACTGCATGGTCGTATCCAGCAGACATTATTGCTTCAGATATTCCGATATCCGGTAACATCACTATCTGTGACATCCGTATATTTACATTTTAAAATTGATAATTTTTGAAAAAAAAAAAGAAAAATGAAAACATCCAAGTGCGATCATTTTTCCCCCTTAGCGTATTTTGATAGCTCCTAATTAGATCTATCGACTCTAGCAGATTTCTTTAAAGTCGATCATTTATAAGTCCACAATATAACTTTTACTTTTAAGTATACAATATGACTAATTAACAGTAATAACAGTTCACAATAAAAGTTGCCATAAAACACACGAAAAATAGCAAAAAAGCAGTTCCATAGAATTAAGCGTTACAACAGATGTAATAATTTGAAAAATGAAATAGATTTTGATCGATTTTTTAAACAAAATATTTATTTTTAGAATTTTAATTTGTTACATTATCAGGTTAATAATTCCTCGTGAAGTGAACAACTTAAATTTGGGAACTTTTAAATAAAATCTAACTAATTCTGAGTTTTATTCACAATTTACTAATATTCCACTAGGAAGCTTTAGTGTAAAGTTAATTAACGCAAGCCATCTCAAAAGCAATATAGTGTATGTAATCATGCGAAATATATGTACTCTGTTTAAAATTTACATAGCATAAAATATATATGATATAAATATAGAAGCTAGATGTCATTGTAATACGAGTAATATGTGCTTTATCAAATGCAGTTTGTCCACTCCATCATAATATAATATTCTATGTCTTCTAACAGTGCACTCCTGCTGCTTAATATATTGTAATTGAAAATGACTCTTTAAGACTTTATTAAATAATCATTATCGCTCGAAAATGATCTATGCAGTTTATCTTCCTCTGTCATAGATTAGCTTTAACGTCAAAGCCAGATAAAGAATGTAATAAAATAACTTATATCTGAAATGCGTACTCATATACTTTGCCTTTGGAAGTAAATAATAATACTTAACACTTGAAGTAAATCCTGAAATTGATTTCAAAAGAAACCATAAATAATTAATCTACTTTTTTCAAGGGTTTCAAATGTATATTAATAATAAACCATAAAAAGTTTAACTAATTGCAAATTTTTATAGTCTGTAACTTTTAATTATCTTCAATTTTGTTTAAACCAAGTTAAGTCTCTCAAAAATTTAAACTTTTATATATTTATAAATTAAAAAAGCGTTAATATTTTTGTAATAAGACCTTTTACGTAGACTGAGATAATTACATTTAATATTTAAAAAATTATATACCAATATTTATATTTACGATAAATGTATGACGTAATATATTTTTTATATTGCACGATTATCATATTTATAATAAAAATATGAAACTGGTGAAATATGATCGATTGTAGATTAAAATACCTTACTCATTGGACTAGCCTAGTTCCTACTTCGATATATTTTCCTTATTTTAATTAACTACGTAAATATCCCAATATCAATTTCATATTTAATTTTCTTGCAAGTAAACGATAATCCGTGAAATAATCCCCAGAATCTAAACTTTTTCGAAATATTGCGTTTTCTGATATGTTAAGAGAATTTTTATTTTCGAATAACTTGTGAAATTTTAAAATTAAAATCGGCATATATATATAATGTTAAAAAAGATTGAGTAAGTGAATGAGTAGATTTTACTTCGAACAAGGACAACACTATAGGCAACTGGTAACGGTCTAAGACACCACTGATAATGTTCCGGAGACACACACTATCACAACTTTGATCAGCCATGCAGGCGATGTCTCCCCCGTAAAGGTATAAAATTTAATGGGAATAGGGGGGACATATCGGCCATAACATATTTTACGTATACCAAGCAACATTAATATACACAACGATTTTCGTACGACACGTATAATGTCACAAGATTACTTAATGCAACATAATATCAAATTCCAATGCCATTTATAAGACTAAAATAGGTATAACCAGGCATACCCACACTCGCCAATAAAGAACACAACAAAAATCAAATTGACAATCAAAATTATTTATAATTTAAAAAAAAACACAGAACTGGCATTTAAAAGTAATAAGTATTAAACTTAGAATAAAAAACATAAAACTTAAGAAACTCCCAACAATTGTCGTGTTTTGTTTTGACCCGAAATAATTATTGCGAGTTTCATGCATTTTGTGATGTTTATTAAAAATTTTGTAACAAAAATCTTTGAACATATACTTAACTGAAACATTAACAACAAAAGTAATTAGGGATAAATTAATTTTTAAATTTAAAAAATTGCTCAAAAAATGAAAAAAAAAAAAAAAAAAAAAATCTCACAAGGGACCGTATATTCAATCTTCTTTGAACAAAAATCTTATAAGATTTAAAAGAAAGAGTGAAACTTGTTAACTATTATACATGAAATCTTGCTTAATCATTTTTTTTTAATTAAACGAAATTTCAAAGGAAAGAAAGAGCGAAGTAATTTGAAAGTAATTAAAAACATTACGTTAAATTTATACATAAAAATGCTTTCAGGCTATGTAAGCGACTGCTATTCTTTTGTAATAAATACAAAACTTTGAATAAATACCATAAAAGGTAAGAACTCGCAACAATTTCTCTCGGGTCGAAAGAAGACATGACCCTTCGTCAGGCAAACAAAATAGTCACGAGTGCTGCAAACAAAGCGTTCTTTGCCGCTTTGTTTTCAGCAAGAACATTTTGTATCTCATATAGCTCAAAAAGGAATGGTCACAGAATTTTGAAAATTTATAATTCGTATTAACATGACGTCTAAGTTTACACCATTAACTTCGGTCTTGATATACTAATTTCCATTTTAGAGAGATCTACCATTTTGCACGATTTTTTGTGACATGTGTGTGTACATATGTGTATTTGTATATGTACAGTGAAACTTGAATAATTCGAACTTGTTTAATCCGAAATTCTGGATAATTCGAGTTTTTACTCAGTCCCTTGAATTTTGTATTGAAATAATGTTAAAAAATCGTGAATAATTCGTATTCTATTTTGGATAAATCGAATTTTTCATACGATCACCTTTAAAAAATATTACAGTAAAATCCCCCCCCCCCCCACGAGATTTTCTCAGCTAAAGTGCATTATTTATGTTAATAGTCTTTCAAAAGGTGGATCAGGAAATACAATCAGAGATGGAACACGGGCGCAGAATTCATACCACTCTCAATATAAAAAAAATTTCTACTTCTTAAATCAACGATATTATAGGTAGAGAAATTTCTTAAACGGATTCCGGTATGAATTCTGCGCCCGTGTTCCATCCCTGTACAATAAAGGTCCTTTAGTGCATCAGAAGATATGGTGCATGTAGATGAACTTCGAGGTTTTTTTTAATTGAAAGTCATGTCGAATGTAGAAGATTTCCTTTTTGTATCAACTGATAGTTTGAAGTCATATGCTATGACACAAAGATTGCACTTGAAGAAGATAAAAAATATGACTATTTTTTTAAAAATGTCTAATGATTAAGCTCGTAAAAAATATTGATTTAATGGGAGGAGGGGGGGGGGGGTATGTAGCAGTATTCTCAGATATAAAGTTTATATATTAAACCTTTGGTCGTAGATTTTTAATTTTTCTCTTCTTTTTGACAAAACAGCATGCTTGCCATTATCCTAATTAATATTTCGTAGGGTTGTTAGTCCTGCCCTTTTTCTCACACCAGTAAAATTTTAGAGTAATATTTTGCAAATGCAATTACGATTAAATAAGAAGAAAAATACTCTAAAAAGGATACTTGTGTGAAAAAGAAGGCGAGGCTAACAATAATACGGAATATTAATTAGTATGTTGGCAAGTATGAAATAGTATATCTAATTCGAATTTTTGGATATTTCGAATTTTTCTCAGGTCCCTTCAACTTCTAATTATCCAAGTTCTACTGTACTATATGTACAGAGTGATTATAATTAAAGTTGCTGTTTCAAAACTCTCTAATTTTAAAACTTTCGATGAGAATTGAATGATATTTTACCAGAAAAATCGTGAAGAGATGGAATTTTGTTTGGCAAAGGGAAAAAATAGTTTCAAAATTTGCAGTTAATCCCCCATAAGTTTCTTGTTTCATAAAATTCCTCTTTTTCTCTGGCCACTGTCACTGTTTTCACTATAAACAGGTATTTTTGTCTTTTTTGCTAAAATAAATCTCCTAAACACTTGGTGTTTGTCGTTTAGTGCTATTCTATCTTATTGCTAACAGCATTTTTGAGTTTAATGAATCCATTTAAGTGTTTCCCTTCACATTTTCCTGGCAATATCCTCTATAGGCTCATTTTGGAACTGCTTTTTTCCTTCGCCAAACAAAATTTCACTTCCTCACGATTTCTATGGTAAAATATCAAATTATTCTGATCGGTAGTTTTAAAATTAGAGCGTTTTCAAATCATAACTTTAATTATAATCACCCTAAATGTGAAATGACTGTGGAACATTACTAATTCCTATGTAGATTTGTTATAAAATTTAGTTGTTCACCTCCCTTTTTGTTCTTTCTATGAATTTCTTTTCCTCAAATATTATATCCATAATGACCAGTATATGGCCAACGTCACAAATATTACTAAGATAATGGTAAAGCCAATACTGATATTTTTACAAAATTTGTCCACATTCTTTCATAAAACAAGTAGTTTGTAAAGACATAGGCAGGTTCTAGTCGACAAATGACTTTATTTAGCAAACATAAAGAAAATAGTCGAATAAAACTCTTATTCCTACCAGAAAAACAATACTTAATGAAAATTCTTGAAACAATCTAATAAAACAGTCATTTGTACCGTAAAAATTAATTAAAAAGCGTTAAATACACTATAGAACAGTATTTTTCCTAATTTAGGAACAATGATCAACCGCTTAAAAAAACAGTCTTTCAGAGATTAACTGGAAGACTGAAAAAAAAGGAATGGAACTGATAGAGAGCCTTGTTAATGATTTATGAAGTTTCGAGGCAATTTTGCGCTGAAGAATAATGAATCATAACGATAAATTCGAAAACTCGACTGCTGTTCAAGTTAAATCTTTAAATATTCAGCATACCTAAACTACCACTTTTCACCAAAATTGCTTAATTTCATACTAAGTCGTAAAATTTATTACAAAGCCCACTTGCGTTTAAGTTAAAAACAACCACATGTGTTTACATTAACTGTAGGATTGTGTATTAAATAGTACGTAAAAAGTGAGACAAATTGTAGTCGACAATAATCAATGTTAACTCTTTAATTTTTATAAAGTCGAAAGTCATCTATAGAAGTTTCGAACTATTGAGTTCTGTTCTAGAAATTAGTGGAACATTACGAAAAATTCTAGAACTCGGCATCAATTGAAGTTAGAGATTCCAATCTTTTTCAAACTTAGAATACCATTTTTTACCAAATTTGGTTGCCAAGTCGTCAAATTCAGTGACATGTCGCGAAGTTTGTCGGTATGACAAAATTTTCATAAGCGACAAACTTTGCCAGTTGGAAAAATTAACGACCAAATTTCCTAGAATATAGTAGTTCAGGTTTGCCAGAATCTCAGTTTTGACGGAGTTATTTATTTTAGTATAATGTATCGTTTCTTACCGCTATTTTTTTCAAAGAGCACGAAAGTAGGCCACCTACACTCGATTAACCCTTTGAGGCGCAAGACAATTCGGATCGTTTAAATTTTACTGCCACCGGAATTCATGAACTATAAATTACACTAAAAGAAATTTTTAATTTTAAGGTTTAAAAAACCGGCCTTTTCTGATATGGTAGAAACGTAAATTTTTGCTAAAAATTTTCCGGGATGAATTTTTGCAACTGGATCTTAAATTTTGTGTCCTCGCAGCGAGGACAGCGCGCGTTAAGGGGTTAATTTCCATTGAATTCTGAACCATGCATATGCCACTGGAAACTTTTGTATTAAGAAGTAGTGTACTATTCATGGGAATGCGATATTTGGGATTTTCGGCGTACATATTCCTATTTTCGTGAATTTTGTGGTTCGGGTAATAGTTTTCTTGGCTTGTTTTCCGGAATATTTTTAAACTAGAGCCTACCAGTTTATTTACCACACATGTATAAGAGGATTGTTTCGTCTTCTTAAAAGAACACTTAATCTCCTTTTGAATCATATCTTTTGTATTTTTCTGGTTCAATTATTAAAGAAATATGTTCCACTTTTTTCCCCCAATTGAATATTTATGGGAAATCTCACCCTATTCTTTCATATAAGTAAAATCTAAAATCTAAGAGAATTGGTTAGTAAGATATTGATAATCAAGTCAATAAGCTGCTTCACTTAATGTCATAAATTTTATTTTTAAGTGTAGTTCGAGATCTTTACGGAAATTTATTTTTTATTTACTTATTAAGCTATGAAACAAACAGATTTTTATTTTCGGATATTTCATATTTTAAAACATGTGAAAAATTAAAAATGTGAAATAAAAAAAATTCACAAATACCGAAGTTTCAAATTGGTATAGTAAAAGTTAATTTTTATTAAATAGTATAGTGTATGCAATTATCTGTTAAAATAATAATAATAATAATAAATTTAAAAAAGTGAAAGTGAAAGTGAACATTAAAAATAATGCTACAGAATTTTTTTTTATCAAATAAGGTAAAAAATATTTAAAAATTGAACACATAAATTCATAAATTATTTTAATATATATTTTAATATAGTTATCACTTATTTAATGATTATCTGTACAAAATGTAAATTTAATTATGGATATTTTTTTAATTGTATTTTCTTAGTCACATTTTAAAGGAATTTTTTAATTCTTCTCATATATAACAAGCATGCTGTGGCTACCACAAAATATTTCACCATATTTTTGCGTATACAGGGATGGAACACGGGCACAGAACTCATACCGGTATTTGTTTAAGAAATTCCTCTACCTATAATATCGTTGATTTAAGAAGGAGAAAATTTTGTTACGTTGATAGTAGTATGAATTCTGCGCCGTGTTCCATCCCTGCATATAACAACCACCTGCATTCAACATTCACATTTTTTTTTTTTTTTCGAATTTACTCATAGATGTTTATATGTAGACATATGGAAAGTCTAAGTAGATGTATAATAGGACAGTGGCCTCTATACATCCCTAACAACACATTTGTCCACAATACATCCTGAAGATATCCATAGGTTGTCCATAGACATCTTTTTAATCCATAGGACATCCTAAGGATGTCATTTGGAGACGATGTGCTGTTAGGGATCTAAATTAAGCCTGCATTTTCTTTTTTCTTTTTTTTTTTTTTTAAATTACGACCGCATATACATATAAGCATTAAAAAATAGTCTTGCTGTACGCAACAAAAAAGGCAACATATTTGGCTTATTTAATTTTTAATAATATCCATCTGGCATATCATTCTCAATAAAAATTATGTGCTATAGATGCTGAAGTCATATAGTCATTCAAGTAAATATATTGCACCCTATCAACCCCACCTGTAAATCTATGTTAAGGTGTAACTAAAAAATGAAATTCTCTTTATTAGTTCTGACATGTTCTTGATTATGAAATTCTCCTGATTATTTTAATAACATTAAACATAATTTATACGTCTCATTAATATATTAAAACCAAAGGAACATTCAAAATGAGATATAGAATACACATTTTTTAAATCTTTAAAAATACATTTTAATTAAAAACATTAAAATACATGACAGACGTTTCGGCTAGAACACTAGCCCTCCTCAGTGTCAAACATACAAAGCACAACATTTACAAAAAATTCATAACACATTAGAACAAGATTATATATTAAGGAGGAATAGCTTTTGCCTAGTCCAAGGCATAAAGTTGCAATTTACTATGAACGCCCTCTAGAAAAATACGGGATTCATATATATTAACATTAGAAGCTAAAATTTTAAAGTTGTCAAAATTAGGAATATGATCACTATTGAGAGAATGGATTACGAGTTTCGATCTTAAATCAGCTGTTTTATATGAGCGTTTATGTTCTGCTATATGCATTCGTTCGTTATATGCATTCGTTTATGTTATCTAATTTCACCTGTTCTGCCAGTTTCACCGATATTATGTAGAGTCAGAATTTTTATAGGGGATACTATAGATTACACCTAAATGTTTAATTGAGGGGACAGCGGGTTTAAAGTTTGAGAAAAGGTTACTAATACGGAGTTGAGATTTAACGCTAGTAGAGATGTTAACTGTTCTAAGCAATTTAGAGATATTTTCAGAAATACCTTTATAATAAGGGATAGTAGTACTGTGAGTGGAATTTTTAACTTTAGGATAAACGGATTTATATGAAATATAGAACTCTTCTTTATAAATTCTTTTAATAAAACGACGGGGGTAATCATTACTTTTTAAATCAGAAAAAAAATCGGGTAGTTCAATATTTAAAAATTCGGAATTACAACAATAATGGTTTGCACGATGTAAAAAATTACGACTAACTGCAAGTTTATGTGATAGAGGATTAGCAGAATTGAATTTAAGATAATAACCTAAGAAGGTGGGTTTTCTATAAACTGAAGTAGAAAAATGTGAAAAATTATTCATGCATTATAAGGATGTCAAGAAAGGGTAGTTCATTATTAATTTCAATTTCTTGTGTTTGACACTGAGGAGGGCTATTGTTCCAGCGGAAACGTCTGTCGTGTATTTTAATGTTTTTAATTAATATGTATTTTTAAATTTTAAAAATTATTTCATTTAGAAAGTTGCTTTGGTTCTCCTGATTAGTTTTTTATCTAGATCTGCCACAAAATTCTTCTAACACACACACGATCATAAAGTAAAAACGGTCAAATAATGTTGAATTTAAGAAGTGAAAAAATTTTATGAAATCGATATTCTCCTATATAAGTTCCCGATATCCTCCTGATACAAGGAAATGTTCATATATAAGTTGAAGTAAACAATACTAAAAATGCATGTATAAAAATTATATCTTTTAATTTTTTACATTATACATATATTTATTAATTATTTAAAAAAAAAAAAAAAAAAGATTCTTGCGAATATTTATACAAAATGTCCATTACATTGCAGCATCAATATGTAATTTTGGTAGAATATGAATTATACAAATACTTTTCTGTGACTTTACATCATAGATTGCGTTTTTGAGTGATATAAAAGATTTTTGATTTTTGATTTTATACTATAGCTTTAATTTGAATTTTTCTGGAAATGTAGAAACTTCAGCTGAATGTATTCTTTGTCAATTTAGAAATCTCGATTTTTTTTTTTTTTTTGTAAAACAAATTGCCTTTTCGTTTATACAATTTAGTTTATGTGCAGAAGGTTTGGGCAATCAAAAATACTTAATATATACACATTAAATTAATACATTTTATTTTACAGAAATGCCAAACATTACAGAAAACATACAATTGAAGGTAAAAACAGTTAATAATACATTATTTATAAAGACCAAAAGAGTATTCCGTTTAGAATCTGAATATGTTACTTTAATATTATTTGAAATTAGAAAGGTGAGTAAAATATTTTCGATTATAGAAAATTGTGAATGTAAAGGAAAATGAAAGCAGAAATATAAGTTTTAAAATCTTTGGTATTTTAAATTTCATTAAGAAGTGGTCTTGTTATGTAACATTTGTTAACTAAATATAAATTATTCCTTATTTCTTCTATTAAAATTGAATTTTACATTCTCAGAAAATACCAAAAATTTAATGAACCATAATCTAAAAATTTGAATTTAAAATTTCCCAGTATTCATTAAAGAGAATTTATATTCCTGAAATATTTCCAAGATTTTAAGCATAGTAGTTTGCGAATAAACGTTGAATTGTAGATATGATGAATAAATTATTTAATTTACTTTACTGAATATCAAATGTGAAAAGGGAAATTTCCAAAGATATTCTTAAATCAATCCTCAAAAATAATATTTGCAATAATGGGCAAATATTTCTATGCATTTTACTCCGGCGGATCGGATCGTGCGCGTCTACGTGTGTATATACATTAAGATGAAAATTGAAAATCTGATATATTATTTTTATATACTTTATATTATTATATTAAAAATAGAACAATTAAACATGCATGACTATACATAAATTTTTGCAAATAATGAATGAAACAATCGAATAGCATTTTTTTTAAAGAACCCATGTGATATGTTTTTATTTTCCTTCACTATTTTTATTTTTTTTTTTTAACAGGTATAACTTCCTACAGTGTTCTTACTTAGAAGAATAGAAAATATTTTATTAGTTTTTGTTTTTTGTAATATTATATGTATACGTGATGTTAAAAAATTATATACACTTAATAAATTTATATATGAGGGTTGTAAATTAAGTAGTGGCAACTTAACCTTGAAACTCGCAGAAGGGCGGGCATGCGCAAATAGGATATGAGAGCGGTGAGGTGGCGCTGTTGTCGATGTGTAGAGTGCAAAAAACAGTCGATCTGCTAAGAAGGGTAGTTGTTGTGTGGCGTAAAAGTGAGGAGTTTCGTTTCCATCGCTCTAAAGCATGTTTGTCGTTGCAAATCCGCAGTCTCATTCCGACCCGAACGAAATGCTTGAACCCATCGTGCTACTGTCCTATACGATAAAGCATTTGTGCCACAGGCTTCCACTAATCCTTGATAGTATTCTGTTGCATTTTTGCCACGGGCAACTTCGATTTTAAGCCTCGACCGCTGATCATTTTTTGAAAACATGCTTTAGAGCGATGGAAACGAAACTCCTCACTTTAACGCCACACATCAACTACCCTTCTTAGTAGATCGACTGTTTTTGCATTCTACACATCGACAACAGCGCTACCTCACCGCTCCCATACCCTACTTGCGCATGCCCGTTCTTCAGCGAGTTTCAAGGTTAAGTTGCCACTATTTAATTTACAACCCTCGTATATAAATATTTCTTTAATTCCACCAGGTAATAATCTATACAGCGGGCCGCGATTCGGTACCCTTTGCTCTATAAAACGGTTCCAACAATTTTTGAGTAAAAATTTAGGGTTAAGGTTATTTAGGGATTTAAAAGAGATCTTAATTATCTATAAATACCTAAAACTAGCGTTTAGAAAAAAAAGCGTTCCCTTGTTTGCCCGTGGTGAAACTTGGTTTCCTTTTCTCAAATAGACAAAAATTATTTTTTATTTTTTGAAGCCATTTAGTCTTAAATTATTTCGGAATTAAGGCAAAAGATAATATAAAAATATGCCTCAAGTTATTTGAGATGTGTATTTCTGAATAAATAAAAATAATTCATTCAGGTAATATATTTCTCAACACTATGCTACAAATAGTTTTATATAATTCAATAAAGTAGTTACTTTAGTGCTCTCGTCGTTGCCGTTTTAAGGAATCCATTTTAAATCCATCCGTCGAGACATTTTATTTTCAAAGATAAAATTACTTTTCTTTCTTTCAAAAAATGCAGGCTTCTTTGCAGACGTCTGGATAAATACAGTTGGCTGGAATATAGTATATATATACCAAGACCCCGGCTAAAATCTAAATCTAGGTATAACTCAATATCATTTCGTGTTTCCTATTCCTTTAACCACTTCACCGGCCTCTGTAGTATGTGGAAGGCTACGTTTCCTCCGAGTTATCGCGGAATGGCCGGTGAAGTGGTTAAGTAATAGTTTTTGAGAAGCAAGCTCAATGCTTCAAATTTATTCCAAAATAACCACAGGCAGCGTGTAGACATTCGAAAATTTCCTCAGATTCTTCCACCAATATTTTCTTCTGAAAGTTTTAGTTGCCAGTTTGCACGATCAATTAAGTATAAAAATTAATATATAAATATACTAGTGGAAGAATCAAGGAAAAATTTTTTCACTCTTGGCACTCTGATAAGAGAATCCAGATTAAAGTTCCATTCTCCTTATATACTATCATGTAAATAAATAAGAGAATTATGTCTTAAAATCCAAAATTTCTAAATGTTTAGAATTCGTATAAAACTTACGTGTTAACATAGTAATTAAAATATATTTAACAACACTTTAAAAACACGTATTAAAATTTATTAAAATCGTTTACAAAGCTTTACACCAAAACACTATGTCATCATCAGGTATGCATTTTTACATAAAAATAGAAGAGACAACGTCTTATATATCACAGGATCTTGACACGGCTACAGTAAAAAGACAACGTGAACAAATTATGATGAGTCCATTTGTTACTTGAATAAGTAATCATTAGTTCAGATCAAATAAGGGAGCACCAAAGCTACTTCTGTAGGTTCCAGCAAGGGCAACTTTGTCAGGAACGATACACCTGCAGCTTCTAAATTTGATAAGTGTTGGATTTTTAGCTTGCATTTTCAATTTAAAAAAGAAAAAGTTAATTTTTCTGAGATAGTATTTGTATTAAAATAATTTGTGTAAAAATTTTTCATTTACAAAAAATTTCGTTTATAAGCATATGTATGAAAATCTTCAAACTAAATGACTTAAAAAAAACTTAGTACTTTGTAAAATAAGATGCGATATTAACACGTGTGAAACATTAAAATTCCATACTTCATAATTTTTCAAATACTTGCAGTCTCTTAAATTGGTAAGAATGAGATTTTATCTTACATTTTCATTCTCATCATTAGAAAAAAATAAGATTATTGAACATAAAAATTACGTAGTTATATTAATTCAGGAGACAAGATTGAGTTCTAGTAAAGTCACAACAGGGTTACGTGTCACAAAAAGGTTGGATTTTTAAGATTGGATTTTCTTCTACGAGCATTTGGAGAAGGCGTTTTATATTTTCTTCATTATTTCAAATACAAATCCATCTTCTATATTACCTTTTCAAAAATTAGATTGTTTGAGCAAGTGTAGTTTTTCTTGCCTAATCACATATTTTGAAACTTCTAAGGCTACATATGCTTTTCTGCATTCTGTTATTGTCCCTTCTTAACTGCACATATTTTCTGCAAAAACATATATGTATATTTTTTAAATAATATAAGACAAAGTACAGTTCCTTGAGCCTTAAAAATAAATAAATAAATAAATAAAAAATAAGTTAGAGTTCGAAAAATACTTCTTTTTCCACCTGTAGTCTTTTTTGTCCTCTTAACCCCCTCCCCCCCCCCCACACACACACTTTTGTGATATAAAAGCTGGTCGGTTTTTATGAAAAGCATTCACTTCAAAGGATACTCTTTCTTAGTGTTAAACAGTAGCAATTAAGCTACTGCTACTTAATAATCGCACCCCCCCCCCCAAAAAAAAGAATATAAATAAATAAAATAAATTTAAGAAAATGCACGACATATTCAACGTTTTTACAACTAAAAGATTAATTTATACATTTATTTTGCTTATCTTATATAAATAATATAATTTATAAACAGAAAACTTGCGTAAGAAATATTTTAATGCTTAATATTTTCTGTATAAATTCTTATTCACCCATATTTAATACAACAAGAAACCTTGCTATTAATTTGAACCGGCTTAAAGGTATGCTGAAAATGAAGTTAAGCCTTTTTATTTTTTTTACTTTCCAAATACAAATGAATAAAAAAGTAATTAGTCGCAATCAAAAATTAACATTTCTGTATGTAAAATGCCCAATAAAGTACTTAAATGATGTTTACAGTTTCAGGAAACCTAATTAATATGAATAAACTTCAAAATATCATTTAAATGCATCTTGGCAATTACAGCACATTACAAAAAATTAAAACACCGTAACTAGATGTACCGCTTGATTACACTTTTTTTTTCTAAAAAAAAAAAAAAAAAAAAAAAAGCAAAAACTATAAATAGACTCACAGTAACTAAATATGATTACGTGCTTTAGTTTAATTTTCGCAGCAAAATACAATAAAAATTGTAGGTGGTTCAATTTTAGCTCCAGTAGATTAAAAATACCCTGATTAACTGTACCACAGAACTAATATTTAAAAGTAATAGGTACAAAACTTTTAATAAATATCATAAATTGAAAGACCTCGCAACAATTGTTTCAGGTCGAACGAAAATACAACCCTTCGTCAGGCGAACAAGTAGGAACGAATTCCCATTTTATTTGCAGCACTCGTGCTTATTTTGTTCGCCTGACGAAGGGGAATGTTTTCTTTTAACCAAAAACTTTTTTTTTTTTTTTTTTGGTGTTTATTCAAATTTTGAACTTATTCTTGATTGACTGTAATTAAATTGGCTGAAGAAAGTGCAGTACAGATCACGTTCTTGGAGTTAAAATACGTTTGTTTACATTTACGAATACCCCTGGCTATTACTCGTGCCGGCAGTCTAATTGAAGTAAAAATTATAAATGAAAATATAGTATTTTCAATCAAAAAAGTTAAAAAAATGTTAAAACACCAGTGTTCGCCAAGGATGATGAACACTGGTAAAATGATCAAAATAGGCACCAGTAGCCGCCATGCCTTAAAAATTGCTATATTATGTTAATTTTTAAAAAGTCCCACATAAATCGCATTCTACATTTCATAAACATTATATACAATGCTTTATGAGTAACGTCAAACTCAACAAACAACAAAATATATCAAGAAATGCATACCTCTTTCCTTAGTCGTTTGCTTTATGTTGACTCCTTCCAGTTGTGATTTAACGCATAGTTCGTTTATTTCTCTTTCCCCACTCTTTTCCGACAGTTGAAAACGAATTGCTTAACGGCCCTCTTCACTCACCGTCGCCGGAAGCCCGAGCCAATGTTTTTCTATGGGAAAATTTTCTTTACAAATAACTTATTAACTAATACATATTTTTAAATTCTGTTTTCACATTCTGAAAGTTCACAGCTGTTAAATTGACTCACCTTTTCTAAAAAATTATTTTTTTAATATTTTATATTTTATTTTGAAGCTGCAAAATACGAATTTTCAATATGTGAATTTTTTTCATTTTGCAATTTCGAAATAAAATAATAAAAATTAAAAAAATAATTTTTTAGAAAAGGTGCGTCAATTTAACAGCTGTGAACTTTCAGACTATGAAAACAGAATTTAAAAATATGTAAGTTATTTGTAAAGAAAATTTCCCCATAGAAAAACATTGGCTCGGGCTTCCGGTGGCGGTGAGTGAACCGCCGGAAGCCGAAGCTAATGCAATTCTATGGGAAATATTTCTTTACAAATAACTTATTAACTAATAATTATTTTTAAATTCTGTTTTCACATTCTGAAAATTCCCAGCTGTTAAATTGACGGACCTTTTTTCAAAATGTAATTTTATTTATTTTTTATATTTTATTTTTTGAAGCTGCAAAATACGAATTTTCAATATGTGAATTTTTTTCATTTTGCAATTTCAAAATAAAATATTAAAAATCTTAAAAATACATTTTTAAAAAAGGTCCGTCAATTTAACAGTTGGGCATTTTCTGAATGTAAAAACAGAATTGAAAAATATGTATCAGTTAATAAGTTATTTTTAAAGAAAATTTCCCCATAGAATAACATTGGCTCGGGCTTCCGGCGACGGTAAGTGAAGAGGGCCGTTAAGTGATAATAAGCAGAAGGCTTTGCAGAATCGAGTGCGGGTGGATTCAAATTCATAGATGTTATTAAACGCTTATTTCAACACATCTTTTACGAGGGTGACGACTACAGGTGCAAATTTTAGGGGTGACGAATACTAATGTCGTTACCTTATATCTATATCTATAAATCTAAATATCTATATCTGTCTATCTATCTCTTTATTTATTTATGTAATAAAAAATTTTATTTGCTACATATCTGAAATAAAATTAAAATTTATCTTTTTCTTTAAATAATATATAATAAAGAGTAAAGAAGAAATAAGTATTCTAATAAAAATTTCGGTGTTAATGTTTTTATTTTATTTTATTCTGTTTTTTTTTTTTCTACTTATTGTGTATAACTACTCATGCATACCTATGCAATTATGATTTTTTCTAGAACGTTTAAAGGATATTTTTTTCTAAATTTCGAAATGCGTTTATTATTATTTTTTTCCTAACATATTTAAATAAAAACATCAGAAGCTTTTTACATTATCCAGAGAATCCCTTTGAATAATGTGAAAGGTATTTTAAAATATTTATAATGAAAATTTATAAGTTAAAATATAAAAGATGCATTAAAAACTCTGTTTTTTTCCCCTCGGAGAAATTATCTATTATTTGCAAAAAAGAATCGTCATCAAATACGTAAAGACAAAATACTTCACTGAAAAAGGCTTCGGGGATATGCCAAGGAACAACATAGAGCATTTTTATGATATTTTTCCTCGTATTTTCTCTGTCGAAATAAGAAAGCCGTTGTATGATAAACTATTTTTAAAGGCACACTGTTAAAAATTTCTGTAAAAATACAGAAAAAATATTGAGAATCTCCGTAAATGTACATGAGTTCACTGTTAAAAGCAGTGAATCAAGAAACTCGGTTCACTGCCAAAACTTTCTGTAAAAGTAACAGAAAAAGTATTGAGACTCTCCGTAAATTTACATGAGTTCTCTGTTAAAAGCATTGAACCAAGAAACTCAGTTCTTAATTTACAGATATTTCCCTTTTCAAAACAACGTTTTCCCTGTAGGTATTTTGACTGATACATTAAATAAAAAACTATGTAAATGCATAACCTTAAATTATTTTTATATTAAAGTAAATACATATATATATATAACTAGAAGTTTTGAAGTTTTCAAAAATATACTGAATAGTTTGTTTCATTGCAGTGTACTATTACGTAAAAAGGGGAGGGAAAAGGGAACGTTAGGGAAAATTAGATTGTTTCTGCGGAATGTTTATCTTCGTATCTACACATTAAAAGTTTGTTGTTGTTGTCTGTATTGAAGAACTTAAAGCAATTCATGTTTTCATTTGGAATTCATAATTAGGTAAGTTAAATTTTATATAATCTTTTATCCTATTTTAATAATCAACAAAAACAATGACTGTTCATGTTAGTTATATTAGCGGTTATTTTTTTTATATTTAAATCCTGAAACTTATAAACAGAGTTATTCAATTTAAAGATACCTAGAATCTAGTATGTAAGTATCTAGCTTCGTATTTCTGTTACATAATACTTTATGTATTTACGGCGGAGGGCAAAATTATAGAAATTATTTCTTATAATCTGAGCCGCTTTTTCTTCTAGAGTTAAGAAGAAAATTGCTTTAGCAGAAGATATACAAAACAAACATAGATATATTAATTTGTTAGAAAGCAGTTATTGTAAAGGATGAAAAAAGTGTGTAGGGGGGGGGGGGGGTGTTAAACACAGTTTAGCACATCCATAAAAACAATTTAGCACATCCATAAAAACAGAGAAACATTATTACAAATTATATATGAGTATTTGATGTTAAACACTATTTTTTCGGGGGAGGGGAGTTGTACATCAACCCAGCAATGTTTTTTGGTTTTTTTTTTTTTTTTTTTTTGTGAGTGTTAACATTTAATATATAAATTAAGAAACAATGCAAGAAAAACGATAAAATTATTTTTTTTTTCCACAGCGATAATACTGGAAGGGGGGAGGGGAGGGAGATTAGATTAAATTTTCAAACTAGTAGCACAATCTACTCACAAATTGATGTTTAAAGATTAAATGTATAGTTTATGAATCAAGCTGAGTAGAGAAATGTTTAATACTAAATTTTACACAGGCTACCTTCTGTGAATAAATTCAAATCGAAGTTTAAAAAAGTTCAATTTAATTCGGAATTATTTTGAAGTATAAAAACAACTGGATTGTCGAATTACACTAGATAAATGTTTCCTCACCATACGTTGCCGAAACTACACCTACACGATTATACGGCGGGGCGGAGACGTTGATTACAGGTTAACTGCAATTAAAAAATACTTTTTTGTTGAAATAAGTCAAACTTACACTGTCCTATCAACACAAAGTCCGAAAACTTTCCGACAAGATTTTGGTACGAATTAAAACATTGTTTCTTAAGCGTTTCTTTTCTTTTCTTTATTTTTTGAGAAGAGCATATGTCTAATGGCCAGAAAAGTTTATTAAATGAGCAATGTTTTTCTCCGAAAGGAATAAGGTTAAATTTGAATCAGAACCATAAAGACCAGAAATATTATTGCGAATTATATAGATCTTTGATGCTAAACATTTTTTAGTGCGCGTGTGTGTGTGTGGGGGGGGGGGGGGATGGAAATGATTTGTATGGATACCAACACAATATTTTCAGTTTTGTTTTCTGAGATGTTTGAAAATCTGTTTGTGTGTACAATATTTATATATTTGATGTAACAAAGCAGAAACAAGCAACATAGAAAAACTAATAAAATTGTTTCTTTACCCGCAGCGTGAATGAATGGGGAAAGAGTTAAATTACACTTTCAAACTTGTTAATTTTCTGTGTACACATTGATATTCAAAGATTGAAAACATAACATTAAGTTGTACGAAGAAATGTTTAAATGAATGCGAAATTTTATCAAGGTTACATTTTTCGAACCAATTCAAAACTACAACTTTCAAAATTATAACTAATGCATATATGTTTTTTGTACTTTTGTGCCGTAACTACAGTCATGAAAATATTTCGTCCACAAATTTATTCTGTAAGGCAGAGATAGCTGAAATGACAATTGGCTGTAATTTAAAACTACTTTTTCGCTAAAATAGATCTAATTGATACTGCCCTATCAAAACTGGACCAGAAAATATACAATTAATTTTTTACATACACACACACAAAAAAAAAATCATGTTAAGCATAATTTTTTTTTCTTTGTGAGGTGTGTGTGGGGGGGGGGGGATTTTAAAGAACCAGAAAATTTTGTTCTGAGGATTAGACAGTTTAGACTGTTTTTAGAAAATGTCTGTCTGTGTGTGTGTGTATCACAAATTTTGTGGACGCTGTATCTCACGAACCAATGAACGAAATTTAACCAAACTTGGTGTTTAGTTGGACCCTGACATTAACTAGTACTGATTAGATTTATGGAACAATGACTCAACAGGTGGTGCTGTGATCGCAATTTTCTAAATTTTCAACATGACAATATAGCACAAAATTTCGTATAAATGTACATAATGAGAGTTATTTTAATCGTGTGATTGTAAAATTAATATGAATTATTGATAATAGTAGTAGTTAACTAGGGGAAAAAATTGCATGGGGGGCATCGCTCCCCCCTGGGGTTAAGTACCCCCCAGGGGGAGTAAATTTTCAATATGGGTATCTTTCGAAAGATATCGTCAATACCTTTAAAACTAATGGTTGAACTATAGATCTGTGATAATTTAAAACAAAGTTATCCATTTTTTCCTTTTTTTTTTTCTTTTAACGAAAAAAATTTTGGAAAGAAGTAATTTCTTTTGATTTGGAAAAAAACTGACATCTTTCGGCATTTAGTGATAATTCTATCAGATAAAAATCTTCTGCATTTATAATTGAAAAGAATTTGATAATTTAATAAGTAATTTTTATTGTATAAGTTTTGTGTAATATTATATAGAAGAAAGTCATGTGGTGGCCACATCCTATTAGTTTTTAGTTTAATATCGTCTGAAACTTCTATATGTTTTCTTATATATTCTTTTTACAGCCTCTTCCTGTCATTAAAAGTGTTTGCTGGCATTTGCTGAAAGACTGAAAAATAATATAGATTACCTTAAATCAAAATAGTAGGAATTGAGGAAAAAGTAAGTCATTTCCACATTATCTAATTAATAGTTTAAATAATAAAAAATAAGTAAATTTAAAAATCGAAATACAAAATAAAGATTTTATTGATGGGAGTTTTATCCGACATTTTTTTAAATTATTTTTTAAAGGAGGGGAGGACGGTTTGTATTCTAAACCGTCCAATGTTATTAATTTTGCTTTTTGAAAATTTTGAAAATCTGCCTGCGTGTGTATATGTATGCATATATATGCACAAGTTAAAAAACCACAATGTAAGAAAAAGAAAACTATTGTTGCAGTTGCCGAGCAATGGTAATAGAGGGGTGGGTTGGGGGACAAATTAAATTTTCTGACAAGTTAATATTTTTCAGAATACAGTTTGATATTTAGGGATTCAAAGTACAGAGTGTATATTAAATTGAGTGAGGAAATATTTAAATTAATACGAAATTTTATCCAGGCTGTTATATGTTGCGGACTAATTTATATCTCAAAATAACCGATCCACATAAAACGTTACTTTTAAGTACAAAATTCAACTGTATTTTTTAATTATCCTGGATGAATATACCATAATCATAAGCATGCTAATACTGCAGTTACATGTTTATGTAGGGAGGCGGACGCAGACGATTGTGAAGCAACTGCAATTTAAAATTACAGTTTCACTGAAATATAGCTAATAGACAGTGTTGACAGACTTGGGGACATTTTTATTCAACTATCACCAATAATTTTGAGAAGGGGAATAGGACATACATAATAGTCGATTATTCTTCGAAGTGATTAAGCAACTGTTACAATAAAAATTTAGAGGTGAATGTTGAATAAAAAAGTCCCCAAATCTGGCAGCACTGCTAATAGATTCTGCTTAATAATGCATTGTCAAAAAAATTTCAGACAAGTTTTTGCATTGACAGAAATAATTTTTCTTAAACATGTTTTCTCTTTTCCTTCTTTGTAAGGGGAAGATTTTAATAACTGGACAGTTTTTAATTCGGAGTATTATAAAGTTTTGAGAGTGCTTGGAACTAAGGCCGAGTCCCCCCAAGTTTCGAACATTTGTTAAAAAAAGAAGAAGAAAAAAATAGGGGGGGGGGAGGGGAACACAGGGGCAAACTTTAAAATTTCATATAGGAAGGGGGGGGGGAGTCTTTTTAAAAGCTCGGGGATAAAGTCTTTTCAAAGTAGGCCTAAGTCCTACAGCAGTTAATCGGCCTTATTCCCAAATCCAATCCAATTCATACTTGATTTTAATATAAAATACTTCAAAAATATTCCTGCTACACTGGCGTTCATAAAATGGTGCTTAAATATCGTATGATTTCATTATATAAGTGATTTTTTCCTGTATTAACCCGTTAGTAGTCGCTAGTTGGTCGATTTGCCGCCCAACCTTCAGTGTCGGCAGATTTTTTTATTCAAGAGCCACCGAATTTTTTTAAAAGTAGCATTTGATATACATAAAACGCGAATAAAATCGAAGGAACGTCGATCACATCGCTTCTTAAAATTATTGGTGAGAGTTAAATAAAAAGTGCGCAATCTGTAATAGGTGGCGCTGTCTATAGCGACTACTAACGGGTTAATGATTTAAAATACCATGTATATCTACTTTTATTTTCTTTAGATGATTTTTTTATTAGATTCTATTTAGATGGAGTATATAAGATACACTTTAAAATTCGCTTATGTATACTTAATTTTTTTTTAGTGCCATGGAATTACAATCCTTTCTTTTCATTATTTGCTTAAAATGTCATAGGATGCAGATTTTGTTTTAAAAATTTATAGTTAAAGTGTTTTCCTACAATAGTAATTTTTCATCATTTTTCTTTTTTCTAGTTATAATGGAAATTGATCCTGATATAAGAAACGAAACAAGTTGTCTAAGAAATATGAAAATAGAAAATGCCGTAAAATACCCTCATCAAAGACATTTACAAATACCAAATATTTATCCTGTTAAAGAATTTTTCACCATTTATCTTTTATCAATCTCATTTAGAAAAACAAGATACATTCAGTGTTACGTTAGTAAAATAAAGTTTAATTTAAATCTAATTCAGTATGTTTTAATTTTTAATTATTTTTAATTGTATGTTTTCTTTGCAGCAAAGATGTTTTTCTTCTTAGTGAGCTTTTTGCAATGATTCTAGTAAATTACCAGGATGCTGCTTTCATGTGTAAAAGCGTAGAATTTGTTTCTTCTTTAGATCCTATTTTGTAGAAGAAAAATGTTTTAAAATTTGTTTTTGTAAAGAAAAAAAAAGTCAAAATATTTTTAATACAAAATAATCTAATGGTTTCTTTAACAAAAAGTTATATATTTTAAAAATTTGAATTTATGGAACTAGTGACGAAAACCAAAAGAGTACCCGATTTTCATCTGCATTGAACCCTAAATTAATAATTAAAAATATTAAAAGCTCTATATATTTCTTTATATACTGTTTAATACGTACGAACATTTTCTCTCCACTTGCCGTCTATTTAAAAATATTTATATCCCAGAAACTGAAGTAATTAAGGAAATTATTCTACACATTGCAATGAATTAATTATAAAAAATAAAATTATTTAGGTATTGAAACTTTAATATGTTCCTATACTTCTACGATTACGTATTAGAAATCTGATCTGAAATGAGAATTTTTATTTTCTAATAAAATAACTTTTAGAAACCAATTTTATTAAAAACAGAATATTGAAAAATGTTCAAAATTTGTTACAGTTTGAAATAAAATTTGCATCAAATTTGTTAGTCTTGATTTAAGTGACAAGTTATGCATTGCATTAATATGTTGCACAAATTTGCTTTTTTAATAAACTACCAAAATTGTATGCGTAGTTTTTAGAGAGACCTTTATATGGAAATGAATTAGTAATTTCTTTTCTTTAGCTAATATAAAAATCAATGTGAGTATTTAAAAATTCAAATTCATTTACTACACTACCTTTCCATAAATGACCGGACACTTTCGATTTCAGATGCGTTTTAAAATAACTCAAAAAGTACTGTACAAATCATCTTGAAACTTCAGGAGTGTAAAAAACATGTTGTACTTCAGTTATTTGTTTGTGCCAAAAGTGAAAAGAAGACCAGTAAAAAATTAAAGAAAAATAAGGGTATTTGGCATCACCCAGTATAAAGTAATGCTCGAAATACAATCTGCCTGTAGCACATGATTATGGGGCTCATCTCATTTTTTGTATAAATTTTTAAGTCTCTACCGCATGTAATCAGGGAGATATAAAGATTTCTTTAAAAAATTGCTGAACTTTTTTTTTTTTTTTTTTTGCTATAACATGCAAGGTATTAAATCCAGTACAAAGCTATATTCGGGAAACCCAATATACAGCATTAGACACAACATACTGCAATTAGAATGAAAAAAATATTAAATGTAAAATGAAATGTGAGCATTTTTACTAAATAATTTTTAACTGCGTATGACTAAGTTTTAGCTAAATTTCATTTGTATAATTTAGTAGCCAAATGCATTAAACTACTTACATAAAAACTCCAAACAAGTATTGTGTAAACTCAAAAAGTTCTACGCCAAAGAATGAACTGGTCTTCAGTTTCTCTCGAATAAACGCTAAAATATAAGGAGTTTTACTCACATTTTTATTTTAATTCGATGAACGGTAATGCAATTTTCTGTGATTGTAAATAAATATTGGGAAAGCCCTCTTAACAATTTCTTTGTTGGGGAACAGCAGAAATTCAATTTATTCTATGACGTAGAACTTTTTGAGTTTACACGATTTTTGTTTGGGGTTTTTACAGAAGTAGCTCAATAAATTTGACTGTTAAATTTTGAAAAGGAAATGTCACTGAACATTTACGCATGCGCAGTTAGAAAATTAGTAAAAATACTCATTTCATTAGATATTTAATAACTTTTTCATTGTGACTGCAGCATGCAGTGTTTATTATTGTATGTCGAGTTTCCTGAAAATAACTTTGCACTGTCTTTTCATACTTTTCGTGTTATAGCTAAAAAAAAAAGGAAAATTGTTTGCAATTTTTTAAAGAAACCTTTATCTCCCTGATTATATGCGGTAGAGACATATAAACTTAGAGTTAACGAGAAAGAGTCCTATAATCACATGCTACTACCAGATCGTATTTCAAGCATTAATTATTACAGGATGAAGCCAAATACTTTCATTTTACTTTAATTTTTTTACCGGTCCTCCTTTTCACACCTCTGAAGTTTCAAAATGATTTGTTTAACATTTTTTGAAGTACTTTCAAAAATGTCTGAAATCGAAAGTGTACGGTTATTATGGAAAGGTACCTAACCTTTCCATACCTTTAGGTATGGAAAGATGTACCTAACAAATTATTAGTACTTCTCCCTTCTCCCCCCCCCCCCGAGTTTAGAAAGTTTACACCTTTTTAAGAGCATAATGCATTTTAAACGATTAGTGTTTTAATTACATTCTTAATTGTTTTAAGTTAATATCTAATCAAAATCTATATATATAAAAGAAGACTTCCTGAGTGAGGGGGTGATCTATCAACGCCCAGACCAAACCCCTGGACCTAGAAGCATGAAATTTTGTGACAATGTTCTTTCCATGACGTAGGCATCCACTAAGAAGCGATTTTACAAAATTCGCCCCCCAAGGGGGGGAGGGGGGGAAAAAACGTGATTTCACAAAATCCTTCATATCTCAAACAAAAAAAACAGATATCCGTAAAATTTTTGCTTTAAAATATAGCTAACACAAATGTCTAAAAACTAATTTCTGGAATTTTCAAAATTCGGTCCCCAAGGGGGGCGGGGGGGCAAAACGTGATTTCACATGCGTAAAAACGTGATTTCGCATAATCCTATATATCTCAAACAAAAAAATAGATATGCGTGAAATTTTTGCTCTAAAATATAGCTAATGCAAATATCTAAAAACCAATTTCTGGAATTTTAGAAATTCAGCCCCGAGGTGGGGCAGCAGGGGGGGAGAGGGGGGGGGCAAAAAATAAAAAGAGAGTTAGATCGTTCAAAATTGGTATATAGAGGTTTTCGATACCTGCAAATCGATTTCGGATATTTTCGAATTTATAAAATTATTAGGAGGTGCGGGAAGGGGGGGGCGGCAAGGGGGGGGGCTATGGGGCAAAAACAAATAGAAATACAGTTAGGCCGTTCAAAATTGGTACAGTTAGGTTTTAGATGCCTGCAAGTCGAATGGGGATATTTTCGAAAGTGTAAAGTTATTAGGAGGGCCGGGAAAGGGGGAGGGGAGAGGGGGGGAGGGGGCAAAAAAATAAAAATAGAGTTAGATCGTTCAAAACTGGTATATAGATGTTTTCGATACTTACAAATCGATTGCGGATACTTTCGAATTTTTAAAATTATTAGGTGGGGCGGGAAGGGGGGGCGGTAAGGGGGGGGGGGCTATGGTCAAAAACAAATAGAAATACAGTTAGGCCGTTCAAAATTGGTACAGTTAGGTTTTAGATGCCTGCAAGTCGAATGGGGATATTTTCGAAAGTGTAAAGTTATTAGGAGGGCCGGGAAAGGGGGAGGGGAGGGGGAGGAGGGGGGCAAAAAAATAAAAATAGAGTTAGATCGCTCAAAATTGGTATATAGATGTTTTCGATACTTACAAATCGATTGCGGATACTTTCGAATTTTTAAAATTATTAGGTGGGGCGGGAAGGGGGGGGGCGGTAAGGGGGGGGCTATGGTAAAAAACAAATAGAAATACAGTTAGGCCGTTCAAAATCGGTACAGATAGGTTTTAGAGGCCTGCAAGTCGAATGGGGATTTTTTTGAAAGTATAAAGTTATTAGGAGGGCCGGGAAGGGGGGGCAGAGGGGCAAAAAAAAAGAAAATAGAGTTAGATCATTCAAAATTGGTACATAGAGGTTTCCAATACCTACAATTCGATTGCGGATATTTTCGAATTTTTAAAATTATTGGGAGGGCGGGAAGGGGGGGAGGGAGTAGAGCGGTAAAAAAATAAAAATAGAGATATATCGTTCAAAACTGGTGCATAGAGGTTTTTGATACTTACAAATCGATTGCGGATATTTCAAATTTGTAAAATTATTAGGATAGACAGGAGGGGGGGGGGGCGAAGTGGGAAAATAATAGAAATAAGAGTTAGAGCATTTTAGGAATTTTTTCCGAAGGCAGTGAGAACCCGGTGCGACATTTTTCCTACTCAGATTTTGTTTCTCTTTCTTTTCATGTGATAAAAATTAATGCAATTTTGAGAATTCATTATAGTGATTCATTTAAAAATAGGGACCAGTGAAGCGGGCGTTGCCTGCTAGTGTAATATATATATACATATACATATATTTGTTAAAATATTTTTTTTAAGTGTATTTACAAAGTGGATGTATGTTTTGAATGAAAAAAACTGAGGTTTTTAACACAGATCTACAAATATAATGTTGGCAAAATTTAATTTATTTTAGTTGATACCTATATTTTTAATGTGCTGTAGCCGAAAAGGAAGCAAATTTTCCTCTGTTACACATAGCCCTTGCCAATACAGGGTGTCTACCGACACAATTCCTTCTCTTTCGGTAGTTTCTAGTATGATTCCATGATTAATTGTAATCAATCATGGAATCATACTATAAAAGTAACCGTCCAATTGTATTAATGGAAGAGTCATGAAAAAAAAAAAAAAAAAAAACCAGCGCACCCTGTATTGATAAAAATATGTGATAGAGTAAAATCTAGTTTCGGTTTCAGCCGAGCAAAAACCATCAATATCAGTCATAATTATCAAATCAATATTTTAGATTTAGACCTGTGAGATCTTTCACTATTGAGTCATATTCTACATATTGAGTCATATTCTACATAAATGAGGGAATTAAGTTTTTATTTTGGTATGGACTAAATATAACCGAGCAATATTAAGCAAACATATGACATATTTTGCAATTATTTCTGATAATTTTATTAGGAGTACCATAATATAAATCAGCTTCTTTTTTTAAATTTTTTATTAAAAGTTTAATGTATGCAAAATGTACCACAACATTAATAAAAATTGTAGTTAAAAACCTGTTAAAACGCATCATTACAAATCCTACCAAAGGTAATACAAGCTTAACCAACTTTATACCTCTGAATTTTAATGTAGTTTTGATAAATATATAGCATGTCTATATATATATACTAAAGTCTGGTCTTCTTGTCCCATCAATTTCCGAGGAGTTCTTATCTCAAAGTTTGAAGGTGGGAGGTGCAAAGTTCGATCTCAGGTAGAGATTTTCAGCCTACCCATTCGAAATTTTCCAAGGTTTTCTTAAAAACTTTTGCAAATAAAGGATAGAACACCTTAGAATGACCTACACATAAGGCATTCTATACAGCCCTAGAACTCTGGAGTAACCAATGTGATTTTACCACCACAATAATATTATAATATTAATATATTTAGAAGCCTATTCAAAACACTCTAAACTGACGCGCATTTAAAATAAATCCCAAGGCTATGAATTTACAAGTGCAAAAACATCCAACTTTAAGTTTCTTTTCCTTAAGTTGAATAAGAATCTGTACTTATGTAACATATTTACTAGATGATTACCTATATTCATGAAGATAAACTTACTGTTGGATATTTTTGTACTTGTAAATTGATAATAATGGAATTTATTTTAAGTATATGCCAATTTAGAGTGTCTTTGATACGCTTGTAAACATACTAATATTTAATCGGCGTTAGTTAAAGCCGATTGGATGTGCTAGGTTTCTAGACCTGTGAGGATTGCCGTAAGTGTAGGTCTTTCTAAAATGTCTTATCCCATATTTATACAAGTTTTGGAGAAATCCGCGGAAAATTCTGAATGGGTAGGTCGAAAATCGCAACCTGGGATCGAACTATGCACCTTCCGCCTTCAAACGTTGAGAGCAGAGCTTCTCAGCCAATGGTGGAGCCTTCAAATATTAGGTATTTTTACATGGATAAATTTACTGAGATTTTCATAATATTATATACGAAATTTACGGAGACTTGGATGTTCTTACGTATGTAATTTTACAGAGACTTGGATGCTCTTCCATATGTAATTTTACAGAGATTTGGATGATTTTACATATGTAACCTTACAGAGACGTGGTTATTTTTACAATGGTAAATTTACAGAGACTTATATGCTTTTACATGCTCGAATTTACGGAGAGCTGCATATTTTTACATATGTAGATTTACAGAGACTATGATGTTTCACAGATTTAAATTTACAGAGACTTGAATATTTTTATCTATGTAAATTTACAGAGACTATGATTGATTTACAGAATAGTTTCTCTGCATTTTGACAGAATCTCTTTTTTTTAATTCTCTGTAAATTTACGTAAGACTTAATATAATTAATTACCAATAGATTCTCTGTAAATTTACAGAAAAATTTTTAACAGTGCACTTTATATGTCAATCATTTGATTCGTGGTGATTTCTTATCAAATTAAAAATTATCCTTACACACATACATACATATATATATATATATATATACATAATTTTTGCCAACATACTAATTAATATTCCATAGTATTGATAGCCTTCTTTTTTACGCCAGTATCTTTTTAAATATTTTTCTTCTTATTTCATCGTATTTGCATTTGGAGAATACTCGTATTACTCTAAAAATTTATTGGTGTGAAAAAAAGGGCGGGACTAACAGCACTACAGAATATTAATTAGGATGTTGGCAAGTATGATATATACATACATATCTATACATTATATATATATATATACACACACACATATATATATATAGTAACGCAAGTATATATATACAGTCGAACCTCGTTAACGTGAGCACGCTTAACGTAAATTAATTTTAACATGTACTATTTCCACAATTCCCGACAAAATGAAAATTAATTTAAGAATTACTGCTAGCATGAACTACTGATAACAAGAACACATTTTTTATTCTTCTTGAGAATCACATTAACAAGGTTCAACTGTATATATAGGTGTATGTGTGTGTGTGTGCGCGCGCGCGCGCGTGTATAAATGGAAGGATTCACTATTTTTAAGTTAATTACAGACAGAATGAAAAAAAAGTTTTATTTTTATGAAATATTTTTAAACAACCACTGCTTAAACAATCTGAAACCGGAAACATTAATAATAACAAAATTTTACATCATTTGGAAAGTGTATTTTTACATCTATGTATAATAACCGGTACCGTAGCTTATGAAGCGGTAACGATATAAAAATGAAATACTTTCTTAAAAATTATTATTATTATTATTATTTTTATTTTGCCAGATAAAATTATTAATTTTGATTTTGACTTCAACTTTTTGACATGAATAATAATATAATATTCATTGCATTATTATGTAAAAGCTATATAAAAGTAATTATTTATTCTTAAAATTTGAAATTTTTTACAATAAATTAAAAAAAAAAGTTACTATTCCAAAAAAAGTAACGTAAGCTTTCAATACATTACTTTAAACTTTTTTTGTTACAGTTTTATTTAATTTTAGAAAAAATAACATGTTTAAATTGTCATACCATTGTTGTCATACCATTCGATGTTAACTCTCTCAACCATTCATTTTCCATGTCACGAAAAAAATAATTAAACTAAAATATAAAATACAAGCTAAAATGAAAACATATTTTTAAGTGCGTGTCATACATTTTTAATAAGAATATTTTAAAATGTTTTTAATTTAAGCGAATGATTTAATTTAAGATTTGAAGAAATACTCTAAAATTTTTTTAAGTTCAAATATAATCGAAATCTATCTATCTAAAATATTCTGCATAGCGGCGCTTGTATTTTCAAACATAGATATTTTGTAGAATAAGAAAGGAGAAAAAAAAAGTTCAAAAGAGTTTATTTCAAACAAAATTTTTTGTCAGAAGTGAATCTTCAGTATGCACGATACTACAATCAACAAAAGTTTTGCGTTTGATCTTCTATAGTAATGTAAGTGACTTTCAGCAGGAAATTTGAAAGGAAAATCCCTTTTCACTCAATTCGATTTTTCTGTACAAGAGAAATTCGGTATTGGCATTGCAGCTATTAATTTATATCAAGCATACTGTTTGTGAAACAGGATTTATTGTTTTAAAGAATATTAATTATATATATATTAAATATTATTTCAAAGATTCTGGGTGATATTTTTAGGTTCGAAACGTGTGAATTAAAGTGAATGTTTAATTAAATAGTTTTAGAATATTAACTACCTATTAGGCTATAAATCTATCTGTGTAATATATCTCTCCCTCTCATATGGGTTGGACAAATTAATGCGAATACTTTCGCTTTGTTACGTTCTGTCAAATATCTTGAAAAATACTTACTGCGTTGTTCTTCCATTCTGAAAATAACAAAACACGTTTTTTCTCATACTTTTCAGCGAATATTTTGTCACGAAGGCCGTTAGAGGACGAACAAAAATTCCAATAAAATAAAAAGTATTTGTAATAGTCCTATATATGGAAAACCTTCGATTGATCTGCAAATTTTACATTTAGTTATGAATGTTATATTTTATACGTGTTTGGAGTTTTGTGAGGATATCAGGACATTTAAGGAGTTATTAATATTTTATTTAAAAAATGCAAAATATTTTCGCAAGTTTTTACTTTATAATTCCTAAGGTTTCTCTTCAAATTTCACGAAACCTTTGGAAAACATGACAATATACGCCTAAATCATTATACTCTAGTTTAAAACAAATATGTTTAATATTCAAAGAGGTTGGTTGGATGGGTTTTACGTCGCACAAGTGCTGAGCAGATGGGCAATTGGCGACGGTCTGGGAAACACCCCTAGAGGTGGTCCGGAGACATGCCATCACAATTTTGATCCTCCACGGGAGTGATCGCTCTCCCGCTTCGGTGACCCCCAGAGGTATAATTTTTGATGGGAACATGGAGGACATTGCGGCCACGACAGATTTTACGTGCACCAGCCACCATTAGTATACACGTCGCTCTTTGGCCTGCTCGAGTACCAAACCCGCAATCTTCCAATTACAAGCCCGACGCTCTACCGACGGGGCTACCGCGGCCCCAATATTCAAAGAGATATGGGCAGTTATAGTAAATAATTCATTATGAGCATGCTCATACTGCAGCAAAAATTTTTGACATATTTTAATACACAACTGTATAAAGCACCTTAAAAAAAAAATTTCCAGTTGGATATCATAAAAATTCATAGAGATATCGGCGATTAAATGAGCTGCTTTTCAGCTGCTTTCTAAAAAGTTCTTTACGATAAATGTTATTCACAAAAGGAAATTCATATCAGGAAAAAAAATTAATTTTTCTTTTCAAACAATTCATTTTTATTTTTTTTAAAGGTATGTAGTTCATGCATATAAAAGAAAAGAAAAAAGAATCGCAAATATTGAATTAAGTTTCATTGTGTAACATAGCTACTACAATGTAAGGATGAAGAGTGGAAGAATTTACACAGACGTTATAACAAATCCGAAAGTATTTATGTACAAAACACATTAAAATAGGCTGTTATTTACACATTACCTTTTAAATGTGTTTTTCTACATCTGAGCACCATTTAAACCTTTTTTTCTTGTGCATGGCTTGGGAACATTCAGGAGGAGGATTCTCTGTGTAACATCCAACAATAATCTGCTAATACGTTTACTCTCCATTGTTGTACATTTCTTTGCTGTTTTGATGAAATAGCTCTCCCTTTTCTTCATTCACATCACCTAGATTTTACGGGATATAACTTTGATGGAAGTTAAAAAAAATGGAACTTTAAGCGCAAAAAAATCTAATTTTTTATCATAACTGTACGTTAAGGAAATTTTTGAATAGTTTTTCTTTAATCAGCATCCAAAAATACACCAAAAAAAAACCACTTTCTTGTAGAAAAAATTTCATCGTACGCCTGTGTTATGGTTTGTACCAAATGTTATTTTCCTTTTTTACGTACTTTTGAAACCAACTCAAAGGTTTATAACGTATTTATTCCGCCCTCTTGTCATTTTCTAAAAAAAAAAAAAAAGAAAGAAAGAAGAGAAAGAAATACATAGAAAACGATGAAAATGGTATTACTTGAAGCAATAAATTGGATCTCGCTACAATAAAAATTAAAATTGGCTTAAAATAACTATAAAAATAATAATACTGCCTGTGGCTTAGAATATAATACCAATACATTATCACAATAACTGATAGCTATTTAATGTGTGAAAAGTAGTTAGTAAATAAACGGTCGGGTTTTAGTTGACGAATTCTTTTTATTCAACAGACATTCTCAAAATAATTCATGAAAACTGTCACTCGTATTAGACAAATCTCAAATACTGCACTATATACACTGTGATGCATGAACAGTACTTTTACAGTATCTCTAATCAATCTCTTGTTGCACGGTCACTCAATGAAAAAAACTCAGATTAGAGGTCTCAATTCAATTAACTTAATAGATCACGGCTTTCTCTTTTTATTGTTTTAGCGATGACTAGGCATAAGAATTCTAGAAAATATTCTAGAAAACCCAATGTTAAATCTCGAATAGATATTGCAGATTTTTGTAGTTTAAATAACGTTTTATTTATTTATTTATTTATTTATCTTTTGTTAAATTAGATTGTGAACGTATCCATGACAGCATGTTCCACGACAAGACCGTCTGTTGAAAGCAATATATACTGTCGTTATACTCTTTGTGCTTGTAGTCAGGAAACCCCCACCCCCCACACTCCCTACCAACTCAATTTTCCGTAAATTATCATAGAAACATGCAGCTGGAGCCGATTGATTTGTAATACCGTCTAGTTATTAATTCAATAGTTAAATAAATTTTTCTTAGGGGTTCGTCTACATAATAAAATTTAAATCAATTTCATTTTTTGAATGGTAACCCATTATTGATTCCGTATTCAGTTTCCTGAGACCACTACGGCTCGGAAAATGGTATAGTTTATATAATTTTAATTAATTCTTAATAGGTTTACAAACGAAAATGTATTAGGGGCTCATCTATACATTAAAAATAATTAAAGTATTATACTCTTTCAAATAATACCCCGAAAAGAAGTGTAACAATTTCAAATAAAAAATAAACTAAAGTAATATTATATAAGAAGTTATGTGTGCATATGAACTTACTTGAATAACTGTTTTAATCCGTGCTTATGCAAGGTTACAGATAACAGAAATAATAACAAGTGGTTCTCCCTTACCACCAATAAGAAATTAAATATCACAGTAGTGAGAAAAAAAAAAGGATAGGAATGAACTATAAATTTCAAAACCCATCATTTTCATGATGCCTGTGCTATTCATGAAAAAAACATTATTTAAGTGATAATTCATATTCTTGGAAATTGAACTTATTATTAATTTTTATAATTCAAAAAATTTATTAAAAAATATGCATGGAATATGTTTGGGTCACTTTATTCTAACACATAAAAAGAATAAAATTTGAATATAAAAATTTTTCGGGACAATATGAATGTCACATTTATTCATATTTGTCACATTAATTTAACTTTAGCATCCTGATATTTTGGTAGCTTTTAATTTTTTAAAAATTTACAGAAATATATAAACTATACCATTTTCTGGGCTGATTTCATCCAATTAACCCCTAAAAATTGTCTAAAATAGGGGTTGACATTGGAAAAAAGGATGTTTGTGATAGTATTAATATGTAAACGACTCCCCAAATAAAATCTAAGTATATCATTATATACTAGGGGTTATTACTAATCTATCGACACCAATCGCATATTTGCAGGACATTTTCAGACAAAATTAGATTTTTTTTTTCTGAGGGGGGGGGGGGGAGGTGTTCCCTTTCTTTCTTTTTTTTTTTTTTTTTTTTTCCTTGCTGACTCTACTTCTATTTTCACAGCAACCCTAGTTCTAATAAAGAAAATGTTTTATGTGTTTTAATCTTTTAAACAATAAGCAATATATATGGATCGTTTACATAAAAAAAAATATTAAGACAAACTAAACTTGGATTTTTTTCATTCTGCATCAAAATCAATGTTTTCAATTAGTAGAATACAAACGTATTTATGTGTTAAAACATATTTTTGACAAGAATATTAGTGAGAAGATTAGTCATCATCTAAATTTAGACACTTACTATTTTATAGTTTAAAAAAGAAACTTACTGTTTTATAGTTTATTGGTTTGCTATACAAAATTACAGTTTTTATTTAGATTATACTAATTTGTATAGTTTAATACATTTACAAAGTGGAATCAATGCTAAAAAAATAAAAATAAAAATTGAATTGTTTTTCAATATTAATATATTCTCTGAGATGAAGGTATTTTAATATGAACCACATTGCACACCTCATGTATAAAACAGAAAACAATAAAAAACTGTGATAATATGTTTTCAAAAAAATAAAATACGAAATAAAAAAACTTTTTTTTGTAAGTTTTAAAACATTTTATGTATTTTCTTTAAAATATTTATTAATTAAAATTTTCTGGATTCTTTTTGAGTAATTAATTATATATTTTTTAATAAGTATGAAAGTAATCTGTTGATTTTCCCAAAATCTAAATTTACTATTCATTTTTTTTTTTTCGAATTACATTATAGTTTGATTAGACATATTTTCTATGTTCATTAAATAAATATTATTAAAGAAAGTCTTAATCTCATTTTATCAATTTGATCTACGACAAACACGGTTCGTACACTGCTTGGATTTTTTTTTTTCTACACTACTAATCTGCACCATAGTAATTAACTTAAACTTAAAAAAGGGTATATGTTGTATAAAAATATTGGTGGATGAGTCTTTAGAAAAAAGGCGCGTGTGTTTGCAACGTGGCTAAATTGCTACATTTATTACTTTATCGAAATTATTTTTCATTATCCTATAATCAATGAAAATTATTTTATTTTTAATTCTGTATTTCAGTTTTTAAAACAAAAATAAAGTTTTTCTTCAGCTTTAGTAACTTAAAGATTACCTATTATCATTTTTTTTTTTTTTTTTTTATCTCCTCAAAATGATATTTTTTTATAGGTATTTGAATCAACTCTCCAGTCACAGTGGCTCACCAACTATGTCAGGAATTTTCTTCAATTGAATAAGAAAATTAATCAAGGAGACGTATCTTTATCTTAAAAAAAAAAAAAAAAAAAAAAAAAAAGATCCTTTTTTATTTTTTAGCAAATTATGTGTGATGATTCACAGCAACAATTTTAACTGTCGTGTACATCATGCCCAAGTTATCTACATAATCATATCTGTAACAGCATAGAAACTAACAATGGTCAATAAATCCGAGATAAGATAATATTTTAATTAACCACCAAGATTAAGAGATCATTTGATATAGATTCAAATTACGCATCAAACTTTACTTAATACTTTTATGAAACGTTTAATTTACATAGAAATTTATAAGAAGTGAAAGCTGTGTCTCTTCAGGATTAAAATTTATAGCTTTCTTGGAAAAATGTTATTTAAATATTTCTTAACTTTTTTATAGGTTTTTTACTCAAAGACGAAAAATTATCGATCTCGTCTATCGTAACTGTGTACCCAAAAAATAGAAATCTCCCGAATCTAAAAAGGGAGATTTAAATATTATCAAATGACAGAGATTGAATAATTAATTCTCTACTGAAATTTTGCTTAAAAGTAAATAAATCCAAAAAATGTTACATAATAAATAATATCACCTTTTCACAAGTTATAATTAATCTTCAACTATAAATGGCGTATTGTAGCCGAAACGAGGACACGAATTGCCACCAAATTTGGTACATGCACATTTTTAGAGTAGCCCTGAAATAGTTTTAAAGAAGTAACTATTTAAAAAATATCCATTTTTGTGCGCTTTCTATGAGAATATGAATATTATAACATAGGAAATGACTCGTGTTGAATGTTCAAGCAATTTACACATATTAAGAATAATTTACTCATTGAACTTTTTTCCTTTGTGGGTTTTTCCATCCTTTGAATTCAACATTTTTCTATGCATAGTGCCATCTGGTGTACATAACTGAATATTTTTCATACGTTATTTGCATTTCATGAATCGTCTATATTCTAAATAATTCAGCGATTCACTAATCCATTTAGCTCCTCCTATAACAGCCTTCCTGACGAGCCATGGCTCATTACGAAGCTACCTCCACAATTTCATCGTCGGCCCTCACCCCTGTGCCCCTGCGGCGAGGAGGGAAATGTATTGCATTATTACTTTAACTGTGTCCTCACTTCTTACCACCATATCAGAAATCCCTTCCACAGACTAGTAAACTGGCTGGACAACATTTTAATAGACCAAATCTAATTAACAAACTCAATAAGATTTTCTCCCTATTAATGGATATATCAAATGTCTCTGATTAATGTTGTTATCAATAACACTGCCTACTGGCTCAGACAGGAACCTAGACCTCCTCAAGAGCAACGTATACAAGAGTATCATGCACATGCTCTGCTGTAGAAATGGATTCAACGATCAGTAACCTGTTACCCCTTGTTGCGAGGAGCGCAAGCCCGGCAACAGGTGATTGCACCACAGCACTTATCTTAATCTGTTTCAGCTGCTTACCTCATGAACTCTAAATGAACTTTATCGACCAGAATCAATTCAAACCAAGTACTTTTCTCTCAATTATTATTTTAACCTCTCTCGCCCTTTGTCGGTCATGGGATACAAGCCTGGCGAAACTTCGTATTTTTTTTTTTTTTTTTTCAATAAACCTTGGAGTAGTCCCTTTTGTCTCGACATTGAATCGCTCAACATCGCTGTAATAGCGATGAGCGGGGGCTGCTCCCTGTTTAATCTATTTAGCTGTACGGTGTTTTATAACCTCTCTGTAACGTAAGTATGTTATAATGGGAAATTTAAATTTATGAATGAATTAGTAGGCTTTTATAAGTTTCTTTCCATAATATTTTATTATATTTCAAAAGCATAGTCAACTATTCTCATTATTTTTTATGTTAGATATAAATATAAGAACACATACTAACGCAGTGTTTAAAACTGTTTTAATGGTTGTCAAAAAAATTTTATAAAGAAATGATTTTGTTGTAAGATTAAATAATATCTGTATATCATTCCATAATAAATATTTTGCATATGATATTTGGGTCACACCTTTGAGGTTATTACATACGTCTGTCATACGTAACTATATGTTTTCTTAATTTTTGATAAAGCCAATGTTTGGATAGTGATTTAGGCAAAATTAAAATATGTAATGAGTTTTATCAAGCTCTCTCTCTCTCTCTCTCTCCCTCTCTCTCTCTCTCTTTTTTTTTTTTTTTTTTTTTTTTTTAGGGTAAAAGAATAAAGTAAATATTTTTTTCTACAAACAAATAATTAATACTAAGAATATCCCAGAACTTATGAAGCATATAAAAACTGGATGTTCATTGTTGTACATCTTTCCATCTTTTCCATTTTTATTTTTAATTTTATTAATTAATTTATTTATTTATTAACAGTAGTGTTACAAATGTTAATAATTACTCCTATAAAGCAACGACACAAATAAATGTAAAACCATCGACTATTAACTCATTAAATATATATCAATTCTAGATATCAATTCTAGAAAAGTCTAAAAACTTTGTCTAAATATGATTAAAACATCTCTATTACTTTCTTTAAGTTATGTTAGTATGTAATGCATGCACTTAAATGTAAAACAGCAATTTATTTGCTAAAATAATGAAAATAAAGTGTAATGTACAAAAATTGTAATATTCGACATTGTAAGTTCACATCTTCATTTCTTTCAGTCTAAAATATTTCATTGAAATAAAACAATATTCATATTAATTACACTCACTACATTGTGAAAAAAATTGAAAATATTGTTAATTGCTTTAAAATATATAGATTTGTTAAGATTTAATAGCAAAATTTGATGTTATCAATCAGTGCATTTTCCTTTGATATTGTTACCAAAAAATAAAGTGAAATGAAATAATAATAATACAAAATAAGCTCTTAAAAAAAAAAAGAAAGAAAGATCATCGCAATTTGTAATTTGCTGTATTATGTTATTTATTTAAATATGAGGAAAGCGTTGAGGAATTAATTGCATTTTATTTCTACATCCACCGGAAAAAAACTAAAAGAAACTTTTTATATATTTTTTATAAAAGAACAATTAATTAGATAAAGCATTAAGTTTTCTAATCTTGATATCTAACTGTGCAATTGTTATAGTTAGACATATTTAAACGTTGAAACAAATTTTTTGTTCAAATGTGTTATGATTTTATTCTGTTTTATGTTGTAGAAGTCATGTAGTAGTTACTTTTTCTTTGTCTCTGTTATAGTGAGAAATTATACTCGTATTTCGCTAAATATTTTTACTTTCTCTTACCCTACATAGGGTAGGTATTGTATTGTTTTGGATGAAATTTTCAAAACTGAATTTTTGTTATATTTCCACTTTTAGAGGTTTCCTGAATCTTACAATCAGGTTTTTTGCGGTTGGTCTGTATGTGTGTCTGTTACCAGCATATCTAAAGAACAAAGAACAGCAGCAAGTCCAAAACTGGGTATTCTAAATATGTACCATATAGGGATGCTACACTAAACTTTTCTTTTAATATCAAGCAAATGGTTCGTATATAGGAACATACAAAGAAATTCAAATATAAGTTTTTTTTTTTTTTTTTTTTTTTTTTCAAAAGTTATAAGGTCTGTGCAGCATTTTTTGTAATACTAGCAGGCGCTGCCCTCTGCACGTTCCGCTCACCAAACCCTGAGGTTGGTGAGCGGTGGTGACCCCCCTCCTCTACATTCGCTTAACTCATTAACACCTGCAGGGCTCTACCCGCCTATTCGCAGATTTGTCTTTCATTGAACAGGAATATTAATAATACATAACTGATGGCAAAAGTAGAAAAATATCATATAAATCTCCATATTTAATATCACACTGAAATACACAATATTTAATATTATATCGTTTTTTAAGTGAAATAATACGTCAAAAGTCTTTTTTAACTTTCGACAACAACAATTTGCCACAATTTTGGGCGAAAACATATGTTAGCTAGACACAAACTAAACAACGACAGCAGTAACTTTTTTTTTTTTTTTTAAGAGCAGAGTGAAATTCGAAATGTTTAAACCATTTATCATATGACCCCCCTTGGAGACTTAAATTTTTGTCACTATTTCGTGATAAATTTGTAGGTGTAATTGCTTGGTCAAAGAAATTATGAACTTATTTTTTCTAATGTCTGTATTTTTTACTATCACAATTTTTCATTTAATTTAGGACAATATGTAATACTCTATATTTATTTCCAATGTACAGCTATGTTTAAATTGGTGCTTGCAGCAGTAAAAATGCAACTTTTAAAATGCATTTTTTTTAGACTACGATTTAATCAGACACGTTGAAAATAAATAAACTATGTGATTATAGTAAATATTTTAAACATTTCATTATTATTATTATTATTATTACACCATATTGCTTATTCAAAGAAATTATGAACTTATTTTTTCTAATGCCTGTATTTTTTACTATCACATTTTTTCAGTTAATTTAGGGCAATATGTAATATTCTATATTTATTTCCAATGTACAGTCACCCCCCCCCGCCAAAAAAAAACGCCACCCCCCACCTAATTTCGCCATAAATTATCGTAGAAACATGCGACTGGTACCGATCAGTTTGTAATAACGTCTACTTTATAATGTTATAGTTAGATTTTACTTAGGGGGTCGTTTACATATTAAAACTGACATCAACTTCATTTTTTTCAATGGTAACCCCCCATTTTTATAATTTATTTGAACTTCTTGGATCAGATCATCACGGAAAATGGTATAGTTTATATATTCCATCAATTTTTCATAGAGTTATAAGCTGTCAAAGTTTAGGGTTGCTAATGTTAAATGAATGGGACAAACATTAAATCATATCTTCCGAATTAATTATGATATTTAAATTCAGCTTTTTTTTTTTTTTTTTTTCGTTAGAATGAAGTGACCCAAACATATTCCATACAAATTTTTGCTAAAAAAACATTTTTTGAATTATGAAAATTATTAATAAATTTATATTTGAAAAAATTATGAATTATGACCTATATTAATTTTTGCACGAATAGAACGGGCATCATCAAAAACATGGGTTTCCAAATTTACAGCTCGTTCGTAACATTATTTTTAGAGTTACAGTGATATTTCATTTTTTACTGCTGTTAGGGGGGGCGTCACTTGTTATAATTTGTATCCTCTGTGAGTCAATATCTCTATACATTTTGACGAAAAACTATTTTAATTTACCTTTATGTTATTCTAATTGTTTTCTAAGGAACAATTCGATGTTTATTATACAAATTGGCTTATTTTTTATAAAATTATCGCAATGCAGGCAAGAGATTGGGAAAGAATTCCGAAAGAAATGAAGCCCGGCCTCTATATTGCGGAAACAGTATTAAAAAAACTAGTTTGCATACTCGTATATGACTCTATATGTGACGCTGGTATGCATAAATGTCAATGGTATTTACTACATTGAATGCTGAAGACAAAATTTAAATGATTTAATTGGAAGTATGTAAAATAATTTTGATTTATAATGTAAATTTTAGAAAAATTGTGTAAAGGCGTGACTTCCGTTGCAAAAAGGAGTTCACTCGATTCTGAAATGTTAAGTCTTTCTTCTTAAATATTACATAACTTTTTCTAGTTTCTCACTGCTAAAATTCTATTTTATCCCTTTTCTCTTTTGTTTTTAACTTGAATATTCTAGGATTCGTGCATCTCAAGTTATATATCATGACTAGCTGACCCGACAAACGTTGTTTTGTCATATAAATTATTTCTAGAGAATATTTTGCTAGAAAAAAATAACTAACTTATTGTAAGTGTGTAAGGATGTGGTATATAAGTGGAAGATGTATGGAGCGCTGTGAACGGTGAAAGAATATAAAAATAACAAAACACCAATCATTTATTTTTTTAATTTATTAAAATTGATTCTTTAAAATTATATACATATCGCTACTTATAACAATATTACTAAAAAACAATATCAATTCCTTAATGCAACAGAGTGTACAATATTTATTGTTATCCCATCTTTCGCCAATACATACAAACTGGATGGTTTGCCCACTCGAGAGCCACGTATAATTGTCCGTGTGAAAAACATGATGTGTTCAAATCTAAGCCACAGACAGACATCGTTTGGCCCTGAGACTTATTGATAGTCATTGCAAATGCCAATCTAATTGGAAATTGAGGGCGTTTAAATTGAATTGGCACATCTGTGGGTATAATAGGGATTCGCAGTAGTAATATATTTTCACCTCGGAATTTGTCATTTAAAATGATGGCTTCGATAACATTTTTCATTAATTTTTTTATGACTAATCGCGTGCCGTTGCGCAACCGTGGTGGGTTCAAATTACGAAGCAAAATAACCGGAGATCCAACCTTCAGTTGTAAAATATGCGGTGGCATGCCTGGTAAATCCAATGAGTTTAAAAACTTTGTTGGATAATTTACAACTTCGGTGGCATCGCAAACTGTATCATTAGATTTGTATGACACCAAGTCTCCTGGTAACAAATGTTGTATCTTGAGATTCAGTTCGTTGACGTCCACATTTTTTGCTGCTAAAATTGCTCTTTCTGCCAGCCACTCATGATTTGTGTATTATCTGTGTATATCGGGAAATATCTGGTCAATAAGAGCATCTTGAGAATCAATGATTGTGCAGAATACGGTCGGTAATTTTATGCATCCAATTTCATCTGTAGTAACTTTTCTATCGCCGATATCTAACAATTGTTTTGAGAATGTTTCAGCGGATGGATCTTGAAGCTTTTGAACGCACAAATTTACTTTCAGTTGTACTTTTTCAACATTACGCCACAATGACGAGGATTTTAAGCACGCGTTGATCTCATCAGCGTATGTTGAACGCGGAATAACGGGAAGTGCTTGTCTGAAATCACCTGAAAAGAGTAACAGAGTGCCGCCAAATAGTTTATCGTTGTTTTTTATATCTTTCAATGTCCTGCTCGACGCCTCAATCGAATGTTTGTGTGCCATAGTGCATTCATCCCAGATAAGAATTTTACACTATTTCAGCACTGTGGCCATGGACGATTGTTTTTTTATATTGCACACTGCGTCTGGGTTATTTTGAATATTCAGTGGCAGTTTAAATAAGGAATGAGCTGTTCTGCCTCCATCCAATAAAGTTGCCGCAATGCCAGATGATGCAACAGCCAATGCGATGCCATTATTTGATCGTATTTCGGCGAGAATTAGCGAAATAAGGAATGTTTTGCCAGTTCCACCTGGTGCACCCCCCAAGAAAAAGAATCCACCTTGTCCTGCCAAAACTGCGAGCATGATGCGGTCATAAATGGTTCTTTGTTCTTCATTCATTAGTGGGACATTGCGAGCAACAATCGCTACCATTTCTACAGTATTGTATTGTAGTTCACGATTCAATTCAGTGCTTATTAAGTCAGATGCATTTCGATTTGTTGAATGCATACCGAAATGACTGAGTGGTAAGTTGGCAATGATAATGCAAAGATCTTCAACAGCAATCAATGCTCCATTGTACATAGCGTCACTGAATACTATCGTTAGATCGTTGCACCGTGAACGATGTTGATGCAATATATCATCAGTCATTGAATCTTTGTGATTATCCCATAATGTCTCTGCTCGGGCCGGGAAACATGTAGTCAACACTATAGCGAATAGTAGACGAATTTGTTTTTCTGTACAGTTCAGTCCTACTTCAACAAGCATACACTCCCACTGGTTGTCGTCTTCCAGCAAGCCGAGTGCAAGGCATGCATCTTTATACGTTGGATACTGTTGTCCGTTCACTTTACGTAAATCTTGAGATGACAAAGGGCCGATGACATTAACCAATAACAGTCTAAGATAAAAGCACTCAGTCTGCCTTGGATTGACTGTAAATACTCGTCCCAAGGTGTTTGATTTGAATAAACCGGGACATGCATCAATCGGCGTGCCTTGATTGCGGGGCATCCATTTTTTTTGTTGGAGCCCATGTGAAATAGCGTGGTACTTCTGAATAGAGTAATGTCCGTGCAAAAGCACCAAAAGCATCCGCACGATTACACAATTCAAAAAATTCGGTGAGTGTAGTTTTTGGTGGATTTATAGCACGATCAATCGCTGTCTCGCTCGTGAAATATACGCGCTGGCCATTTTCAAGATGGACGGCTAAATGAAGAACTGCTGGATCCCGTTCATGAATTGGGAAACCAAAGATACGCCAAACAGATTCATTGGAGCTGACGTACCGGCCAATTTGGTAAAGTGTTATTTCATCGTTGTTATTCACCGGAGGAGCATTCACATTGGTATTTTCAACTCGAAATACAGCCATATTACTGCCTTTATTCACATACTTGCAAATGTATTTGATGCTCTTCACTGAACTGCAGAACTGAACATTAATATGCGCACCAAAAATAAATTAAAAAAACTGGCGTACAGACAATAGCAAGAAATTCAAACTTCTTCACACACCATAAATTTTAAATCAGCACAACCGGTTTCGAAAGGACGTAGCCTTTCTTCATCAGGTGCAAACACGTGCAACTGCCTTGGAGGCAAAAGCAAGACTGAAAGCAGGACAAAATCCAGAGGGAGGGGAGCAACACAAACAACCAATAGGAAGCAACATGCAGGACAGGACCAATCAGAGAGGAACACACGTACACACACACCACAAAATGAGGAGGGAGGAAAGGAGTAAACGATTATTATTTTTTTTTCAATAATATTAAACTAATAAGTAAATTTAACAAATTTATCCATTAATTATTATTTTTTTTTTTATTTAAATTAGAATTATTTTATTATAACTAATATGATGTTATAAACATAATGAAGGAAATTATTAAATTGAATTAAATAAATTTTTCCAGGCTGTAGACAGCAAAGTGGAATCAGATTTTTCATTGACAATTTTATCACGATTAAGGTAAATAGCTAAATTTTCTAAAAAATCCAGTTCGGAAACGCGTTTGGCATGAAAGATAATTTTGGCACTCTTAAAATTAAAACTATGATCAAATTCCCAACTGTGCTTCGCAATAGAAGATTTAGAAATTTCTTGATTAACAACATACCGAGAATGTTCACGTAAACGACATTCAAGATTTCTTTTAGTTTGACCAATATAAGATAAATCACTGTTATTACAAGGGACATTATAGATACCCCATTTTTGAAGCTCAGGAACAGGGGATTTGGTTGAAGGGAATTGGAATTTATTGGATTTTATTTATAAATTCCGTCGGATATTGACGAATTTTTTAAAAGAATATACCATTTTAACTAATTTTAACATTTTAACCAAATTAACGTTGAAAAAATATTTTAAACACTTACGGTTAAAAATTCATTTTTCATTTCAACATTAAATGAATTCTGACATCGTGTTTACGATTCTAAAATATTAACTTTGAAAAAATATTTTAAACAATTCGTAAGATACGGTTAAAAATTCATTTTTCATTTCAACATTAAATAAATTCTGACATCGTGTTTACGACAACTCACGCCATCTAGGTGGAAAAGTTGTTGAAAGAGTTGGTTAAAAATTAATTACGAAAGAACTAATTAAGTTACAACTTTCATTTGTAAATCTAAACCATTCTCGAATCCACCTGAAGACACACAAAAAATTTCATTAAACTCAGTCCAGCCGTTTAGGAGGAGTTCAGTGACATACACACGCACAAAAGAAATATATATATAAAGATTTAGAAAACGCGGTAGGACGAGCATTATTATTTGAAAGAGCAATATGCAGTGAACAATACTTTTGTTTTTTCTTTCTTTTAAATTAATATAATTAATTTTTATTAATTTTTATCAGATTTTTTAAAACAAATTTTCTGTTTTAATCTTGTTGTGACATTTTCGCATTCGTTTACTCTACCATTTATGCTATTTAAATTTTATTGCAGTAACGTAATAAAATATAAAATTTTTATTAAATGTTTTTGGCGTCACATTTATCACGGAAAAATAATTTAAAACTAAGTAATATGTCTTATTACTTTTAAAGATATAGATTTTACACATTTAAAATTAAGAATTCAAGTACAGTAGACGACTGCAGAACAGAGAATATTCTTTCTAGGCAACAGAAAATCGTTTTTACTATATCCATATTTATTTTCATATGAATATACACAATAATTATACTTTTTCTAGTGAAAGTATTTGTATTCATACTATTTTGTTTATATAAATATGAATATAAGGAATATTCTTAAGAAATATCGTAGCACACAAATTGTGAAAGAAACGCCCACTGGAGGAGTTACAGATTTCCAAATGAGGTGAAACTACGTCAGCGGTCGTGAAAATGTTAAATATCTTTTCTCAGATTTTAGTTTAAATCTTGTTATCTATATTTTTGTATATTATCTATTGTTGGTTTGTATGCCTAAAATTAAATGTAAAACTTTATAGTAACACTTTCATGCTATTAGTAGTATTAACTGCTATTAATAGTATTATCACTATTACTATTATTCTTTTACCTTGGTACCTAGATTTTTGTAATTCAGTATTGTATTGTAGGGTTCATATGATTCAAGCTATTTAATTTTCTTCGTATGAAGTGATGTATTGTACTATTCAATGTTTAATAAATAGAAACCAATAAAAATCTTTTAATTCATAAACTAACACAGAAAGTTTTGCGAATTAGAATCGTTTTTTATTTTGTAATTAACATTTCTGAACTTTTTTTCCTGTGTGAAATTTAATAAATAATGTATATTACGTGGTAGATTACGATTTATTTTTTCTAAATGTACAGACGGCCCCGTAACACATTTTCACGTGTAACTCTGTTCAGAATTGATTTAATGTATACAAATAGGTAGGTTTTCCGAACTGCCTTGATCACAAAAATCTGAATATGAGGTCAAAAATAGGGGTCGTCATTGAAAAAAAATGAAGTTTATGCCTGTTTTAATATGTAGATGACCCCTTAAGTAAAATCTAACTACGCCATTAAAAACTAGACGTTGTTGCAGATCGATAGGTACCAGTCGCATGTTCCTACGATAATTTACGGCGAAATTAGGTGTGGGGGGGTGGCGTTTTTTTTTTTTGGGGGGGGGGTGACTGTACATCTGTGTTTAAAATAGTGCTTGCAGCAGTAAAAATGCAACTTTTTAAAATGCATTTTTTCTAGAATACGACTTAATCAGACACATTGAAAATAAATAAACTATGTGATTATAGTAAATATTTTAAACATTTCATTATTATTATATTATTGTTATTATTATTATTGCACAATTAAAAAAAAATATCTACATATTTATGGCATGGCTACAGTTAAAATGACTATCGTGGTTGCGGAAATAAATTCCTTGACGAAAAACGTTCGAGTTTTTTCATCTCTAAATTTTAAAAATCGCTAAATAGGTTATACTATAAATGTTCCCTGTTAGCCAAATATGTTTTGAGTTGAAAAACTAAATTTTATATAAACTGATCTAAGTTGCTGTCTCTTCATTTTAAAAATTTCTGGGCTTAACTTAAAAATCTATAGCAATAGTTGTTTAATATAATCATATACTCAATATTATTTTTTATTTTTTTTTAACCAGACGTTAAAATATCTTTCTATATATAAATGGCTAAGAGAGTTTTTTCTTGTAAGTCCGTGGCTGGACGCAAGTTGATTGGCTAAGAGAGATTTTCTTATGTTTGTCTGTGTGTTGTTGCAATCAGCATTTCATACTTTAGTTAATTAAAAAAATTGTCACCACCTTTTTATACTTTAGTTAATTTAAAAAAATCTAATTGTCTGATCGATAATTTAATTAAACCGACGGATTCAGAAAAAATGCCCCTTTTATTTAGCACCTTATTTGTAACGAAATTTTGATTAGATTTTTTAAAATTAATTAAAATGGGAAAACAATAGCCTGGTAAAAGCTTTAAATGTGGACATTTAAAATTTTAATTGTTGCTAAAGAGAAAAGAAAAAAAAAAAAAAAAAAAAAAAAGCTTTTTTTTTTTTTTCAAACATAAAATGAAATATTCTTTCACGAAAATAAAAAATTATAAAATATTTTACTCATGCACATGAAAAAATAAAAATTGAAAATGGAGTAAAAAAAACAATTTAGATAAAGTTGCACGAGAGTTCCAAAAATTATTGGAAATCTAAATGAACGTTAAATAAATAAAACAGTCGTCTGCTCAATCACGTGATATTGAAAAACAAAGAATCGAATTCAGTAAATATGGAAAGGAAAGGAAAACGAAAAGAAAAGAAAGAAACAAAATAACAATAATAATAATAATAACATAAACCAATGGGAAACCAAAGCGGGCTTTGAAGCAATTTCATGATTTCTTTAAATTTTATTTTTGTTTGTAAAGCGATATAGAAAAGAGTTTCCTTTAAATATAGTGACCAGCGAAGCCTTCGTTGATTCACTATCTTCATTGATTTCATGAATTAAAAAATGGTTTCGTTAACAAACTTTGGTCTATTGGCACGCAAGCAGCATCAGGCTGAGTTTTGTATAGTCGGGGGGAAAAAACGCAACACCCGCTGTAATTTCGTTATTAATTGACGTAAGAACATCTAATAGACATAATTCAAAAGGAAATTAAAAGCACTTTTTGAATATGTCGTCAAAGTTTCAATTAGGGGCCATCTACATATTGAAATGAGTGCCAACATCGATTTTTTCAATAGCAACACCCAATTTTGATTTCATTTTCGAATTTCTGAGAGTCTGGCAGTGCGGAAAAGTATACTGTTTGCGTACTTTATCTTTAGTATTTATGGAGTTATAATCAAAAATGTGTTAGGGGTTATCTGTAAATGTAGAAAAATAAACTTAAGATCCTATAAGAAATAGACAAAAGTTTAATGTTTGACACCGGAAATCTTTCAGGAAAAAAAGAATTATAAAAATTAATAAAATAATTAAAACTTAATCAGTTCCTTAACACGTTAATCGCCACGATAATATCAGAAAAATTTTCACATGGGCCATGGTAACTTTATTAGATAATTTAGTTAAAAATGTATCAAGGAAACTTAATGTATCACAGAAAAAAATTCTTTTTGCCAAAATTCCCGGAAAAACACAATTTTTTATGTCACACATATATGAGTGACATGGCTCTATATTAAAACTTTTTTTCTCGACAAGCCGTGTCAGTCTTATATGAACCGCTTTATTTTAAAAGGGGACTTCTGCCGTTTTTGTAATTTTACAGGAGAGTCAAAAAACTTCCTAATTTGTGGTTTAATTTATCTTGATGTACAAATTTTTGCCAGCTAATAGTACTCATTGATATACATACTTTAATGTATAAAAACCAAATTTGTGGTCAATACTTTTTTCAAAAAAAGAAATTATTTATGCAGCAGAAGTCCCCTTTTAAAATAAAATGCAGAAATGTCATTTAATTTTTAAGGAAAAAATGAAAAAAATAAAGTGTAATGAATTATCTTATATCAAATATTCCAAATAAATTGCGAATACGTAAGAAAGTAATTAAATACAAAGGTAAATTCACCAGCATGTGTAATTTACAAATCAATTTCACTTTCAACCGTAATAATTGTATATTCCGTAATAATTGTATCACAAACAGCCAGATGATCCTGAGGAATGAATTTAAGAGGTTTTTTTTTTTATATATCGTCTACTTTACTTTTCAGTATGGGTCTTCAAGAAACATTCCCTTTACTAGGCAAAGACAAGTTTTTTTGCGTGTTTCATAATCTAAATTTGTGCTGAGTTAAACCCACAATAAAGTTTTGGTGGCAAGTATCGCAGGGTTAGAATCTTACATTTCAGATAGTGATATGTTGATATTGTAACAGAAACATTTTCTGATAAAAAATTCTCGATATCAGCTGTTAAAATCCAAAACATCACGATGTGTAGGTTGGACAATTGTAAATTTCTTCAATTTTTTCGAAACCTTTTTTATCAAGTCATCATATTCATCCATTGTATAAATACTTTGAGTTTTTCTAATAATCCTTCTAATAACAGAAAAATCCCTATCACAGGGCATGAAAGAGTGCTGCAGAAGTCCCCTTTTAAAATAAAACGCAACTTTTAAAGCGTCCCTGTAGACATACTTATAAGCCAAAAAGTCTCGTTTCTTCATTAAATAATAGATCTATGTCCCTTTTACTGAAAAAGGGGAAAAAGCGAAATTCGATAAAATGGTAGATGTCCCCTTTTAAAATAAAGCGGTTCATATGTCTGACGCATCCAAACAACATACAACAAGTATTACCTGTTTATGCAAATGTATCGTTTGCGTCGGACATCTGTGATTGACGTGGCCTTCTACCAAATCGCGTACGTCAGACATATATGTCTGACATGGCTCATTTAGAACTTCTTAGCGTCAGGCACATATGACTGACATGGCGATTAACGTGTTAATTATCTTGAATTCAGTTTTTAGATTTGTATATACTTCAGTACTGTTTTAGATTAGATAATTTTAGGTCTATTTAAATATGTTACACTTTCGATTTGTCCAGACAGTACTCTTTGAAAAAAGTAAAATATTTTTCAAGTAAAAGTGTCTATTATGGTTGTAAGATCCTATAAGAAATAGACAAAATTTTAATGTTTCACACCGGAAACCTTTCAGGAAAAAAAAGATTATAAAAATTAATGAAACGTTACTTCTTTTCCAGTTCTTTAATTATCCTAAATTAAATTTTTTAGATTTGTATATACTTCAGTAATTTCTTAAATAATTTTAGGTCTATTTAAATACATTAAATACACTTGCGATTAGTCCATACAGTACTCTTTGAAAAAAGTGCAATATTTTTCAAGTAAAATTATCTGTTATGGCTGTACTGGTCACCAATAAAGTTTAAATTTTCTTTCGTAGGTGTAACATCATATACGAAATGAAATAATATAGATAACTACGCATAAACTAAATCTTTTCGGATCAGAGCCTGATTAAGGGGGAAGCACACATTATCTCCGCTCTCATCGGAATATTTTTACAATTATTTTTTACTTCATGTCATAGAAATTCCACGCTTTGACGAGTAAATATTTTTTATAAAAAATGAACGGTGTAAAACAATCCAATTTACTCACCGTTATTAGACACCAGAATTCTTTTAAAATAATTTTTAATGAGAATTTTCTGTTTATTATAGGAGGAAAGTATTTGTTAAAAAATAACGGTGTAAGTATAAGTAATGTGTGCTTCCCCCTTAATCAGGCTCTGTTTCGGATAAATTATTGTAAGGGTTCATGAAGTAAATATTAAACAATTTTAATCGCACTTACCAGTTTTGGGTCAGTTGAACTCTTTGGAACTGTACTATTCGTTTTATAATTTCTATGAAAATATAATTTCTTAATTAACCCTTTCGCGACTGCTGACATAGATTCACGCCATTTGAAAATCTGTAACTCTGTCAGTGGGCGTTTCTTTCGTAATTTGAGTGTTACCTATTTCTTAAGTGTGTACCCAGTAATCATATTTTTGCAACAAAATATACTATGGATAGAAATATATTGATTAGAAAGAATATAATTATAACATACATCCATTTGTAATATAATTGTGAATACAGAAAATTTGTTCTGAAATATTTTATTTTGAGAGTATAACGCCCGTAGTCGGGTCTTACTGGCAAAAAGACAAAATCCTGTGGTCGGAAAAAGTGTTAAAATATATTTGTAAAAGTTAAAGTATGTTTTTAAAAATGTATAAAGTTAAAATATATTAATAAAATTTTAAAGACTAAAGTGTCCTTAAAATAATAATTACCCCCCCCCCCTACAAAATAAATAAAATAAAATAAAGCTATATATGAAGCAAATGATTAAGCTTTTTTTAACTATGACGGTAGTTAAGAAACAATTTTACAAGTCTGCCTTGCATTCTAATTCCATTCGTTTTTTATATTTGACAATTTCACATGAAACCTATTTTTCTATTTAAAACAGTAAACCCCGCCTATTTAGTTTTTTTTTCTTCTTCTAGTGTTCGTTTGAATGATTCAAAATTTATCACCATTTAATCGATGAAGTAAATACCACTTGCGCATATTTTTGTCAACATAAAATAAGGTGTTTAACACGAATACTCAATGTCACATTTACTTTTCTTTTCTGCATTGTTTTGTTTTGAAGGACGATGAAGGCGGGGCTTGTCTTCTTCAGAAAACAGGAATTCTTGATGCTAATACTAAAGTCTAAAAATTATCATTTTTGTTTCATTTCTTTGCGATTGACGTTGTTGTTATATAATTTGACCCTTAAATAAAAAATAAAAATATTTTGTTTAATTTTCTTTGTTATTTTTTAAGATTTGTTTCGTTATCTCATGCAAAACTTTATAAGAGACGGCCCCCTAAACTACTCCAAAAGCAAGATTTATTTATATCTCGAAAACTAATGACTGGAATGAGCTGCAAATTTGCACACCCGTATTTTTCAGCATTGGGATTCATTTTATGTAAAAATTAATATAAGTCGTAATTCATAGTTTTTATGAATATGAATTTATTAATATTTTTCAGAATTAAAAATATCTTTCAGAATCAAAAGTAATGATGGATTACGTTTGGGTTTCTTCCCTGTATCTCGTAAAAAAAAAATTATATCGATCAAGTTATTTTTTCTGACGATATTAATAAAAGTTTGAAATATGAATTTAACATTAGCACCTTCAAACTTTGAAAGCTTATAACTCTGTGAAAAAATAAGTAAAATATACAATCAATATACTTTTTCGCGATGTCGCGATCCCAGGAATACAAATATATGAAATAAAAATGGGGCATTACCATTGAAAAAATCAATGTTGATGCGCGTTTTAATATGTAGACGACCCCCAATTTAAAATTTCAGTTAATTTTCTGAAACTACTCACAATTCCCCGTCGAATGATACCTATTACATTTTTCTACATCGATTAGCAACGAAGTTACGTTGAGTGTTGCGTTTTTTTTTTTTTTTTTTTTTTTTTTTTTTCCCGACTGTACATTTCGAGTTTGCTTTTGAAATTTTTGCCGCATTCGGAATTCGGTTCGTTCCCGAACCGGAGCTTTGCTAGTAATTAATAAAATGTAATTTCGTTTCATTTGGATTAAATTTTTGCTTAATATTTTAAAAGCAGCAATATTTTAAAATGTTTTCACAATTATATTTTTTTTTTTCTTTCTTCTCTCTCGGTTGTTTCAAAGATGCCAATTTTTCTTTTTCTTTTCTTTTCTTTTTTTTTTTTTTTTAGTTTTCTAAAAGTAGGAAAAACATATTTGCAGACAATTAATTATAATTCTAAATTCATTTTTTCATTGAAAATATCAAAGATAGTGCTTTTTATTTATTTGCAGATGATAAAAGACTTTGTTACCAACAGCAACAGCAACAATGACATTTATTTTATTTACTTTTATACCATAGGTTACATTTTAATTTTTTCTCTGGAATATGACGTTGCTGACAGAAAAACAATGTAGCAAGGAAAACTATTTGTAAATTAAGAAATAGAGTATATTTGTTAACGCGAGGTTTTTAATTAATAACTTCGTTAATTAAGGCGAAAGAAATTTTTATCGAAAATAAATGTCTTCCTGTAGTATTCGGCAAACATTGATACCTCTTATGATGCGGAGAGCACTCCCATTCGAGAAGAGATTCGGTCGCACACAAATAAATATTGATGCTAGCGGCAGTAACTTTTTTTTTTAATATATAAAGAAAACAGTTTTTGTTAAAAATAACCGAATTTTAATCAAGAATAGTTATGCCCAGGATCATTCCATTTGTTTGCCGAAAAAAATATTTTCTTTAATATAAGTATCTTTTTATAATTATCTTCACGAATATCGGTAAAATACATATAGATTTTAAAAAATCCTAATTTTCATTGGGAAAAAAAAGTGTTTGATTAATATGCAGATTTCTTATTCGTCTTTTTAAAACTTTACCACGCCAAAAACGATAAATATGTTTTTCCTTAAGGCATTCCCTAGGGACATAAGACTTTTTTTTTTTATTAGAATGACAGAGAGCAGATTCTTTTGAATTATGCATTTAGAGAGAGAGTGACTTAACGTATATTTAACACCATGGGTATCGCAAGTTTTACTAAAGGAAAATCTCCGATGCATAAAATTGCTCTATCATCTTCAGGAAAATATTTTTCATTTTTATACATCCCGTTAAAGATTTGTTAGGCAAAAGAAATCTTAAAAAGTCAATGCATATTTTATTTATAAGATAAAAGGGGGATTTTTTTTTTTCTTTTTCTTTGAGTGCATGCAAATAAAACATTTTAAAAAAGTAAAAAACGAAAACTTTTTTTTTTTTTTCTTGTGCGTGAAAAAGTGTTAAAACCTTTTTGATGTAAAATAACTTTTCTTCATTCGTTTATTAAATGTCTCAGAATACAGGGTTTTATGAAAAAGATATTTCTGTAGGCGTCAAATACTGTTAATAGCATGTGGGTCCAAAGTATGGGAAGAATGTTCTTCTTAGAAGTTCTTTAATGAATCCTAGTCCATATTTACGAAGAAAACCACAGAGAACTTTGAACGTGTGGGTCAATGAATGCGACTGGGATTCCAACCTGGCAATTCTAGTCTGCAAGATTTCACGGTAGAAACTCTCTACCACTGGCGGTTGGTTAATTGTAGGGTTTGAGCCCGATTGACTATGCTACGGCCCTAGGCAAATAGGTGGAATAACCTCCGTGGGTGTATTTATAAGGGGCCCCAGCGTTAGTTTCGAAGAAAATCATGGAAAACTCCGAATGGCTACGACAATGAGCACTTCCTGGTATCGAACCCGGCACTTCCCATCTACCTTCTCGGGCAGAGCTTTCGAATAAGAACCTGTCAATAAAGCTAATTAGAAGTTTCTAAGCTATTGCCACGGTAGTTATAAATGTATGCACAGTTCTATCTCAAATCGGAAGATAACAAGTGTGTTAAAATCCACCTGCAAGATTTGAACCTGACAAACAACAAACGAAATTAAATAAAAACCTTTAAAAAATTATTTAACATATTTCTATTACATTTTTAATTAAATTTATTTTGAAAAAGATAACGTGGAATACAATGTAATTTTCAATAAGACACAATATATATATATATATATATTTATTGGGAAAGTCACACAAATAATTTAAACATTTTTCAGACAAAAAGATGACATATATTGTTTGTCTTCGATACCTATAATATACATGTATGAAAATTTTGAGAAAAAAACGTATTTAATTTAGTGTGAAACAGTTAAAATGTGATTTTATATACATAAAATAAATTAAATCATTAAACAGTTGTTCTTTTTTTATTTTATTTTTTTTATCTAAAAAATTAATTTTTATCCAAGCAAATCAAAATTTTTGCTTTTTCTGAAAAAAAAAAAAAAAAAAAAAAACTCTGCAATGACTATTATAAATTAACTTTAGAAATATGATTAATGTATAAATACTTTTTATAACCACTTGTAAATCTAGCTGTCATCTCCTTCGATTTTAAGCGATTTTATACAATAACTTATTATTAATTTTCATTTAGCTTTACAATCAATTATCACTCCTGTGCTTGAATATTTATCTAGATCATAAATGAAAATTTGCACATACTTATTATTTAAGAAAGAAAAAAAAAATATAGCAAATTTTATAGACATTAAATGATTTCAAAAAAAAAAAAAAAAAAAAAAAACCTCATATTATTTCACGCAATTTAATTTGACTATTCAAAATCTTCCATTTTTTTTTTTTTTTTTTTTCATTTTTTACAGCAAAGTTAAAACTTATATTACAATAGAATAGTGTTATTATTTCTGTAGTGGATATATTACATCAATTTTATTATTTATTAAATCTATTTTTGTGTATACGACGCTTATCGACCTTTTAAAATTCTCAAAATTTATTTTAAGCATTTTTTTTTCGATCACACTTTTTTTCATCTTTTATGCTTGAAATAATCCACAGCAAAATAATATATAATTCGGTATCGAAAATAAAAGAATAAATAAAAGAATAAATAAATAAATATATATATGTATATATTTATATATATATATATATATTTTAAACCAGTCATTAAAAAATCTATCGTGGTTTATTTTTATATAATATGTTCATAATGCATGCCGTATATGGAAGTTTTTCAGATTGCTCTGGCGTTCTCTCATTAAAATTTATTTTTTCCTCGAGGTCATTTTTCAGACTTAATAATGCCAGATTCAAGCAAATGAATAGTTTTTCTCTTCACCAGCTATACATCATTATCCTTAATTATGAAAAAAATGTCCAAGACATGACGTTCTAAATTAAAAAGGAATATGCATGGATATGAAGCCGTAAATTGCATTCTCAATAAGAATTTTTTTAGAAATTATTCTTTAAAAATCTGCTAAAAGTTTTTTTTTTTTTTTTTTGGTCAAATAAACTTTTATGTTTAATATTTGTAATTTTCGTAATAAAAATTATGATTGTCCAGTATCTTCCTTTAAAGTACAATACGGACATACTCATAACAATTTTTTAAGCCTATATTAACCCTTTAAAGTTCATTGGTTTCTTAGCCAAAACAAATTTTGAACATCATTTAACATTTTTTATATCCAGCAGTTTTCTGTTTTCTTTTCTTTTTTCAGTAGATATCAGCCATAGTTAAAATTAAAAAAAAATTGTGTTTCAGAAGAAGCTGCTTGCATAAGTCATAAGAAATTTCTTACAAAGAAGGTCTCTTTAAAGCGCACACTCGGGATATTCTAAAAAAAAAAAAAAATCTGATGACACTAATTTTGGTTATGTGGCAGATGCGTACAAGACACTTGTGTACAAACTGAAATTGGTGACACTTGCGTACATGTCCAGGTGTTTCAAATGTTACAGATGTGTTTTCGAAAGATCCAGTGGCACTTCCGTACAAAATTTGTCTCGGAGTATTTCTGGTTTGTAGCACTTAGGGGTTGTATCCGTACGATAAACATGAAGAGAAAATACTCTTATATTAAAATGCGGGAATTTTCTCTTACACATCTAGTCATATGACTGACAAAGTTATGAGCTTAACGCATTTCGAAGTTGCAAACTATAATAGTCGTTGTTATTTTCTGGAAATGGTAAAAAATTATTTATTCACTGAGTGAAGATTAATCACGGTCCATATAAATGCTATTAATATTTGTAAATAAGTTTTAAAGGTCCTTAGATATATTTTTATTTCTTACTTATTCTTTAACAAATATTAAATTTTGTCTACCAATTCAAAAAACAAACAGTTACAAAAACAAATTACCAACAAAAGCAAATAGATGAAACGATCTCTCTTCTTTATCTAGAACGAGAAACGGTGAGTCATGTTTAAATTCCTGAAATTATTTGCCGTTTATATATATGTCTCCCCCTCCCCCCTCCCATTCCACCCTAAAAAAAAATAAAATAAAATAAAATAAAATTTCTTCCTCATGCCTCTTTTACTTTTAACTAGCCGCCTTCGGAGACCAGCTGGTTAGCGTTCCTTGAAAAACTAATGATACGATGATCCTCACCGTAGTTAACCCCCGTTTGGTGGCGCCTGCAGCGGTTTCTCCTCGTTTTAAATCCTGTAATAGCTTACTCGCTCATAGTGATCTTTGAAAATTCTAACTGTAGGAAATTTCTGTTCTGTAGCGATTGCAGAGTCGAGCCCCTATACGTTTCATGATATGAAACAACCTGCTTTCTCACCGTGTAAATGACCTTTGAAAATTATGATCGTTGCAAACCTGGGGTTGCCTACGATCTTCTAATCTACGCCCTATAAATAATCTAATCATAAGTAGAATTAGAGATATTGAAATTTTAAAATATTAAACTGTCATCTGGCGACTGAGATTTGCAACATCTACTCTGCAATTAAAATTCAAATAGGTGTTAAAACGATATATATTACTTATGAAAGTTTGTTAATTAGAAGCTGAGATACGAAAATAATATGAATGCTGTTATAAAAAGATTTGTGTCTGAAATTTCCTTGGATTTATCTGAAACTTGCGTAATTCAGGGCTAAATACTGATAAAAATCTTTAGTACGGAAAGTGAACAGAGTGTCTGAATTTGAAACTCTGTAAAATATAAAAGAATAAAGTCGTTGTGGGTTTGCTGTACTTTTCTCCGAAACTACGGAGAAAAATACGTACTATTCTTATGGAGACGTACTCTCGTACGGAATTTGAACGGCTGATATCATTATGAAAGTCCAGAAAAGTATTTAAAAATATTTTTGGATTGGTGTCTTATAATTAATTTAATCATAATTAGTATTGGAGATATTGAAATTTTTAAATATTAAAGCGCTATCTGGCGACAGATTACCGACATCTACTCTTCAATTCCAATTCGGATTAGCTTTTAAATGATATAACTTATAAAATAATGTTAAGTAGAAGTTGAGGTATAAAAGTAATATAAATATAGTTATAAAAAGATTTGTATCTGACTTTTCCTTGGTTTTCTCTTAAACTTGCATAATTCTAAGCTAAATACCTATAAAAGTCATTAGCATAGAATGTGAACGGAGTATCGGAATTCGAAAATCTGCAAAATATGTAAGAAAAAGCCGTTCTGAGTTTTCAAAGGTTTTCTCCAAAACTCTTGTACGAAATTTGAATGGGGTATATCAGTTTATAACTTCATAAAATAAAAAATAAAAATAAATTTTTTCATTTCCTCTCACGTGAACTAACATAATAAAAATTCTGGAAAGTATAAAAGAATAAATTCTTTCTGTGTTTTCCTTGGTGCTTTCCGAAACTTAATATAAAAGGAAAAGTCATTCTTTTTTTTCCGCTGTTTTCTCCAAAATTCCCATACGAAAATTGAACGGCGTATATGATAATTACATAGCACATTTAAATTTCTATGCAATCTATTATAAGTAACTATGTAATCTGTTACGTATTTCTGTTTAATCATGTTAAATTCACTTGACTCACTTTTTAGGAATAAGTAAGCACCATGCAGTTTTACACACACGCACAAAAAAAAAAAAAAAAAAAAAAAAAAAGAATAGAGTTGGAATGTTTGCATTATATGGATACAACCCTTAATGCAACAATTCTCAAGTAACGCGAAAGATATTTTGTACGCAAGTGTCTTTATTTTCAGCTTTTACGCAAGTATACCGTACGCATCTGTCACAACACCACTAATTTTATTCGTAATATAAGATCAGATGAATTTATTGACGGAATCCCAATAGATAATCAAAAGATAAAATACATGCTGTTCGCACATTTTTTAGATGATTTTATTTCGCAATAAGAAAAAATCGTTTGCATGGAGAATTTTATTTTCACAACAGTTATATATTTGGAAGTTTTATTTATCTTCTGATATTTAAAATTTTTGTTTAGATGCAAAAATGCGCTTTTAAAATGGCAGTGAATGGAAGGATAGGTTTCCGCTCTTTCCAAAGATAGTTTTTAGTGAAATCTTTATGAAAAGCATGTATCAGGAGAAAAATAAAAAAATGTTGCAACAACAGATGAATCTTGGGTCTATTTAAGTGGTTGCAATAAAAACAGGTCAATTTATTATCACAAAAGTGGAGAAAAAAAAAATTGTTACATGGCTCAAAGCATCAAAAGAAAGTTTTTCTAAAGGATTTATGATTGCCACTGGTTTTTCATACAAACACAAGATAAAAGCAAAAAAAAAAAAAATGTGACAAAAATGTCAAAATCAACTCTAAATACTCTCAAGAACATATTTTAATTCCAATTTTTAAAAATGAAAATCCAGATCTTTATCCACAATGCTATCAATCCGTTAAACTGTATCAAGACAAAACAAGCAGCGACACATCACAATCAGCAATTGCTTTTCTAGGAAAAAAATGGAACAAAAAACGGGAATTAAAACCATACCCTTCACTGACATTCCTGCTAAATCTTCTGATGTATCACTGTTGGATTTTTGTGTTTTTTGACTCTTAAAATCAACATTATCCAAACACCGACCTACAACGCTTTGTGGACTCTGGAAAGCCGTTCAAGAGGAGTAGAAAAATATACCTCTTCCGATATTATAAAAAGCATTATTATCATAGAAATTATGATGTAGAATGTTAGTTAAGAACAAGGGCTATCAAACTGAACAAATAGAACTCGAAATATGAGTGAAATTGCTTCAGTACACTCCATCAAAATCGTCTAAAAAATGTGCGAACAGCCTCTGTATCTATACATATATACATATATTTTCATTTTTACCTAAAAATAAGTGATCTAAGTAATCTGAAATAAGTAAAAGCTATTCTAAAAATAAGTAATATGTTTCTAATTAAAAATAATCTGGTGTCTCACTCACACGACTTTCTCTTACCCTGAAATTTAATGCTAAAAGTACAGATTGGATATGAAGAGTTAAGATAACGAGTTCTGTCATGTAAACCTGTGTTAAAACAATTCAAACCAACCTTCTGAACAGCTCTTTTTGACAAATAATGAGGGGGACTAGCCCCCTTCAAACCCTCCCCCGTTTCATTATTGTATCTACATTTATATAGAATTCACATCTCTTATAAAGTTCAAAAGTTTATTTAAAACTTTCACACGCATCATTCCTTGAAACTTATCAACCTTGAACAAACATTTCTAGTAACAAATGTATTAACTTCAAAATGCATCATTTGGATCACCTGAACTTATTTGTTTTTAATTTACTCTAACAGACTCAAAGATTAAACAATAAAACTTTACTTCGGTATTCAGGAAGCCACAAAACATGTAAATATACAAAAAACCAAGTGATAAATATTTAGCTTAAAAAATACATTATCTATCATATGGCTATGAGGACTTAATTACAATTCCTGGGCATTCCTGGACATGGTAAAAAAATATAGTTAAGCACTTCCCACTTACAAATGAAAAAAGAGTGTTATGGCATAAATATTGGCAGCCCTATATATCTTCTGAATGTTACATACATATCACATGGTGCACATAAATATAATCCTACATTAATAACACACATCACAACCTAAAGTAAACTTCCATCAATTTACAAGTATTGTCACATTATAATCTAGTTCTTTTGTGTAGCCCTGTAAACGAACAATGAATGATTCCTATAACATATTCTACATGAAACATGTTTTTACGCATATAAAAAATATATATTCATTTGGTTTGGTTTGGTGCAGTCTAAAGATGTCAAATCTACTTACCAAAAATTTCCCCCATAGACATAATGTATTTTAATTCTCTTGGGTGTCCCTGTTCACGAAGCATTTGCTTGATATCAACGAAAAATTTAGTGTAGCAACCCTATATGAAACACATTTAAAACACCAAGTTTGAAATTTCTGCTATAATTTGTTTTTGAGATATACTGATAACACACAGATACACAGACCAACCGCTAAATCATGATTTTTGAATTCAGGATACCTCAAAACGTGTAAATATAGCAAAAACTCAATTTCAAAAATTTGACCCCCAAACAAAATACTTTCTCTACGTTATGGGTAAGAGGAAGTAATAATAGTTTTGCAAATTAACACGCACAGTGTTTTTAAGATATAATTCGGAAATTTCCATGTATTTTGGATTTGGAACTCAAATTGTGGACTGTTGTAACTATTTAAATTAATTGGTAATTATTATTATTTTTATTTATTTATTTTATTTTATTTTATTTTATTTTATTTTTATTTTTATTTTATTTTAGCGTGTGTGTGTAAATTATCTTACTGTTTACAGTCTTCTTTACTGATTCCCATTTATAAAATGGATATATGCGTAAAATTAGGAATATTTTCATAAAAAACAATAAATGAAGACGACTGCAGAAACAAGAAAATTTAACATGTTTTAGTAATTTTTTTTTTTTTTAGCGTCCTCCCCTTTCCCCCACCAAATAAAAAGAGAGCAACAAAAATAATATATATATATGCGAAATTTAGCTTATGCCCTCTTTGTAACAGAAAACGATTTACTTTGAGAGTTTTGTTTTCCTACCTTTCCAATGATAAAGTTAGGAAACTGTAGTGTAACCACGTTTTCTATCACTAGCAGTGAGGACGAGTATAAAGGGAGGGATGCTAAAATGACCGAAAGATTGCGATTTGGCAAACATCCAGTCTATCGGTGTTACAGTCGGTAACAAAAGTCTCCGAACACTAGCAAAAATTCCTATATAAAAAAAGTACATTTAATACAGTTTTTTTAAATAAATCCTTGTCGAATCCTGTTCTTAGTCAGTCTAAAAACAGGATTCGACAAGGATTTATTTAACAAAACTGTATTAAGTGTACTTTTTTATATAGGAATTTTTGCTAGTGTTCGGAGACTTTTGTTACCGACTGTACCTTATTGCTTATTTTCAATCAATAACCCCTATTTTAACACTGGACTCGTCCAGTTCGCACTTGCTCAGAGTCTCCCTTGGTCGCAAGAAATGTGGTTTAAGTATAGCATGCTTTCATCTATTACCAATTATCTTGTTTTATTTCAAATTTAATGAAATACATAGTAGCTATGGGGTTGATCATACTAACTGTTTAATCTGGAAATATCCTTTAAATTTAAATATTGGAAATTTATTGATATATATTTATTTTATGTGTATATATATATATATATAATATATATCAGGGGTGTTTGCGCTCCGGGTTATTTATTTTATTTTCCACCAGTAATAAAGAATTGTAATTTTGGTTACAGTTTATTGCTAAACTTTACGGAAAACTATCAATAATATCATTATTAAAAATTTCTGGTAGCAAAATCTGGGGTCACAAACACCCCTGATATATATATACATATACTCTTTCTTTTTGTGGAAGTTATATAGAATAGTATCACATCTCCTAACTAAGCATATTTGAATATCAATCCGTATTTTACTACAATTAAATTCCTTTTTTATGGATTTTTAGTTAATTCAAGGATCTTCCACATTCTCCCTTTTCCTATATAAGTTAAATTCAATGTGTAATTAAAATTTTTAATTCTTAATAATTTTACAATAAAAACTGGTTTAAATTTTGAATAAATCAAGAGTGTATGCATTCATATTTCACAAAATTATACTATCGAAAATGAATTTATTTTAGCTAATTTAACCCATAGAATTGAAAAAAAGAATTTTAATAAATTTTATCAAACCCTTGTGATAAATGTTAATGACCAGAAAAGTGTATATTTTCAACAGTAGCGTGTATGCTATAAGAAAAATTGGTCTTTAATATTGTATTAAAAATCATTTTAATCAATTTAATCTTGGTGATATGTATTAACATATCTATATGTATGTACTTGCATCTCTTCACAACTGCATTCAATATATTATAGATACGATTATAGTTGCATATTATAATGCAAAAACATTTTCGTCCAAATAACGTAAAGAATAGAGCCCCTTAAATAAAATATATAGGCCGACGCATCACCGCCATTTTTTTGCCTCAGATGAGGCAGCATTTTCGCTTGGCGTCCTTATCGCTTAACTAGCGGTTTTAAGAAATCTTAATCTGAAGCTACGATCGGTCTCGGTCAAGAGCAATAAGCAACAAGTAATGCCCCTAACAAAACAAAATATTTATACACAGAACATTATTGGCATGTTTTTTCATCCTCAGGATATTGTGTGGATGTACTGGGAATAAAATGTGTTGTTAGGACTATTTCTTTCTGTTTCAAATACAAATCCTAACTTAAAAAAATAATAATAATAGCTGTTTAAAAGTGGAAAATCTTTATTTATTTACTTTCTTTTTCTGCTATTTCTAACATATACTATTCATTTAAACGAAACTTAAAATAAATTTTAATTACGACACGGAAATAAAACAACTTTGGCGACCCCAGAAAATGTCGCCAAAACTCAAACACACAGTAATAAAAGGTCTTCTTTAAATAATTTATGGTTATTAACATAATGGTTATTAACATTTATGGTTATTAAATATTATGATTAAAATAACACATTCTTTGTATTTTTACGTTTGAACATGTGAAAAAAAAAACAGAGAAAAATGCAAGTAAATAAACGTTATATTATATTATTCTTCCTAAATTATCTTATGGAAATCTGAGCATTTTATGTTCTTTTCTTGAGTGATTATAGCAATTTATCACTAAACAATCTCCCATATGATAATTTACCGAGCTAAAATTATGAAAATGATTAAAAAAGTAACTCCAAAGTAATACAAAACGATATAAATAATGGCTGCATTTGTTTACCTACGGTAAACATGTGGCAACCCTAAGGCAACAAAATAGCTGATGCGCCAGCTCGTATATATAGGAGCATTAGTAAAGAAAACTTGAATTAAACGTCACTGATGACTTATAAAGAAAAAATTTAATATTTTACATGTTTATCAAAACCTCATCTGATTTTCAAATTGATGCGGTTATTATTATAGTTGCCAACATAGCACCCTTTGGCTAACGGAAACATTTTATAGAAATATTTATTTTATTTAATCAGCGAACTGTAACGGTTTTCATTGGTAAAGTAAAGTAAAAAATAAAAATAAAATAAAGTAAAATAAAATAAAAATTTTTAGTAGCCAAAATCTGCAAAGATGGCATCTCTAGTTATATCACAATCATTTAAGTTACTAAGATATATTGTGTCACTGGAATTTAATAAATTTTATTACCCTTTTCAAAATTTTCATTTTTACCACATATTCTAAATACTGTACGATGACCAGCAAATGACCAGCCTACAACGAACATACAATGACCATACATATATAGTGGAAAAAATGTCCAGCATATAATAATCAGCATGGGGGAAAAACTTGTTAGTAAATAATAATTAGCAAATAATTAATTGAAACACCTTCATATTAGACAAAAATAACTTTACTTAAGGGGGTCTGGGACACCATTTTTTTTTTTATTATTATTATTATTATTATTATTTATTGATGAATTGCAGTAATTAATTTTTTCTGAAATTGAAACTTATTTGACAATGAATTTGAGCAAGAAATAATCTTTAAAAAGATTTAAATAAAATTTTTAAATTTTTAAATTTTAAATTTTTTATAATTTTAAAATTTTTTATATCTCCTGAACATGGTTCATTTTAAAAACATTTTTCACCCTTATATACAGAAAAGGATTATCTTCAATTTGTCTTCAGGATTTCTGATTATAATAATAATTTTTTTAAATATTAATTTTAATTTGAAAAAAGTACTTATTGCATGCATAACCTTCAGCTCGACATGGATTACCGAAACATTTTTGCTCCTAATTAAAAATCTCGAAAATAAATTGAAGATAAATCTTTTTTTTTTTTTTTTTTTTTTTAATACAAGGATGAAAAAAGTTTGTAAATTGAACCATTAGTTTATGAGATATAACAAATTTTTAATTTTTAATTTTTAATATTTTATTTAAAATTTTAGAATTTTATTTATTTATTTATTTATTTTTAAGATTATTTCTTGCTCAAATTCATCGTCAAATAAGCTTCAATTTCAGAAAAAATAATTACTGCAATTCATCAATAAATAATAATTAAAAAAAAAAAAAAAATGGTGTCCCAGACCCCCTTAATATACAATTTTAAGAAATAATACAAACTTACCGCCTATCCGATCAAAGAAAGTGTATTTAGTTCTGAATATTTTTTAAAAATTCGGAATAATATTTACGAATGTAAAAAAAAAAAAAAAAAAAATTTGTATATCAAAATATTTAATCACTATACAATTTGTATATTTATTAAACTTTCTACAATATATATTTAGGAGATTATAGATAATTTCGCAAGTTTTGTATTTTGAATAGGGATTGTGTTAAAACTCAAATGAACTACTACGTCAGAAACGCCAAAAGAAAAATTTCGCTTTCGGTAGCCTTACAAGGGAACATTCAAAAGGTGTCATCTTCAAAAAGTATTGAAAAAAATATATGTGATTCTACTCTTCATAAAAACCAGAAAATGAAAAAATTATCGGCTGAAATTAATTACAGCGACCACAAAAAATTATCAAAATTAAGCATATTTGGCGATTTTGCGCTGTTAGGCGACACGTTTGCTAGCACCGAGATTGCCGTGTACAAACAGAACCGTGTTTTTCTTTTCCGCCAAGTACTCAAAATCAATCGCCTAGCAGTGTGAAATCGCCAAATATGCTTAATTTTGATAATTTTTTGTGGTCGCTGTAATTAATTTCAGCCGATAATTTTTTCATTTTCTGCTGTTTTAGGAAGAGTAGAATCACATATATTTTTTTCAATACTTTTTGAAAATGACACCTTTTGAATGTTTCCTTGTTAAGCGTACCGTCTTCAGTGCAAAAAGAATGCATTCAGTGCAAGAAGTCATTCTTTTTGCACTGAAGACGGTAAGCTTAAGGCTACCAAAAGCGAAATTTTTCTTTTGGCGTTTCTGACGTAGTAGTTTATTTGAGTTTTAATATTCCAACGCCAAGTCTCCTGTTATTATAGGGATTGTGTTAATTTAAATTAATTTATTTTAAAATTATAATTCCCTTAGGATGTCGATGAATACTTTTAATACAAAAGATAAGCGATAATTGAACATTAATTCTTTCAAATTTTTAAATTATTACATGTAAGCTGTATTCTCTTCGGAATCATATTTAACCACTTTAAAAATGGAAAGTAAATAATTTCCTTTTTCGAAAGAATTTCCTTTTGCAATGTAGTAACATTATTTAAAATTTATTTCAAGATGGGTTCGAAAACGTCATCGGTTTAAACAAATTTGCTGCTTTTTTACTTTCTCTTATCTATAAGGTAGAGAAAGTATTGTTTTAGGGTCAAATTGTCGATTGTGAGTTTTTGTTATATTTACACTTTTTGGGGTACTTGAATCAAAAAATCATGTTTTAGCGGTTGGTCTGTGTGTGTGTCTGTCTATATGTGTGTTATCAGCATATCTCAAGAACAAATAGTATCAGAAATTCCAAACTCGGTATTCTAAGTGTGTATCATATAGGGATGCTACATTAAGCTTTTCGTTGAGATGAAGCAAATGGTTCGTGTACGGGGATACTCAAGAGTATACAAATACATTACGTCTATGGGAGAAATTGCAGGTAAGTAGAGTTTAACATCGATAGACTGCACTAAACCAAATGAAATTAATATGTATTTTTTATATGCATAAAAACATGCCTCATGTAGAATATGGCACGAAAATCATTCACTATTCATTTACAGGGCTACACAAAAGAACTAGATTATAGTGCGACAATAGCTGAAAATTGATAGAAGTGCATTTCAGATTGTGCCGTATATTATTACTATAGGATTGTATTTAGTTGCACTATGTGGTTTGTACATATTCTTCAAAAGATATACAGGGTTGCAAATATTTAAGCAATAACATTCTTTTTTACTGTTAGTGGAAATGCTTTTCTATAATATTTTACCATGCTCAGGAAAGCTGCGCAAGAATGGAAATTAATTCTTCTTAGACGTATGATAAATAATGTTTGTTTTTAAAATAAATATTCATCGCTTTTTTTTTTTTTTTTTTTTTGTGTGTGTGTGTGTGTGTATGTGATTATTGTCTGTGTCTCATATAGTAGCTTAAAAACGAATAATTTTAGAAGATCCAACAGTTGTATTTTCAAATTAATATAAGTTTGTTGCTGGAAAAGTTCGATCAAGGTTGGTAAGTTTCAAGGAATGTTGCATGAGAAAGTTGTCTAACTAATTTTAAGTGAACTTTTAATTTTAATAACAGATTTGTATTATGTAGCCCCCCTCACACAGAACTTTTTATCATATAAAACTCTTCCGAAGCCTAATTTGAATTATTTTAACATAGGTTTGCATAACAGTACTCGTTATGTTACCTCTTAATTTAGAACCTGTATTTCTAGTATTAAATTTCAGGGTTAGAGAAAGTCGTGTGAGTGACACAACAGATTATTTTTATTTATTTATTTACTTATTTACTTATTTCATTTATTTATTTATTTTATTTATTTATTTTATTTTTATTTATTTTCTTCTTTTTTGAAAGATGAGGGGAAAATTGTAATCTATAAATTTAAATATAACTGACTACAAAATAATCCTAAACAGTAATTACAAAAGTTTTATGAACTTAAGTTGTCTTGTTTCAAAAATACTTTATAACGTAAAGTATCATAACATAATAAAAGTGTCCTTAAATTTTCCAACACTGTTTAGAGCTCTTTAGAGCGTTAGGGCGGGCAAAGTGTTAAAGAAATGCCAAAGGGCAAAGCTTACACATAAGAATAGGAAAATATGCGGGCATGAATGCGTTATAGTAAAATACTCCTTCGACGTTCCCACAGCCACGCCTTTTTATCAGCACTCTTCCCCCAATATTATCTTAAAATTAATTTCATATTAAATTTGCACTGTACATTTTAGAAGAAATTTATTTTAACCCGTTAGCGCCCAGTGTCCTCATTTGAGGACAGCTAATAAAATGGAACGTATATTTCTGTGGTTTCATGGAATGATTTCTGCTTTTTAGTGACAGTTCATAGCGTCACTCTAAATTATCTCTGAAAGTTTTTGTGCCTACTATTAATTATTATTTCATAATTTGGATAGTCAGTTTATGATTTTTCATTCGTCGCACATAAATTTGATGTTTGCGCAGGTATACTAACTTAAATCAAGTTAAATAATAATATATATTATAATACTTTACTTTCGAGAGCTTTGTCAACATATAATAGGAAATTAATCTGTTATCTCAAAGTTTTTCTATCTTAAATTTTTCTCGCTAGAACACTAAACGTCAAAAAATAAGGCTAGGCTTTAAATTTAAAATTATCAGAAGAATTGTTTAAGTTAATATATTTTACTGACAGTTATCTATATTAATTTAGAAGTGAAATAATCAACTAATAATATTTTGCAAAATTAATTCGGGCGTTAACGACGTTAAGATAAAATTAATGCCATGTGTGCACTGATTCTCTTACATAAATGTACAAAATCAATGCTCATTTTTCTTTTAAAAAAAACGTATTTTTACGTGACTTTCATGCAATGTGTTAACAAATAATGGGATTGTAGTAAATTTTTGTATTTGTAAGGGATATTAGAAGATTTTTATTTAAAAATTGAACGTTAGATTTCATTTTATTATGAAAACAAACCCTTTTATTATTATTATTATTTTATTTTTATTTTTTAACTGAAAAAAAATTAACACCATATTTATTAATGCTGATTTTATTTTCTCTCTATTTATGACAGTTTGAATATTGTGTATATTATACATAAAAAAAATTGCATGTGAAAAAAAAACTCTCTTTTACAAATAATCCAATTTTATTTCCGCAAACATTATAAAAAGAATTTCAAAATCAAGATGTTTACGTACATTGCTTCTCCTTTTACTAGAATTTATTTATTTTACTTTTTTTTTTTTTTTTTTTTTTTTTTTTTTTGTAATAATAAGCAAAGCCAATCAAATAAATAAAGTATGAGTCATCAGAGAAGGATTTCGCATTGAAGAAACTGTTTTTCGATCAATAACTAAAGTATGAGAGGAGAATAATAAAACATTTTGTGCTTTTCTTCTGGACTGTCCCAAGGCTCTTTGTTAGCTGTAGGGTTTTCTTAGAAAAAACATGCTGGTTTTATTTAGAAGATAACTGAGATTTTCATCAACCACAAGACCATATTTTGCATCTTCTTTTAGTTTTTTAAATTTTAGAAAAAATTTTGCATAAAAAATAATTCAAAATATTTTGTAAACTTAAAAAATATATATTAAATAGTTTCGCTTATTTGAATAAGAGAAAATAACAGTTCTACGTACATTTTTTTTTTTTTTTTTTTTTTTTCCAAAATAAATAAAACAAATATGTATGTATGTTCAAAACAATAATATATGCGTAGTTTTAAAACTTTTCTCTGATTATATAACAGATTTAATGAGACATATTATTTTAAGAAAAAAATTAGATTTATTATTGGTTATTTCATATTTTTAGATATTTTCTGAATTGCCTTTAAAATACATTATATATATTTAAATTTTATAGAATGCTCAGTATAAAAAAGTAACGTGTATAGTATTTTTTATTTGTGATAGAATCATAGAAATATCGCAAACGTCAATCTGAGACAAAATTAGAGACAAATGCAATTTTAATAATAATTTTACTTGCATAAGTTCATTCAGTTCGGTATGCAATCGAACATTTTTTTTCAAACTAATTAAAAATATTTTAACAATCCCCACCCCCCCCCCCTAAAAAAAAAAAAAAAAAAAAAAAAAAACATGAAATATATATATATATATATATTTTTTATATATATATATATATATATATTTTTTTTTTTTTTTTCTCGTATATACCCATACATAGTATTGTTTTGTGGTCAATTTTTCGAAATTGAGTTTTTATTTTATTTAGGCATTTTGATGTTTAAAAAAAAGATTTTTAGTGGATGGTCTGTATGTCAATGTGTGTGTGTGTGTGTGTTTCTGTTATCAGTATGTATCAAGAATGTTCTGTAGAGGAAGTCCAAACTCAGTATTTTAAATCCGTACCATATAGGAATATCTAAAGTTATATCTAAAGTTTTCATTTAGATCACTCGAATGGGAGTTTTACAGGGGCATCCTATAAAATTCTGTTGCATATTGACAAAAGTATTATTGATAAATATTTCAATTTACTTCTTATATATTTTAAAAAAATAGTTCAAGGTTTATAAGGTAAGTAAAATGCACTCACCTTGGTTGTGAGTATCCTCTTTTATATCAGCTTTCCTAGATGTTGTATTTTGTAAATGAAAATAAATCCATTGGAGTTACAGGAACTATCAGTTGACTGATGCTGTTTAAAATATACCGGGTGATTCAAAATAGATGTTACAGCGATTATCTCGTAAACTAAGAAAGATAGAAATATACTTCCAATTACAAAATTGGTGCAAATTAAGAGTAGATTTCAGATATGGCATTTTTTTGTACAAGGGGCTGTATACATATTAAATACGAATTTTTATTTTTATACGGCCCCTCCTATCATATGACTTATATTTAGACAAATATTCTCCTCGTTCCAACAAGCAAAATAAAAAAAAAATCATCTCTCTAAGTCAAAATCTCGCTGAGTTATTGCAATTTGAAAATTCTAGCATTTTTCGCCAAGTCTTAAGGGGTTGTATCAAAAGTGATAAATTGTAATTACTATAGCTTTTGTAATAAGGCATACGTTGATCAGCGTTTGGGGAAAAAAAATCACTCAGAAAAAAACGGCTATTTTAACTTGTAATGTCTCTCTTTCCTCTAATGAATACACAAGAGAATACTCATTAACACTTTCAACAAGGTTGAAAAGTATTAATGACCTCAGTTTGTCTGTCTGTCTGTCCGTGTGTCTGTCTGTCCGTCTGTCTGTCTGTCAGCGCCCTAACTCCCGTAAATATTTATGGAATTTCTTGAAACTGATATATGTTATTCAAGTCACTATCGGATGTTCCCTATTGAAAATGGAGTTTATACCTCTACTGGTTTGTGTACAGGGACCCCGAAAATATTTCAAAGCATTGTGTTCTATGAGAGGTATTTCTATAAATTATATTTCGTACCCTTACTGTACACAAATCTTAATGAAATTGAAATATGTTATTTAAGTTCAATATCGGATGTTTCCTGTATAAAATGGAGTAAATACCGCCACTGATTTGTGTACAGGGACACTCAAAAGTATTCCAAATCATTGCGTTCTATGAGAGATATTTCTATAAATCAAATTTTAATATCGTTACTTTCCACTAAATTTTAGGAAATTGAAATATGTTATTTATATGCATAAAAGAATGCTTTACATAGAATTTAGCTTGATTATCATTAGATTTACAGGATGACACAAAAATATTCTGTTATTATAAATATTCTGTTATATTAAGAGCTATTAATAAAAATAAAACATTTTTTTAAGTGTGAATATGATATCAATTTGTTTATCTGTCCGTCTGTCCGTCTGTCTGACTGGCCGCGCTCTAACTCAGGTAAATGTTTATGGAATTTTTTGAAACTGATATATGTTATTCAAGTTCACTATCGGATGTCCCCTATTGAAAATGGAGTTTATACCTCTACTGGTTTGTATACAGGGACACCCGAAAGTATTTCAAAGAATTGTGTTCTATGAGAGGTATTTCTATAAACCATATTTTCATACCTTTACTGTACAATATCTTCATGAAATTGAAATATGTTATTCAATTTCACTATTGGATGTTTCCTATATAAAATAGATTGCATACTACCACTAGTTTACGTACAGGGACACTCAAGAGTACTCCAAAGCATTACGTTCTTTGTGAGATATTTCTATAAATAAAATTTTAATAACTTTTCTTTCCACGAATTTTTAGGAAATTGAAATATGTTATTTATATGCACAAAAGAATGCTTTGCATTGAATATAAAATGGTTATCGTTAGATTTACAGGGTGACACAAAAATATTCAGTTATATTAAGAGCTATTGATAAAAAATGGCTAGAATTGTACTCTCGTTTACTAATTACATTAAGCGTTTTTGACACTTTCTATCATTTTTTTAGTGTGAATATTATTTCAATTTGTGTATCTGTCTGTCTCTCTTTCTGTTTTTCTGCGCTCTAATTCCCGTAAATATTTATGGAATTTCTTTAAACCGATTATTTTATTCTTCACTATCGGATGCTCCCTATTGAAAATGGAGTGAATAACCTCTTCTGGTTTGTGTACAGGGACACCCAAAAGTATTCGAAAGCATTGTGTTCCATGAGAGGAGTTTCTATAAACAATATTTTAATACCTTTAATATATAGAAACTTTAATGAAATTTGAATGTGTTATTCAATTCCCTATTGATGTGTCCTATGTAAAATAGACTACAATTGTAAATGGTTTGCGTACAGGGGCACTTGAAAGTATCCAAAGCATTGTGTTGTATGAGAGTTATTTTTATAAACCAAATTTTAATAGTTTTATTTTCCGCAAAGGTTAATGCAATTGAAATATATTATGCACGAAAGAGTGCCTTCTATGTAATATTGTATGGTTAGCATTAGATTTACAGAGCCACACAAAAATAATCTGTTACATTATTAAAAATTTGCTGGAATTGCACTTTTGTTTACATGAGCGTTTTAACTCTTTCTAATAATTTTAGTGGGAATATGATTTCAATTTGTGCATCTGTCTGTAGGATTCTCTGTCTTTCTATCTGTTTGTCTCCGGCTCCTATTTTCCGTGAATATTTTGAGAATTTTTAAAAAATGATACACTCGAGTTCCCTTTGGAATGTTCCCTATTTAAAATGTCATTAATAGGTTCTGTACAACTAGTTTGTTTACAAGGACAACAATAACAACAATAAAAAAAAGCCAATGTATTACGTTTTAGGACAGAATTTTTCAAAAGTTATATTTAAAAAACTTTCTACCATAAAAATCATAAAAACATTGACATGTATTATTAATATTTAAAAATATTGTTTTGTATAGAATATGATATGATTAACTTTCAGATTTACAGGGCTACAGTAAAATATTCAGAGAGATTAAAAGCTGTAATTATAATCTAACGGCTGCATTTTCTTTTGCTTTAAGCCTTTTTAACACTTTCCAAAATGCCTAAGACAAATTTTAAAATCAATTACTCTATCTGTATGTTTTTCAGTCCTTCTGTCTGTTGTGTGATAACGTGGGCAAAGAATATTAAAAGTTATTCGATACAGCAATTGCGTACTGTTGGAAAGTGTTACTAATCTATGCGTACTGCATGATTTTTCTTTCTTGTTTTTAATTTAACAAATAATATTTATGAATAATTTATCTACTAAAAGGGAATTTTCAAATTCGATTTTCTTTCTTTTCCTATATAAATTCTTGTATACACGGTGTAGAGAAAGAATTGTTTTTGAGTGATATTTCCGAAAATTACCTTTTGTTGTATTTCCACGTTTTCAGATTATTTGAATTAAAAAATCATGCTTTTAGCGGTTGGTGTCTATATCTCTCTCTCTCTCTCTCTGTGTGTGTGTGTGGTGTGTGTGTCTGTGTGTTATTAGAATATCTCAAAATCAAACAGTAGCAGAAAATCCAAATTCGATATTCTAAATCCGTATCATATTGCGGTGCTACACTAAAGTATTCGTTGCGATAAGACAATTGTTTGTTCACAGGGTCATCCAAGAGAATTCAAATACATTACGTCTGTGAGCGAAATTTCTCATATGTACAGTATGATATCTATAGACTGCCCTAAACAAAATGAAAAGAACATATTATTATACGCATAAAAGGATGTTTTATGTAGATTGTGGTATAGCAATCATTCATCATTCATTTACAGGGTTACCCAGAGTATTTTGTTATATTGGAGCTATACTTGGAAATTGCTGGAAGTGTATTTCATTTTGTGTTACTTGTTTTACATATAACACTAAATTTACGTACACAAAGTCATGTGTATATAGTTTATAGACCCAAAATTAAGGTAAACTTTTTTTTTTATTATTAAATTTAATTGGCGTAAGTGCTTTGCTGCATTTTGTTTTATTTCGAAGAACACTGCTGACCCAGAACGGAAAATTAATTTCTGATACCCATACTGTAAACAAAGTAGTTTTTGGAGAGAGATTTTTTTTTCTGTATAATATCACGTTTTGAGCCCTCCTGAATACGAAAGATAAATTTTTAGTAGTTGATCTGTATATATATGAATTATCAGCATAATTTAACAACAAATAATCTGGTGTGCCACTCACACGACCTTTTCTTACCCTGAAATTTAATACCATAAATACAGGTTGGAAATTAAGAGGTAACATAAAGAGTACAGTTATGTGAACCTATGTTAAAATAATTCAAATTAGGCTTCGGAAGAGTTTTATATGATAATTAGTTCTTTGTGAGCTAAGATTTATGCAAAGTAAATAAAATTTGGTATATAGAAATATCTTCACATAGAAATCAATGCTTTGGAATACTTTCGGGTGTCCCTGTATACAAACCAGTGATGGTGTTTACTCCATTTTCTACAGAAAACATCCGATAGAAAATTTTATTAATGCATGCATAAATTAAAAGTATTACAATATGGTTTACAAAAATACCTCTCATAGAACACAATGCTTTGGAATACTTTCGGGTGTCCGTGTGCACAAGCTAGCAGAGGTATTCACTCCATTTTCAATAAGGAACATCCGATAGTGAACTCAAGTAACATATATCAGATTCTGGAAATTCTATGAATATTCACGGGATTTAGAGCGCGGACACACATACAGACGGATGGACAGACAGACAAATCGAAGTCATTAACACTTTTCAACCTTGCTTGAATTGTTAAAGAGCCGAAGTCATTAAATTTTTCAACCATGATGGAAAGTGCTAAAAATAAAGCGCGAAAATTTCACACGGTTTCGCTAGTATTTTAATTTTTTTCCTCTCTTGACGTGTTTTGATTTGCAGGTGACCCCCGAAGAAATTTAACTATTAAATTTTTAACAATACGAAACAAGAAAGAAAAATCATGCAGTACGCATTGATTAGTAACACTTTCCAACTGTACGTAATTGTTGTATTGAATAAATTTTAATATTCTTTGCCTACGTTATCACACAACAGACAGAAAGACTGAAAAATATACAGATAGAGTAATTTATTTTAAAATTACTCTTAGGCATTTTGGAAAGTGTTAAAAAGGCTTAACGCAAAAGAAAATGCAGCCATTAGATTATAATTTCCGCTTTTGATCTCTCTGAATATTTTAGTGTAGCCCTGTAAATCAGAAAGTTAATCATATCACATTCTGTACAAAACATTACTTTAGAATATTAACAATACATTTCAATACATTTATGATTTTTACAGTAGAAAGATTTTTAAATATAACTTTTAAGAAATTCTGTTCTAAAACGTAATGCATTGGCTTTTTTTTTTTTTTTTTTTTTTTTTTTGTTGTTGTTGTTGTTATTGCTGTCCCTGTAAACAAACTAGTTATACAGGACCTATTAATGTCATTTTAAATAGGGAACATTCTATAGGGAAAATATTTATAAAAATAACACTCATAGAACACAATGCTTTCGAATGCTTTTGGGTGTCCGTGTACACAAACCAGAAGAGATATTCACTCCATTTTCAATATGGAACATCCGATAGTGAACTTTAATAAAATATATCAGTTTCGAGAAATTCCATTAATATTTACAGGAGTTAGAGCGCGGGCAGACAGACAGATGGACAGATACACAAACTGCAATCATATTTACCCTTAAAAATGTTAGAAAGTGTTATAAACGCTTAATGTAAACGGAAGTACAATTCTCGCAATTTTTTATTAATAGCTCTTAATATAAATGGATATTTTTGTGTCACCCTGTAAATCTAATGCTAATCATGCTATATTCTATGCAGAGCATTTTTTTGTGCATATAAATAACATATTTCAATTTTCTAAAACTTCGTGGAAAGTAAAGTTATTAAAATTTGATTTATAGAAATATCTCTCATAGAACGCAATGCTTTGGAATACTTTTAAGTGTCCCTGTACATAAATCGGCGGTGGTATTTCCTCCATTTTATACAGGAAACATCCAATAATGAGCTTGAATAACATATTTCAATTAAATGGAGATATGTTTACAGTAAAGGTATGAAAATATGGTTTATAGAAATACCTCTCATAGAACACAATGCTTTGAAATACTTTCGGGTGTCCCTGTACACAAACTAGTAGAGTTATAAACTCCATTTTCAATAGGGAACATCCGATAGCGAACTTGAATGACATATATCAGTTTCAAGAAATTCCATGAATATTTACGGGAGTTAGAGCTCAGACAGACAGACGGACGGACAGGCAGATACACAAAACTGAAATCATATTCTCACTTAAAAAATGTTAGAAAGTGTCAAAAACGCTTAACGTAAACGAAAGTGCAATTCTATCAATTTTTTATTAATTGCTTTTAATGTAACTGGATATTTTTGTGCCACCCTGCATATCTAATGCTAATCATGTTATATTCTGTGCAAAACATTCTTTTGTGCATATAAATAACATATTTCAATTTCTAAACACTTCGTAGAAAGTAAAGTTATTAAAATTTGATTTATAGAAATATCTCTCATAGAACGCAATGCTTTGGAATACTTTTGAGTGTCCCTGTACATAAACCGATGGTGGTATTTCCTCCGTTTTATACAGGAAACATCCAATAGTGAACTTGAGTAACATATTTCAATTTCATTCAGATATGTCTACAGTAAAGGTATGAAAATATGGTTTATAAAAATACCTCTCATAGAACACAATGCTTTGAAATACTTTCGGGTATCCCTGTACACAAACCAGTAGAGGTATAAACTCCATTTTCAATAGGGAACGTCCGATAGTGAACTTGAATAACATATATCAGTTTCAAGAAACTCCATAAATATTTACGGGAGTTAGAGCGCGGACAGACAGACGGACGGACAGACAGACAGACGGACAGACAAACAGACAAACCGAAGTCAAACACTTTTCAACCTTGTTGGAAAGTATTAATAATGTAAATTTGCATTAAGTTCTTAAAACTGTTGATTTCACGTGTTTGAATGTTTATAATTGCTATTTTAAAATAAAGGATCTTTCTTTAATTTTTCTCGTCTCATAGATAACCCCCTAATGTGGGCCCGTTGGCGTCGAAAAATAGATGCCAAAATTGAAAAAAAGTGGTGTAAGTCATTATTTTCAAATTGCAATAACTCAGTGAGATTTTGACTTAGAGAGATGATTTTTTTTTTATTTTGCTTGTTGGAGCGAGGAGAATATTTTTCTAAATATAAGTTACATGATAGGAGGGGCCGTATAAAAATTAAATTTCGTATTTAATATGTATACAGCCCCTTGTACAAAAAAAATGCCATATCTGAAATCTACTCTTAATTTGCACTAATTTTGTAATTGGAAGTTTGTTTCTATCTTTCTTAGTTTACGAGATAATCGCTGTAACATCTATTTTGAATCACCCGGTATAATTTGATGTTAATTAATCAATGGTTTTAATTGAATTAAACCAGCCTTCTTTAGCTTGGTTTATGAATAGGAAAAAATATATAATTTGTGGGAATGAAAAAAAGAACCCACATGTTTTCCTTTTAATCACATTTTTTATTATGAAAACTGAACATCGAAGAAGGAGAAAAAAAAACGAAAAATATATCATTACATGTACACAGAAACACAGACGGCCAATCAGAACAAAATGCGTCATAGCGTCGCCCCAGTGTAGATGTATATATGCATGAAGAAATAAAAGAGTCAAATGAAATGTTTTTAGAATAATATGAAAAAAGATAGTTTTTGTAATTATTGAAAGAATGTCATTTTGAGTTTATTTCTCACCAACACCCCTGCGTAAACTCGATGACATTTAATCACAGTTCAACAAGGAAATTCGCAATTTTCGAAAAGAATGTCTCGGCAGAGGCTTCGTGAGCACATCGGCGATCATATTTTCCGTGCTTACATACTCAATCTTTATTGTGCCCTGCTCAACAAGGTCTCGAATCAGATGGTATCTTAGCTCGATGTGTTTAGTTTTCTGTCGAAACTTATCATTTTCGGCCAATTTGATGCAAGAAAGATTGTCTTCATAGAGTGTAATAGGACAATTTTGTTGCATATCAATTTCTTCAAAAAGGTTTATAAGCCATTTTACTTCTTGCGCGGCACTTGCTGCAGAAATATATTCCGCTTCCGCTGATGACATTGATACAGATTTTTGTTTTTTGCTTGTCCAGTATACAGTATTTGCTCCTATGCAGAACAAATTTCCTGTTGTAGACTTACGATCACTGGGATCGTTTGCCCAGTCGGAATCTGCATATACCCTCAAGACAGGCTCTTCAATATTATTATATGTCAATTTAAGATTAATTGTACTTTTTAAATATCTCATTAATCTTTTTACCGCTTCCCAATCTTTTGCTCTTGGGCGCTCATTTCTTCTACTCAAAATATTTACCGCGGCGCTAATATCCGGACGTGACACGGTTGAAATATATAACAATGCGCCTACAGCCTGTCTATATTGTGTATTTTCTGGTAAAAGGTTCTCTTCGTCATTTAATTTTATGTAACCTGTGTCCATAGGAGTGTCTGTAGGTTTTGAATTTTCTAAACCGTATTTGACTATAAGTTCTTGTATTTTGTGTGTTTGATCAAGAGTCATTGTATTTTCATTAGGGCGATTAATATTTATCCCAAGATATTGTTTTGCTTCTCCCAAGTCTGTTAACGGGTATTCTTGTTTTAGTTTGTTTACAATTTCATTTATTTGTTGATCATTCCCCGCTATTAACAAATCATCGACATACACAAGTACATAAGTAGTTACATCGTTTTGTTTACGTTTATAAAGACACTTGTCGAATTGACTTTGAATAAAGCCTAAGTTAAGTAATGACTCATTCAATTTTAAATTCCATGCTCTCGCGGCCTGCTTTAGCCCGTATATTGCCTTTTTTAATTTACACACCTTATGTTCTTCCCCGGATACCACGTATCCTTCTGGCTGATGCATATAAACATCTTCACTCAATTTACCGTGTAAAAATGCAGTCTTGATATCAATATGTCTAAGACTTAAATTCTTATAAAGACTCATTGCCAAAAAACTTCTCAAAGTTGTGTGAGACGCCACTGGGGCGAAAGTCTCATCGTAGTCTATTCCATATTTCTGTGAAAAGCCCTTCGCAACCAGCCTAGCTTTGTATTTTTCAACACGGCCCTGACTGTTATATTTTGCTTTGAATGCCCATTTGCACCCTACTATTTTCATCCCTGGTGAAACCTCAACTAAATCCCAGGTGTCATTCTGCTTGAGTGAATTTATTTCATCTAATGTAGCATTGATCCAATTTTCCTTTTCTACAGGGTTTTCCATACTTATTATATCATCCCAGCATTTTGGTTCACTTATTCTTTCATTGTGTAGTGTGAATGCGAATCTATCTGGTGGTACCCCTTTATTAGATCTTTGTGATCTACGTGGAGTATTTTGAGAATTATCTGACACAACACTATCATTAGTTTCATCTATCTCTGAGTCTATTATTTGCAAATTTGGTGATGGATTTTTATTATCACTTTTCTCATCATTGTTTTGTGATGTTTCATATTTAAGTATCGCTTGTTTTTCATTTTCTACAAATTTTACGGTTCGACTAATAATTATGTTTTTCCCATTTGTGCAGATCCTATATCCTTTACTTCTGTTATCGTACCCTACGAATATACCTTCCTGTGCCGTATTATCTAATTTTCCCCTGTGTACCTTTTGTACGTATGCATAGGCACGACAACCAAATGGTTTTAACATCGATAGGTCAGGTTTTCGACCTGTCCATAATTCATAAGGTGTCAATTCACACGAAGATGTTGGGAGTCTATTTTGCAAGTAAACTGCGGTATTTATTGCCTCCCCCCAGAAAGAATTTGGTAAATTGCCATCCTTTAATAAACAACGTGCCATTTCAACTAAAGTACGATTTTTACGTTCAGCAGTTCCATTTTGAGAAGCTGAATAGGGAACAGTGAATTGGTGGTCTATACCTAATTTTGTTAAGTAATCGTTTAATTCTGTCCCGGTATACTCCCCTCCGTTGTCGGAGCGGATTGCATGCAAAGTTCGTCCGAACTTGTTTGATGTCATCGCGATGTATTCCCTCAATTTTGTGAAAACTTCATCCTTTTTTCTCAGTAGGTATATAACTGTAAATCTACTGAAATCGTCAATTAATGTTAAAAAATAGTATTTTCCACCGACCGTGGGGGTTGTCATTGGTCCACACAAGTCAGTGTGTACCAACTCTAGTGCTTTAGTTGCCCTAAACTGAGCCTTTTTGGGATAAGGATTGTCCGTTAATTTAGTTAATATGCAAGTTTCACATGCATTATCATGTTTGCAGTTGTCTAGTTTTATCCCAACTGCCATGTTGTTGTTTACCAATTGTTTTATATGACTAATGTTTCTATGGCCTAATTTAATGTGCCATTTATCAATGCAATTTGTATTTTCACATATTTTTACCATGTTTATAGTGTGTGTTGTATCATAGTTAACTTTGCATTCGTATAAATTGTTGTTAATGTAACCTTCAATGCATGTTTCTCCTTCATGCATTATTTTGCATGATTTGTTTTCAAATATTGCTACACAACCATTTTCAGTAGCCTCTTTTACAGATATGAGGTTTGTCTCTATCTCTGGTACATATAAAACATTTTTCAGTATTATAGTATTATGTGTGTTATTGGAATTTATGGTGTTTAATTTCACAGACCCATGACCCAGGGATTCTATCTCCTGTCCATTCGCGATTGTTACGCGTGAATTATTATGATTAAATTCATGAAATTTACTCCTATCATTGCATACATGCGTTGAACAACCTGAGTCTACATACCAATTCTTAGATTTCTCACCGATAAATAGAGTGAATATTTTATCGTTAGGTTTTTTATTTTCACTCTCAGTAATAAGAGCCCTATCCGCGTTATGTCTGTCTTGAGAGTACATACCAGATTTGAAAGTTGATCTGGCATTGCTGGCTTTTGTTTGTTTCAGAGTCTTTTCTTTATTTTTATTTTTAAGATGCCAGCATTCTTCAATTGTATGCGATTTTTTTTTACAATAACGGCAGAACTTTGAATTTTCTGGTTTCGGTTTAAATTTAACCTTTAACACTGAATTATTTTCAGATTTGTTTTCTTTTCTTTTAGAAAATTCATCAATCAATTTCGAGCGTATAAACTCTGGTACAAGATCCTTTTCATCACGCGATTCTAAAGCGGTGATTAATACATCATAACTTGGAGGTAAGGAACAGAGCATTAGGGCTGAAAGGTGCCTGTCATTTATTTCTTCTCCGAGTGATACTAACTTATCTCGCAATTGATAAATGTTCGTTAAGTGGTCTATCATATCGCCACCCTCAGTTAATTTCGTAGAGTAAAGCTTTCTAAGCAAAAATAGTTTACTGCTGAGGGTTGAACGCTCATGTACAGCTTTTAAGGCGTTCCAGCATTCTTTAGCGGTCTCGAGATTTTTGACATGGATTATTTGATTATCCTCTATTAAGAGGTTTATAATGGCGCGTGCTTTCCTATTTTTGTTATTCCATGTGTCCGTAATGGGATTCGGAGCATCGTTAAGAACCACGGAATATAAATCTTCCTTTTGGAGAAACATTTCCAATTTAAATTTCCACACATCATAATTTTGTGCGTTAAGTTTTTCAATTATAGTGTCTTTGAGGATACTCATTTTAATATTTCAATTTTGTTTTCTTTCTAGTTTATAATAACTACAATTTTATATTTAATCATTCATATGTTTATTTTAAACATTCTTTTACTTATTTCGTTTTTAATGTTTATACAGATTTCTATACTTTTGTTTTCAAGAAACAACAAAAAAACATATTTATTTATTTTCGCTTACATTTTTTTATCATTATTATTATTTTAAATGTAGCAAAATAATATTATTTTAAATGTAGCAAATGTTTCTTCAAATATGCAAAGAAAGAACTTTTGTCAAAAATAAATTTAAAAACTCAATTTAGCGCATCAGTTGACATAATCTGTTGCATATTGACAAAAGTATTATTGATAAATATTTCAATTTACTTCTTATATATTTTATAAAAATAGTTCAAGGTTTATAAGGTAAGTAAAATGCACTCACCTTGGTTGTGAGTATCCTCTTTTATATCAGCTTTCCTAGATGTTGTATTTTGTAAATGAAAATAAATCCATTGGAGTTACAGGAACTATCAGTTGACTGATGCTGTTTAAAATATATAATTTGATGTTAATTAATCAATGGTTTTAATTGAATTAAACCAGCCTTCTTTAGCTTGGTTTATGAATAGGAAAAAATATATAATTTGTGGGAATGAAAAAAAGAACCCACATGTTTTCCTTTTAATCACATTTTTTATTATGAAAACTGAACATCGAAGAAGGAGAAAAAAAAACGAAAAATATATCATTACATGTACACAGAAACACAGACGGCCAATCAGAACAAAATGCGTCATAGCGTCGCCCCAGTGTAGATGTATATATGCATGAAGAAATAAAAGAGTCAAATGAAATGTTTTTAGAATAATATGAAAAAAGATAGTTTTTGTAATTATTGAAAGAATGTCATTTTGAGTTTATTTCTCACCAACAAATTCAAATACATTACGTCCATGGGCAACATTTCTGGTAGATATGATTTCACATCTATAGGCTGCACTGGACAAAATGAAATGATCGTGTATTTTTTATATGCATATAAACATGTTTCGTGTAGTATAGGGTATGAAAATCAGTCATCATTTGTTTACAGGGCTTCTCAAAAGAACTTGAATGTAGAGGAATTATATTTGAAATGTGCTGGAATTGCATTTCAGGTTCTGCTATGAGTTATTTGCATTAGACCATGCTATGAATACAATGTGGTATGTACAGACTTTATACACGGCATACAGGGCTACAAATTATAAAAAGAAAACGCTCTTTCCTATTAAATGTAATTGATGGACGTGCTTTACTACCTTTTACTTTGACCAGGAAAACTGCTCAGGAATAAGAAATTAATACCTCATATCCATAAGGTAAAGAAAGTAATTTTTTAAGTTAAATTTTCAATGGCGGTTCTTTAGTATAATTACGTCTTTTGAGGTTCTCTAAATATTGAAGTCAAATTTTTAATGGTTAATATTTGTGTATGCATGTTATGGGCGTAATTTTAAAATATTGTTTTTTGAAGTTGATATAAGTTAGCTACCTAAAAAGTGTAATCGAGATGAATAAATTTAAGGAAGTGGTGCGGATGAAAGACGTGTGAATAAGTCGAAATAAACTTTTAAATTTAATAACAGTTTTGAATTATCCATAAAAGTATTAATGTATTTAAATAAGTGTATGAGTAGGACTGCTGACCCACTGAAATGTTACGTAAGTTTATATATTGTTAGAGTTATCTTATCCGTTTATCTACAATCTGGCTATGTATAATATTGAAATGCAATTTAAGAGAAAGTCGTGTAAGCGAAACACTAAATTACTTTCTGTTACTTTCTGAGGTCAATTTCCTTTATATATATATATATATATATATATATATATATTTACACGCTTTATGCCTCTGTTAATCCGAAAATAATGTTTTTAGTGCTAGTAAAGCTGCGAAATTTTTATCCGCGCTTTTCTCAAAACAATTTTTTCTAGAGGAAGTTTTTTTTAAATATATACTTACGATTAAATAAGAATAAAACTCCGTTTTATACGCGTAGTATGAAAAAATTGCTGATACAATAAACATTAAGAAATAAATTAATAATTTATTAGTTTTGCGTTTTTGCGTTTGTGTTTGTGATTCTTTTATCCCCATAAATCAAGAACAAATATTAGCAGGAATTCAAAACTCGGTATCTTAAATCTGTATCACATAAGAATACTAGGCATGAAGTTTTGCTAAAATCAGAAAATTATGTGATTACAGAGTCATTCAAGAAAACTTAAATACAATTTGTCTGTGGGAGAAATTTCTAGTAGGCGCAGTTAACACCTTTATACTGCACTAAATAAAATGTAATAAAAAATTATCTTTATATGCATAAAATCATATTTAAATAAGGATATTGTAAAAAAAAACATTTACTATTCATTTACACGGCCAAACAAAAAATTCTGTTGTATTAGTACTATACTAAATAATCTGGTGTGTCACTCACACGACTTTCTCTTACCCTGAAATTTAATACTATAAATACAGGTTGCAGATTAAGAGGTAGATAACGAGCATTGTTATGTAAACCTGTGTTAAACAATTCAAATTAGACTTCGGAAGAGTTTTATATGATAATTAGTTCTATGTGAGGGGGGCTACCGCCTTCCTCAACCCCCCGTTTCATTAATGCACCTACATTTATATAGAATTTAATTCTGTTATTAATATTAAAAGTTATGCACCTACATTTATATAGAATTTAATTCGGTTATTAAAAAATAATTCTTATTTAAAAATTCTTATTTAATTCTTCATTAAAGTAGCACGTATTCGTTGGAAAAGCTGTTTAAAAACTTCAAGACAGGAATGACTTTGGTGACCAATTTGGTACTAATCGCTGCCTGTCGAGTTTGGCGAGAAAAACTTTATTATTGATGTAACAATAATGGAAGCTCTAAATTGAATATTTCACGAAATAGCTAGAATCTTCTGGAAAAATACGAGGCTATAAATAATGTTACATTTCATCTGTCTAATTTTCATTTGGAGACAAACGATTGAAGTGTTAGGAGTCCTGTGTCTCAGTCTATGTTTCTAAATACAGATTATGCTGTGTGTTATAATACAGTTTACACAGTGGCTTATTTTTTCAGGTACTATTTAAGCTGCGATTACTCGTGTACCTGAAACTGATACTTGATTAGCAGAATTTTAATCTTTTGGAATATTTTGCTTTGTAAAATTTAAGCACAGCAAGACCTGTTCTTTATTTACGGACAGCACATGAATCCCGAATACGTAATAAAATTGTGGCAGAAATGGGATTGTCTAGGAAATGGTCATAATTAGAAGTACGGAAAATCAAATGATGAACCTCATGGAAGTCCTGACCACCCAAACAAACTATTTAAAAGCCAAGTTAATCGAAAAGATGGAAACTGACCAAAAAGAGGTAAAAGACTGTATGAAAATGGGGAAAAATAGATAAAGACAGCTTAAATGAAGAAATTAAACTTATCCAAGAAAAGGTCAATGCTATTCAGGAAGAGGATATATTCGTGGAAGAACAGAGAACAATCTATCAGATATGGAATACAAGATCAAGCGAATGGAAGCAAAAGTTATGAGGATAGATGGGAGATTTGAAAAGAAAGTAACAAAAAATGTCGATCGCGAGTACAAAGGATGATTTTCTGAAATAGAAAAACAAAATTAAGAAAATAGAGGTGGACTTTGAGAGAAAATGGGGAAAAGATTGATATAAGAAATTGAAGGGTTAGTTTTAGAAAAATTTCGTATGGAATTGCATAAGAAAACTAAGAGCGTGGAAGATACGTTAGTACCGATACCTCATGTAGATGAAACAAGAGATGAACGAGTGCAGAATCGAAAGTCAGTAAATCTATATATCTATTATAGTAAATAATTTTTGAGAGTGTGTAGAACACTATTTTTCATTCTAGCTGAAGCTAGTGGAAGGGATTCAACTACTAAGACTGTTCACCTAGCAGCTTCATTATGGTGTTACGCGGCTGACATTATAAAATTTTTTCAAAGGAACGGCAAGAAAAATGCTATAAAGAATATAGTCATCTGCAGTTAAAGTTTCTTTATTAGAAAGCGGGTGGAAGTTTACAAGAGCTTGCATCAGATATTTAGAGACTATCACACTTGGATTTCTCCGATTTCCTCGATGACACTCGTGATGATTTGGCACCTAATATTTTCTCAATGCCGTCTCAAAAATCCATTAGACTCGCCAATATCAACGATGTTGGATCAGCTTTAACGTATGCTCTAAAGATTGAGGCAGCCCAAAACGCCTCGAATAAAGACCGCCAGACCATCAGTGCAGTTTCTTTGCATGATTCTGAGGCTGATCTAAAAAAAATAAAAAAAATCTGACATCTTACTAGAAAATTCCGCAGTTTTAAAAGTAGTAAAGATAAAAAAAAAAAAAAAAAAAAAAAAAAAAAAAAAAAAAACCTCCAATAATGCAGAGGTTGTGGAAGAGCTGAGCATGTGAAAAGAGGCTGTTCAATTTGGCAAACTAATAAAAATAACCAGAAGTACTCTTCCAAGTGTTTCATGTTTCCCTCAATATAAGTGGCGACGACAATGGACTTTTTGGACAAATTAATAATACTTACTAATTATTAATAATGGAGCCAATTGACAATCATTAGTAACAATGTAGCTCTAGAACTTAAAGAAGAGGTTATTTCGAGGCGGCTCTGCGTTAAAATTCACCCCGTGACTGTCTATAAAATTAAAATCCATTGAAAAATGAACTCGACCTTCATATTTGGAAATGTCAGTTACCAACATGTGGTAAACGTAACGGATATAAGTTATCCTTTAAATCTTAAACTTGATTTTCTGATAAAATACAATTTTAAATTAGATTTTAAAAGTAATGAATAAAACAAATGATTTGCAGCACAAATGACTTTAGAATATCTTTTAACAATACTGGTTTTACCAGCTTACGATAAGGTGAATCATCAACTGCTTTGTTTGTATTCACACCGCAATCAAAACGAAAGACCCCAAAACCTTTAGGACGACGTCTTCCTTATGCTGTTATTACACGGTAATCCTTGAAGCGACAAAAATTGCTGCAACAAAGGGTCATCGCGCCTCCCTCCTTTACGACGTAATTCTATGGTTGCTATAGTCTCTACAGCATGAAGAGAAAGGAGGAGAAGAGACGTAAATGTCAATCAAACCGCGACGTCGTTTTGAGACTATTTCATTGGCTGCTTTCGGGCGATAAAATTGCTGCAACAGAAAAAAATTCTTTGTTTCGAGCAACACATTGGGAAACCATAGCGTAGTACTGTATCGCCGGTAGATTCAAGCAACCTTTGACGCTCGTATAATAGGAACATTACATAGGTTTACTGACCAGATACGTAGTGGTGGCATGCTTTCACCTTCTGGAGAGATATTAAACATTCTAGACAATCATTAATTTTAGTGATAGAACATTGATGCAGGAAATTCGCCAATAAGAGCATAAGGATGATAACAGTGCCAAACAAAGCACGGGCAGGATTCCCGTAACCACTGCCTTATAGAGATTCTATCGCATAAAATAATGATTGAAGAAAAACCAACATTTTAACAGTGTAATTTGACATCTTCTAAATAATAAAAGCCCAAATTTAGTGAAATTAACTCTCGAAACTAACATCATGGCTACAAAAATGTACTGAAACAAAGAAAATAACATTTCCCTTGGTTTTAATAGTAAATGCATGAAAGAATGAAAGAAAAATGATTAACAGAAAAAAAAATGAGGTTTCAAGTGCAACATTTACTGAAAAAAAAATCGTTAGTGATTTTGAAATGAACAAGATAAATCTAAAAGCTAATTTAAAAGAATAGATGTAATGTTATCTAAGAAGAGTCTTACATAGAAATTTCGCAGTTTTCTCTTTTCAGTTTTCTTCCTTCCTATCGCTAAAAATTGATAAATTATGGTCAAATCATTAAGCTGAATTAGAAAAAAAAAAAAAAAAAAAAAAAAATCAGTTACAATGATTAAAATAAATAATAAAATAATTAATAATATTTACAAATGTCCAAGCATATAGGTGAGCGAAGGCTGACTTGTTAATAAATAATAAACCTTCTGAAATATTTTTGAAAACGAAAATAAATAATCATTACCAATTTGTAAAAATAACTTAGCTTTCTAAGTTGTATTTTAAAACAATAGAAAAAATATTTTACTATTTAATATTCTAAAATTAACACTTTTTTAAATCTTGAGATGGATGTGACGTATCATGAAATGACCCGTACCTTATACTTAAGAAATCTAATTTATCACAGGGATAATACATTGATTAGAAAATTTTATAATTTCATTTAAAATATGTTTCTAATGCGTAAAGATACTATGCATTCAAAAGGAATTTTGAAGATTTTGAAAGACGGTTTTCCATTCGACCATAAATTTTATAACTTGAATTTGATGAATACATGATTTCCTTTCACTTTCTAGTATGGCATCTGTCTTTGAAAGTGTAAAAGAGGAAACTTTCAGAAACTTTAATAACTTTGTGTTTCATTTACCACTGAGGCAGTTTTCAGAGAAATACGTTAATTTATAAAAGACATATCAATATGTTAAAATTTTATTCATAACAGATATATTTTCAGTTTAATAAAACAGGTCTCCGATGAAATTTTTTTAATCAAGATGATGAAAATTTGATGTATTTTTCTGGTGTATTTTTTGAATGCTTATTAAAGAAAAGTATTCAAAATTTTACATCACGTACAATTTTGTGAAAAAATGGGATTATTTGACAGAAATGAGCTTAAAGCTCTAAATGTTCCTCTCCAGCCTCAGTTTTTTCCAGGAAAATCTAGGTGATGTGATTGAAGATTAACGAGAGAGACTTCTTCATGACATGAGTGAAATAGAAAGGAGGTATCAGGACCAATGGAATGTTAACATGTTAACAGATTATTGTTGGTTGCTGTGAGAGTGTCTTAAGCCGTGCGCAGGAGCTCTAAAGGAGCTCTAAAAACTCTAAACGGAGCTTCGATGTAAAGAAACAGAAACACTTAAAAGATAATCTGTAAATAATAACCTATTTTACTGTATGTTACGCATAAAGAGTTTTCCGATTCTATTATAGTCTCTTCTTGATTTCTTCCTATCTTAATCCTTACTTTGTGAAAAACCCTTACATAATGGGGGGGGGGGGGAGCATTTCCAAATTCAGCGGAAAAAAGCACTTTAGAGACACATAAAACAGTACAAAATAATAACAACATAATAATAAAATAAATGAAAAATAAAATTTCGCAGACTTGTGTAATTTTAATTTATTAATAATATAAAACTATTAATTTTACAGACATATTCGTTCAATAATTTTTACGGTAAATAAATTGTTCTTAAAAAAACAGTTATGTGAATTTTGTGCTGTAAAATAGCTTTTTGAAAGAAATTCTCATTTCTGCAAACAACATTATACGTTCGAGTGATCCCAAAATGAATTTTTTTTTAATAAAACTAAAATATATTAAAAAAAAAAAAAAATCCAATATTATTTTATTTAGTGTGAAATAAAGCGATGTTAAAATTCTTATTACTCTTTTTATTATTATTATATAAGCATTTACAATCAATTTTTGGAATTATTAAATTTGTTAATGTGCTGTATATTTTACAAATCAATTTCTTATAATTTTTTAGAACATTTAGGATACTAGATAAAATCATTATTTAGCACTGTCTAAAACACGAAATATCATATCGAGAAACCACAATAAAAATCGAATTTTTCTGATGATCCCCATTGTGTAAATTCTTTTCCATTCATCCAATTTAATGCTATCTTCTTTTGCCCAATGTAGTTATTGGCCACGTGTATTCCATTTAATTGGATGAAATAAAAAATGAAACAAGCTTTAGCTTGAAAAGAAGTACAGCCTTATTAGAGTTTGTTCTGGAAAACTAACTGTATAAAGTTCATTTCTTTTGTGCGAAGAACTGCAGAAGTTTATTAAAGGAAACCTTTCTAAAACACGATTTTACGAACTTAATAAAAGTAAAATTGCTGTTTTTTTTTTTTTGTTTTTAAGTATTTTAATGGAAAATACTACAAAAAAAATTGCGTAATATGTTCTTTGTTTATTATTATTATAAAGCACGTTTTCAAAGTAGTTTTGATTTTCACGTTAACCCTTTATCTACTGCATTATGATACAGACAAAAATTGTGTTTCAAACATACATTGTTAGTTACTTAAGTGCATTATTTAAAGATATATATGTTAAAAAATATGCATATCACCTCATCATAATAATTAATGAGAATTTTGTGAGGTCGTACTTTAGTGTACTATTGGTACATAGAAGTCGAAAAAATTATTTCGAGATGAAAAACGTATAGAGTAATATTTACTCTTTATGTTCCTCATAATTTTTCTAAGATTAGTGGGATATTCTTGAACTACTATATTAATTAATTATAACACACATGAAGATTGTGAAAAATATCAAGCAAAAACAGCAAGTGCACTCCATAAAATCCTTTATGGAACAAATATGGCTCAATGTATCGTCTAATGCTTTGTAGGGAGATTAAAGGGAGGTACATCTGTTCCCTTCTTATAAATATCTTTGGCATTTCTTCTATAAATTCAATTTTATACTCTTTTTAAAGTAATGGTACTTTAAAGTACCGTCAGTAGATAAAGGTTTAAATACCACAGGTTTTTTTTTTTTTTTTTTCTGTACAATGTTAAAAATTTACATAGAAAACTACTGATAATCATTATGCAAAATCTCATGCAAAACTAGAGAGGAATTAAAAACGGAACTTTTAAACACTGTGAAAAAAAATTTACCACCATCATCTAGAATGAATAAATGGTCATTTTCTAAATCTTTAAACTAGAAATATAGATTTCCGAGCTATGCGCATAAGGCACGCCAATAAACTGAATAGATGAAATGGTCGAGAATTTCTAGTCTACACATTTCTAGATGGGGAAACAATATTCTGAATATTCTGAATTTTTTGTATTACCATAAATACTCGCTTAATTTTCTAGAATTGGGTCATAAACCAAGATTATAGCTGCTGAAATCCGCCTCTTGTATTCTCATTTATTTGGAGATATTTTCAAATAGGTTTGTCCTCGATAGTATAGGTAAACGCTCAAGAATTCTAATAGAGGTCTCTAGAATTCGCTTTCAAAGGGGACTAGAAAATTTTTTATAAGAAATTTATAAGGATGACTTGGAACTATTTTTTTCTAGAGCCACAATTTAGATTGTAGATGTCAGTTATAGTATTTTTTCTCAGTGTATTGTCGTGCCTTATACTCATAGCTCGGAAATCTATATTTCTAGTTTAGGGATTTAGAAAAGCACTAACTTTTCGTTCTAGATGAAAGCGGCATATTTTTTTTTCCTCAGTGGAAATATATATGTTGCACATGCATTTTAGTGGCTAATAATTAATTAATTAATTATTGACGAGAATACATTTGTAACTTAGATGTAGAAAGAGTCAAATTTTTTATTTTTATTGAAGAATTAGATAATTACAACATAAAAATACAGAATAGAGATTGAGAATTTCGATTATTTAAATTTAACTAAGCATTATTGTAAATATATAGACTCTGAATAAACATTTCAGTTAGTTTATAGAAATATTTTTCAGTGCATTTAAGAGATTTGTTTCTTATTTACTACTTATAATTTATTTAGCTATTTTTGAATAACTTAAATAGTATTATTTTCACTTTTAGAACGGTGCTACTTAATCGGTCATGTTAAAGAGGTCATTATACAATTAATGACTCTGTGGAGGTTATTTTATAATATACGTCGCGTATTCTACATACTGCTGCGCTAAAGCATTGGGTTATATTGAATTTGAAGAGAAAAATGTGCACATTTCGAAAAAATTGCAAATAAAAATTCATTATATATCATATAACAAAGAATTTACTATCTTTTCTTTTTCATGTTATCCTTGATAAATACATAGCGATAAACAAGTGGTAGAAAGAACAAAACATAAATTTAATAAAGCCATCTAAATACATGGTTTCGACCAACCTATAGAATTAAAGTAACAATTTAAATTCTGTGCTTTTAATTTTAATAATAATTTCGAACAAATATTCATTTTATTTTAAACTATTCAATTTTACTTTATTTTATTCCATTTTATTTATTTATTTTATTTAAAGCATTGTGTTAAATTAAACTTGAAGAGAAAAATATGCAAATTTCGAATAAATTGCAAATAAAAATTCTCTATATATCATATAACAAAGAATTTACTATCTTTTCTTTTTCATGTTATCCTTGATAAATATATAGCGATAAACAAATGGTAGAAAATACAAAACATAAATTTAATAAACATAAATTTAATCATTTTATTTATTTATTTTATTTTATTTATTTATGATTTATTTTTATTTTTAGGACTGTCGGAATATTGCTTTAAAACAAAACATACCACTTAAAAACAGTTTTTAGTTTGTTTTTCTTTTGACAACAATTAAATATATATGTATATGAAAAATAATTTTAAAAACATATCGAAACTGTGAGGTAGCATGTTAAAAAGTTTTTTATGAAATGACTATATTAACAGTTGATAACGAACACAACATCCTCTTTCACTTTTAGAACGACAAATCTATTGCTTTCAAACAAAATAGACACCTTGAAAAACTTTATTTATTTATTTATTTTTTTTTTTTTACTTTCGGCAAATAATAATAATAATAATAATAATAATAAAAACAAGTTTTAAAAATATATTGATAATAAAATTTTGAGAAAATGCGCAAAAGAAATTTCAAGAAATCAATATAGTTTCTATAGTTAAAAAATGCAAAGCAGTTACCACATGTCTTTATATGGAAGAATAGGCCTAACGAAAAGTCCTGTCGTCCAAAGATAAATTCTATTTCGTAAAGAACTTTATATATATTATGTAAAAACCAAAAACATGATTCTTTTATTTATTTATGCTTATTTATATATTTATTTATTTATTTTGTAAAAAAGTCTCAAGTTTTTAGGGATTGATCCCAATACTGAAAAAATTAATAAGTAGGTTATATATATATATATATATATATATATATATATATATTTTTTCATTTTATAACTATTTTCTCCTTTTATTTAGTGTATATAAAAATACATATGTAGATTACACACATATATATATATATGTAGAATCTTGGCTGGGCGTCTAGGGGTGGGGCAATGATGAGATGCGACTTGGATGACTAAACATTTATTACGTAACACATACAACACAAGATACACAAAGAAAAAAAAGTATAATAGCAGAATTTCTATCATTAACCATTTGCTGGTTTCGAGGCTTAGCACATAACAAACTCTCTTCATCAGTATAACCGTAACAAAACATTTAAGCACCTACTCATAAATCACAATAGTACCTACGCGCACTATTTTAAATATGTTAGATTGAGGTATTGAGCCCTCCATGGCTCTACCCAACTATTATGATCATTCTGTGCTCAAATTAGGACTAAATGACCACATCAGCCTTCGCACTGACGGTCTCAAACGCTTTCCACTGCAGCCAGATCTCAACTAACTCCCGTTCTTCTTCTCGTCTAAAGATGGGCATCGGAGGCAGCGCCATCTGTTGTCTGTATGAGGAACTTCCCACAACGCTCTGCCATTCTGATGTGCGGTGACCTCACCGTCGAAGCAGCCTGGGGTACTAAAGGATATCTGCAAAATACAATTAAAAGAAAAAAAAAAGAGAAACAGACATTAAAAAAAAATTATGTACATAAAAATTCACAGTTAACTTTTTCTTTAAAGTTCATCAGTCCATATTATTGGATTTTAGTTTAGTTTGCGGACCATAATTTCATATGGTCTGCAGAAGTACTAGTATGTATAGGTCCTTCGTGATCACTTATCTTCTCGATTTCATATCTGTCTTTGGTTTTTACTCGCACAACTTTATAAGGAACTAAGAATTTTTGTCTTAGTTTCATGCCGGTTCCAAACTGAGTTCGCTGGATGGCAACTAGATCATTAATTTTATACACATGGGCTTTCTTTCTCTTCTTGTTGTAACATCGGTGATTTTCTTCTTGAATCTTAAGAATGTTTTTTCTTGCTTCTTCACGAATGGTATTAAGGTTATCAAGCATGGAATTTATCCTTTCCTCTTCGAGGAGTTCTAGTATTCTCTTATCTTCTTTCCTTCTCATTGTTACTCCAGTGAGAAATTCGAACGGAGTTCTTTTGGTACTTCTTGATATGGTGGAATTAATCGTTCTCTGGACAGCCTCAACAAACTTGTACCACTTGTTAGGGTCATTTATACATAACTTGGATAATACAGGAATGATTGTTCGGTGGAGTCTCTCAATTTGACCATTCCCTCTTGGGATTCCAGTTGTGATGGCGTCATGTTCGATTCCCTCTGTTTCACAGTAATCTGCAAATTCCTTCGATATGAACGCAGGTCCACGATCAGATATTATTCTTGCGGGGTTACCAAAAATAGCAGCTTGATGTTTTAATTTTTGCAAGGCGTCTGCTGAAGAAGTTGATTTCACAGGATATAGCCACGAAAATTTACTAAATCCGTCGATGACAGTGAAAATGTGATTATAGTTTTTGTTAGTGGTTGGTAATGGACCCACAAAATCGATGTGATACGTGGATAATGGTATATCTCCTTTAGAGATAGGGTTCATAAAACCTTCTCCTTTTCCCTGTTTCTTATTTACGAGAATACATTCTACACAACTTTTTACAACGTTATCTACGCATTTTTTCATATTAGAAAAATAGTAGTCTCTTTTTACTAACTCTTCAGTTTTATTAGCCGAAAAATGTCCTAAGGCATGACATTTCTTTACGACCTCAATTTGCATGGTCTCTGGGACAATTAGTACATCCCTATCATTTAACACTTTATATAAAATATTATTTTTTAACACATATTCGTCACTTTGGTTCTGTTGTAAAAGAGATTTCATAGTGTTGATAAACTCATCATTTTCTTGAGCAGTAGCAATACGATGAGTGAGAGTATCAGTTGTTACAGTCATTACAGGGTGTCTGCTAAGCGCGTCAACATGCTGCATTTGTTTACCAGGACGGTGTTCTACTTCATAATCGAATTCCTGTAGCAGGAAAGACCACCTGGCTACCTTAGGTGTCAATTCACGTTTATCTAAAGTTTTAGTGAACGCTTGACAGTCAGTATAGATTTTTAATTTACTACCAAATAAATAGTTCCTAAATTTTTTAAGGGCTTCTACTATCGCTAATACTTCTAACTTATAACCACAGTATTTTTCTTCTTGTACAGAGGTCTTTTTACTCATATAATGGATTGGATAGTACTGTCCCTCGTCATCTTGTTGTAGTAAGATTGCACCGAATCCTAATTTAGATGCATCTGTATGAACTTCTAACTTATAGCCTTATAGTGGAAGCACGTAATAAGTCACTGAGTGGTCTTGCTATGTTGGCATATGAACGAATAAATTTTCTAAAGTAACCCGTTAAACCTAAGAAACTCTGCACTTCCCTAGCATTACGGGGTTCTGGGAAATTTTGGACTGCAAGAGTTTTTTCTACTGAGGGTTTAATCGTGCCATTCTCAATTATGTGACCTAAGAAATCGATCTTTCGTTTCAAAAACCGACATTTCTTTAAATTTAACTCTAGACCAAATTTTGATGCCGTTTCTAACACACGTTTTAATTTATCTAACCCTTCATTCTCATCTTTAGATGGAATAATTATATCATCTAAATAAATAATTACAGTACCATCTTTTAATAGGTCTTTAAACACATAATTTACATATCTTTGAAATACTAAGGGACTATTGCATAATCCATAGGGAACTTTTAGAAACTCATACTGGGCATTATCGGTCTCAAAAGCTGTATATTTCCTACTTTTTTCCTCTACATCAACTTGTAAAAACGCATTCTTTAAATCTAGTGTCGAAAAAACTTTACCCTCCCCTAATCTATCAAATAAATCCTCAATATTTGGCAACGGGTATTTATCTTTAATAATTTTCTTATTTAAAGCACGATAATCACAGCATAACCTTATTCCTCCATCTTTTTTCCTACACTCCACTATTGGCGAAGCGTAATTTGACGTACTTTCTCTAATTATACCATCTTTTAACCGCTGGTCAATTTGTTTATCCACCTCTGATTTCTCTACAAATGTTAATCTGCGAGAGCGTAAACATACTGGTGTATCATCAGATAAAATAATGGACATTTTTAAATCAGTACTTTTTGTTTTAACTGGCTTATAACTTTTTATTAACTCGCTTAATCTCTCTTTTATCGACTTATCTAAAATATAACTGACTTCGAATTTTTCTTCTGGAAAGTTGCACATATTTGGAAAAAAAGAATCTATCTCATTTTCCCTTCGATCGAATACAGGAAAAGAACACTCACTTGCTTCATCGAAATCGATTTCCCCCGAACTCAGAAAACTATCTCCCCCCCCTACGTCGCTGGAACTCGAAACATCTGTTTCTTCTTTATTTTGTTGTTTCAAAATATGAAAGATATTACCAGGGAGAATTACGTCACATGACAAATTGTTGCAAAAAGCACCGATTACATTTATTGAATCATGATTAGGTAAAGATATTTTAAATTCAGTCAGATTTGCATCTTTTTTTCATTAAAGCAGCTAACTAGAGTGGTTGAAGAAATAACATTTTTAGTCTGTGGAATGCTATTTTTATTCACAACTAGAATCGAAGAACCTGAATCTTTTAACCTTTTAAGTGGAATATCATCCACTAAAATATCAACATATTCGAGCTCATTAACAATTAGGTTATTCGGACTTGTTTCGGATTGAACTACTGAATTCGTTGGAAGATTTTCACGGAATTCTTTTTTCTCTGGAATACGTTTAGGGCAGATTCTAGCGAAATGAAATGTTTTCCTCTTTGCACCACAAATGTAACACATTCTTTCATGCTTTTCGTGAGTTTGATTAGATACCGAAGTACGTACTATGGGATCTTTATTATTATAATATGTCTTTCTAAAAGGAGTTTTGTTTACAAACCGCTTATTCTCTGAACTTTCGTTTCGCGTATTATTATTAGTTTCAATTAACGATTTCTCTCTAGAAGAGTAGAATAAATCACACTCCCGACCTAATTCGTTGGGTTTAAACCAATTTTGACCTTCTCGAACACTAATATGTTCCCTAGTTCTAGAATCCAACGTTTCATATAATTTATCAGAAACTATTAAGATCACACAATTGCTTAACATCGTTAACCCCTCTCAATCTACAATAGTAATCAAAAGAAGCGCTTAGACGGGAAGCAAACTGGACATGAGATTCTGACGGATTACGCAACGCATTTTTAAAATTACTTAAACATTCACCCGGCGTAGGTTGAAATTGTCTTAAAATTAATTCCTTAACTTTTTCATAATCGTTAATTTCTTCGGTGGTTACGTACGCAAGAACATGATTATATTTATCTCCCAATAAATTAATCAATATTTCCGATTTAAATTTAGACGGTACATTTTTAGAAACGAATGCTTTTTCAAGGGATTGAAAAAATAAGTGCAAAGCTTCCGGTTTCTCAGGTACTGAAATGGTTAATGTTCGAATACTTCTAATTAAATTTTCTAATGATTGTGAAGTAGTTTCTGAATTTGATTGCTCAACAATATTACTAGAATTATTTGCTGCAGCCTGTAACTTTAAATTCTGTAACTCTTTTTCTTTTTCTAACTGGGATAATTTAATTCTTTCTATCTCAATTTTGGTTTGTTCTTCTACAGATTTCAACTTTTGTTCTTCTACTAACATTTTAATAACACCTCTAACAAATTCTAAATCATTTTTATAAATATCAGAACTCTCAATCAAAGTTTTTATTTCAACTACCCTAGCTTCTGCCGGAACAGTTAGGCCTAATTCTTCAGCAATTGTTTTTAAATCGGCTTTTCTAATACCTTGTAACACGTTTTGGGCCATTATAACTCTAAATAATTACTTATACCAAAAGATATTTCAATATTTCTACCAAATTAATATCATACTTAAATAGAAACAAAATAATATGAGAACAATTTTCTTTAAAGTGCTTCTGTGGTTTTTGTTCTCAAATCGAAATTATCATGATTTTTAAATAACCACATGCAGAACAATTTGTATTATACAACAGAATATTTAGAACATCTTATATATTTCTTAATTATTACACATATTTCATATAATATCACCATTATCATTATTGTTTCTTTAATAATTGTTATCACTTTCGTTTTAAAATAATATTGTTATAATATTGTTAAAATAATATTGCATATAACAATAAGCAAAATTATAAAAGATTACTCATAATCATATATTTCAATTATATTATTACTTCTATTCATTCTTCTCAAGTGATATTTTTATTTTATTTTAAACATATAAATCGAAACCAGGACTGTTCTTAAAATTATTTCTCCATTAATTTCTAATCCAAAATAGTAACTCAAACTCTTTTTGCTCAATACACGTACTGCTCACTATTGTTTATTATCAAACAGAATGATAAATATATAACAGTTACCTTTTATAACTTGTTGGTGTTGCCATAATATCGCGGCAGAGTCCCCACTTGTAGAATCTTGGCTGGGCGTCTAGGGGTGGGGCAATGATGAGATGCGACTTGGATGACTAAACATTTATTACGTAACACATACAACACAAGATAAACAAAGAAAAAAATGATAATAGCAGAATTTCTATCATTAACCATTTGCTGGTTTCGAGGCTTAGCACATAACAAACTCTCTTCATCAGTATAACCGTAACAAAACATTTAAGCACCTACTCATAAATCACAATAGTACCTACGCGCACTATTTTAAATATGTTAGATTGAGGTATTGAGCCCTCCATGGCTCTGTCCAACTATTATGATCATTCTGTGCTCAAATTAGGAATAAATGACCACATCAGCCTTCGCGCTGACGGTCTCAACCGCTTTCCACTGCAGCCAGATCTCAACTAACTCCCGTTCTTCTTCTCGTCTAAAGATGGGCATCGGAGGCAGCGCCATCTGTTGTCTGTATGAGGAACTTCCCCCATATATATATATATATATATATACGTATTTATATATATATATGTATTTATATATACATTTGTAAGGTATGAGTGGCGTCGAGTTAAGTAAGTAAAGGTCGCCAAGGGAATTCAGTATTGAAAGTAGTGTAAAGTGATAGTGTGATAGTGGTCAAGTTGAGATAAAATGTTTGGTTGAGAGAGTTAAGGTCGCCAGTTGAACCTAGTATTGAAAATAGTCAAAGGTGGTGATGTCGAGTCAATATAGAATGTTTGGTTGAGATTGGGAAAGTTTCAAGCTGGATCCAGCATATTTTGGCGATGTTGTGGGTGAGATAGCTAGTTGAAGGTGTCGAGCAGGGGTGAATTTGGGTTAGCATGGAGTGTCTATTTATTGGATAGTTAGTTGGATAAATTGAAAATAGGATCTACGTAGATTGTGAAAACTTTTTAAAAACTGATTGCAGATAGTCTTTAACGGAGTAGTTTGGTAAAATGAAGTGAATCGTATTTTCTGTTTTTTTGAGACTTTAAATAGAGCACCTAATGGAACACTGATATGTGAGGTGTGTTGACAGTTGTGTCGTTGGAGGTAGAAGTATTCTGTGTTGAAAGTGGAATTGATGTTCTTTTGGAGACTAATGTTTTGATGTGTTAGTGCTGGTGATATAAAGTGTTTCTCTTCACTCTCTTAAAAATTCCTCTGTATTTCGACTAACAGCATTGCAAGCTGCAAGTGGTGACTGATTATTATTTTTATTATTATTATTATTATAGTTTAAATTACTTTGTTTAAGTTCATTAGTGAGTTCTTCCATATCCTCTTCACTTTAAAGTTAAAATAAAGATGAATGTCTCTTTAATCTAAGTCACCTGATTGTATTATATACTAAGTTAAGAACCATGAATCAAGTAGAAGTCGGAACGGAGATTTCACACACTGGGTTTCAAAATGATATGAACACCCAGTTTCAAAGCATAAAAGAGAAGAAAAATATAACAAAATAAACTTAAAACAATACTATATTGATCTTTTTAATTTTTACCTCTAATAGAAAATATGTAGCTTTTGCAGAAGATATAATATATACTATATATATATATATATATATATATATTGCATTTTTAGTAGGTAATAATCTTTGTAAAGGGTATTTGTGTGTGTGTGTTTTCTTTTTTTATCCATAATTTTTTTAAAATAATATTTTTATACCTTTCTAGTAGTTTTCAGCTCTTAAATGTAATGAAAATTATAATTCGAATTTACCAGTGGCAAAAAATGAAAAACAGTCATTCCTGAAATAAGCACCATAAATTACAAAAACTCACAACATTTGTATTAGGTCTCAGTAACATAAGGCACTGATTTAAGTATAAAAATTCTTCATATGTATGTCCAGAAATGTTAATCTATATATTTAAACGCATAATTTCTAAAGTTATTCTGCATGTTATTGATAATTTTTTAATTGAGACTCTATAAACGTATTTTTGCACAAGCAAAATTATCTCATACTTTTCCATTATATATGATGATGTGAAAATATCTATATAAATGGTAAATTTTAAATATATACAATAAAATATAGAGTTTAAAAAATTACGTTTTAATTAGATCCTTATTCATCTATTTATTTCCATTAAGTCCATGTGAAGGCATGTCTAATTATCTTATATTGAGCATTTTTAAAAAGTGCGAAAATGAATTAGATATATATGCGAAAAGGAATATGCATTATAAATATATGTATTATGAAGGAATATGTTTTATAAAAGAAATATGTAAAAATTGGATATGTAATGCGAAAAGGAATAAGATTTTTTTTATAAATTTCATTACTGATTATTTATGATGTTTGAATTTTTAGTATAATTAATTTTTGAATGAAATTTAACTGGTAGATATAACAATTTTTACAAAGCAAGAAAAAGAAAAAAGAAGGAAAGAAAAGAACAAGAAAGAAAATGTGGCGTATTTTGTAAAAAATTCTAAGATTCCATATATTACCTTAAGTAGCAATATCGTGAAATTCCTGTCTCTATAATGTAGAAAATTTCCTTTATATTTTAACGTTTGCTTTTAAGAAACTTTCTCAGTCGTAGGAGATTCATAGTTTTATTACTATTCCACTACCGATAAATTCCCACTAGATCAGTACGCTTGCATATTGGGTTTTCTTCGTTCCAAGTGAGATTAAATAATACTAGGAGAAACTTTCTGTAAAAAATGTATGTCTAAAGTTTCTATAAATTCTGAGCTGATAACTTAATACTTTGTTATATTTTCATCAGAGATTTTAACTCCGGAAAAGTCATATTAAATTATGGCTTTAAAACTTCTATCAAGAATAAGTAATAAATTTTCAAATTATAAATATGTATTCACATTAAAAGCAAAGATTTACAGAAAAAAACTTTTCCTTGGAAATCCAGCTTTTAAAAATTTGCATGTATAATCTTGAGAGATAAAACTTTTAAAATGTAAAAGAATGTTCAAAAATTATTGCAAATCTATTTTTTACACGCAAGCAATTCGTGACAAAACTTTAGAATATTTGATAAAACTAAATTTTGAAAAACATGTTTTAATTTATACTTTCTGTATTACTCTCACAAAATTTTATATTGGATAAAGTTTTACATTATACATAAATACGTAGTTTAAAAAAAAAAAAAAAAAAAAGGCTTAAACTTATTGAAAATATCTCCAAAAGAATAAAACTATTAAGCATAATTTTCAGATAATTTATCGCAATTGTAAAATATCATTCATTTAACTTAACGCTACAAGGCACCCAGTTCCATGTGTGGAACACCGACTTTAATCGTTCCTATAGCTATAAAACTATTAGTAGCGACATCTCTTGACATCTTGATAGAAGCTACTGACATTTAGCAATGTAGTAATACGAATCTTTACCTAAAGATGTCGTTCGTGTTTTTGTTATAGTGCACTCAGTGTGAAATTTGAATGAAAGTGATACATTGGTCGTTTGTCTGAATTCAAAAATAAAAACAGAATAATTATTGAACAGTTTTGACTCGAAAAGAAATACTGTGTGTTATAACGAAGTGTATATTTTGCAGAGGTAAGTTTTTTTTTTTTAATATTACAATAGTAAACGTATTTGTAAATCATATTTTTATGTATGTTCCACATACGGTACGTTGAGCTAAAAAGTTGAATTTTTTCCGTAAAATATGGTTTTATTTTTATAAGTTTTTCCTATCTTCTGATCACTAATTACAACCTATATATTTTTGTCGCGCACTAAAAAAAAATTGAGCCTTGTAGGGTTAAAATTTCAAAGTAATGTATTAAAATTAAACTTAATTTTACAACAAAATTGAAACACTGTGACTACAAATATATTTAGAAATATATTTGGAAAATACTTGGAATATTGTTTGAATTTAGTCTGAATGCAGAGAATTAACTAGTCAAAAATATGTGGTAAATTAGTTTTGTGTAACTCAGTATCGAATGAAAATAAATTTGTTCCAAGATTGTAATACGTATTAGAAAATAAAATCCTCATCATGCAATTTTTTCTACGATATTTTCATGGAATTCTTAAATATATCTCTCCTTATATATAGTACATAGCTGCCAAATTGTTTCAATATGAAAATAATTGTCATGTCATTATTTAGAAAATTAATCTTTGCGTTATTTAATCTTAGCTAAATATTACTAAAAGATTCTATAATATATATATATATATATATATATATATATATATTTCCTGTAAGAGACATATTTTTTCCTGTTTATTTCAATAACGAATAGCTTTCGAAGTCTAATTCCGTCAATACGTGTCCATATCTTATAACAATGAATTTTTCACTCAAGTAATTATAAATTTCATGGCTTGTAGATACTTATAGTCAATAACCAATTTAATAAACCTGACTTGTATCTCGACTGTTATCAATAGTTTGCTCGTGCTTTTTCAGATTTTTAAGCCCACCTGTTTTCCTCTTCTGCACAGTAGCTCAGACTTTTAATGTTTCCAGGGGTCGTACTCTCCGATCTTTTTTCAGGACACTCTCAGAGATAAAAAAATTTCGCTTTTTTTTTTTGACCACTAATTTCAAGCAGAAATACTTCTGGTATATTTATAGTAACGGTCAATGATTGTACAGGATATAGGTTATTTTATAAAAATAGTGGTAGCAATTAATTTTAATTTTCTCCTTCGTGAGCGTGTCCTAAAAAAAGGGCGGAGTGTACGACTCCTATGTTTCTCTAAAACTATATATTACAAAGGGATTTTTCGTTCTCATATTTAAATCATAAATTTTTTATTATCTGCAATCAATAAGATAAAGCCACTGACAGTGACAGATGTTAAACGGTTAAGCATAAATAAACAAGGTCTTTTAAAATAAATAAATAAATAAATAAAAGTTATTGTTTCAATTGAATGACTAAAGGAAGGAATTGTTTTCTTTACTAAACAATAACTTTGTTTTCATTTACTTGTGTATTGAAATTAACTTTTTTTTTTTTTTTTTTTTTTTTTTTTTTTTTTTTAGTTGTGCATAGTTTTATTTGTAGTTCAATTTGTCATAAAATATTATGTGATTAAACTTTACGTTACAAGTATTTTGACTGCTGTAAAAATAATTTACCAGATAATAGTGAATCATAAGTAATCATTCTACTAAAGAAAGTTGCCTGACAATACTGAAATAACTAATGGTTTGGTACCTTGTAACCTTTAGCATCATTATCATGAGAGTTTTATTTTGACCTGAATATTTAATAGAAAAGAATGTTGTTATTTACCTTGTATATTCCAAACAATAATATTTTACGGTCTATTGTAACTGAATTATGTAAAAATTGATAGACTATTCGTAAGAAATTCACAAAATCAGTTTATGTTATGAAAGGGGAATAAAAAAGTATTTATTATCTTGAATGAAGAAGATAATTTGAAATTTTTAGTTTGCAATATTAGATATATTAGTTTTTTTTTTTTTTTTTTAATCTTAAGAGATTTTACTGGCAAACTTTGTTACTGAGTTTAAGTATCTGTCATTTTTTTGTATTTGTGTAATTGCATGCTTCAAAATATAGTCCTACGAACCATCAGTGAGTTTATGATATTGTTGCTAAGTTATTATCACTGAAAATAATTATTTTGATATTTTAAATTTATTACATAGCATTTTTGAGACTCGCGTGTTTTTCTAATTATTTATTAATTTAAACGTAATTCATACTTGCCAATATCCTTACTCCGTAGTATTGTTAGCCCCGCCGCACAGTGGATCGAACAATGTTAAAATACGAACATAGGCCCAAAAATCAATATTTAAATAACTGATATTTTGCAGTGAAATAATTTAAAAGAGTGTCTAAAAATACAAATATATGGTTATTTCTTCAATTACACGAAGTTTTATTATATATAAATAAGTTCAAAACGAAAACTTTCAGAAATAAGATTTTTCGATAAATTTCAGTGACTTTATTTGAATAGCCATCAAGTGGCACTTAAGATAACTATGAAAAAATACGAAATAAAAATACTTTTAATAATGTCCTAATAAAATTTTAAGGAACTTCTGCCAACATTTTGTTGGTTTTTCATGTTGTGATTCACGCATGAAATGTGAATATAAAATTAACAACAAAATTAAATTTATAAGTTGTGCAACTTTTTTTGTCCAAAATTGTCCAAAATTTAAAACACACTTTACTACTCCCAAAAGTATACATTTTAATCTGTGAAAAGGATTTCGCCACAAATCGCCACTTTTAGAGAAAATTAAATTTTTATTATGTTTACCACCAAATTACCAATCGAAAAATTTATCTGAATAACTGTATTCAATAATGACAGAAAATATATTAAAATTTTTATAGTGAAAATATTATTGAAATAGATTTAATAAATCAGAAATTATTTCTTATTTTTTTAAATATTTAATAAAATAATTAATTTTACTTTAAAGGTACTGAAAAGTACCTTGTACCACAAAAAGGGGGAAAATGTAAAGGGTTGCTATGATATGTCATAAAATGTTAAAATTAAATAAATGTTTCATGTTAAATTAATAAATGTTAAAATTAAATATTATAATACCATATTACGATTTAAAGTAAAAGTTTCTGTGCAATAAAAATAAAGACAAATGTGAATTTTTCATAGAGTTTGTCAGTGTATGCTTGCATGAGTTTTCCATTGAAATACTACATAAAATAATCTATTTAAAAAACTTTTAAAACCCAAATTCTTATTATTGCGTATCATATAAATCTTTTCAAAGTTAGTATAAAGTTTAATTTGCAAAAAAAAAAAAAAAAAAAAAAAAAAGTAACTTTTATGTTTATTAACAAAAAATTGGGGAAATTTGAACTGTTTTAAGAAAATAGAAATTATTTCTTAAAATTCACAACAGATGGCATCACCACACGATTGCCTATAAGTTTTGTGATTTCATTTTTTGATTAAGGGCCAATATCTGCAATTTAAAATTCGTTTGAGGCCCCTTTTTATTATTAAAACCCGAATAAAAAGAATATTATTCGGGTTTTAATGTACCAACGCCAAGTTTCCTGTTATTACCTTTTTATTATTGTTGTAGTTTATTATTATTTTTTATATTATAACTTAACATTTTACTGATTTGGTTAATGTTTATGTATTTTCCCTAATCATTTTTATTTTTATTTTGTATTGTTAATTGTTTCATTAACATTTTAGTGAATATTCCGCCCAATAGAGGACGCTTGTAGTCCCCAAAAAAGTCTTTTTTGCTTCTAAAAAGAGATGCAAGAAAAATGCTTCTTAAAAAAGCTCTTGAAAAATTCTTAGGATACTGTGTAGTCAAAGATAAATTTTCTTTTATCAATTGACATCTTTTCTACTAATTGTCTGCAAAAATTAACACTCCGGACCTTCGGGGTATCAAACGCGGGACCACCGGATTACTAGCATGGCACTCTAACCATCTGAACCACGAAGAGACCAATGAAAAAGCTTGTATTTACTTTAAAATAGAGGCGCATTTTTTATTTGGTTGAGATTCACAAACATACCGTCGTGAATGACAGTAAGTACATAAGAATTTGGGAAAATGAAAGAAAAAAGAAGCAGAGTAATGTGATGATATCTTTAACATTGTGTGCTAAATTAATTGTCTTATAAATATAGATTTTCTTCATGAAATTTTTATTTATTTTCTTTTCTTCTCTTATTTTTTGCAACATTTGTTTCTTTATCAGGTATGTTTCTAAATACCTGTTTGCAGCACAAAAATATGGTACAGTTTAACCCCTTTATAATGTCAATTTTTCCTCAAATGGCACTTTAAATTAATTTCACGAATAAAAATTGATGTAAAGAAAAAAATTCATTTAGCTTATTTTAATTTTAATTTTGACACATTATTTATTCTCTTAGTTCATCGCAAACTTCTCAGAACCCATTGTATAAGCATAAGCAGAAATGCTACAAATGACTGTTTTTTTTTTTTTTTTTTTTTTTTTTTTTTCGTAGCAATATTATAAAAATGTTATTTATACTGATATTTTTCTAGAGAAATTATACACAGGATTCATTATTAAAAAGAAAAAAAAAGAAAAAAAAATGGTGCCAGTTGAATAAAATGATAACGAATTTGGTGGGGAATTTATTCCTGTAACCTTAAAAGGTTAAAAAAAAACATAGAATCACTCTTAGTACCATACATATATACATATTTAAATCGAAATGTGACAAAAAACATCATACATAGATAATAATAATACCATAACCTTCCTATGTTCGCCACTGCCTATACTTCGATCCACTGTGCGCCGCTTTTTATACACCACTAATTTTTGAGAAGTTATTTATTTCCCCTCCTCCCTTATTTAATCGAAATTGCATTTGGAGAATTTTATCATAGCCCCCTAAACTAAAAAACCGACTTGCGCGCGGCTCGAAAACTTAGCACAATTCAAGCGATAGACAGCGCCACCTGGTACAGATTGTGCGACTTTTTTATTTAACTGCCACCAATAATTCTAAGATGCGATATGTGATATATATAATCAACGTTTCTCTGATCCTATTTACATTTCTTATGTATATCAAATCCCACTTTTAAAAATTTTTGGTGGCTGTTGAATAAAAAAGTCGTGCAATCTGTACCAGGTGGCACTGTCTAACGCCTTCCGAGCCACATGGAAGGCATTTAGTTTAGTACTCTCCAAATTTACTGAAAAAAGGGGCAGGACTAACAACATTAAGGAATATTAATTACAATGTTGGCAGGTATTGCAATCACATGTTGCAGAAAATTATTATAAAAAAAAAAAAAAAGTCGAATACTAATGCTACGGAATAAATATAAAACGGGACAACTCTAGTATTATTTGAAAAAAGTAATTTTCGTTTGGTTTATACGCAGATAAGTATTGTTAATTAATATCATTAAATTTTTTTCTGGTATCCGGTTTCGGATTCTCAAATTTCAGTAAAAAATTCATTTAACAGTATGAAAATATGAATATTTTCTGATAATATTTTCCTAATACAGTACAGTATTTCGTAATTTATGTTTGATACAAATTTTTCATTATTATTCTTTTGGTAAAAAAATATAACGATATAGTTTGATTGTAGTTTTCCATTTACTTAATTTCAAATAAATCATAAAAAATTCTTATTGTTTTTTCTTTGATATTTATGGGAAGATTGGGATTGTTAAAATCCTATATTAAAATTTCCTGATGAAGAAATTTATAAATTCTATTGTAGCTTCTACAAAAATTTACAAAGAGTTTTTTTATTTATTTATTTATTTTATTTATTAATTTCAAATGGTAAGGATTCTTATAAGAACAAATCTCGTACCATAAGCTAACAGTTAATCTTTTTTTTTCAGTTTATTAACTAATAACACCAATTTCATAGTTAATTTCACGTATTGTGCGAAAATTTATAGATTAGGGACAACGGTGATGTTACAAATTCTGGTAATTTAATATTCATGTTTACTTTAATGTATGCTTGATTTGAAATTGTTAAGGAAAATTTAATCTTACATGATTTTAACACAGAAAATATATCAAAGCTAGATTAAAATAAATCCTGATTTTAAATCTAAATCATAACACGTGTTATAGGTAACGAATGTAACAAATGTAATTTTCAAATTTATTACAAATCAGCAAAACATGCAATTTAAAGTTTCAAAATCCACACTTCATTTCATTTAAAGACCCTTCGCTTCTAATAATTTAATATGGCTTTTTGATGTTATAGAGATTAACTAACTGTTTTTAATTCTTGTTTGATCATCAAATAAATAGCAATTATGCAAATATCTGACTTTTGGAATTAAAGTATATTGCAGTATCTCTAGATTATACTTGCACATAGCTTGTAAAAAATAAGTTCAGAACTTTGTAACTGTAACTTAAAACTTCGATGATTTTTTTTCTTATTTATTCTTTTTTCTTTTTTTTTTTTTTTTAATAAAGTGACATTTGTGTGCTCTGTTCAAGAAACATAATTCTTCTATTTTAGAAGAACACTTTATCTTTAGTTTTTCAAATACTTATCACAATTAATGTATCATAGGAAAAACTTTTAAATGTTTCAACGCAATACTGAATGTCAGACTAATTTTAAATAATAATCTTATTGCATATAACCTATGTTGCCATTTCAAATCATAATAGGTTCACTAGCGGCCAAGCGGTTCTGCACTCAAAGCTGGTATAAGGTCGCGCTATGCTCGTCGGCCTAGCCGTTCGAAGTTTTTCGTGGTTTGCTCCGAAACATGCATAAATACGGGCTAGGACCACTTAGAAAGACCCCCCCCTCGGAGGCAGTGCTGGGCATAATTGATTAAAAATAATTGAATTACAATTAAATTACAATTATAATTTTTTATTGTCAATCAATTAACAAGTAATTAATTACAAATAAATTGAATTACTTAATCAATTTATTTGTAATAATTCAATTTATTTGTAATCAATTACATCTTAATCGATTGACAGTAAAATAACTATAATTGTAATTTAATTGTAATTCGATTACTTTTTAATCAATTATGCCCAACACTGCTCAGAGGGCACTCCCCCTCAGGTCTAGGACACTAGTACAGTCAATCGGACTTAATCCCCACAACCCAACCCAATCCAAATCATAATGGTGGGTTTCCGTAAATTTCAAATTTTATGCAAAGTTTCATTTTATTTTAAAAAGTTAAAATACACAATTAAATCAGAAGATTATTTTATAATTGACGTCATGTTATAAAAAAATGATGTAAGTACATTGCACTAGGTATAAGAAAGTACCACAGAGCTCTCGTTTAAAAATATTTGGTACAAAGCTTTGAATAAACACCATAAAATATAAGAACTGGCAACAATTGTTTCAGGTCGAACAAAAACACGAACCTACGTCAGGTGAATAAAGTAAGCACGAGTATTGCAAATAAAGCCGGCACGCACCACAAATAAAATAGTCACGTGTGCTGAAAACAAAGCGGAACGCACAACCAATAAAGTAGGCACGATTGCTACACGTTTGCATAATAGATGATAAGTATCCCGTTTATCCCAGAGGTACATACCAGAAATTTTCTATTCACTTAATCGTAGAAAAACAATATTACAGATTTTTATTAAAAATAGGGGCATAAATCTGATATTTTAAAAATATTTTTACAGCTATGTGATATACATTATAAGGCTGGTGTTAATTTGATTAGTCACAAATAGAAAGATGATTAATTAGGATGATTTGCCAGTAATATATTGACTCTTTAAGCATAAAAATATTTAAAAAAAAAATTAATGAAGGAAAATTCTTAATTTGATTGTTCGATTACTTAACTAATATCTAATATAATTCTTTGTTGCAATTCTAATAGCACCCGATTTTTTTCATTCTGCTTTAATGTACAACAATTATTATGTTGTTAACAAAGCTTAGTAAGTATTTGTTATCCAGGTAATATATATTTAATGTAACCTTAAAGCATCAAGCTGAATTTGATTACAAATGTTTATTTGTTGAGTTATGTAAGTAATTTATATTTATTTTAAATAAATGAATATATAATTATGAATAAACTTACTATTTTATTGGAATTAAGAGATGCCACCTACTAGGTATATGAAATATTATCAGACTAAATTAGTCAACTAACGAATTTTTGTCTTTTGGGTAATTAAACAACATAGTTGATATTTAAATGTAGTTTGTGAATGTAAATGTAAAATTTTTATATCTCGTTTAAGTTTTCTCAGCAGACTTCTCAGCTTGCAAAGGTTTCTTGCATTTGATTTTCATATTGTGTTTCGATCCTATAGTTTATGTGGTTTAGGAAGGATATAGAATCATTTTTGCTAAAGTCTTTAGGACAGAATGAATGGATGAGTGTGTTTAACGCCGCAATAGAGCTACGCAATGTGTATTTAGTAGCGGTTGGGTTTCTCACCAAGTACGCTCCAAAGATATTATTGATTAGTAAGTTGATAGGTGTTAATCAATAATATACATTAATTATTGTATATGTTTACATAGAAATATAATTTAAATATATATTTTTACAAATAATTTTTAATTGAAGCAATTTTTGAAGTGAAAACTGAAATGGTCTATTAGTAATAAGACTATGGAATTAATTCTTTGCTGGTTAAAAATGTCAATTATTAGCAAAATCTCGTTTAAAAATTATTATTTCAAATGACATAATTTGTTAAAAACAGAACAAAGAAACGATTCTCAGTTATTAATTCTTATACATTTATTAGTACTCAGAAAAAAATTCCAAAAATTTTGTCAATGATTATGTTTGAAAATATGATCCAGTTTTAAAACATTTCCAAAGAATGGTCAATTACAGGTCTGTTCACACTATACATTTAAAATACAAGCTATGAACCAAAATTAACTTTCTTATATAGTAATATAATTTCTATGTATACCACTCTTAGTAGAAAATGTATTATTATTAAAGCTAATAAAGAATGTCATTGATAGCTTTAATAGAATCAATGTTTTCTCATGCATTTTGAAAATTTCCGATAAGTCAACTTGTAATAAAATCTCAAGAGATTTACTTTACAATTTAATTTATTTCCTGTATTTAGAATGAGATATCTCTGGTTTAACAGACTCTCTGGAGAATTTTAAGATGTATCTCGTTTTAAGATAACATAATTTCACCCATGACAATACAGGAAAGTTTAAGTATTAGATACTTTTTAATACCCCAATTATTCCTTAATATTTTTTATTGAAAGCTTTAATATTGAGAACATTTAGCAATGTTTTCTTTGATCATTGTTGCTCAATTCAGGAACTTTTTTTTATTCAATAAACACCAAAATGTTTCTGGAGTGATATTTGATATATATAATATTAATCTTCATATGTGATTAGGTAAACATTACAATCACAATTTTGTGGTAGATATTGAATAAAAAAGTTCCTAAAATTGGCAACACCATCTTTCTTATATAGTTATATAGATTATAAGTGATTTTTCAATAAAATTCTAAATATGTGGCTATAAATTAGATTAGTAACTTTGTAGAGTAATTTATGTTTTAGAAACAGTTATAAAAATCATAAGAATTAATAGGTAAAATATTTAAACTGTATATATAAGAATCTAAAATTCGTGAAAAACGTGTCTGAAATGGGTTGTTGAAGATTCAAAAAAGTGTCTTATTTATTTCAGACACTTAAAATACCTTAAAGGCATACCGTTTCTTTCATATACCTAAAGTGGCTGATATTCCGACAACTTTGATCACTTAGTTTTTGGATTAGGTTGCTATTACTGACCGCAGTAAACATTTTTTTGCACTGAAAAATGTGTGATTATGGTTTTGGCAAAAAAGATTTAATGATCTCCTAAAGAATATTTAAAATATTAATAATGTTAAAGCAAAAACATCAGTAGAATTGAAAACCTATGGAATCACAACCCAGCGCTCTCCCGACTACACTTCTGGTCAAACCTATGCGACCACCCGATTCTAAAAAACTACAAATCATGAACGGATGTGTTCCTCATCCTGACTTGATCGGACAGTAAAAAGCAAATACGAATTTTAAAAAGTTGTTTTACATCTCAAAATTAAAACAAATTTCATAAAAATATACGAAATTGGTTAGATAAAATTTTGGCTACCACTAGAGAGCCCACAAGAAGACCGACGTTAGTAGCGATTAAGTTTTTGATTAGTTTGATTTTATTTATTTATTTATTTATTCATTTATTTTTACTACCATCCGAATTTAAAAGTATTTTTAATGACTTTAAATCACTATCCTAAAAACTACAGCTGAAATGAAGAATTATTACCAAAAAACAACGATATATGTAAATTTTATGTTGTTGATATTCAACTGAGAATTGTTCAAGATTTTTTTTTTTTTAACTAAAACTCCGTATGGCAGAAAAATATATCTGCTACGACCATGGGCCGTAGCGTAATTTCATGTTCTGTCATTTTTCTTCATAGAGGCTCTCTAGCTACTACTAAGCAATCACACATGTATAAACAAATAAAAGATGGCAAAAAGGTGAGACCTTTATTAAATTTGATCCCCTTCAACATCAACAAAATTTAGCAAACGTCCAGGAATTGATTTGTATAGATTTATTACGATTTCTTTATTAAACTTCTTTGCTCATCTCTCCAGATCACGAATCAGTGTCTTTCTGGTCATCGTATTGCTTATCGCTATACACAACCTCGTCCATTAAGTGACAAACATTCTCAAATATGAGATTTTCACATTGGGTTTGCACTCAGACCAATATGAGACAGGAATTTTATGGGTCTTCAGGTACTCAAGTACTTTTAGCAGTGTGGATGCTTGCGCTGTCTTTCTGCTAAACTTATTTGTTCTGGCCAAATTGTTCGTAGCACCGCTGGATAAAAGGTTCGTAGACCATCAAGATATTTTAGATTATTATATTTGCCTTCAACAACCATTATTACGAGATTACCAAAGCTGGAATAGCACCTAAAATCATGATACAGCCACGTCCCATTTGACGCTTCAATCGATGAGGTGCGATGATGCTATCATCTCTATGTTCGACCGCAATTGCCAACATTTTAATTTATTCCGTAGCATTTCTAGCCCCGCCTTTATTCCATACAACTTTTTTTTAAAGAGACTTTTTTTTTTCTCTAAATCATTGTTATTTATTGGAGAAAAATATTTTGACAATAAAGTGGTGCGAAATAAAGGTGGTTCTAAAAATGCTCCGGACCAAATTAAAATGTTGATAACGCTGTTCGACATTTTGAGCGGATGTTATTGGGTCCATCGAGCCAAAAAGGTTTTTTATAAGTCAAAACCACTTACTTGAAGTCAGTGGATTCGACAATGTGTGCAAATATGAGACGCTCTTTCTTGTGTCTCGGCGTTAACGACAGTTATTTCTTGAATCTTTCGTAGCTAAAGTCTTGTTTAGCTAACGTTCGACAAATAGTGCAGAGTGTGGCTGTGACACTGGTTTTATTATTTACGATTAGCCTGGAAACCAGTTCATCTTGCCCTATTAACTGGCGTGTCGTCCTTCAAATTTTCCTTTTATTGCAGTCAGACAAAGCTTCAAGACGTCCGGTCATGAAGCTTTGGTCCATATTTTTCGGTTCGTATTCATAAGCACCCTGATGACTGTATCCTTGAAAACACTTCCTTGGACGGCTTTTTTTATTACGACTTTTATACTGGCCATATAAGCTGAAGATTTCGGCACATTTCTCCTCAGTGATCATTCTTAACGTCTTTAAGTTACTGCACGTTTAGTGCGCCACCCGTAAGCTATACCACTGAATACGGTGCACTTATTTGTATATGAAATATTACGAAAAGTCTTATTGGTGTGAAATGTTCGGAACACCTAGTTTTTCGCATTTTTCATAATAATCTTTATTGTTTATCGATACTATAGTAATTTGATGTTTATATGTACGTATTGAGTTACCGTTTTATTTTACATAGCATAGCTTTTTATTAATAATACACTCCGAGATTCAGGTGGTCGCGAAAATTTTGTCCAGCAGTCTATATAATTGCGATACACCATCCGTTTCCAGATACAAAATTAACATTTTTGTCATACTAGAACGTTTTAGTCGTACTATTTATTCTTAAACTCCAGTCTAGAATTTGTGTGATATAAATAGATATATAACATTCTGTTTCTTTTTCTTAGAAAACCTCGATGGTCTCTTTCTACCTTTTCAACCTTCTTTGTCATTCAAAAAAAATTCTTTTTTATATAACCAACGAGGGGTGTATAGTTACGATACACCATCCATTTACATATGAAAAAATATTTCATCGATTTCAGATACAAAATTAACATATTTTTCGTACTATTTACTCTAAACCATTTAGTCTAGAATTAGTGTGATGTAAATGAATGTATATCTTTCATTTTTATTTTTATTTGAAAACCTCGACAGTATATTTTTACCTTTTCTACCTTTTTTTTTTTTTTTTTTTTTTTTTTTGTTATTAAAAGGATTTTATATATATGTATATATATATATATATATATATATATAAATCAATGAGAGGTATGTAATTACGATACACCAACCGATTACGTATGAAAAATGTTTCATCGATTTCCGATAAAAAATTAACATTTTTGTCGTACTAGAAAAATTAACCACATTCTTCGTTTAATATCCCTATTTATAACGGTAGGCTTGAATTTCTGGATATAAAATCTTATTTTTTTTAGTACGTTTTTAAATATTGCAAATCCCTTATTAGGTAATTGCGAAGCTTGTTACATAGTTTACGATTAATGTAATTTCCATTAAAGGTGTATGAAAACGAAATTTCTCTGTTATTGTTATTTTATTTAAGCTCTTAATTTGTATTCAGAAAAAACTTTTAAATACATTTTTTTTTTTTCAGTGCTTAGTAGATTTTTACAGTTTGAAAACACTTACAAGTGTATATTTACATAACAGTTTAGATTTGGTTTTCTGTATATGTTATTAACGTTAGCGCGATAAATTAATTTCTTTATTATCATCTGAATATTGTTTAGGTTTTTAAGTATAATATGGAATTAAAAAACTTTTTCACCTTTATTATAAATAAGACTTGCTTTTTTTCCAGAATAATTTTTTCTTGCTTAAAACCTTAAAATAATATTTTAATGCTTAATGCATACAAAGTAAATCTATTTTTTAAATGAACCTAAATAAGTTATTGTAGAGCATAATTTGTGAAAGATAAACATTTTTATATATATATATATATATATAATATAAATTTAATAGACGAATAATTTGAAATAATTTATTTGAAGTTAAATTACGATATGTTTTTTTAAATGATATTTTTAAAATACTGTACTGGATGAATCTTAATCGAAATTTTATAAATATTAAGATAAAGTATTTTACAATTAAAGTATTTTACGTTAAGTATTCGAAAGTGTTTTAAGTACCAATAAAATAGTACATGATACTTTTATAGATGACTTCGATGTCTGATCGCTATATTCAGAGTTAGTCTCAAAGCAAGATGAATTTCTAGTGTAATCTGCAATCAATCATGCGCAGTTTTCAAACATTTTGAAGTTACTCGATACTTGAACAAGTAATTTTTCTTCGTTTGAAACATGTAATATTTAGGAAGAATTTAACAGGAGTCCTTATCATGAAAAATATATAAATTGTATATTTTAAACATATATTTGGCAGTTTTATTTATTGAATGGTCTATATTTTTAAATTTAAATATTTATGTAAATCATCTTACTTTTATAAGATTGGTAATTATTATAAACTACCCACCTTTAGACCTTAAGAAACTTACATTGGTTGGCATTTGCGACGCTTTTAATCCAGTTTTAATCCAACAATTATACGTTAAGTATTCAAATATATTTTAACACCAAGAAAACAGTACATCATACTTCTACGGATGACTTCGATGTCTGGTCGCTATATTCTGAGGAGTGTCTCAACTCAAGATACGAATTTCTAGTGTAATTTGCAATGAATCATGCGCAGCTTTGAAACATTTTGAAGTTACTCGAAACTTGAACAAGTATTTTCCTCGGTTGAAACATGTAATATTTAAGAGGAATTTAACAGAAGTCTTTCTTATTATGAAAAGTGCCTAAATTGTACATTATAAACATATATTTGTCAGTTTTATTTATTGAATGGTCTATCTTATTAAATTTAAATAATTATGCAAATTATCTTACTTCTGTATGATTGATAATTATTATAAACTAGCCACTTTTGGACTTTAACAAACTTTCACTTGGTGGCATTTGCAAAATTTTTAATCTAGTGTCCCTTTAAGGAATTCTGTCTCTGACAGATACAACCAAACTGTTCATAAACGTAAAATAAAACTTAACTACTTAGCAGACTCCAGTTTAATATGCCTGTGTTGTTTTTAATACTTAGACTATCCAAGTATTGGTACTCTTGGCATCACCAGACTATTCGTGTAGCATACAAATCTCACCATATAAACTTCCTTTTTTCTGACCTTATCAACCTGAAGTGTATAAACTCAGAGTCGCAGGTATGAAAAAAGCGGTATTCAAGATATTAGTCACTATTTCGATAACCACTTTTATATAGTGATCTTCATTAATCGTTTGTAGAATATATCTTCGAAAGAATAATATAAATAAAAAGTGGTATTCAAAATAATGATTGCTGAGACAAAATATTAAGCTAACTCATTACCTCACTCACAACTTGAATTAAAAATAATTTTGTAAAAATAAATTATTTATTATTACTGTAAGTTTAGTTCTATACATTTAAAAAAAAGTAATAAATAAACAAAAACAAGTTCCTTTTAAAATCCTCATCATAATATAGGTATGTGTAACTAAGGTAATAAAGTTTCGACCTCGTATTTTCTTTTTACAACGTATTGACGTATGAGGAATCCAAAAACCACAAAATCGGTTTGGTGTCCGTCTGTAGGGTGTCAGTGTGACAGTTTGTTGCTCTGTGCACACGATATCTCAAGAGAAATAAGAAAAAAAAAAAGAGAGAGAGAGAGAGAGAGGAAGAGAAAGATCAGACTGGTATCTTTTCTTGTTACTTACGACACTGACTATTGATTTGCAATAATCTAATTTAAAAACGTCGTACGTTATTCGAAATTTACGATTTTCTGAACAAGGGAGAATAGGAGAAATTTTCGCTTAAACTTCCTTCAAAAGGAATATTTTTACTCTAAAAATGCCAAACTCTCTTTAAAATATCACTTGTGATGCTTGGCTTGATCATAATTAACTACGAAAATTCAACTTTGAAAACTTTGTAAGTTATTTGAAATTTGTGAATTTCTTAACACGGGAGAAGAGGACAAAATTTCTCCCAAATATCCATTTTGAGGGACTCTTTCATCGCAAACATGTCCAACTACATTTCCCTACACTGCTGGATTGGGAGTCTGAATAAAACGATAGGCCATTGTTTTGTGCCGACGAGATTTTCCTCTTACCCTTTATCATTTTTCTCTATGGGGTTTTGTTATAGATAAAGTTTTCCTGACTTCATTTCTTCAGGACTTACAGTAACTCACGCAACAGATTACTGACGACCTCAAATCATAAACGAGGACATTTTATCATGAGTGTGGCAGAAACTTAAATACTACACAGATATTTGCCATGTCATCTGAGATGGAAACATAGAAAATCTACAGAAACATGTATTACTGTAGTTTCACAGTATGCTTGATTTATCAAAATAAAATAAATACAGCCTAAACATGAATGCTTTCTTTCTGTCCTATTGATTATGAAACACTTTGCATAAATAGTGGCACTGGGGTAGGAAAGAAAATCTTAATATCCAAAAATATAAGTAATCGTTCGAAATAACTATATGATTGCTCGATTTTTTTTAGTATTTTTTTATGAAATGGTATAAAAACAGAGATTTGTTTTTCGAAAATTCATTTAAATATATTGCTAAATATAGTGGGTAAAGCCTACTAGTACTTAAAAGGTTTTTATGTTCAAATTTCTTTTGCATACAGTAGAGAAGTACAAAAAAAATCTGGAGTGACTCCACTCGACTTTCCGAACATTGAGTAACTAACAGTTTTGTAGATAAAATAAAGAAAGAGGAGTTGCTAAACAAACAAAAAAGAGAAAACCATAACAGAGTGTTTGAGTAATTTTCTCCATATATCACACGAGGTTTTATTTAACGCTATTGAACTTTGAGCCCTTAGATCATAATGATAAAGAATTTTTCGTTGTGTCCCTGTAAAAATCTATAAATGCTAGATTCACCAAAATGCTTATAGTTAGTGCAACAGTGATTTATAATATTCATACAAATTTTCAGCTCAATTGAATAAGGCGTTTAGATGCTATCGCTGGTCTCATAGGCCATAAAGATAAAGAATTTTTCTCTGTGTCCCTGTAAAAAAACTGTAAGTGCTATATTCACCAAAATCTATACAGTTGGTTCAAATGTGACCTATAACATGTGTACAAATTCTTTGCTGAGATTAATAAGGCGTTTAGACGCTATCACACTTTAAAAAATTTGGCAAAGAATTTTTCTTTGTGTCCCTGTAAAAAAACTATAAGTGCTAGATTCTCCAAAATCTATACAGATTGAGTATCTGTGACCTATAATATGTGTATAAAGTTTTTGCTCAATTGAATGAGGCGTTTAGATGCTATCGCACTTTTAAGATTTTGGTCCCTTGGCCATAATGATAAAGAATTTTTCTTTGTGTCCCTGTAAAAAAACTATGAGTGCTAGATTCACCAAAATCTATAGGGTTCGTACTATGGTGACTTACAATATACGTACCAACTTTCAGCTTATTCGAACAAAGCGTTTAGACGCTAGCGTGTTCACTCACATACATACACACATACATACACGCATACATACACACATACATACACACATACATACACACACACATACATACATCATCGTATAAATAGTGAAAACGGACTCGTTGGACCTCGAAACGTATAGAAACATCAAAATCTCGAATTCGAATTTTTGACATGATTACAATACTTTCCTCACTATAGTGTTCGGAAAGTAAAAAGGAGGGGGAGGGACACTTTTAAAATGAACACTTTGATATTGTCTCTTACCCTTGATAACGTCATATTCCACGCATTTTAAAAAACATAAAATAGCTCAAAAAAAAAAAAAAAGAAAAAAAGAAAAAAAAAAATAAAGAAAGTAAGTAAAAGAAAAAGATAAAGAAAGTAAAATTCGAAAATCAGGCTTTGTTCAGGATTGTATCTTGTAAAGAAAGTTGCACTTGTATACATATTTTGCTGCATCTAGGTCACCCCATTCTAATTGAAAACGTACTGACAATCATACACTCAGCCTCTGTTAACATTAGCAGATATTTCTAAAATATTGAGCATTAAAATGAAAGAAATATTAAAGGGGCCAAAAAGTAATGCCGTTTTTGAGAATGTCGATATGCGACTGTCATTTATTCGCTCTTGTGTGTGTTTGAACTGGTCCTATTTCAAAGTTAGAGTGACTTATTTACTCGTAAATTAATAAAGCTTAATCATTATTGTTATTATTATTACAATTTATATTGAAATGGCCAGTCAAGTAAAAGAAGAGGCACATATCCGGCATTGTATGCTTTTTGACTTTCGAAAGGGTAGTAAAACAACAGTTCCAACAAAACGATGTTTATTTTCAAGTGCATTAAACCTTTGTAAATGCTAAAATTGGTTTTTTTTAAGTTCAAATCCGGTAATTTTGATCTTTCTGATTCGTGACAATCAGGAAGACAAATAATTTAAGACAATGAGATGTTAAGGGTATAAGTAAGAGAAAATCCATGTCAAACAATCGAGAAACTGTTAAACACTCTTAACTAACTTTGGTCTACCAACTAAAAACATTTCTGACAAATTGGTAATGTAATTAAACCAAGTGTTTAGGTCTCGCGTAATCTGACCGAAAGGAACGAAGCTAACCGATTGGGCTCACGGAAATTATTGCTTTAGCAGCACAATGCAGAAGCGTTTTTTGATCACTTGATCACTGAAAATTAAAAATGGGTCTTTATTTTAATCCGAATTGCAAAAGTCAGTAGTTCTATTCCAATGAATCGCCACAAGGTACAACTATGCCAGCTGTACATCACAAACAGGAGAATTTGTGTGTTTGGTGAAATATTCGAAGGGTAGTTGATTTGGAATGCTGAAATCTAGACGAACTGTGAAGGCAGACCTTTACTGTGAACAACTGGATGGAATAAATCAATCTTTAATGGGCTCTTCCCACCTGACGTCAGAGGTCACATGATAGAGAAAAAACAAATAGCAGACGAAGTCTTGTTTATCTATAACGATTGCTGAAATAACATATTTTCTATTCTTATTTTTGATCAATCGTATTTAATCTGTGTTATTTTTTTATACATCATCATTTTTAATCCATTTTATATCATTATTCATCATCTTTTATTTGCTGTATACATTTACAAGCATCATTTAGTTTATATTTGTTATTGATGTTCATGAAGAACATGTTAAATACTCTGATTTTTGGTACTTAAATCAGTGACAGTGCAATATCGTACTGCGTAAATTAACTTGTTGTAACACCTTTATGCAATTAGATTAAATTAAAATATTTTAAAATTTCAAATTATAATCCATAAACATTCCACAAGAATGAGCTATTATTTATTGCTAGATCAGTTAATGTAACAGTTATACTACAACATACAAAAATCGATTCTTACTGTTGAAAATAAATAAACATATAAAGTGTTTTCAAAAAATTATTAAATTTACAAATACAACTATTCTACTGTTTACAAATGGAAAATATTACTTTTATTTTATTTTATATTAAATATTAACATTTTTGTTCTTAAGAACAATATTTAATTGAATTCGATTCTCAGAATTCGATTATTCGTTTTCCTCTATCACATGATTGAGCAGACGAAACTGGGAAGATTCCATTGAAAAGAGCCCAATGATTGTCAACGGGAAAAGCTGTTATTCTGCAAAACAATAATTCAAGACCTCACTGAGCAATACGAACACTGAAAAAAAGATTATGAATTGGGGTGGGAGGTATATTGCCTCACCTACCATACTCGCCCGATATTGCACCATCGGATATCCATTCATTTTAACCACTACAATATTTTCTAAGTGACAAAAAATTTGACTATTTGGATGATGTCCAAAATGCAGTCTTCAGAGATTTTGCTTAAAAAATCGATTGATATTTATGAATCCAGCATTGAAAAGTGTCACACTAGATGCCTAAAGTTTGTTGATAACGAGGTTGATTACATAACTGATTAAACATAAAAAATTATTAAAAATTATTTGTTTGAATTTATTGTAAGAAAAATGACACTATTTCCCGGTCTCCAGTTTCAAGTTGCAGAATATGATGAAGAGTTTAAAATGTATTATTCACAGGCATTTGAAAATTTGTAAAAGTCTAAGAAATGCGCAAAAAACTGTAATGAATTCACCAACTGATTTAATAAACTTAAATGATAATAAATTTTTTTTGTGTGTGTGCGTGTGTGTGTGTGTGTTGATTACGGGAAATACGTTCAACTTTTAATTATTACAATAGATAAATTCACAATATGCAACTTAAAACTATTTTAAGAATAATTTCTGAATTTCATTTTTAATCCTTCGTTAACATTTTCTGTGTTGTAAGTGTATCTATATTAAATTATCTATTCAGAAAATATTTCTTTAAAATTACTGATGCAGCAGGTGTTTTAATTTATTAAATGTCAAACAGCAGGTCCGTTAAAATTATACACATTTCTACTGTAATTTCAAATATTTCTGCATTAATTTTTGTTAGTCAGCAGAACTATTTACCTGAAAACTGAAATTGCACCCATTAGCTATTTTCTTACAAGCACTACAATTTTGTAAAAAGAATTGTTTACTTTACTGCATATTTGCTGACAGAGCAAAGATAATAATTTGCAATAAAATACCACTTTATTTTCTTAAAATCGTTATCCTGTCTTTTACAATCAAATACACTTTAAAGATTTTTAAAATTCAAATTGGCATAATTTGGTTTTATAAAGTGGTTATTTAAATTTTTTCAAGTCATGTTTGTTTAAAGAAACAAATGATAAAGAAAAACAAACACATAATCGGTATTTGTTCTACTGTAGAAATTGATTTTTTTCAGACTAAAATAAGTTTGCATTTAATCTTTATACTTTATATTAAAAAAGAAAAAAAAATTATAAAGGCTAAATTACAAAATAACACTTAATGTACAGTTTTAGAAAGATTTTTTTTTTTCATTATTTCCCATTCAAAATAGATAATTCAAGATTAAATAAAGTTATATTCTCGTTACTGTAAAAACAAAAGCATTATCGAATTATGTCGTTTATAGTTTATGAAGCTTATCCATAAAGTTTATATTTAGTCTCTAAGAAGTTTCGTTGTTTTGAGCCACCTCCTGACATATACTTGAAGCTGGAAAGGTAAAATTTTGGAATAGGAAAGAAGGAGATTTTTAAAGTATGTAACAGTCTATTTTAAACCTAGTAATGGGGAGAACATGCAACCCCATACTTGCCAACCATCGCATTAATAACCGTACAATTGTTAACGCCCCCTGAAAAAACGCCCCTTTTCTCACACCATTATATTTTTAGAGTAATTCTCGCCAAATGTTGTTAGGATTAAATAAGGCAAAAATTACTCTAAAAAATTATTGGTGAGAAAAAAAAAGGCGGGTACTAAAAACTGTACGGTTTATAATGAGATGGTTGGCAAGTATGCAACCCGGTAACTGAGTGTTCAATGAAATAACCGAATGTAAAGAGAGTAACGAGAATGCTCTTCTGTAGTAAAGATAATTAAATTTGTAATGACTAGTGACCTATACTATAATTCTGCATGGGTCGAGTTATACCCGACCGGAACCCATCATATGAATTTTAAATCAACCCAAACGCGACAAAAAAAAATTTCATCGACCCGAACCTTCAGTATAATTTTTGCGATCCGAACCCTTTTTCTTTATAAGCGAACCTGGCTCGAAACCTGACTTCGTTTTACCCGAAAACGAAATGAACTTTATTAATGCATCTAAAAATCATGCAAAACTTTTTTAAATTATAAAATAAAGTAGATTTTGATGGTCACATAGTTGGTTATGTTACTTTAAAAAGAATTAAAAATGTAATTATTATGTCTGTTAAGTTAAAAATTTAAAAATCTGAAAAAATGAATTAATACTAATTTTTTTACCCTTTATGTGTGTTCTTATTTTCAGGCGCACAAAAATAGGCTTCAGGTTAAGTGTTTGCAGTTTGTGTAATTTTGTTCATTGCTTTCGTTCGATGTGAATGTTTTCTTAACACTTTCCCGACCGCATGTATTTTTCTTTATCACAGTTAGGTCCGTCTGTGAGCGTTATTCTCCCCAGTTACAATATTTCAGAACAAAAAAATTCCGTATTTACATTTATATTACATATGGACATACATTATAGTTACACTCTTTTTAATCAAAGCATTTATATCCATAGTATATTGATAGTACAAATATGAATATTGGGTGTATTTTTAAGAAATAAATGACATACAGATTGCGAAAGGAACGCCCACTGGTGAAGATAGAGATTTTCAAATGACGTGAATCTATGTCAGCGGCGCGAAAGTGTTAACGGTATAATTTGGGTACCACGAATAAGATTCAGAGTTAAACATCTGTTTTCACACGATCACTTTAAATATAGATCAGCAAGACAGCTTCCTCCAGTTGCAATCTTAATGCATTGTTTATTTGTCCTAGAGAAGACAATAAAGAATATTATCTGCTTTGATGGAATCAGTCTCATACATTTTATTATTTTATATAAATGATTTTAATTAAATCACAAAAAAATATTCCCTCTATATATTTGCTGTATATACAAGTGTAAATTTAGGATAATTCAAAATTTCGTTAATAAAAGCGAGGAGTAAATTTGTTAAATATAAAAGTGTCTAAAAAATGTAAATTAAGAAATAACGTAAATTCCGAGAACGTGTAAAAGCGTGTATTTCTTTTACTTAGACATTAACGATAGTCAATAAACATTTATGGTATTTTCTTTCTGATTCCCATTCAATTTTTACAAAAGATTCGTATTAGATCCGTTGAAGGAAAAAAAAGGATGCATATAAGGTAAAGCTAGGAGAGTTTGCGTACAATTCAACAAAATGATATAAAAAATCCAAACATAAATTTTTTTCTCAAGTATTGGTGCATAACTTTGAATTGGTCTTTCTTCTAAGCATTTCCATTTTTATTGTGTTGTTCTGTTGTAATTTAAAAAAACTATAGTAATAAAACCAAGAGAGCTATTTTGAGCAATCTCTCCTTATAGGGGAGGAGTGATTGCGCACATAGGTAGGAGAGATTACGCTTAAATATAACTACATCTACATTTTCAATAATAATAATTCACTTAATTGACATTGTTGTAAGGTATTTGAAATCAAATATTTTCGCATTGGGAGTGGATATTTCAATTCAATATTTAAAAAAAATCGAAAAAAAAAAACTAAAAAATTAAAAAGGACTACAAAAACATTTTTAAAGAAAAAAAACATTTAAGAAATAGAAAAAAGAACAAAGCTAGATAAAGAACAAGACCAGAAAATAATATTAAGTTACTCGTTAACACGTTTTACTTAAAATTAGTACATTACTTTTTCAGTTAGGATAATTTCTTGTTTGCCGACCGAATCTCTCGTTGTCCACAATCATTGCACTTATTATTGTACAAGTGAAGTTATTGTGGAACCAGCTGCCACAAATTAACCTGTTTGAAACGGTGTATCCGTCTCGAACAGGTATTTCCGTGCAAATATATATATATATATATATATATATATATATCATACTTGCCAACGTCCTAATTAATATTCCGTAGTATCGTTAACCCCGCCTACTTTTTCACACCAGTATATTTTTGTAGTACTTTCTTTCTTATTTATTCGTAATTACATTTGCAGAATATTACACTAAAAATTTACTGGTGTGAAAAAAGGGCGGGACTAGTGCCACTACGGAATATTAATAAGCATGTTGGCAAGTATGTATATATATATATAGCACACTGTGCGTGCAATATGTGGCTAGTCCCGCCCATTTTTAAGCGCAGAAAACACCACCATTATTATTAGTGGTTTTTTTAGTTTTTTTTTCCTCAAAATCTTCCGCGAAAAAATTCTTTACGTTTTAAAATCCTTTACATTGTAAAATCCTTTACGTTTACTTCATTTATTTTATTTTATTGAAATTTAGACGATTACATTCCTTAAAATAGGGGTTGTACTCTCCACCCTTTTTTCAGGACACTCTCACATATAAGAAATTTTCGCCGTTTTAGCCACCATAAATTTCATGTAGAATTATTCTGGATATATTTATAGTAATGTTCCACCATTATATAGTGTAGAGATTATAGTATAATTATAATTGTAGCAATATATTTGAAAATTTCTTATTTCTGAGAGTGTCCTGAAAAAAGGGCGGAGAGTACGGTAGACTGATATTTTTTGCTTGCATTTATTTATATCTCATATATTTAAGAAGCCGGCAGCTGCACTGAAAACTGAAAACATGCACATCATACTTGAATGTATTGCAAAACTAAATAGATATGTAATATCATTTAAATCCTTTACGATAAATTTGTCAAAGGCTAACAGAAATCTAGAGGTAAATCCCATCAGAGGTGTGGCTTTATTCGATTATGCCACTCCTGAATAATGTTCAATTTCAGATTCTGTGGATAATCTCCATAAAGGTGGTGCGCCGTCTCGAATGGTTTGAATTAGTCATATCACATGTCGAATTTAGGATTTGGTACAGTCCCAGGCATTGAACAAACTCATCATCATTGTCTTGTTATAACGAATAAGCTGCAAAATCTCTGTTAGTATAGAATTTTAAATGCACAATCTCTCCTAAACCACAAAAGCGCAAACTCTCCCATAGCTGCCAACAATTTTTATTTAAAAATCAAATTTAACACCAGTATCTATGAGAAGGAGTCAGTCATATATACTTTCGGCAAATAAATAAACTAAAATCGTTTATATAAACTTTCCGGTGTGAAGTCTCCGTTGAAATAACGGAGACTTGGCACCTATGCTCTCCCATTTTGGTATGAGAGATTGCGCAGTGTTTTGAAATAATTACTCACTTTTAGAAGAAATCGTGGTGCTTGTACCGTTAGTCTATGTTATGAACAATTGTTAAATTTAATATATTTTGTACTACTACCATTGTATTGAAATTCTTAGAAAGGTTTATGAAAATTCAAGCATTTATTTTTGAGAACGAGACAAAATAACCACATTTTATCTTAAACTCTTAAAGCAATCAATATCCAAATTCAAGTGGGCACTTCCCTATTGATGTTGTACAACCACCTAAAATATCAACTCGCCCACTTTGCTCTTTTCTTCTGATCCCCTATATGTGCAATCTCTCCTACCCTGCAATCACTCCTAGCTTTACCTTTTATATGTATATATTCGCTTATACGGATCCGGATACGAATACGGATTTTATTTTATTTTATCTTATTCCTGTATTAGCGAGTATTCGCGGATACGGATACAAATACGGAGCTCCGGCATATGTCTAGTGTACATAGTACCTTTAAATCAGTTATATACACTTTATTACTTATTTGTACTTTACACTTTATATTTACTTGTACACTATACATACAAGGGACTAAAAAAAATGCCGCCCTAGGATATTTTTCATTTCTCTTTCTACAATCGCCAATTTTATTGCTTTATAAGTAAATTTTCGAACATACTTTATTTTGTGTGTTACACGTACAATTTAGGATTGACGCAAGTATTAAAAACAAGATACAATTCTTCGGAAAATTGTAATTTTAGAAAGTATTTCAAAAATGGCAGGAATAAGGCACTTAACGATACCACAACAAGAATTATTTTTAGAGTGAAAATCACAAAAATATTTTAGTACAAAGGATGTCAAGATGATTAAATGTTAACGAAATATTAGTGAGTTGGTTTTTAGCAAGATATAAAATTTTTGGCTGTAATTTGCCAGTAGGTGGCTACGTTGCTCATCCAATCGAGATGACCGCAAGTTAAGAAAACAGTGATTAAAAAATCAGTTTGTATTATACTTAGAACATAGAAGGGATTCAGAACTGTTTAGTAACATACAGTGCAACAACTATTAAACAAAGCAAGTTTAACTGCCAGAAAATGTGGAAAAAAAACATTCTTAACGAAAATAATTAGGAAAACAAGACTTCAGAGGGATAAAAAAATTGAAAAATGGTCAGTTAATTACTGGGCTGAAGTGGTTTTCTCTGATGAGTCAAGTTTAACTTATTTCGAGCTGACGGGAATAAGCAGGTCTGTTGATGAAAAGTGTAACAGACTTAGTGAAAATCGCACTTTTAAAACAGTGACACATTCTCCGTACATTATGATCCGAAAATGCATATTTTTTCAATGAGTCGGGCAAATTTTCATGTTCAAAGGATCAATTAATCTGAAATAAAACTCAGCCATTAAAAAAATTGATGCTTAACCGACTATTTTGGAGGTATTTCAGACTTTTCCAAAATGTGCATTTGAAAATGATATTATACCTTGTTACATGAAGCCTGTGGTACGTTTATTTCATTCAAGTTGTTAAAATCACCAATTCATTCCCATGAGCATTTATAATTTTGTAAGTTATCATAACTTTTTTTTTTTTTTTTTTTTTTTTTTTTTACTTAAAGTTAAATCCACAAAGAATATCGCAGAATTTCTTCTTTACTAGACTTGAAAATAGTCCTAATCTCAATCCGCTCGAAAATGTTTAGTCCGTAAAAGAGGGTGAGTATTCGAAATTTGTAGAATACAACTTTGTAAGAACTAGAAAAAAATATTTAGGATATTTGACACAGTGAAATTTCTGAGTTTCTTGTTAAAAAACTGTAAAACACTATGCCATTGTGCATTAAAGCAGTAATTTCATATAAAGGTAGATTTATCCAAAGCAGAATACATACTTTTATTAAGTAATTGTTTAGATCTAACAAACAAACAGTTTTATTTCTTACATTAAAATATAACGTGTTTATTTCATATAATAAATCACAATAGTATACAAAGTATATGTTTATTATATTACGATTAAAAAGAAAATTTTATGTAGGTTTTTATTAAATACTTTGTAGAGTGTAATGAAGCGAATTATTAAACCAAAAATGTTCATAATATCATGTTATGACTTCCGTATTATACAAACATAACAGTTTTATTTGTTTCAATCATTAGTTTTTAAATTATTACAAACACAAAAGGCACAAATAAATCTTTCTGCAGTGCGTTTTTTTTTTTTTTTTTTTTTTTTTTTCTTTTTTGTCCCTTAGTGTATTTATAACTATACCTGCAAATGTATGCTTATAATTGAAAAAAAAATATTTCTTAACTCGAGCCGATCCGTTGAAAACTAAACCTGACTAAAACCTGAACGGCTAGATAAAAATTGTCTGAACCTGACCCAGAACCCGACCCCCGATATTAAATGTTTTTGTCAACCCGATCCGAAGCCGACTAGCGAGTAACGAGTCAGATCGGATTCGGATAAAATCTGATTACCTGACCCAATGCAGGACTCTAACCTATACTTCTCTTTACTGTAAATACTCCAATTTGAAACCTGTTTCAAAACTTTCGGAGTCGTCTTAAAATTGTTCAGAAAACTTTTCCGAAAACTTTGTTTGCTTTGAATGTCTAACTACTTAAAATGGACAAAGAAAAAAAAATCGCTTTAAATAACTATCGTAACAGGCCTTTATCTGAATTATTCTCGTATCCAACCACAAAATGAAAACATCTGCGAATGCCATATTTCTGTTAAAATTTGCAATTCCACTAAAATTTACGTTTCGATATACAACTTTCTTCTCATAGTACCAATTCCACCACTACGTAAACCTTCGTAAGCGATCACAACTTTGGACGCTTCTGAGAAAACGTGATCCAACTTTTTGCATACTCTTTTTTAGCAAATTACTTTAAACTGGGATTTATCCCTAACACACTATAATAGAAAATGCAAACTAATATTAAGGCTAATTTTAGGAACAGATCTGAAGACAAACAATCAAAAAAATATTTTTTTCAGTTATTGTTATTCGAAAATAATTACTTCAAAATTAAATTAAAATACATCATATTGCTGATTCTCTCATTGAAGTCAAAATTATGCTGTATCGTGTACTTTAGAGCTTTTCATATTCTTACGAAAAAAGTATATTTAGCTACTTTTCAATGCATGGCTTTTAAAGTAAATTAAACGTGCTTGTTCTTAAAACAATACACTATATATATATATATATATATATATATATATATATATATATATTAACTTTGTATATATTGCATATACACTTTGAAAAGAGTTTTTAATGCACCCATTCATAAGGTTGAAATTATTATTATTTTTCTTAATTAACCTTTTTTTATTTTATTTTTTCTATAATTTTAGAATTAGTAGTCAAATTTTACCATATAACTGTTACTGTCATTGCCTCAGGACAATGTTTTGTCATACCACAGATATGATTTTACATATAATCAAAATCATATTAAAATATATTTCCATATGAAAGATTACATGAGATTTTTTTTTTTTTAACTAAAATTAAAGTACTATTTATTTTCAATAAATTTGTAAGTTTTGGAATGATATACTAAAAAATAAAATAAAATAAAATAAAATGGACAATAAAATGAAATTTTTGGGGAAAAACAAAAATTTACCTAATTAAATATATATATATATATATATATATATTTCTCTACATTCTTTAAAAATTAAATTATCTAATTAAATGGAAACAGAACTTTCTTTTTACTGATTTAAATAAAATTATATTCTAAGTTATTTTAACTTTTTAATCTTACATTGGCGATTAAGGAATAAATCAAATTAAAAAATAATATTTGGTTTTAATAATTAAAGAAAAATTAACTATTTAGATTAAAATTCAAAACAATACATATACATATATATATTATACGCAACTCATAATAATTTGCTGGTTATATGCATATATTTAGTTATGCCCTAAGTATTCAAATAATTAGTAGTTCTTTTTTTTATTTTTTCCTTATTTCATAAAAAGAAAAAATATATCTCTTGCAATTTGATACTCTAAATTCTGTAAATAAGAAGAAAAATCATACAAAATAAAAGAAGTCTGCCATTTCAAAATGTCTTGTTACGGTTACAAAATCATTTCTAAAATTCAAATAACAAAAAAAATAGAACACAATTCGGTTTCTATATCATACATTTATTGTTCTTTTCCCTAAAAAAAAATTTCTTTTTCTGTCAATAACTGACATGCCCAAAGGGAGAAATTTTATCTGCTTCCTGAAATTTTATAGCGACCTATTATAGTTACATTATTTTTATTTATTTTTAATCCATCCATTTACTTCTTTTATTTTTTCATGCAAAATGTTAAATATATAATAAAACACCATATTGTAGTAAGCCTTTTTTAATAAAAACGTATTGAGTCATAAATTAAAAGAAATCTCTGAAGAGCATTTATTTATAAATTTTATAAGCAAGCACAATTTAACCCTTAAATCAATTTAAATATGTTTTATTATTACCTCTATTAAATAAATCACGGGAAAAATATTTTTAAAAATCATACTTTATTATACTATGCTAGTTTATCCGTAATGGTATTAAGCCCCGCCTTTTTTTCACAACAGAATAGTTGTACAGGGGTCTTACTCTCCGCCCTTTTTTCAGGACACTCTCACAGATAAGAAATTTTCACCTTTTTTGCCACCACTAATTTCATGCAGAAATACTTCTGGTATATTTATAGTAATGGGCAATGATTGTACAGGGTAGAGGTTATTTTGTAAAAATAGTGGTAGCAATCAATTTTAAATTTTCTCCTTCGTGAGCATGTCCTGAATGAAGGGCGGAGTGTACGACCCCTGGTTGTAGAGCAATAGTCTTCTTATTTAATCATAAGAACATATTGCTGAATATTACTCTACAACTATTCTGATGTGAAAAAAAAGCGGGGCCTAATACTATTACGGATAAACTAGCATACTTAGCAGGTCTACTATGGTCTAATGCTAAAAAGCAATTTATTGCCAATCGGCAAAAAGGAGGCATTAGATCTTCAATATTATTCTAATAATACTTTAGAACACAAAATTAGTCATGTTACCGAAAGGCAGCGCTCGACATATAAGAGTTAAATAACATAAATAAATAAATAAGAAGCATTTAATGGAAAAATTGTGGTACTGTGATTCAGGATTACTTATGTTACTTTTTAATTAAAGACATTATTCAAAATCATTTACATTAAAGATGAATTAATTGTTGCAAATTAAGAGTTTACAGTTAAGCACTAAGTTTACATGACCCATATGTTTTTAAAGTATATATATTAACAATAATACAGCACTTTATCTGCTTAACTTACACTTCTATGTTGGATAAATAAACGCAACACTTAGATATCAAAGCTAAATTATGTACAGTCGGTAACAAAAGTATCCGAACACTAGTAAAAATTCCTATATAAAAAAAGTAGAGTTAATACTGTTTTGTTAAATAAATCCTTGTCGAATCATGTTCTTAGACAGACTAAGAACATGATTCGACAAGGGTTTATTTAACAAAACAGTATTAACTCTACTTTTTTATATAGGAATTTTTCCTAGCGTTCGGATACTTTTGTTACCGACTGTAGTTGGTTGTGAGATAATGAAATTCATATAAAAGCATTTATCGTTTTGTATATACATTTTGTTTCCTTTTGTGTAGCATTTATCATTTTGTATATATATCCAAATAAATTACAAAATATTTATTAGTAAAAAATAAATCTAAGAAGTGTATTTGTTTGTTGTTTTTCCAACTTTTTATGTTTTGGATGGTAAATTTACTCTTAAATAAAATTTAAACTGTGAAATTAAATGAAGAAGTAAAGTGTGTTTAATTCAGCTTTTAAGTACTGATTAAAATTTAGTTAAAAATTATTAATGCAAAAATACGGCATTTCTTGTTATTACAATGGCGTTATTTTATTTCACTCGGCAATCAGCCATACTTATTTTTTTTTTTCGCGTTATATAGACATTTGTGATTCTTTATTACCAATTGTCTACCAGGGCGTTATGAGGTCATTTGAACAAGTCTATATAGAAATATTTGGAGTAGCTTCTATGCAAAAATATTTTGAGCCTTTTTTTTTTTTTTCAATGCATTACAGAATGAGAATATTTTCAGACAATCTTTATTCCAATTCGAATTTTCATGCTTTTTAATAAAGCTTAATTGAATAGGTTAACGTTGAATTTGAGGTTTAATAGGTTTTATGTATCATTAGAGCTATCAGAGCCGCCAACCTAATCCGGCAAATTGTTTGTACCGCCCCTTTTTCTACACCACTTAATTTTTAGAGTATTTGTTTTCGTAATTCATCGTAAATATATTTAAAGAGAATTACTTTAAAAATTGAGTGGTGTAGAAAAAGGGTTCCAAACAATTTACCGGATTAGGTTGGCAGCTTTGAACTATGCAATAGGCAGTTAGAACAGAGTTGTCAAGTTACTTAATTTTTTCCGGAGCATTTCTTGCCCCACCTTTCTTTCATCTTTTATTATGAGAATATATTTTCTTCATTTATCATAGTTAAATATTAGAAAAAAATATTCTATAAATTATGTGGTGTGAAATAAAGTCGGGGTTAAAAGTGCTCCTGAATAAATTAAGGAACTTGGCTACTCTGTTAGAGACATTGAGGGACGTTAGAGACGTTCCCTAAGTGTTGTGTGAGGAGACTTATTGCATCATAAATTTTGTCTTTCGTGGAGGGCGTGTGTTTAAATGAAATAGAAAAATAAATGTAATTTTATCTTTAAAAATTTGAATTTATTCAGCAACAATATATCTTATAAAAGTATGAAATAGCCAGAATTGAAAACATTTTAATTTATTCTGATTCAGTAGCATTTCTATCTTCATTCCATTCTACTTTTTTTTAAAGAGAAAATTTTTCTTTGTTAACATTTTCACGATCGCATATTTTCGTCTTTTTGATGGTAAAAAGACGCCTGTGGCCGTTAATCTCCTAAGTTACAATATTTCAAAACAATATTTTCTGTATTCACATTTATATTACAAATGGATAAACTTTATAATTATATTCTTTCTAATCAAAGTATTCGTATCTATAGTATATTTGATTGTATAAATATGTATGTAGGGTATATTCTTAAGAATAAATAACATAAAAATTTCGAAAGAACTTCCCACTGGCGGAGTTACAGTTTTTCAAATGATGCGAATCTACGTCAGCGAACGCGAAAGTGTTAATTGAAGTTATATGTTGGAGAAAACTATTCTAACAATAAAGTGGTGCGAAATAAAGGCGGTGCTAAAAAGGCTCCGGAATAAAAGAAAATGTTGGCATATCAGAATAGCTTATAATATTCTACCGATGAATTTAATGAAAGACCTACAAATTTATACGCTTAATCAGCGTTGCCGGATCTGGCCCTTTTGTTTTTTATTCAATAGTCACCAATTATTTTGAGAAAAGACATTTGACGTACTACATAACAGACTATCAATCTTCGAAGTTGTTAGTCAAGCGTTATAAATAAAAATTATTGGTGACTGTTGAATAAAAAAAAAAAGGCAAATCTGGCAGCCCTGCGCTTAAAGAATGTCTCTCGTGTTTGAAAGATTATATGAATTTGTTAAGATTTTCTTTAGATATTGTATTTTGCTTTTACTGTGTATCTAAATTTAAAATAATTATATGCAAATTTAACTATAGAGATATATCAACTTTCGAGTTTCTTTTTTTTTTTTTTTTTACATTTCGTTATTTTAATATTAAAATAATTTAATCGTTTAAAAATGTGATTATATTTCTTTTAAATGAACTTTTTTAAATTTAAGTTTTATACTATTATATAATAAAAGTTATTTAATAAATTACATTTTACATTTCCTTATTAACATGCAACAGGTAATCGCTTAAATATTATCTATCATTTCATAAATTAACATGTCTTGCATTAATGTGTAATACTTATACTTAATAATTTGCTTAATGTAAAATACAGAAAATTTCCATTGATATAAAAAGGAAATAATAGTTGGAAAACTTAGGTCATTACAATTAACATTCTTTATAATTTACGTTAAACTCTCATGAGTATCGTTGTTAAGTTCGCTTACAACTGAGTTAATTGTTATCATCAATTCCAAAGGATTAACCCCTTCCGCTCCAGACTAGCTGTAGTGTAAATATGTGAAATACCAGATTATAATTTTGAAATAATGCAGTATATAACGAAGTAACAGTGTGCATTTTGTTGTGAAGTAAATATATTTCATTAATGAAGGTAGTAAATATGAATACATATCAAAATATTTCAATTATTTATAGCAATGACTGCTGTAAGTGGTTCAGCATCACTGTCATCGCTTTCGCCGTCTGCACTTGTTGTAAAGTCATCATTGGAATCTTCAAGTTCGTTATAATCGGGGATATAATCACTATCCGAATCACTAGAATCAGACATTATTCACAGTTTCAAACACAGGCAAAACACACAAAAAATCGAGGAGCGAAAATTACACACAATCGCAGCCGCGAGAACACTGGCGTAGCCAAAACTAATAGGTCACCGAGACTACTAACGCTACCTAGTTGTCAGTAATGAAAATACAATTTCAAAATACCATATGACAAATAAATAACTCTCTCTGATACCACTACAATGTTGGGCTTATTGTATTGTATACTTTCTTTGGACGTATGCACGTACGTCCATGGTATTAATGGTCATTAACACTAGGACGTACGCATGTACGTCCCTGGAGTGGAAGGGGTTAATGCTGAAATAAGTTACAATCTAATTAATGTTCATAGGGAAATAATTGATCAAGTTTACAATTCAGAATATTTGAAATAAAATTAATAAATAAAAACTTTTTTTGTCTTTTAATAATAGCATATTTGAATATATAAATAATCTTTTCTTAAACATCATTTAATCAACAGAAAAATACAATATGCTATTTTTTTTGTTTAAAAATACGGTTAAATATATTAATTGATTGAATGGTATTTTTCCATAAATAAATGTAACATTAAAAGTTATTTACATTTAATGTTTTTTTTTTTTTTTTTTTTTTTTTTTTTATGAATGACTTATAGGCTATTTTAAAATAGTTATATATTTCTGATAATTACAAAGTATGCCAAAAAACATTGCTGTGTAGTTACCAGATGTAAATTTATAAAATTAATTGTGAATCAAATTAAACATTATAAATATCTAACTCAACGTTCGGCAACTGATAGACCGCTGTCCAAGTCCGGACATCGGAAGGTCAAAAACTGGAATTCCAAAAATATTTTGAAAGTATAAATTACTCAAAAACATATTTTCTGTAGGTAACAATAAGTTTCGATGACCCATTTATTACTTAATTGCGTGACTAATTTGAATTTTTAATGGTCAGTTATAGGTAGATTAAATACATAGTTGCTATGCTTTATCAAATTGATTAATTGAGCTCCCATTCTGCTTTTCAACATAGACTTTTCAAAGAGTTTCTATCCGAGTGTGATTCGGCGCATCCTGACTTACTGCAACACAACAATATTCCTTAGCTAAACAAAGGTCAAGTGATTGCAGATTTTTGCAGTCAAATGAAGAAGTGACTTCCTTCTTAGAAAATTAGGATACTCAGGAAGCAAGAAACTATATGGAGGTTCCTATTAAACGAATGCTATATGCTAGCTGTGGCTTTCCTAAAAGACATTCTGAAGCCTTTAAATTCACTCAGTACCGAGGCACAAGGAAATGAGAAATTGATATGTGATCTGATACAAAGTGTGTCTTCTTTCCGTCGCACTCTGAATATCTTAGAAAAAGACACTGCAAGACAAGAATTTGTTCACTTTCTTACTATTTATAGACATTGCAATTTTTTATAATTTTAAGTCGGATCTGAAGAAGGGATTTTCATCAAGTTTCTAAGACTTTGCAGATATAGAGAACTTGTCGCAATTCTTAAAATCGTCCATTGAAGTTTCTCTAACGGGAGAATGGACACTTGTGGCGACGAAGTTGTTCTGCATTTCAAAGGTTTTACGACAAACGGACTTGCAGGAAGACATTGCCTTCCAAACTTAAAAAACTGTATCCGCTGAAGACTTTTGGTGTAAATATGTCCCAGAAAAGCATGGTAATTGGAAGGAGTTAGCTATTTACATAGCTACTATGTTTGGTTCCATATATGTTTGTGAAAACTTCTTTTTCAAGAGCAAATATCAATCAAGATTGACGGAAGCCCATGTAATTTCTCCCATTGATTTTTTAATACAAATATGCCCATCTATGGAGTTTCATATTATTTTCTGAGTGAAAGTTAAAATAAAATATTTGTTTAGAATATAATTTTGCGGATTTCAAGAAAAATTTTCAAAACTATCCGGACCCTACCAAAAATTACTAGCCCATTACTATAACCCTTGTCGACCCACTCAGTTAGATACTACCTGTCTGTTGTAATTCAATTAGCATTTATTAAAAATTTCATCGTATTACACGTAGTGAATGAATTTAAAAATAATCTGCGAAGTGAAAATTGTTTGTTAACTAGCATATATTGTATGTTACTAAACGATTATGAAATATTTTCCTAAATTGTAATATGTAAATTTCAGTCAAAAATATTCTCAAACCTTCGTGTAATATATATATATATATATATATATATATATATATTATTAATTTTGATTTATTAAAATTAATAAATTATACAAATAAAAAATTATAAATCGTCGGATAATAAGTTGTACAAATACTAATTTTAAAAGCATATGCAAATTATACGCAAATGCTTTTGTGTAAGTTTCATTTTATGTTTAACAAATATATATATATATATATATATATTGTCGAGGCAAATTTTAGGATCCATTTAACGGGGGCTACTTTTTCCTGGATTGCTCTGTGGAGGCTGTTTTAATAGCATTATTTTGGTCCTAAAGCTGTTTTATCATGGCTATTTTGTGTTGGGCTAATTTATCTGGGCTATTTTGTGTTTCGGCTATTTTGATTGATGCTACTTTATCAGGGTCTGAGTTATATCATTAAGGCGATATTTTCGGGGTGTATAGTCGAGGTTGCTTTCTCGGAGCTATTTTTGTTAGGGCTATTCTTTTCGGGGCTGTTTTGTCGGGGATGCTTAGTCGGGGCTATTTTGTCCTTTGAGTTCATTTGTCGGGGCAGTTTTGCCGGAACCATTTTGTCTTGGGATTATTTGACGGGCCACGTTGTATACTATGTAATGCATAGTTAATAGGTTGAACTCCTAATTATTAATCTTTATATATATATATATATATACAACAAAATGCAGGTAACCAAAATTAAAGTGGTGGTATTATTATTAGACTTCTAAATATTTTCAATATCAAACGGTTTATTACTGAGAAATTTTATTTAAATAAATAAAACGAATTTTTGTTAAAATAAATCAAATTATTATTTTCAAATTTGCTATATGAAAAAAAAATGAATAATGAATAATGAAAAAAAAAAAAAAATGAAAATAGTTCAAAACAATCACCATTCTATCCTTTAGTTAACATTTTTCTCAATTTGATTTGTATTAATAAACTATGTGTCACTTTTTTCCCCACTTAATTAACCATGAACAGTGTCAAACGAGATTTTTAAATGCAATTGCAAAATATTTCGAAGACTAAATAATTTGCATCAAACCTAAAATTGTATTTCAACACCAATTAATTTACATTGGAATGAGCATATAAAATATTTAATTCATTTAAAGTGTACGTACATTTTCAGCAAAGTATATTTAAAGAATCTCTAGTTTGTGGCTTTATTTCTTAAATAAAATAAAATGACGTTCTTACACTCTATGTTACAGAATGCATTTTATAACGTTTTACACACATTTACGTAACAATCTGGAAAATTCCGGTGAATTGAATAGTCCATTAAATTTAACGAAAAGCGGAATGCGACCAGAGATTACTGGAAGACCTTCAAATGTATAATTATTTCAATAGTCTACGTTATTAAAATTGCGTTGTAGCGAATATTTTGTAAGTTTAAATTTTAGATTTAGATAGACTAAGGGCAGTTGTTATTAGTAAAATAGTATTTGACTATTATATAACAGAGAAAAATATAGTTTAAATTTAACGTATATTAAATATGTTTAATTAAATATAATAGGTATTTTTATTATAACTTACTGGAAGTAAAATTAATATTTTCGTGGTTCTGTGTGTTTTGAGTACAGAATATGTAAAGATTTTAAGTTATTACTAAAAATTAGACTTTACACCTTTAAGGTAAATAAACAAATATGCAAATTATCCTTAAAATGTGATTACACAGTATATAAATTTAGAGATTATTTTTCTTTTTACATAGTTCATTAAACTATCTACCAATAAGTATTTGGACACTTTCGAATTCAGACGTTTTGTCAAACATCTAGAAAACATTTTACAGAAATGATCCTGACACAATGGAAACATAAAGAACATGTTATATCTCCTATATTTCAATAAATGTTTTGCCCTGAAAAAGAAAAATGCACCAGTAAAAAACTAAACAAAAGTCAAAATGTTTTGAATCACACAGTATAAGGTAATGCTTGAAATTTGTTTTGGCTGTAATAGATGATTACGAAAATTATGATAACTATCTGTACAAATTTTTATGAGGCTACGACATATATTCAGGGATATATATATATATATATATATATACAGTCGGTAACAAAAGTCTCCGAACACTAGTAAAAATTCCTATGTAAAAAAATACACTCCATACGGTTTTGTTAAATAAATCCTTGTCGAATCATGTTTGTCGTCAGTCTAAGAACATGCTTCGATAAGGAGTTATTTAACAAAACCGTATGAAAAGTACTTTTTTACATTGGAATTTTTGCTACTGTTCGGACACTTTTGTTACCGACTGTATATATATATATATATATATATATATATATATATATATATATATTATTCAAAAATAAATCCGCTATTTTAATTATAACATATAGGATATTAAACCCAGTGCAAAAGCTATTTTTAGGAAACTTGGCTTACTATATCAGACATAGCATATTGCAATCAGAATGTAAGAATGTTACATATCTTACGAAAAATAATTTTTAACTACGCATGCGCAAGCTTTTAAAAAAATTCATTTGCATAATTTAATAGCCAAAAGTTTTGAGCTACTCATATGAAACACGCAAATAAATATCGTGTAAATTCAAAAAGTTATGAGTTATAGAATGATCAGAATTTCCATTCCTCTCAAAAAGAGAAAAGTGATAGAGAGTTTTATCAATATTTATTTACTATCAGCGAACACCGTATTACCATTGGGCATTGATTGAATCAAAATAAAAATGTGACTAAACCCATCAATTTAGCTTTTATTTTGAGAGAAACTGAAATTCTGTTTTTTCTATCTCTCATAACTTTTCAATTTACACGATGTTTGTTTGGGGTTTTCATATAAGTAGCTCAATACATTTGGCTGTTAAATTATGCAAATGAAATATTTTGAAAGTTTGCGCAATTAAAAGTTATTTACTAAAAATGTTCATATTTCGTAAGATATGTAAAATTTTTGCATTCAATGTAATCCCAGTACACTGTGTCTAATGTAGTATGCCAAGTTTCCAAATAATGGATTTGCACTGGGTTTAATACCCTACATGTTAAAATCAAAAAAGTGGATTTTTTTTTTTTTAAGATACTGTTATATTCATAAATATATGTGGTAGCTTCATACACATTTGTACAGATAATTAGAATAATCTTCATAATCCCATGCTATAGCCTGTGGAAAATTCCACACATATATTCAGTTTTAGATTTATTTCTTAAAAAAAAAAAAAAAAAACTGAATAATTAGTTACTACATTTTTTATGAGAAATCGATTTTAAAAAATTAATTTTATTTTAAATTATATACTTGTTCGCTAAAGTAATTTGTATTTCAATTATTTGAAGAAAAGATTAATTTTAATAATATATTAATCCATTTTTTTTAATACATCTTTCATAAATTAAAGATTCCATTTAATTTCAAAATGTAACCCTTTGTTAATAAAATATTTTTTTGAAATAAAATATAAATTTAAAAATCATACATTAAACTAACCTAATAAAAATTGTTCTCAGGTTTCAGAAATAAATCATTCAATTAAATTATATTATGCTTCTCAAAATTTTCTGATGAAATCTTCTTTTAAAATATCAAAAAATTGCGCAATCTAACTGTAATTGCATCTCATTTCCTGCTTCGTAACCCGTTAGTCCCTCTACTTTTGACTTTTATCGAGCTCGCCAAGAGCTAAGTTAATGTACTCTAACTGCCTTTTCAAAATTCAAAATTTCCTATTTGTTTTATATTAGAAACAAAGTAATTATGTTTGGCGTCTGATTGGTGAAAATCCCGCCGGGCTACCAGTAGTTGGCAGAGTAGGAGAAGCGCGCATCTGGATTTCTCGACCACATTCTTCCCGGTTCAGTCGAACTTAGAATACGTACGTTTAGTTGCTCTCTCTCTCACGCATCAAAGCATACTCCGAATAATATTTTTAATCTATAGCATGCCGAACATATATATATTGTTCTAAAATGGCAATCTGAAAGTTTCAATAAAGTCAATCATGCTTTATCAACTGATTGCCTCTTCATTTTTAGTGATAGTGTTTTGATTATTCGAACCTGGAATAACAACATGGCCTAAGGGACTATTTGTTCTTTTAGCCCATTTTCAACTTCATATAGCCAAATCGAATTTAATGTATTATTCTTCACAAAATGATCCGAAATATTTCGAGTTTTGTTTAAATTTTTATTGGTCCACTTTTCCTCTTCAAAACAAAACTCTTGCTGAAATATGTGAGTTATAACATGTTATTTCAACGTGATTTTTAACAAGTTTCAACATGATTCCTGCAGAATTTTTGTAGATGTATGACAATATGTCTAAATTCTAAAGTATCCAAATACTTATTGTTAGATAGTATATAATTTCGTAAAATCCATATTAATAAATTAATTAACAGAAAAAAATATGTGCTATATATATATATATATCAACTCTTTAACCAGTTAGTAGTCGCTAGTTGGTCGATTTGCCGCCCATCTTTTAGTGTTGCCAGATTTTTTTATTCAATAGCCACCAAAAGTTTTAGAAGCGGCATTTGATATACATAAAACGCGAATAAAATCGAAGAAACGTCGGTCACATCACTTCTTAAAATTATTGGTGACAGTTAAATAAAAAGTGTGCAATTTTTAATAGGTGGCGCTGTCTATAGCGACTACTAACGGGTTAAAAAACAATTCGTAATTATGCATATGCAGTAAAGCCCACTTTCTTCTCGTTTATACACTCCTGCTCAAAAGTTTAGCAAGATTTGCGAACGATCAGTTTTTATCAATTTTAAAACTTATCTCTCGATGAAATGTTTTCAAACATTCGGTATTCAAAGAACTGGATCTTCCTCATGTTCTTCAATAACGATTGTTTTAAGACGACATTTAGGGGGCCGGTAACAAATTGAGCAAAAGCAATAATGTTTGTGATCACCCTGTATCGTTAAGTGAACGAAATGAACTGTAACTTTAGGATATGTTAATACAGACCCAGTTTAATTTGGGAATGAATTTCTGTGATGATAGCATATTAAATAATGGAGATATAAGCATTTATTTTAAAACTTCCAAAAAATGTAGCATGTTTTTTATTTACATTATTTACACGTTTTTAACGAAAATTATTCCCACTTTCAGATAAGTTGGAAAAACACTTTTACTACAATCGAATACAAATATCTCAAATATCTCCTAAAATATGAACATTTTTATAAAAAACGTTTCCACTGCGCATGTGCGAAAGATAAAATAAAACTTATTGCATACGTTGAAAGCTAGATATATTGGGCATCTTTTGTTTAAAGCGCCTTTGAATAGAGTAAAAATTAAACAAATTAAACGAAAAAGAACGAGATAGACTTTAGATATTTTCCAATTTCTTAAGTGGTTTTTCACATGCCGCGTAATTAATTTAAAGATCCAGTTATTTTAACACCACTTAGCAAAAGCTATTTTTGTGAAAAACCCTTATTAACTCACAAATCTTATGTTAGTAAATGAACAAAAATATGTTAGAGTTACAGGCTTAAAAGGGGTTTTTGACAAAAATGTACATATGGAGCGTGGTTGAAATAATTGGATCTTCAAATTAATTACGCGGCATGTGTAAAATACCTTAAAAAATTTGAACCTTGGAAGATATCTAAAATCTAGCTCGTTCTTCTTCGAATAATTTGCTCAATATTTACTCTATCCAAAATGCACTTCTGATAGAAGTTGTCCAATACATCTAGCTTTCAATCTATGCAATATTTTTTTTTCTTTAATCTTTCGCACATGCGCAGCTGAAACGTTTTTCATAAAATTGCTCATAAATCATCAGATATTTAAGATAGTTGTATTCCGATTGCACTATATTGTTTTAAGTGTTTTTCCAACTAATTTGAAAATGGGAAGGATTTTCGTTAAAAACTCTGTATATTATAAATAAAAAACATGTAGATTTTTTTGATATTTTAAAACAAATGCTAATATCTCCGTTATTTAATATGCTAGCATCACACAAATTGATCAACAAATTGTATTAGGTCTGTATTAACATATCCTAAAGTTGCAGTTCATTTCATTTACTTAACGATACAGGGTGATCTCAAACATTATTTACTCTGCTCAATTTGTTACCGGCCTTCTAAATGTCGTCTTAAATCAATCTTCGCTGAAAAACGCGAGAAAGATTCTTTAAATACCCAATGTTTGAAAACATTTCATCGAGAGATAAGTTTTTAAATTGAAAAAAAAAACTGATCGTTTGCAAATCTTGCTAAACTTTTGAGCAGGAGTGTACATCTTTTACAAAGGGCATTCCATAAAAACTGAGAGTTATTTTTTTACGTAGTGGCAACACCATGAAACTAAAAAATAGAAGTGCAGGCGATTTTTTCAAACTGTTAACTGTGCGTTTATACAAAATTCTAAACGAAGCAGACGATTTTATTTTCCTATTTCCGTGCTTGTTTAAAGAACTGCTTTATTTGCCCTACAGAAATGGAGATGAGTGATTCAGAGTTAAAAAAACGAAATGCGTTGTGCCATAAAATTTTGCTACCGTTTGGGCAAAACAGCTCCAGAATCAGTTAAGTTAATGAAAGAAGCTTACAAAGACAAATGTTTTGGTGAGTCTACGATTTTTAGATGGCATGGTGATTTCAAGAAAGGCCGTTTGTCTGCAGAACTGGTTCCTAGGCCTGGGCGACCAAAAAGTGTTGTGAATGATCGAAATGTTAACACTGTGTGGGTAATCCTTCAAGAAAATCGGCGAATGACATGTGAGGAGATAGCGGCATCAACAAACATTTCGAAAACGTCGATATTTTACATTCTACGCAACAATTTACAACTTCGCTATGTTTGTTCCAGATGGGTCCCTCATCACCTTACTAAAGAACAAATGAAAACAAGAATTCGCCAATGTTGTGAATAGAAACAGATGCTTCAAAATGATCCAAATCTCCTAAAGACTGTAATAACAGGTGATGAAACTTGGGTGCATCATTATGATCCCCTTACCAAGTCCGTAACAAGTGTATGGAAACATACTGATTCTCCGCCTCCGAAAAAAATCCGGCAAACCAAATCTGCTGGAAATGTCATGATGATTATTTTCTTTGATCATAAAGGTGTAATCTATCAGCATGCTGTGCCTCCAGAAACTACTGTGAATGGTGAATATCATGTTTCAGTTTTGAAAATTTTGTGACAACACGTATCGAGAAAGCGTCATGAACTGGTAGGGATTTGGACATTACATCACGATAATGCTCGCCCGCATGTCGCTACTTCTGTTCAGCAATATCTTAGTAAATGCAATATTAAAATCATGCCACATCCCCCTTACAGTCCAGATCTCGCACCATGCGATTTCTGGCTGTTTCCGACGTTGAAGGAGAAGCTCCGTGGCAGAAAATGTAATACAGATTCTGAAGTTATTTCAGCAATGGAGGGTTATTTAAAGCAGCTTCCAGAAAAGGGCTTCCCTACCTGTTTTGTAAAGTGGGTTGAATGATGGGACCGTTGCATATCATCTGACGGAAGGTATTTTGAAAAAGAATGATGTATCTTTTGCTGTAAGTATATTTCTTGATTTTTTATGATTTTACTCTCAGTTTTTATGGAATGCCCTTTGTAAATTTATCTGTCTTTTCAGTGAAGTTCCGATTTATTCCTATTCATTTTAATGCAAAAATATTGCATTTTTACGTCGTTTAATATCGGTTATACGCCTTTTTGTCTTCCATACAATTGAAAAAATAAATAATCTTGGCTGGAAATTATTTTTTTTTCATTCTAATTAAGTTCTGTGAACTATGATAACAATATCATGACTTTGAAATTATTCACAATCGATGACGAATTGGAGACAAATTGTATCATAATAGTTTAAGCGATGACAATGTAGAAAGTGAAAAGTTATTCACCTTCCTTTAGAGACGCAATATTTATTATTTAGAGACGCAATATTAAACTTATCTCGCAAAATTTTCGAACTTATTTTGTTTGTCAAAATGCTAATGAAAAATATTTAATAAAACTCAATTCATTTCCCAGTGCAGTTATTAATGCTTAAAGAAGGTCAGGCGAGTATTAAAGATTTTTTAATGTACTTAAAAAACTACCTGTATCGACATAAAGCATATTAACTTACTTATTATTAAAGATACGTAATATATATTATTAACACAATTTTTTTTATTTAAATGTATTTATTATCTTCAAATACAAAGTATACTGTAATGTAATACAATAGATACTATCTTATATATATATATATATATGTAATGTCGTGGACTCCTGATTTCGTGTATGCAGTCGTGAATCCATAAGAAATTAATAAAGGCAGATTAACTAGAAGCTTCTTTATTAAAAGTCCATTTTCGGGCTAAGGAACCGGGCCGTTTCAGAGCAATGAAGTCTGCTGGGGGTCGTACAGTCCCGCGTCGTGGACAGAGTTTTCCGGTGACCCGACATCGCATAAAACGTTCAAATTCGGTGGCGCTTAACTGCTAACTTTTCTAGCTAGAGAGATTAGTGAGAGCTCCAGAGAGACCCCGAATTTTGGCGAGTTCCATCTTTTAAACCCTAATTTTTTGGTGTAAATTGGCGTATTTCTAAACCCAACCCATTTTATTTAATTGGTTATTTTTTTTTAAAACCAACGCCTTTTCCTGCCTTTTCATTGTCTTTTATTGGTTATACTTTTGCACTCCGCAGACATCGCGAATCTGGTTGGCGCCCTATTTTGCCAACTCAGCCAAGCCAATTAAAACCCTTATTTATTGCTTTGTATCTGACATAAAATACTCAAGCCTTAATTAAGAATCATAAATCTTTTATTCTTTTAAATTGAATTCTTTCGGCGCCCAGATATGTTCTAATTGCTCATTAAATATTATTTATAGGATATTTCCAGATATCAAAGTACTTAAACCGATTAACTTGTTTATTTCACATGATCGCGACTGTAATTTCCGTTCATTATATATATATAGTATATATACATATATTAATTAATGTTTCACATAAATTTTGCTTCAGTGCTATTAAATTTATAGTAATCAAAAAATTATTGTTTTAATTTGGAATATACGACTTTTTATTTATACGTCTATTCACCTCAGTCCCTTGAGAGACGTATAAACAGTGCTTTATTGTATTTTATTGACCAGTTATAAGTAATTAGAAAAAACTTATTTAAATATTTAATTGTATATTATTTCATTTTCATTTTATTTTGCCAATAAGGGGTTTGACAGTTCAGATAGCTCAGAGTTGCATATTTAAAATATCTATTCTTAATAATCCTGATATCATAACGTCCTTGGAAATGAAATGTATTACGATTTAGACCCAAGTTCATAAACTTTAACTCTGCTACTATATATAAATAATCTTTCATTTAAAGGCTGAGGTTGAAATTAGGTGGGTTTTAACATCGCACTGCTTCTACTCACCCACAGGAGTGGTCCGTAGACTTGGTGGATGTAAATCACCTATAAATAAATAAAAATTGCTCTAATTCTTTTTTTCTTCTTTGTATCTATTTCCTTAAATTCAAAAGTCTTATCTTTAATGTTAGTTTAAATATTTTTGTAGTACATAAGTTAAGTTATCGTTAACCAATTATCGAAGTCGAAAATTAACATTCGATGTTTTAAATTCGAATTTTCAATTATAAATTCATTAAATTTTGAATAAACGTTAGTTATCATATAAAAATTTATTTTTTATTAAGTTCCTGTAAAATTTTTGTTCATTTAAATGTTAAAAATCATTTTTCTGTAAAATTATAGCTCCAACTGTAAATTTCATCATTATTCTTTAATTTAAAAAAAATGTACAAATTTATACTAATTATTAAAATAGTTATTCGTTCAAAAATACATGCACTGTTTAAATATTATATATATATATATCATGTGAATTTATAAACTTTAGCTTTCAGAAAATATTATCAATAAAATATTTGCATTAGAAAACTAATTAATTTTAGTACAAAAAATTTCTACACATCCATATTTTCTTTGTCTGGTAATTGAAGTGTTTAAAGAAATTACTGTTAATTATGTTTGAAGAAAATTTCTTTCACATAAAATAATAATAATAATAATAATAATAATAATAATAATTTCAGATATTAAATGCTCTATTTAAAAGGAAACACATATCTTTTAAATTTCAAAATTTTTCCCTTATTATAATAACTATATTCATATTTTTATTTAAGTACATTTTTATGTAAGAAATATATTTAAAAATTAATTAATAAATTTATTATAATATATTTATAGTTTAAATTATCATTTTCCTTTCTTAATATTAACAAATCTATGTATTCATTTTTTTTTTTTTTTTTTTTTTCGCATAAGTAAGTTTAAGTTTTAATTGGATAAATATCTTAATACATGGTGATAATTATTGAATTCTGTAAAATGAAAAATAAAATTTTCAGAAAACATTTAAAAGAAATTCCAAGTTTTAAAAGTAACATCAATGATTCTTATTTAGTTTATGATATTTGTTATACTTGCTATCAATGTCTATAATGTGGCGCAGGCATTTGCATGATTTTTTTATTTAATTCTGCCCCACAAAATGTAGTCACAAGTATTAAGATCAGGAGTATAGGGTGGTTAAGCGATTCCCGTTCCAGTGGCATCTGGTTACCCAAGAGCCAGAATGTTCTCTCCAAAATTATTTCCTTTCACTTGAAGGAAACCTTTCCCTTTTGAAACACTATACATGAAAGATAGCGCCTTGATTAATACTACATGAGCCATTTCTTACGAAACTGGAAAAACATTTTTGACTGTTATAACGCTTATATCGGTTGTATTCAGCTTGTACTTGATCACAAATAACCTTTAAGCAAAAATCAGGCTGTTATTGCTCAAATTGTAGACCTTGATGATCGATACTCTCTCAAGAACAGGGCATGTCGACATTTTTGTCTATAAAATGAACAACAGCAATAACAGTGTGGCAAGATTGAACAAATCCCAAAATATTCAGCATTCAACCGCCAAGATTTAACTGTATTTTGCCAACGGTTTAAAAATTATCAAATTTATATATATAATGTAATAATTTAAAAATAAGGCTCACCCAAGAAAACAACTCTCTTCTGCTCTCCATTGGAGCTATAGGCAAATCATGTACCCTTCAGTGGATTCCTGCCCATGTCGATATCAAAGGGAATGAAGTGGCCGATTTCCTTACCAATGAAGCCAAAACATTCGAGCCTGCAACTCTATCTACTACGGTTTTTGATGCAAACGCTGTCGCAAAACGAAAGCTCTGGTCAAAACCAAAGAAAAAATTCTCGCTGCCAGAATTAAATTACCGCGAGAAATAGCAACAACCGTAACAAGACTAATGACAAAGCATTTTAAGGGCATGAAGATCCTGACCGATGGTTCCAGGACATATGTGAAATGCAGGCACTGCCCAGGCACTGGATCCTAAACACCTTTTTAGCCGCCCTTCCATTGCTGGTGCCCTCTTCAAGGTTGACAATGACTGCAACATGGACATTTTATACTCAGAAAGAGCCTTAGACATTGCCAAGGCTCTGATCCACGCTTTTGGCAATATTTAATTTTCATCTCCCTTTTTGTTATTATTTTATTTCTTTTTTTATCACATCTGCACTTTGTCATACACGAGAACAACAACAATAATAATTTTTACTCTGTATATGTTATTATTTATTATTATCATTTTTATGCAAAATAAATTCCTTTATTTTAATACAATCAACTATATTTTAAAAAATTTATTTGAAGTGATGTTATTCTACAAACTCTTATTTGTGTATGAGTTTTCTACGCAATAGCATGTCTAGTTAAGGGTAATCGAAATGTTTCACTTGGAAATCAAGATTCTTCTATCATTAAACATAGAATTTTAACGATAAAACTTGACTAGAACGAAACACTAATTATCTCAAGTTGACATGAAATAATCATTATATATGGAGAATATATTTCAATAACTGCCATATCTCATCTCTACTTGATATTAACTAATGATAAAAGTTACAATAATAATTCACTAAATCCTTGATATCTTTCTCTGGGCTATCACTAAAATGTTTTAATTGAAAACAGACACTAAGATATAGCTAAACATTATGCAAAATAGATTTAAATTATTTAGTTCAAAATATGAACCAGCACAAAATTAGGAAAATTAACTAATTTTAATTTATACATTTTATAAAATTATTATAAATTTAAATATAAAATATTTAAATTTAAATTTACTTAATTATTTTTCAAAATAAATAAATAAATTATATGTATATGTAACTATTGTAACGAATTTATGATTTTAAAGATAAGGGGGGGGGAAAGGGAGAATTGCAAACCAATGCGCAAAATTGCTGCAAAAGGAAATGCAAAACTTAAATATAGGAATAGATTATCAATGAATAAAATAAATTATCAATGAATAAAATTAAATAAAACCCCAAAATATACTAAGATCTTCATCAAAGAGGCCCCTCAGTGCAGGGGTGAAAGAGAAGTTTCTGAAAGGACAGTAGCAGTTAGCTAATAACTGTCCTTAGCCTCCAACTTCTCACCAAACAGAAAACCACCACTAACTGAGAAGAAATCTGACATACATATTATTTAAAAATTCCCAAAACAATTATAAAATTACCAAAATTACCAAAGTAGTACAATTACAACAAATTAATTGTATTACTATATTCATTTTGACTTACCCTGTATATATACACACACTGGCCAATGAATAAGGAATCTTTAAATTAATATTTTGTTGGAACTCCTTTTGCATTAATAATAGCCAGTATTCGTATTGGGCGGTGATTCTACAAGTATCTGGGGTGCATTTATGTCCAGAGTTTAGCATACACTGGCTAGACATACTTTAAGATCTTGTAAACTGGATGGAAGAGGAGATTGTTGACAGATACTCCTTTCCAACATGTCCCAAACATTTTCTATTGGATTAAGATCCGGGCTTTGCGGCATCTAAGGAAACTGTTAGAAGTCAGATTGATATTCACTGAACCAATCTCGAATAATTCTGCTACGACGTATGGGTGCATTAATGAGCACAAAGTATCCGTTAACTTCGGAGTATAAATGTAACATTGAGAGATGCACTTAATCTATAAATATATTCAGGTGCTGCATGGTTTTTTGATTATCCTCAAGTAACACCAGGGGACCACTTATATATAAGCAGAACATTCCCCAAAGTTTTGTAACTTTGGCGAGCATTTGTAAACTCTTACAGGCAGCGAGCATTTGTAAACTCTTACAGGTTTCTAATTCTTTCATTTATTGTAATTTTTTTTTTTTTTTTTACAAAAACATCTATTTTGGGTGAAATTTTTCTAAAAAAGAAAAAAAAAAGTTTGTCATTACGTTTAAAATTGTTTAAAAAATTTACATCCATAATATTAATAGCAGGCCTCGCTGCGTTTCTAAAAATTTACTCGCGTTTTATTATACTGCCACCACCATTGTTAAAAACTTTTTTCTTTAAGGTTTTAATGTTAAAGTATTATGTAAATAACTGTTCATTTAAAATAGTGGTGATAATGTAGCAAAATGATTCCTAAAATTTTAGGAACGATGCGAGGCCTGTAATAGATCTTTTCTTGATAACGCTTTCATTTTTCAAACTGTAGAAAAACATTATAGAATAGGTTTCACATACAAAAATTGCATTTTGGGCAAAATACAGCATATATAATACAGCTCATCGGACACAAAATATTCATTTTTTAGAGAAACCCCTTACGATTTTTGACTATAAATTTCTCATTCCGGTGAGTAAAATGAAGGGTTTAAAATGGAATCTTGCTTCAAATATAACTTAATAATTAGCCACAACCCTGATTTCTTCTTCTTTCTAAACGTTTCAAGCTCTGTAAATTTTGTTTATCTGTTATCATGTATAATATTAAATGGGCGATTTATATGTATATATACATGTGTGTGTGTGCATAACCACAAAAATTAGAAAATATTATTTACTCTAACTACGACATTGTATCGAGCGCTACTTCAAAAGATGAAAAAAAGAATATATATATATATATATATATACCTCAATTGATCGAGTTTTAAGATTTTAAATGGTATCTTTAAAAATAAATAAATAAATAAAATAAAACAATGAATTAAAAAGGCATAAAATTTCTCACCAAGTACATTTTGCTCGGGAATTTGTTATGGTTATAAGCAGGGACTGATTTAGACCGGGGCACACATTATTTACACTTACACCATTATTTTTTAAGCAATACTTTCCTCTTATAATAAACGAAAAATTCTCATTAAAAATTATTTTAAGAGAATTCTGGTGTCTAATAACCATAAATAAATTCGATTGTTTTACACCGTTCATTTTTTATAAAAATAATTTCCTAGTCAAAACGTGGCCTTTTCTATGATATGTAGTAAAAAATAATTGTAAAAATATTCCGGTGAGAGAGTGCCCCGGCTTAAATCAGGCTCTGGTTATAAGAACATAAGATAAAGCTATAGCACACATTTTTATAGCATAATATAAAAAATCTAACAAGGAGACGGCAAGGGTGTGGGGTCCTCAAATCCAACGGAGGTCCCGCGTGTAGTTAGCACTCAGTGAGTGTTTTCATATACTCAAACCCTAGAGCGCACTACTTAGCCATCGCCGAGAAAAAAATTCCTGAAGTTTGAAAAAAAAATTAATTTGTATTAAAATTTAATGAATCGTTATAAACAATTTCTTTTCAACTTTTATACATTGTTAAATCGCGAATTTAACGATTTCTAACTTTTTAACGATTAGAACTTAGAACTGTAGATAGAATAAATACAAAAGCCACAGTTCTTTTAAACATTACCATTTATTTTTTATAAAATAACATATTATTAAATACAATGAATATTTATGATTATACATTTATAGCATTAGCAATTTTTTCAATCATTCATCTTTACGAATACACAAACCTGGATGATATTTATCATAAAAACAAGAAAAACACAAATTTCCATAATGGAATGGAGCGTTACGAACAGATGAATTTGTAATTTGTAAATTCTTCATAATATTTTTGATATATTAAATTTTATTTAATTCCAACCACATGCGAATAATAAATTTCCATATGATTAATGTTAAAAAGTTAGAAATAATTAAATTCGCGATTTAACAATGTATAAAAGTTGAAAAGAAATTGTTTATAACGATTTATTAAATTTTAATACAAATTAATTTTTTTTTTCAAACTTCAGGAATTTTTTTCTCGGCGATGGCTAAGTAGTGCGCTCTAGGGTTTGAGTATATGAATACACTCACTGAGTGCTAACTACACGCGGAACCTCCGTTCGATTTGAGGACCCCACACCCTTGCCGTCTCCTTGTAAGTATTAATTTTTGCCAAAGATGAATAATTTTAAATTCCTTCTATTTAATGTATTTCCATTGTTATGCTTTAATTTAATGCAACAGCTGTAATAAAAATCAAGAGAGCTAATCTGCACATTCTCTCCGTACAGGGATGTTGTGATTGCGAACATGGGCAGGATTATTATTATTAATAACTACAATTAAATAATTAACAATAGCAATTGCACTTAAATAACACTGATTTAAGGTTTTGTAAACAAGCATTATTGTATTTGGAATGAATATTTCAATTTAATAATTAATAAATTAATGAATTATAGGAATTTTTAAATAATTTCATGGGTGCAAGTGTGTCCTTCTCACGACGGAACACTAACGCCAGTATATTTCATCAATAATTTTTATCATATTAGTTCAGTAATTTAATGCGATTGACTATGATAGAAATTACTGACAAAAAATACTGGTATTAGTGGTTCCTTCTTGAAACGGAAACACTTGCACCCCTGAATAATTTTTAAAAATAATTAAAGAAAAAATAGTAAGAAACGGAAAACTGAAGCCCAAGTAAAATATCAAAATATCACTAAGTTAGTAGATAACACGTTTAAATTAAAATTACTCATCTTTCTTTTCAATTTAAATGTTTCCTTGATTGATGATCTAAAGTGTCATTGTCCACACTCGATGCACTTATTGTTGTAAATATTATGACTTCCACTGAACCACCTGCCACTAACTAGTAACACATTTATTCTTTAACCACATTTCTTGCGACCATGGAAGTCTCTGCGCAAGTGCGCATTGAACGAGTCCAGTGTTAAAATAGGGGTGACTGAGAGAAAACAAGCGATAAGGGAACACCGAATAACTGGATGTTTGCCAAATAACTATCTCTCGGCCAATTTTGCATCCCTCGAAACTTTTGGACTCGGCCTCACTGCTAGTCGTAGGAAACGTGGTCGCACTATACACACTTGCCAACCATCTCATTAATAACAGTACAATTGTTAACGCCCCTGAAAAAACGCCCCTTTTCTCACACCATTATATTTTTAGAGTTATTCTCTCCAAATGTTGTTACGATTAAATAGGACTAAAATTACGCTAAAAAATTATTAGTGTGAAAAAAAGGCGGGTACTAAAAATTGTACGGTTCATAATGAGATGGTTGGCAAATATTTATTTAATCTAGCCCAGTCACTTGTCAGGTTTGTCTTTGGAAGGTCCAGACATTCAATGCACTCACCCTCATTATCTTGTCGTTACTAATATGCTGCTTAATCTTTCTCAGCATGGAAATCAATGGGAAAAATGAGCAATCTCTCCTACGTGGAAGATGTATAATCTCTCCGGCTTCGGTAGCAGAGATTGCGCAGCCTTTTATTTAAAAAATTATAGCTTTTAGAAGAGATCATTGGTGTTTGTACCATTATTATCGGTTAGTGTCTGTTAGTAACGGATGAGAAATCTTTAAATTTTAAAATATTTTGTACTACTGCCACTCTATAGAAATTCTTGGAAAATATTATGAAAAATATTTCTGCTGGAAAACAAGATATAATAAATGTTTCACCCCAGAAACTCGAAAGAGTCAGCAGGTTATTCAGGTACGCACTCCACTATTGCTCTTGCACATACCTGGAATCGCTGTGCGCCCAATCTACCACTTCCCGACCGATCATCTCTGTGCCAAATCTCTCCGACCGCGCCATAGCTGATAGTATTATATTTTTTTTTTATATATTACTAATCATAAAAGGTTCCCTAATCTTATATACTTATAAATATATACTTTGAGAAACTTCATTTATGTAAATTTTCAGTTTTTTTCCCTTATTATTTTCATCAAATTACAGGCAAAATCTAACAAATTATAGTATTTTGCACTAAAATACATATTTTGTTTTAATAAAACAGTAAAGTTTTTATTATCATCTTTAAAGCTTTATTATTTTTTCTTCTCTAAAATAAAATTTTCCGCGTAATTTTACAGATTCTTAACATTAGATAAATTTTTCTATGAAATTTTCACATATAAAGATATTTTCATTTTTATAATAGAATCCAATGAAAGTATTAACATCCAGTAACAGTGGAAAATTATTATTTGCTACATTTAAGGAACCAGAAACTGTTTCTAATGGGGAATCTTCATTATTTTTCAAAAAACACCTTCCAGCAAGAAGAATTCTTTTGAAGATATCGCGAAATATTTGAGTGCATGTTTATTATTCGGAACTCATGCGTTAGTTATTGATCAAAGGAAAGGTCCCTTCTGTGATAAAATATTTTTTAAGACACCCAATACTTTCTTTGTCTGGTAGGGTATGCTGCATTTTCATGTTTAGAAAATCAGATTCTCTTTATCGATAAAGGATAAAATAGGAATAGAGAATAATGTGTACAACTATCAAATAGATAGGGAGAAAGATTATTTATTTCTAAAGATAGCTCTATTAATAAAATTGTGTTAGTGTATTTAACAGTAAAGTTGTACAGTAAAAGTCAATATATTTTGTTTGTTTGTTTGTTTGTTTTGTTTTGTTTTATCACAATTAACATTACATTTTAAATAATATTAACTATCTTAATATATATATATATATATTAATAATAATTAAATAAAGCAATTTTTGTAGTTTAAACCTGAAATGTAATGTACGTTTTATATCCGCTTTGTATAAGGTGCTTGTGAAAAATATGTGATAAAATAGATTATAATACAAATTAAAGAATTAGTGTACACAATCAATATTTAAACTTAAAAACTTCACGCACTTAATGAAAACACGACCAGTTTCGAAAGGACATGAGCTATATTATTTAAAAGTCCCTTCCCTCCATTAATTTGCGTTTGTTTCTCTTGTTTCTTGTTTCTTGTTTCCTGTTTTTTTTTTTTTTTTTTTTTTTTTTGTTGCTGTTGTTGTGTTCCTCTCTGATTGATTTTGCAGGCTGATTCTTATTGGTTGGTTGTGTTGGCCCTCCTTGTTTTTGTCTCCAAGGCAGTATTACGTGCACTTGAAGAAGAAAGGCCACGTCCTTTCGAAACTGGTTGTGCTTCCATTAATTTTATGGTATGTGAAGAATATTTACATTCAAATATAAAATAGATTGTATTACATTCAAAGCATTTCATGCATCGACTTTTTCTAGCAAATAGTTGATACCATGAGAAGATAATGTAAAATTTTACGAAGGCTGTATATTCCGCCAAGGACACAGAGAGTTATAATCAAATTCTCTAACGAAAGAGAGTGATTTAAAATACAAGTTATTCGACAAACACATCAAATAATTAAATATTAATTCTCTATGCTTTTAATAATGCATTTGCACAGGAATGTATGTAGGTTATTAAAAATTTATAACACAAAAATTGCAATATTACAAAAGCAACAATTAATAAACTTGTTTATATTTCAAGAGTTTAAAAGAAAAATTTAACCACTTTATCGGCCACTGTAGTGTGTGCGGAAGGCTACATTTACCTCGAGTTATCTCGGGATGCCCGGTGAAGTGGTTAATTTTAATACAACATATACGCATGTGAATAACGATAGAATTTCTGGTAGACTAATTTATGCGCCTTTTGATTTAGAAATAAACGTTTCAAAAGACCTTCTTTTGACTTCTTCTAGTCACATAAAAATTATAATTGATAAAAATCGTTACAAAACACATATAGAAAAAAATATATATTACCCATATTAAGCGTCGTAAAGTAAAAATGGCATTCAATAAGGTTTGATTTAAAATGGAAATGACACATTTGCACAATAGTATCCTTAGGTTTTAAAAAAAAATGATAACAGTAAAATTGCAACATGGTAACTTAGGTAACATAGGAAACTTAGGTAATCATGAAATTTTTAGACCTCGGTTTTTTTTACTTTTTTACACGTTTTGAGTAGTGAGGAAAAAGAAAGCCACAAAACTGATATGGTGTACGTATGCAGGGTGTCTGTTAGTGTGTTAGTTTGTTAGTCTGTGTACACAATATTTCAATAACAAATGATAGTAAAGATGTTCGACTAGATTTAAAATACCGCTTTTGATACTGGTAAGAACCTTATTCATTCGCAAAATTCTAATTTAAAAATTTCGTAAGTCATTTGAAATTTACGGTTTTCTAAAACGGGAGAATATAGAAAAGTTTCGCTTAAACGTGCATTAAAAAGAATATTTCTACTGTATGCATTTTCTACCAGCTTTAAAATATCAGTTATAGTGTAACCACGTTTCCTACGCTTAGCAATGAGGATAATTCCAAAGGCTTGGAGAGGTGCCAAATTGACGTACGGGTCGGAATTTAGTAAACATCCAGTCATTCTGTGTTTCCTTATCGCTTATTTTCTCTCAACGACAAGGGTTAACACCCCCTATTTTAACACTGGACTCGTTGAGACAGCACATGCGCAAAGGTTCCCTTGGTCACACAAAATGTGGTTAAAGAATATGATGCTGGCAATAGCATCAATAACTATTAAAATTTTAATTTATAAACTTTGTAAGTTATTTGGAATTTACGAATTTCTTAACATGACTGAATAGGGCAAAATTATGCATAAATGTCCATTTGGAAGGAAATTTTATCGTAAAGATATTAGACTACTTTTAAAATATTGTTTAACCCGTTAGTAGTCGCTATAGACAGCGCCACCTATTACAGATTGCGCACTTTTTATTTAACTGTCACCAATAATTTTAAGAAGTGACGTGATCGACGTTTCTTCGATTTTATTCGCGTTTTATGTATATCAAATGCCACTTCTAAAACATTTTGGTGGCTATTGAATAAAAAAATTAGGAAAAACTGAAGGATGGGCGTCAAATCGACCAACTAGCGGCTACTAACGGGTAAAGATACTTGCATAAACATCATAGAATTTGAATTTTTTAATTAAAAAAATTCATAGATTATTCCAAATCTACGTTTTTCTTAACATAGTAGAATTTAATTATAAATTAACGAACTGGTAAAGTATAAATATTTAAATTTTAATTCGTTTTCACCCAACCTCAAATTAATACCAGAACAACCGGTTTCGAAATGACGTGGGTGCTTTCTTTATATACAAGAAACATGTTCTTGCTTTAGCCTCCAATGTAGTAGAACACATTTTTTTTTTATCCTGAAGAAGAAATGCCACATCCTTTCGAAACTGTATGCTTGTATTGATTTTGTGGCCTATGAAGAAGTTTTAAAGTTTAAATTTAGCAGAATTTAGCAATGTTTCGTATAAACTTACGTTATTGGGATCATTTCACTGGAAATAGTATAGAGTTGCATGAAAAATAAAGTACGAAACTTATCCCCAAAAAATTAATTAACAAATTAGGATAATGTAAATGTATCGAACTGAACGGCGAATAGCGTATTAAGTTGATCATTTCAGTCTATCACCGTGTCCAGCGATCGGTCATTTTCATACCTTAACATGAATATAATATGCACAGCAGTAAAAAATTATGAGAACAAATAGTATATAATGAGGAAATGATCAGAGTCCACCTATGCTAATTATTTTTTTATGTTTAAGAAATGAAGATAAATGTTACTGTAAGGTAATATATACATATGAGAATAATTACCTTTATTTTTGATATAGTAATTTACATACATTTTATTACTGAAATTATGATTAAAAAGTTTTTCTTACTTTTCTATAATCACACAAAATTATAAATGATAAAAGGTTTTACACATAAATAACATTCATTATCCGTATGAAGTTCTTTGCCTATAAAAATGGCTTTCATGAACGTTAATTAAAATTGCAAACCGTCCTACTTCGGACATTTCAGTAATTAAATAATGTGATCTATAGCTTTTGTAAAAATCAATATTAATTTTCTAAATCATTAATTATTGGTGTTTGATAATGGATCTTAACTATGAAAAACGGTAATGCAATGATATCAGATGCTTATAAATCTATCATATGTGATGTTCTAAGACATAAAAATGAGGGAACATAAATATTACATGAACAATAAAAATATTGCATAAGGCATAGGGTAAGTGCACCAGTGATTGACACTTTTAGAGCAATCTCTGATGTTTTTAATGTTCTAGTCATCAGAAAATATTTTTATAAATCTTAAGTTAGTACATATGGTATGAAAGACATTCAGAACCACATATGTGTTAAAATATACACATTTGATAACTTTTTTTTTTTTTTTTTTTTTTTTTTTTAAGAATTTTTATTTGACACCCACTGAATGTTCCAGTAATTGACACTGCCAGTTTTTCATTTTATCAGTAATTGGCACTATATGTTCCAGTGTTTGACGCTGCTAGTTATTCATTTTACCAGTTATTAGCACCCTATGCTCCAGTGTTTGAGATAAAATGATAAAATTCTTATATATAAAATATATAATTTTATTATTTTTCTTATTTATTAATCATTTTGGGATAGATGTCAATTACTGGAGTATGCCAACCATTGGAGCACCTTATGTCTCTTTTTTTTTTTTTTTTTTTTTTTTTTTTTGAAGTTAAATGTATTTATACAAAATTTGTTCATGTTTCTTTGACAACAAAAAATATAATTATTAAATGCTTTCATATACCTATGAGCTTTTCTGTTTTCTTTAAATTTCTTTTTTGATGATACAAAATAAAATGCTTTAAATCATTAAGTTTGTTTCAAAATATTCATTTTTTTTTTCTAATTTTTAAATTTCAGTTAATAATTCTAGAAATCCTTTTTTCGTTTTCCTTCATGTAGACTTAAAATTACCTTAACTATTACTGAAATATAAGGAATGGAATGTATTTCAATTATTCTATATAATCTTGTACGACAGCGGTTTGTTTGGTCACAATAAATCGCACCGGTGGCCGAGAAGTTCTGTTCTTGAAGCTCATAGACGAGAAATTCCTTGTTCGATCATAGATCGCGCTCGTGTCCGTTCAGATACAAATTTTGCTTGAATGCAGAATTGTACACAATAAAATTAATTCCAATGGAGGCGCGCCTCGCAGGCCTAGCATCTTTGTATAAGAGACTAGCCTTAACTCTACAACAACGCATGAATATAAATCAAATAAAAATTTTCAAGATAGACCCTATATGATATATAATTAAATACCCAATTCTGATTTCAAGCGAATATCAGTTTTTATTATTATTATTATTATTATTATTATTATTATGCTGAAAACAGACAGACAGAGATGGAGACTAATCGCTAAACACTTAAATTTAATATTCAAGAAAAAAAAAAAAAAACACTTTCGAAAATTCCAACCAAACGAACAGTATTTTCTCTATACGGCTGAGAAAAATAATAACACCAAAATTTATAATAAATGTTCTATACATCAGTGTGAACAAGATAAACTCAAGAATTCAGATTGAACTTTTATCATGTAATATAGTAGACAGGTAAAAGTAAAAGGATATGAGCTTTAGTATAAGAACACTGTGTTGTTCTACATAAACTTGTTTAAATTCAGTATTTTTAACAGAAATAGGTTAGTTTCCGGTGTAAGTTTTTTTTTTTTTTCTTTTTATGAAATTATGTTTCGTATTAACCCTTTAATGTTTACTGAATATTATCTTTTGAAAATTATTAATTTCAGAAATAGCTATTAGACAAATGGATGATCATAAATATGTAGAACAGAAAAAAATAGCATTTTTAATTTTCGAGAAATTTTTGGTTTGCAACATCTACATGCTAACATGATTAAGTTCAAAAGATAATTAATTTAATTAACTTTGTAATTAAGTACTAGAAATTTCAAAAACTCTTTAAAGATGTTTTAAGTCAAAATAATAGCCTGACCGTTCGTCAAGTGAAAAACATTGCATGAGTGCACCATGATAGCAGCAAGGCGCACTCACGCCTATTAAAAAAATTAAAGTGACTTCTGTATATGGCTTTCTCTAAAACACCATTTATTCAATTTCGGAGCTATGCTGCTTTCTGCCGAATTGAAAAGAAATAAAAGTTTAATAGTCGGTTAAAGCAAGGGGGGGGGGGGGGGTAAATGTACGTACTTTCAATTTTAAATATTTTACTTTGATTTATTTATTTAAATATTAATTTTAATTAATCAAATATTCTAATGTATATATATACATATATAAATTATTTTATAGAAAGTTTTCTTCAAATTTCGAGTGAATACTTGCTAGGTTCCCTTAGAAAAACCTACTGAGGACATCCTACAAAGATTTAGGACCCAAGTGTATTTCTTAAGGGCCAGCTTCACTCACCGCCGCCGGAAGCCGAAGCTAATGTTATTCTATGGGGAATTTTTCTTTACAAATAACTTATTAACTAATATATATTTTTAAATCCTGTTTTCACATTCTGAAAATTTCCAACTGTTAAATTGACGCACCTTTATTTATTTTATTTATTTTTATTTTTGTTGTTGTTGTCGTTGTTGTTTATTTATTTTTTGAAGCTGCAAAATGCGAATTTTCAATATGTGAATTTTTTTCATTTTGCAACTTCAAAATAAAATATTGAAAAAAAAAAAAAAAAAAAAAAAAAAATACATTTTTAAAAAAGGTCCGTCAACTTAACAGTTGGGAATTTTCTGAATGTGAAAACAGGATTTAAAAATATGTATTAGTTAATAAGTTATTTGTAAAGAAAATTTCAGCATAGAATAACATTGGATCGGGCTTCCGGCGACGGTAAGTGAAGAGAGGCGTTAATCCCAAGTATAGGATAAATTACTTTTATATTATAGCCTGCAAATTAGCGTAACAATTTATTTGATATTGCCTAATTTTGTTTATATTTAAAGCAAATATCTTTCCGTAACTAATGTTATAATTGTGATAAAATAAAAGTTGTAGTTTCTTAATGATGTGTTATTTTGTAAAATTTAAAATATAGATATGAGAAAAATGGTTTAAGAAAAAAAATATTTAATGTTAGGTTTCACTGCGAGACTAATTAACGTTGAAGGGTTAACGAAAATGAGAAAAGTAGTTATAGCGAGAAGAAGCAAAATGGCACTTGTACTCTTCAAATACTTTTTTGACCGAATATTTTTAGATTATTTAAATACTAAAGCTTTTATAAGTACTACAAAAAAATTAAAATGTTAGTTTCAAAAAATTAATAATAACATTAATAATCTTTCAATAATATCTCCAACTTCAGTAACTGCATATCTAATTCTTTTATTTTGAAAAGGCACACAAAATGAAAGTTTTATTATGGAAAAATCGTCAATATCTATAAGTATGTATATATGTAAGAATGTTTGCATCACGAAAAGAGCTTATTTAAATAAATCCCATGCTCAAATGATAAAATGTACCCTAAGGACTCCAGTACAATTTTATGCATGAGCGATTTTTCTTCAATAACTGTCGATATACTAAAGGTGCTAAATATACATTAAATCTCCATCTCTCGCAATATAATTGAGAAGGGGCAATTCTCCATCATTCTATAAAAAAATCGAAGTACCATATAGCCTAAGGGAAGATTTAAAGGCAGAAAGTTTTATCATATTTGGGGGAAAAGAAAGGTTTTTAAAAGGAATGGCTGAGAATGAATTCAATTTATGAATCAATGGTGAATGATAACGAAAAGCATTATACATTCAAAAGTCAATATTTCTTATTATTTGAATGAAAGGTGTTATGTTGTATAATGGTACAGTTTAAGCAACATTATACTTAAATTTTTACAGGAAATAAAAAGAAAAGAAAGAAAGGAAATCATCCCACTTTCCTGAACAACATGTTAATTAAAAAGAAATAACATTTATTTTAAATGTAAACTCCTAATACTTACATAATAGTTACATAATCTATATTAATAAAATCAGACTTTTGTCTGCAAATTTGTCAGAGTTAAAAAATTTTGCGATATCTTCACGTTTCACACACCATGAAAGCCGAAAATGACTTCAGAAAATTTTGCCTGTGTGTGTGTGTGTGTGTCATGGTGTCTGTATGTCTGTAACACTATTTTTTTCCGGGTATCACGTGAGAACTACCGCACGGAATTCAACGACACTCGGCATAAGTTTAGATCTTTACCCAACTAAAAATTATATCTATAAACTTTTAAGAAATTCCCCCACGTTCCGCCCGGAGGGGGAGGGGGGGGGGCAAAAAGTAAAAACATGTTTGTCCAGGTATCACTATAGAACGGCTGGAGGGAATTCAACGCCGCTTCGCAGGAATTAAGTCTTTACCCAACTTAAAATTATATCTATCAACATTTCCAAATTACTCTCCTTTCCCCCCTGGGCGGGGGCAAAAGACAAAAACACGTTTGTAAGCAAAACTCCGTTCCTAATTACTTCATAGTAGAGAAATTGCACATGGGGAGACTAGACATGAGTACAAATAAAACACTATCTGCGAAATAGGAATTTTTGATTTTTAAGGAAAGGGAGGGAGAAAATCAATTTTTGGCAGAAAATATCGAAAATTCCTGATTTTTGAGTAGAACTCTACCGAAAATTGAACAAAGATATTAAAAAAGGACTTTATAAGGATATTTCCAAAAACACATTTTCATTTATTTTTATATTTCATTTATATTTTATTTTTTATTTATTTATTTATTTTTGTGGTTTGCGGTTTTTTTTTTTTTTTTTTTTTTTTTTTTTCTTTGGGGGGGGGGGGGGGGGTACGAGGGAGCAAAATCGAGACAGCCCCTTTTAGCGCTAAATTTCTCCTGAGAAATCTATGGGAGCTGCGGTCACGAATTTTGGTGCTTGGATTGTTTATATGCATTCGACACCTAAAGTAACGGGATTTATCAAAATCACCCCCGTTCTCCCCCCCCCCCCAAGGGGGGACAAAAGGCAAAAGCACCCTTGTAAGCATAACTCGGCTCCAAATTATTTCACACTGAAAATTTTCCACAAGGGGATACTACACATTAGTACAATTAAAACATTATCTGCTATTTAGGAAATCTCGAACTTCAAGGGGAGGGATAGGAGAAATCTATTTTTTCCGGGAAATTTTGCAAAATCTGGATTTTTGAGTAAAACTCTGCCAAAAAGGGAACAAAGATGTTAAAAACAGCCATGCGACTTCTTTAGGATATTTCTAAAACACGTTTTTGATTTTTTGTTATCTGCCTTTTTTTTTTTTTGGGGGGGGGGGGGGGGGGGCGGTATGTGTTACAAAAGGAGGCAAATTCGAGACAATTTTTTTAGCGCTAAATTTGTCCTGGGAAATTTATGAGAGCTGCGGTCACGAAGTTTGGTGCTTCGATTATTTATATATATCCCACACATTAAGAAACGGAATTTATCGAAATAACCCCGCTTACCCCTGAAGGGCAGGAAGTAAAAAAAAAAAAAAGCGTTTGTAAGCATAACTCGTCCCCAAATTACTTCACGGTGAAGAAATTGCACATAGTGAGATTAGGCTTGAGTATAAATAAAACATTATGTACGATTTTAGAATTCTTAATTCTTAAAGGAGAGAGGGGGAAAATTCGTTTTTCGGGGGGAAATTTGAGAAATTCCGGATTTTTTAGTAGAGCTCTACTAAAGATGTTACAAAGGTGTTGAAAACACCATTTGTCGTCTTCAGGATATCTCCAAAAACACATTTTCTCTTTTTTTTTTTTTTTTTTTTTTTTTTTTTTTTTTTTTTTTGGGGGGGGCGGGGAGGGGGAAGAGAAGTTACGAAGTAGCGAATTCAAGACCCCCCCCTCTTTTAGCGCTAAATTTGTCTTGGGAATTCTATAGGATCTGCGGTCACAAAATTTGGTGCTTAAATTGTTTATATATATCCGACACTTATTCTAACGGAATTTTAGAAAATCCCCCCCTTTACCCCCTTAATAACGAGGGGGCTGTAAACACGTGTAAAAACACGTTTTCCCGTTTGAGTTATCTTTAAATTATCTTAAAATGCCGAAATTTGGTGTGTGGATGTTGATTAGGTGTACGCATTATGTACTTTGGTGAGATTTCGCAAAACTTCAAACAGCCACTGGGGAAGGGGAAGTAAGAATCGGGTAAGTTGATGCCGAAGGTAGTGGGAACACGGACTCCTCACGTTACGAGCGAGAAAAATCTCTACCGAATACAGCGGGAATTGTAACTTAGGTTAATTATAATGATATGGGATTTTGACAACTCATTTAAGTATTGTGTACAGTGAAGCGGGCAAAGCTTGCTAGTATTTAATATCTAAATTATACCTCTGGGGGCCACCGAACCAGGGGAGCCGTCCCCTTTATGGAGGATCAGAATTGGGATGGCTTGTCTCCAGACCATCCTTAGCAGTGCGTCCCAGACTTTCGCCAATTATCCATGGCGCAGTACTATTGTGATGTTAAACCCAACGAACCAACCAACCATAGGTGGTCCGATACTGAATGTACTATCTAACTAAACCAACCAACCAAACTGTTTAATTTTACTGTTATTTAAAAAAAAAAAAATCACAAAGTAGTGCACCTAAATGTTAAAATTGAAATAGTTTTGAATAGTATTTTGTTTACTCATCCTTTCGTTTGAAAAAAATAAAATAAAATGAAACTAATTGGAATTAACTTTTTTCGCAAGTTTTATTTTATTTTCATGGTATATAATAACTGCAGGACCATACATAACATACCACTATTTATACAAAGCAATATGACAACAATTTAATGGTTGCTTAAATACATTTAATGAGAGAAATCGTTAAATAATTAAAGGGGAAAAATCTAAAATATTGTTTGAAGATTTTTCGCCAAGTCGTATCTAGTTTAACGAATCATAATGTATCTAAATTCTACTCTGAACTCCTGTAAAAGAACTATAATTGAAAATTTCACAACGTCTTTTTTTTTTTTTTTTTTACGTTTTAAACAAATTAATATTACTAAAGCGAATTTTAATTGATTTGAGCCTAGACTGCAATGTATAAAAATTCCACTTTTTATACCAGTAAAACAAAAGTTAAGTCCTACAGTCATATCAATTTATATCTTAATAGAACGTAGAGTTTAAACTCTAGCGCACTTCAAATAATTCAAGTTTATAATCTTTAATCATGAAGAATTTCTTTCTGTTGCCTTGTACAGAATTACAAAATCCGCCCTCACCAAAGCCACAAATCGTGCGACTGTAATCTATAACATACCTACCAAGGTTTTGCACGACCAGATAAGGTGTTTCGAAACTATTGCATTTTAAATAACTTATTTATTCAAACATTTTCAAAAAATGATTTCAAATAAATCAAATATAACTTCCTGCTACTATTTGTTTCTGAGCTACGCTAATAACAACACACAGGGACACACACAGACCAACCACTAAAAACAGAATTTTCGGATTCAGGGGACCTCAATACCTTTTCTTTATATTTACAAAACTAAATTTAATAAATTCTCTTTTCAGGTACATTAATGATGTTATTGTCTTTAACTATAAAGGTTTTGAAGAATATGCATGCAAAACTTATCCCTCAGATTTATTTTAAACTACACGGATATTCATAATTAAATTTCTTTTAATGACTTAAAAATTAAGAAATGTTAATCAAAAATAGTTAATAGGAATTTACGATAAAATATTTTGGTTTTAAAGTTTGAAATTTAACGAACTGGTTTCCATGTCTTAATTTTGTTGACATTATTGCCCCATGGCAAACCACTATTACTCCAATCTCAGGGGAATTTTTTACAGCACAAGTTGCTTTGATTTATCCTTTATCCAACTTGAATATATACATTCTGTACAAAGCTTTTCTGTCAGTAGAAAATAGCTTTGTTTATTAAAAAACAAGCATTGAAAAATATGAATTAGCCTCTTTGCAGCAAGTTTAAGTAGAAATTTAAATTTACTTTCCACTTTTACTTCGTATGCTTTTAACAAATAAATTCTTTTAAGAAATCACTTAAAATTACACTGATCATAGGAGAAAAGATATATGTTTATATTTTTTTACAATTGACTATTTAATAAAAAAATTACAAAAAAAAAAAAAAAAAAAATGCTTTTTTTAAATTGTTGCTGAGTTGCCGTGCATCATTCTGCATCACATTTTGTTATTAACCTGAATTTTTTATACATTCTTTTTTTTTTTTTTAAATGCTAAATAAATAAATAAAAGTATCATTTTACATCTATTTGAATATGGTATTATAAATACGGACTAAACTCACAGACGTCTCTCCCCATCTATAGAATCAGCGTAGATATGGCAGTAAAAATATTCCTTCTACCCAAATTAAATTAAGAAATAATCACCCATTATACGAAACAAATTGGCAATGAATAAACATTTCCCCTCTATTTTTATTGAAATATGATGATTTATTTTGAAATATGTGAAGAGAAAGTTATAACGTGCATTTGATTTAATGCATATCCGTGATGCAAATACATGCTGCATTAAAATTTATTTTTATTTCACTTTTATTATTATTTTTTTCTTAATCTAAAGACATTTTTATCTTCATTACATTCAGTGTTAAACATTAATCTGCTGTAGACTGTGTAAAGAAATTTTAAATATTTAAAAGTACAAATTTATCATGAAGATATTTTTTAATAAGCAGTAAAAACGTTTTTGATAAATGTGAGTATTAAAAAAAATCTTAAAAAGCGTATGTTTATATATATGTGCGTGTACCTGTATGCATATAAATATGAATATGTAATACGTAAATAAATGTATATATATATATATATATATATATATATATATATATATATATATATACAGTGAGTGATCAAAATATTACTTTTTTATATAAGATATAAAGCTAGGAGAATTTGCACACATTTCAACAAAACGTTATAAAAAATCTAATTTTTAATATTTTGCTAAACTGTTGGTGCATAGCTTTAATGTGATCTCTCTTCTACGCATTTCCATTACTATATTGTTGTTATACTATGATTTAAAGCAACAGCTGTAATAAAACCAAGAAAGCTATTTTGCGCAATCTCTCCTTATAGGCTAGGAGAGATTTCACAAATGGGTAGGAGCTTAATTTTAATTGCACTTAATTTTAACTACAATTAAAATGTTAACAATGATAACTACACTTAAATAACATTGGTATAAGGATTTTGTAAATAAATATTTTTTATATTACATATAGATATTTCAATTTAATAATAGTAAAATAAATAAATAAATAAATAAAAAACGAAAATAAAAAAACAATTTAAAAGGATTAAAAATTTTTATTTAAAGAAAATAAATTAAAGAAGCAAATAAAAAAAATAAGACTACATTATAAAAAGTGACATTTTGTTACTAGATAATACGTTTCACTTAAAATTAGTAAAGTTCCTTTTCAATTTGAACGGTTTCTTATATGTTGACCTAATCTGTCGTTGTCTATAATCGTTACACTCGTTGTTATAAATAATGCAACTTTCATGCAACCACCTCCCACAAGTAAAATTTATAAACGAATCCATGGGAAATCATTTAAATTAAAAATATTTTGTAATAATACCATTCTATAAAAATTCTAGAAAGAGTTTTAAAATTTTAAGCAAGCATTTTTGAAAACGAGACAAAATAATCGCGTTTAATCTTAGACTGTTCTAGCAATGAACATGCACATTTAAGTAAGCACTCCGCTATCGATATTGTAGAACTACCTGGAGTTTCAGAGCGCCCATTGTACTCCTTCCTGCCGATCCCCTATGTGCGCAATCTCTCCTAGCTTTACCTTAAATTTTTTCTATTTTCTAAAAAAAAAGTACTGTACGAAATAACCTCTAAATAAAGTCATGCAAAGAAAATTCATAAACTCACAATTTCTAGTATCGATTAATTCATCATTAACTTCAACTCGCTATTGAACGAGAAAACTTAAAAAAGTATAAAATTAAAGTGTAAATTTTCAGTAAAACTTCATGCAAACATTGCTTCTGCAGTCTAGTGGCATTGTTATTTTCAGTTTTTTTAGACTAAAAATAACCAATCAAAGTTTATATGAAATGTTTATAGATGGCAGAAGCAGTATGCCAAATTCAGTGGTGTTTGCGTTCCGGGTTTTTTATTTTATTTCCTACCAGTAATTATGAATTGTATTTTTGGTTATACTTCAATTTTAAACTTTATTAGAAAATTACCAATAATATCACAATTAAAAATTTCTGGTAGCATTTTCCGGGGACACAAACACCCCTGCAAATTTTGTTGGAAAACTGCACATTGACTATTGACACTTTTCATGTTTTTACGTTGAACCAGTAGTTGAAGTTAATGATAAATACGGCCGTTAGTCACGAGTGCAACTAAAGGACTAACCGCAAATTAGAGAAAAAAAAACAAATACTTTAAATTACCCTGTATCAGAAAACGCTACAAATGATTTGCAACTTTAACACATAATTTCACTTACTATTTGTAGTATTTGTATGCTCTTTTGTGGAGAGAGTACGATTATTTAGGCAGATTTTTTTTTTTTCTAAACTATTAACATTTTGGCAAGGGTTTTTGCTTTTAAGAAGAAAGAATTTCAAGAAAATTTTACAAATCATACAGGGAAATAGACAAAACATTACAGAAACATTTATCACAAACATAAAATTTACATTTTGAATTTTCATTGAGATATGGCTATTTGTAGTAAATATTATTTTTACTGTGCATGCGTATAAGATACCATCATTTTTTTTATTTTATAGGTTAAAAGCCAGATATATTGAGCATCTTTCGTCAAAAGATCACTTGAGTACAGTAAAAATTACGTAATTTATCGACAAATAAGCGAGTTTTCAATTGTTTTTCAAATTTTTAATTTCATCAGGTATTTTCCATGTAATGCGTATTTAATTTAGAGATCCTGCTATTTCAGCCACATTTCAAAAAAACGTTATTTTAATGAAAAACCTCTTATAAATTCTCAAATCTTATCAAATAAAAAGTTGTTTTAGAGTTACACGCCCATAAAGCACAGATAAAAATTCTAATAACAGAGCTGCCAACCTAACCCGGCAAATTGTTAGTATCACCCCTTTTTCTACACCACTTAATTTTTAGACTATTTGTTTTCTTCATTCATCGTAAATATATTTGAAGAGAATTACTCTAAAAATTAAGTGTTGTAGAAAAGGGGCGGTACTAACACTTTTCCGGATTTGGTTGGCAGCTCTATAATATGATAATCATATAAAAAAATTTCGATGCATATACTAATTATTTGATCACACACTTTATGTATATACACGTGTCGACAGTTGAAACTGTTTCCCGGACTCTATTTCACCAGTATATTTAGAAAAAAAAATTACTTAATTAATCGAGCAAATTTACTAGTAAAAATTCAGAAAGAAAAATACTGGTGGAAGAATCAAGGAAAAAATTTCGTCTATCGGCACCCTATATATATATATATGCCAATAGCTCTAAATTTCAGATATCAATATTTCTTTATAAAATTTTTTTTTTAACTTTTGTAAGTATTTGTAGCAGTTTTTTATGATTAAATAAGGTGAAACTTTGTATATATGCATAAAACACCGGTATCTGAAAACTAGAATGATTGGCAGCTATATTTATACAATACCAGCAAGACCGTCAAAACTCTGAAAATTAGATATCTGGCTCAGAACATATACGAGTAAAAAGAGCCTAAAAAACTGTGAAATAAAACTATTGATTTATAAACTATTGACCATGAAATAAAACTATTGATTTGTTAGATCTAAGCAATTTTTTAATAAAAATATGTATTCTGCATTGGATTAATTCCATCTTTATACGGAATTACTGATTTAATGCCACAGTGGCATAGTATTATACCGTTTTTTGATATAAATCTAAAAAAATTCACTGTGCTAAATATTGTAAATATTTTTTCTAGTTCTTGGAAAGTTGTAGGCTGCAAAATTTCGAATCCAGAGCTGCCAACCTAATCCGGTATATTGTTAGTACCGCCCTTTTTCTACACCACTTAATTTTTAGAGTAATTCTCTTCAAATTTATTTACGATGAATTAAGAAGAAAAATACTCTAAAAATTAAGTGGTGTAGGAAAAGGGGCGGTACTAACAATTTTCCGGATTAGGTTGGCAGCTCTGAGAATCCTCCTCTCTCTCCCCGCGCCTTTTTATGACTAAACATTTTCGAGCGAATTGAGATTAGGGCTATTTTCAAGTCTAATAAAGAAGAAATTATACGATATTCATTGTGGGATTTAACTTAGAGTGAAAAAAGATATTAATACTTACAGAATTATAGGTGCTCTCGGGAATGCATACTTGCCAACCATCTCATTATGAACCGTACAATTTTTAGTACCCGCCTTTTTTTCCCCACCAATAATTTTTTAGAGTAATTTTACTCTAATTTAATTGTAACAACATTTGGAGAGAATAACTCTAAAAATATAGTGGTGTGAGAAAAGGGGCGTTTTTTCAGGCGGCGTTTGCAATTGTACGGTTACTAATGAGATGGTTGGCAAGTATGGGAATGAATAGATAATTTTAACAATTTGATTCAAACTGACGTACAACAGACGCCGTACAGCAAGGTGCATTATCATCTTAAAATGCTGTTTGAAGAAAAGTCTGAAATACCGCCAAAGTAGTCCGTCAGGCGCCCCTTTTTTAATCACCGTGTTTTATTTTGAGTTAATTGACCCCTTGCGGATGAAATTTTGTCTGATTCTTTGAAAAAGCATGCACCTCCGTACCATAATGTATGGAGAATGTATCACTGTTTTAAGAGAGCAATGTTCGTTAAGTCAGTCCCATTTTTACCGTCCCAGTAGTTTTTTTTTTTTTTTTTTCAAGACCTTGAAATAAATTAAACATGACCCATCAGAGATACTCAGCTCCGCTCGATAATTAACTGCTATTTTTTTTTTTTTTTTTTTTGGTCAACTAATGTCTTTTCTTTTTTTTTAATATTCGTCCCTAATAATGGCTTTTTTGTAGATGTTCTGGTTTTTAACTTGCCTCTTTAATTGCTTCCGGACTATTTTTGAAGAAAGTATTTAGCTATACACTTTTTCTTAATCTTTTTTTAATTTCTGAACATGATACAAATCGATTTTTTAAACATTTGCTTTTTAACTTGCTTCAATGAACAACGTAGCCGCCTAAAGCCAAATTTCCGGTTTAAATGGCCAAAAAATTTTATATTTTGCTAAAAACCATTTTACCAATATTTCCTTAATATTTAATTATTTTGCTATCTCACGTATTAACCCCTTAACGCGCGCTGTCTTCGCTGCGAGGACGCAAAATTTAAGATCCAGCTGCATAAATTCATCCCGGAAATTTTTTAGCAAAAATTTACGTTTATAACACAGCAGAAAAGGCCGGTTTTTTTAACCTTAAAATTTAAAATTGCTTTTAATTTAATTTAGTTCATGAATTCTGGTGGCAGTATAATTTAATTTATCCTAATTGTCTTGCGCCGCAAAGGGTTAAAATATTTTTTGATTTTCATTAAAAAATTAGTGCTTTTTGTGGCATCGTTAACTGCCTTATTCTTACCATTTTTTAAATAATTTTAAAATGAGAGTTTTTCTGACAATTGCATTTTGTTTTTAACACTGGACTCAATGCTAAAGTGTATGTGGAGGACAACATAACAAAATATATTCGAAAATTTGCTTTTTAAACGATAAATTTCGTGGTTGTAGAACATGAAAAGGAAAATATCCAAGTGCGGCTTTTTTCCTTTTCTTTTCTTTTCTTCTTTTTTTGGTCACTTAGTGTATTTATATATATATATATATATTACTATATATATATGTAGTAAAGTGTCGTACAACGCGGGTGCAAATTTGCCTCATGTATATTAGAATTTTATTTTTTAACACCACTAATTTTATGTCAAAGCAACTGCTGTATTAAAACAGAATAAAATAAAATAAAATAAATAAATTGAGTGTATGAACTAATAGATTGGTACTCAAAAAATTTAGTGGTGAAAAAAAAATAAAACTGTTTTATTTATTTGTCATCTCTGCCACCGCGTAGTACGAGATTTACTGTATTGCATAAACTTATTTTCTTTAACCCTTTCAGGGGCGGTGGTATATATTTTATACCACCTAATTTCAGTTCTCAACTGCAAAAATTCATCCCAGAAATTTTATATAAAATTTTAATTTTTTACCTTTTCTGAAAACATTCATTTATTGCTTTTCTTCTAATCTTTATCTCAGACTCTGGCGGCATTTGATTTTAAATTAACTTAAATTCATTGCCCCAGAAGGGGTTAAATTAATTTTAAAGTTAAAATGAAGTTTTTATTTAATAACATTTGAATCAATTATCCGATTGAACTAAAAAATGCGGGCTGTAGTTAGATTTTGTTTTAGTTAGTAAGTGTATCCATTTCTTAGCTATCGGTTTAACAGAGTTTTGTACATCGAAAGACTTGAAATTTTCAAGGTAAAACACAGCAAAAGATAGCCGCTTGAATTGTCTGACAAAAAGCAATAATCTTATCGTATTAAAAAGAACTTTTAATAAGAAGGTTTTAATTTGACTTCAAGTAAAATAAAAATGGGGCGTTCTTCTTTGTGGATTGACCCTACATATAAACAAAGCCTTGGTGTCATAAGTATTTTTATAAGTTATTAATAGTACATTTCTACTTTAGCAGAAACAATTTTGCTATGATTCATGCAAAGCGACATCCGTAATTTTATTTTTAAAAACATCAATACCTTGATTATTCACTTTAAGCAGAAGTGCCAAGTTACTACTAGCGAAAAATCAATTTCATACCACAATAACAAAAAAGTAAAACTTGTCCTATTAAACTGCAGATAAATATTACAAAGAAATACATTAAAAAATTTCCGGTATTAAGATTACGGGCAATCGGTAATAATTTTGCACCTCTGTTTCAGTACAAATTGAAGGGGGGAAACGAAACAGATTTTGCAATATTTTTTACGCTTTTTTGGGGAGAGAGAAGGGGGGGGGGCAGAGGTTGACGACAAAAGAAAGAAAAGTGATATATGAGACGGGGAAAGCAATTTCCGTGGCTGATCACGTATCTCAGTACAGTGAAGAAAATTGCATTTCTTCCATCTATGTTTTCCCCCTATAATGTAAAATTAATGGCATACAGACTGTTTCTGCAGATAACAGTTCCCCCAATAACAAGTAGAATTTGTTGCTAAATTTAAGAAGGCTTTTAAATACTTTGAATTTATGCTACAAACATTCAAAATAACTTCGAATTTTACAGACGGCTGTTTGAAACAAAAATAGAATATTAGTGACACAAATATTAAATTAAGATAATGGGATCCTATAATATGTTTTAACACATTCTCAGAATTCTGAGAAAAAGATAATTAATCTGCCTAATCCGAAATTGCCAAATATTCAGTCGAGATCAAATATTCAGTCGAGATATTCAGTCGATATCCCTTAATGAAATTAGGTTCTGCGACCATCACAAAATATTTTTCTATATAATTCAATCTAACAGCATCACTTACCAGTACAAAAGCACAAGAAACAATCAACTTATTATCTCGCAATAGAAATTTTATATTTGCAGTTTTGAGCTATTATTTTAATCAATACGTGTTGAGATGTAGTCATATGGATACAGGAGAATTTTAACAAAGCAACAACATCTGTCGGTGGATATACTCTCAAACTGAATAAATAAAATGTTTAACAATATCCGTCATATATATTAAATTTGTAGTATTTATTTATATGTTACGGAACCAGGTATATGAGTCTTCCATAAACGGAGAAAAATTTACCACAGCAACGACATTTATCAGCAATTATGCACACAAATTAAACCAAAATAGTTTTTCGTAAGGATCACTTCGTATTTTAAGATTCATTCACTTTCATGCAATAGAAGCTGAGATAGAATTTATCAGTAATCGAGGGACCACTGCAGCATCGTACCGTCACCTGCCAGCTGATATGCACTCAATTTGAACCAGCATAACCCTTTATAATTAACTTCTCTCATATTAAGTTTTGTGCGTTTATATGCATTACACTCTGTAGAAACTGAGTCATAGCCTTCCTATTAACGTGAGAAATTTTAGCATAATAGTGCCATCCGTTGGGTGATATTTACCAAAATTTAATTAGCATTAATTTGTGTCAAAATTAAAACAAATATCATATTTTGGAGAATTATACAGGAATATTTTTCGTTTAATAGAAGACTATATCAGTTTCTCCGATGCAAAACTGCACCAAACATGGTAGTTAAAATATAGATGAAAAATTGTATTGATTCACATTAGGTTTACAACGGACGATAGATAGCTCTGCTTTTAATCACATTCTGTGATTTTTCGAAAGGCTACATTACAGCATCTATTGATAAGAAATGCACTAAACTATACATGATAAACCTAATATTGTGAGAAACTGCGTTGATGAACTTTTTGTGCATGATATCCGGTAGGTGGTGGTGTTATATAAAGAGAGATAACATTAACATAAATTTTTTCTTTAAAAAATTCTTATTATGAACCGAATATATAAATTTTTAGAATGTAAACTCATAATTTCTATTTAAAGTCAGTTTTTATTTTGACAAATTCGCTTGAAAATTCAAGATCGAAAGTGGAAAAAAAAAAAAAAAAAAAATAAAGTAAAGCTTTTTTGTACACAAAACTAAAAACCATATAACTTATTATTTAATATGAATTAGAAGTTGTGTGATTGATAGCTCACATATTGCCTTAATATATTAACGCACAATTACTATTTTAAAATACAATGCACAGTAGCTTGAGAGAAAAGAAAAAAAAAGTATTTTAATTAAATTAAAAAAATAAATTAGATATTCATTAAATATAGATATGATACATCTTGACTGAAATAGTGTTCTAATTATGTATATATATATATATATATATATATATATATATATATGCGTGTGTGTGTAGTATAATGTATGTATATATATATATATATATGCGTGTGTGTGTAGTATAATGTATGTATATATATATATATATATACTAGCAGACCCGGCCACGCGTTGCTGTGACTAAGTTATACGTTGAATTATACGGCTGTAAACTATTTAGTACAGTCAAATTATTATTTACGAACAAAGACGAAAACGTTGTAGCCGATGTAAAAACCCACAGGGTTGAGATTTGAAACTTAGGTCAAAATTTGGAAGCGATTGATAAAAATTTTCGTAGTGTTGATATTAAGCACAAATTAATTTTATTGTAGGGTCCTATAAATTTTAATGGAGAAGTGATATATATTATTTCTAATGCTACTTTGGATAAAATTGCTAAAATGACTAATATATAAATTAAATTCTATCAAAATTCTATTAAAATAAAACTATAAAAGAAACAGACGATTTTAAAATCAATTTTTATGGAGGAGTGAAATATAATATATGCTATAATGGATAATTTTACTATAAAATGACCTCATCATTTTAAATATTTTAAAGAGGGCAACAGCTGTAGTTATAAAAAGGAAAACAATAAGGCTAAACCAGAAAAATAAGTAAATTTGATAAATATTTTAAAACTTTAAAATTGGAAATCTTATGAAATATTGGACATTTAAAGTAAATACATGTATCATTTTAAATAGAAAAAGATTTTGGAAAAGTTTAGTGTATTTTAACGAAGTGATGAGAAGTTTTTGAGTATGTTAAAATTTTAATAGTAAATTCAAGTTAATAAAGATGGGAAACATTGAGGATTAAGATAAGAATAATTATAAGATTAAAAAAAAAAAAAAAAAAAAAAACTTTTTATATACCATGCTTTTAAATTTTAATATACTAATAATGTACTAATTAAAAAGAAAATGATAAATATTCTATCATAGTTTGAAGTCAAATTTGTTTTCAAATGTCTAAATAAAATATCTGATGTAAGATACTAATATTTTGCAGCGGAATAGATTTCATTTCTGTCATCCTTGGCGAAAAAAAAAGAATATCGCCAAATTATCTGGCGAAAATATTTAATTCCTTTCAAAAATCATGGTTATTTTAACAACTTATATTAAAAGAGTAATGAATAATATGAAACAATATTTCGTACAATACATATTACATGTCATACATACGTACAATGAATAATACATATTACATTTCGTACAATGCATACATCTGGCATGTATATTTTCGTGCTACGCTTTTGATCGCCAAATAATAATAATAATAATAAAAAACGCCAAGGGCGACAGAGTTTTGAAATTTAAAATTAAAATTTTGTCAATTTGACAGCAAAATAATTCAATCTAACACCCGCGATAACTAATACATATCTATACCCAAATATAAGGATTAAAATCGGGAAATAAATTTCCTCGATTTTTAATAATTTCTTACAAAAAATCCAGTGGGCAATTAACATAGGAAATCTTTTTCTTGGCTGCACAGACGGTCAGTGAGTCACACTTCGCTTGCGTATAGAACTCATAGATATAGTATAGCATATATAGAATAGAGTGATCATTGGGGAGAAAAAAGTTATTCCTTTCCATTTAGGAAAAGACGACGTTTTTACCAAAATATGGCCGTCTTTCCCCGAGTGAATACACACGGGAATACATACTAATATTTTAGCAAATAAAATTTATGAATAATTTATTTGCTAAAGGGGAATGGAAGACTCCAGATACAGTTTCAAATTCATATTTCTTTCTTTCTTTTCTTTTTTTTTTCAATACCACTTAATGGCTGTTTCCAAAGCTTTTTTTTTTTTTTTTTTTTTTTTCCGGCATCAAAAATCTTTGTACGATAACATGGGGATGAGCGATCTATATATATTACTATATCTATGATAGAACTGCATTAGCACTTTATCAATGTGTATAAAATCTTTAAATTGATTATGACGTCAATTTTCGTTAGATGCATAATTTAACCTTTTATAATTATTTAACGTTCACGTTTGATTAAATGTATTCATTTTTATGTCGAAAGAAAATGAACTCGTATTTTTTTTTTTTTTTTTTTTTTGGCAACAATTAAATTAATGGAACTCACAGATATTTTGGAGCAACTTTAATAAAGGTCTATAATTAACAAATAATTGCAATAAAACAATATTGTGACAATAAATTGAGATAAAAACTATCCTATCTCTCAAGTTGGACCAAACTGCACACAGTGTGCAAAATTTCATTAAAATCGGTTCCTTAGTTTAGGAGTTTACCCCGGACAAACATCGTGACACGTAATTTATATATATATACAGATATATATATATATATATATAGTAAATCTTGAAAATTAGTTGAAATAAAACTTGAATTTTTTATTAAAAAATTTGAAACAGAGTATTTATAGACCAATGCGCGAACGCAACAAAAGGAAATATATAACTAAAAACAATAAACTGATAATAAATGAAAAGTAATCCCAGAACACATAGAGGCCTTCTTCAGGGGAGCCACCCCGTGTAGGAATGGAAAATAAGAAGTTTCTGAAGAAACGTGTGCTTTTAGCTAAAAAATACGTTTCTAGCCCCCGACTTCTCATAGATGAAAGCGAAAATGCATAGCAAACGAATTCAAGATTAGAAATGATTTAATACAAAACATTAAAATAAGCAATTAAGTTCATAAGTAAAGTACAATAGTAATTATATCAATAGAAAAATAAAAATAGAAAAATATAAATATATAAATATATATAAGGACAAATTTACATGACAAGTTGTTTGAAAAACATTGCTCCCCCCCTTCCCACTTCACCCCACCAAAAAGACAGAAACCTATTCTGCTGGTAGAACCACTTCTTAAATGTCTCCCAAGATAAAGAAAAAACCTTAAGTTAGATTATATTTATGATGATTGAAATGTTTATCTAGTAGAAAAACAGGATAGCGGTTGACAGTTAAAACATTTTTGAGGTTTTCAAGAACTAAATTCAGATATAAATGGTTATTGCAAATCATTTCAATACTGCTAATTTGGGTAATCATACTATTTTTTAAAACTCTAAAGCTAATACAGGAAAACTAATTCGTCACATTACAATCTTAAAAGCAAAAATCCTACTTTTTATCATAAATACCAATCCAGTTTTACCTTAAAAAAAAAAAAAAAAGGAAAGAAATTTTATCTTCAGTGTCAGTTCGGTTTAAGATAAGGTCGAAGGGATAGATTTCAGCAGCATATTAACTAAAATTTCCACAAGTAACGAAACGAAATTTAATGGGATTTTTATGAAATTTAACATTAATATAAAGGTATGTGAAATAAAAATAGTTTCTATTTATACTAAATTTTTTATCAAACGCCAAAATTATTTTTCTTATAATTGAGGGGGGATCATTTAACTTTTTGTAAGAGCAATTACCAGAATATCCTTTTGTAATTAACATTTTATAAAAAACTTTACAAAAAATAGCAAAATTATTTCCAACTTTATTAGCGGTGGCAATAATAAGTTTTTCTTTAAATTTTCAATATTTTCTTTTGGGTCTATATTGTAATCTTCATGAATTTTATTTACAAAGTAACTCTTATAAAATATTAAATTCTTTTCAAATATTCCAAATTTTTCATTTTCCATAATTTAAAATCTTCTATAAACCAACTATATCTGCATGAGAGCTTTTGAATAAAATATCTAAATCTTTTTCAATAAAATCTATAATTCTTCTATTGCGTACTTTCCAACCATTTCATTATGAACCCATAGTTCTTATGACCACGCCTTTTTTCAAGGACTCTCCCACCAGTATTTTTATGCAATATATTTCCTTTTAAGTTTTAAGGATGTTTTAACATCAAAATGTGGTAGATAAAAATACTGGTGCAGAAAATTAAGAACATTCAAAGACTGGGCGAACTATGGAACCATACAAGTTTTAGTACCCACCTTTTTTTTTCACTGCAATTACTGTAAAAATAAAGTGGTGTTAAAAAAGGAGTGTTAACAATTGTACGGTTATTAATGAGATGGTTGGGAAGTATGCTATTGGTATAGCATACTTACCAACCTACCCCGAAAGTTTGTTAGTCCCATACCTTTCCACCTATTTTTTCACACCAGTCTTTATTTAGAGTACTTTTCCTTTTATTTAATTGTAAATATATTTGACAAGAATTACTCTAAAAATTAAGTGTTGTGCAAAAAGGGGCGGGAGCTAAGAGTCTTTCGGGTTAGGTTGGTAGGTACGGTATAGTTAAATTTTAACCCAAAATTAGCACCTAAATTCATAAGATTTTTTAACTTAGTATTTTCATTTATATCTAGATTACCTGTAATGATATATTCATGATATGAATCTTTAAATTCTTTATAAAAATCTTCATCTTCAATAAGATCGATATTTTTACTAAATTTATTACAATTGCATTTTTTTTTTTTTTTTTTTTTTTTTTTTAATATTATAATTGTAAGCAATTCTGATGTTACAAGAATTTTTAAGTGGAAAAACAAATCATTAAAATATCTTATAATTTTTTTTATTTTAATATATTTAAATATTTTATCTTTATAACCTAAGTCCAAATTTTCAATAGGTACTTCTTTTGATAAGTTTATTTACATTAAATCTGAAACTTTAGTTTTAAATTTAAATATATCAATAACAACATCTCTAAAAAAGTCACTTCTGAATGAATAACTGTCCATTTTGTACTTAATAAACTATTTTATTGCTTTATTTTTACACCTAAAATTATGTTTTTAATTAAAATATTATCTTTATTTTCAATCATGGCTCTGTTTATGTCATCCAGAGTTTTTACAATAACAACTTTTATATTGGTTTTTCCACTCCCTCGACAACCTCTAATTTTATTTGCTGTTCATTAGTTTCAAAAAGTTAAAATTTATTGAAAATGCAGCAATTTCTTTTATTTACGGTTTTATTCCCATTAAATTCAGAGTTTAGAACATATGGATAGTTTAAGTTTGGATAGTTTAGTAGGATAGTTAAGTATGGATAGTTTTTAGTTTAAGCATATAAATATTTTCCTAAATTAACCTGTCTTCTTTTTTAGGAATTATATGCAAGATATAAATTTTAATTTCATCAAAACTATGAGATTGAAAATGTTTCATTTCTACATCATTGTGGTTTTTGTTATTTTTGTTTTTAATATTATTCCTATGTCTATTAATACAAATATTTAAACTATTAGAAGTTTGTCCTACATAATTAAAATTGCAAATACCACCTTCCAAAAAATAAATAACATTATCAGTTTTACAAAATACATCTTTTTTATCTTCCATTTATTTAAAAGCAGCCCCAGGACATGTGCGACAGTTTTTATCTAGACACCTACGGAATTTTTTAAGATTTTTTATTTTTTTGTTCAATATTTAGCATTGTATATAGTAACTTTTTACCAGAGAAATATTCTATATCCAAAGATTCTCCAGGACCCCTTGCTTGGGCATGCGAAAGACCTGGTGCCACGTAATTTCATACTTGCCAACCATCTCATTAATAACCATACAATTGTTAACGCCCCCTGAAAAAACGCCCCTTTTCTTACACTACTATATTTTTAGAGTTATTCTCTCCAAATGTTGTTACGATTAAATAAGACTAAAATTACTCTAAAAAATTATTGGTGTGAAATAAAAAGGCGGGTACTAACAATTGTACGGTTCATAATGAAATGGTTGGCAAGTATGTAATTTTCATTATAGATTATTTTAAATATTATAAAAATAGAACCTGAAAGAAAAGTAAAACCCGAGAGCTATATAAATCAAGCAAAAATATAAGAGAAGCTTAAAAGAGGAGATTTATATATATATATTGATAAAGCTAAATAACTTAAAAATCACCTCATTTCTGGCATTTTCAAACATGATACACAAAAGTGAAGTGCATATTTAGAAAAAGCAGAAAAAATATTTAATGTTGCATATTGAATAAAAATTACCCTAACTTTGGCAACCCTAACCAGAAAAGTGTAATTAAATTGAACCATGATGGGTTAATTAACAGTTTACTTATTACATAGACAATGAATATAGGATTATCTGCATCAAATTATTGTTATATGCATTCATACTTCCCAGCCTAACCCGAAAGATTGTTAGTCCCGCCCCTTTCCGCCTATTCTTTCACACCAGTCTTTTTTCGAGTGTATTTCTTCTTATGTAATCATAAATATATTTGAACAGAATTACTCTAAAAATTAAGCGATGTACAAAAAGAGGCGGGAACTAACAATCTTCCGGGTTAGGTGGGCAAGTATGTATGCATTCATTAGTATTTTTATTAAAGAAGTTTAATAATGAAATCACTTAAATTAAACATAGGCTGAATTTATAATAACAGGAGCATTTGTTTATCACAAACCACTTTTTCTTTCCAAAATAAATTCTATCGTCAGTCTGAAGGTTTAGCCATGGGTTCCCCTCTCTCCCCAATTCTCGCAGATATTTACATGCACTATTTCGAAAGCAAGCTTTTTAAGAAAATATCTTTTCCGTTTTGGTCCCGTTACGTTGACGACACCTTCACGTTTATCGATATATCTCATCACAATATTGACTATGTCTTAGAAACTTTAAATTCAACTGACAATAATATCCAATTTACTTCCGAAATTGAAAATAATGGCTCCCTTCCATTTCTTGATACCCTCGTCTCTCGCACTGTAAATGGATTTTCAACCACCGTCTATCGGAAAAATTTTGCTGTCTCCCTTCCTCCCCATGCGCGTTCATGTCACCCACCTAACCAAAAAATGGTTGTTCCTATACTTTTGTAAACCGTGCACTTAATATTTGTTCAAATCCTATTTTATTAAAATCTGAAATTAAATACCTGAAAGCCATTGCAATTGACAGAGGTTATAGACAAAGCTATCCAAAAATTACAACTCCCTCTTATTTCGTCTACTAAATCAGTCTCTTCTAATATGAGTACTGTCTTATCCTATTTTCCTAAATCCAGTCAAACCATAGCTAAAATTCTCAAACAATATGATTTTAAAATAATATTTTCGCCTTCCAATAAACTCATCTTTTCTCAGTAAAAAGATCCCATTGATAAGCATAATTCTTGGGGCATTTTTAGTATTTCCTGTCAGTGTGGTTTATCATATATTGGCCAAACTAAACGCAGTCTTAAATTTCGTCTAAAAGAACATATGAATTACGTCCGCAAACAAGAAACCTATAAATCGGCTATTTCTAAACATTGCTGGGAGGAAAATCATAATTTTAAATTTAATTCAGCTAAAATAATTTGCAGACCTAAATCCATTCATGAACTCGATTTCTTTGAAGCTTTTCATATTTATAAAAATTTTAAAAACCTTGTAAAGTGTGATTCCACTGTTTCCTATTTGTCTGACTGTTGGAAATTTTATATTCAGTCCACATTTTCTTAATTTTTCTACTGTTTACACAGCTAACTTTCCTAAATTCCTATTGGCCACTCTCCCCACCTTTTCTGTAATCCTATTGGTTGAACTAAATCCGGCCCCTCTCCTATATATACGAGCACTTCTCCTGATTCAGAATCATTTTTGCACAGAAGACGGTACGCTTTAAGCTACCGAAACATCTGTGCATTTGCAATATTTTTCTTTGGCGTTTCTGACGTAGTAGTTTATTCGGGTTTTAATAGGCTGAATTTATCCTTCAAAATGTGTAAAATGCCGGTATATATAAGACGTTTCAGTTTTACAAAGCAATGAAAACTATAAAATTATTGAAACGAACAGACAGACGTGTAATCCATGCCTAGGATTAAAGTATCTAAGCATAACGAAGCTTTTTTCTCTTCATTGCTTTGTAAAATTAATTCTTCTGGTGCTGTGTTTGATGACTAAAGAATAAATTAATCCTATGTTTAATTACAGTAATATCTGAAGAAATGTTTTTTTAATCAAAATACAAATAAATGCATATCTTGATAATATAATACAGGTAAACATGCAATTATTGTCTATGTAATAATTAAACTGCAAATTAATGCATATAAGCATACCTACCAACATCCTAGTTAATATTACGTAAAATTGTTAGTACCCACCCCCTCACACACACACTTTTTTTTTTTTTTTTTCACCACTTAATATTTGTGCATTTTCCTAAAAAATATTTACGATTTAAAAAACAAGAAAAATAGTCTAATAAGGACTGGTGTAAAAAAAAAAAAGAAAAAAAAAAAAAAAAGACGAAAAATTTTACTGTACATTAATTAGAATGTTGGTATATATGCATATTTGCTAACATTGTAATTTTTTCCGGAGCATTTTTAGCCCTCCTTTATTTCGCTCCACTTTATAGAATATTTTTCTCCAATATATAAATACGATAAAATAAGAAAAACATTGTTAAAATAATAATGGTATGAAATATAGGCGGAGCCAAAAATCCACCGCAATAAATTAAAATGTTGGCAAGCTGGATATGCATAAAAGTGTGATTAAATATAATAAAATAAAGGGATTTTTTAGCGTTTCAAAACATGATGGGCGTAGTCTCACTTTTTCAAAATATGGAAACGATACTTGCCAACCTAACCCAGAGGATTGTCAGCTCCCGCCACTTTTTGTACACCACTCAATTTTTAGAGTAATTCTGTTCAGATATATTTATGATTAAATAAGAAAAAAAGTACTCTAAAAAAAGGGTAGTGTGAAAAAATAGGCGTAAAGGGGCGGAACTAGCAATTGTTCAGCTATATTTACGATTAAATAAGAAAAAAAAGTACTCTAAAAAAAGAGTAGTGTGAAAAAATAGGCGTAAAGGGGCGGATCTAGCAATCTTCCGGGTTAGGTTGGCAAGCATGCTACACCAATAGAAAAATTATAGATTTTATTGAAAAAGATTTAGATATTTTTATTCTAAAGTTCTCGTACAGATAAATTTGGCCTATAGAAGACTTTAAATTACGGAAAATGAAAATTTTGGAATATTTTGTAAAGAATTTAATATTTTATTGGAGTTTCTTTGGAAATAAAATTCATGAAGATTACAATATAAACCTAAAAGAAAATATTGAAAATTTAAAGAAAAAACTTATTATTGCCACCGTTAATTAACCCGGAAATAACTTTGCTATTTTTTATAAAGTTTTTTACAAAATGTTAATTACAAAAGAATATTCAGGTACACCGCATAATTTTTAGAGTAATTCTTTTCATATATATTTATGATTAAATAAGAAGAAACATATTCTAAAAAAGACTGGTTTAAAAAATTTGGCGGAAAGGGGCGGGACTAACAATCTTAGAGTTGGGTTGGCAAGTATGTGAAAACATATCATTTATAACCAACAAACATCTAAATATCCCGTCAATGGAGTTAGCTATTATAACACAATTAATGTCATTATGTACCTTTTTTATTCCTTTCTCTTTCTAAATATTAGGGTCATACTCTCCACCCATTTTTCAGGACACTCTCATAAATGAGATATTTTCAAATTTATTGCTACCTCTATTTTTATAAAATAATCTCTACCCTGTATAACCATGGCACATTACTCTAAACATACCAGAAGTATTACTGCATGAAATTAGTGGTGGTAAAAAAGCGGAAATTTCTTACCTCTTAAGCCCTATTTACATTGCAAAAGTGAACTCGTGTTGAATCATCCTTCAATCCTCGACAAAAGAATTGGTCTGTTCACATAAGTGGTGGAGAAATTAGGCGGCTTAAAAAGAAGGGTTGAAAATAACCCTCCAATCTTTTAGGGTAATAATCCGTGTTACTCAGAATTCCTTTCTGATAAACTACCTAGCTGTCATATCTGAAAAAAAAAAAAAGTTTGGCTGAGGTTTGACATTTGACAATTTTATGCTATTTTGTAATATAGAAGAATGAGACGTGAGTATTTATACAAAGAAACTTTGTAATAATTAAATTCGTCAAAATAACATTGTATTGATAAAAACTATATAATTCAATCGACCAATCGATTAAAATATATCATAATTTTATTTTAATTTTAAAGAAAATGAGAAAAAAAAAATATTTTGTTTTTTAATATTTACTTATTATATTATTTGTTTTGTTTTTACAAATGATTTGTGAAAACTTAATTACAGTGAAAAAATACTTAAAATCTTTTCACAAATTTTAATCGGATAAATAACGTATTCAAGTGTCATATAAAAGAGCTCTTTTAACCCTTTCATGGTCACGAACGTGTATACACGGTCAGAGATTGCTACTTCTAAATGGTCACGACCGTTTATAGATGGTCAGCATTTGTTACTTCTAAATGATAATGAACGTAATAGAACGGTTAAGAGTTTGTACTTGAAAATGGTCACGGGCGCGTATTCACGTTCGTGCTTTTCCCCTTCCTTCCAAAGTGGGAGTTAAAGAAGGCGTTTATCAACCACTCCTTCTTTCACCAACACAATAGTCGTAGAACAGGTCACCCATTCATCATATTATTTGTGTTCCAGCTGAATATCAGGGATTTTTTTTTAAATTGTCCTTTAGAATTTCTTTAGATGGTTAAGAAAAGCATTGTATTTCAAACCAGATACTATACTCGGGGCAAACCTAACTTGAGCACACTGTGAATGCTACAGGAGCCAGTTTACTCCCTTTTCCCTGTATTCATACAAAAAAGAGGTAGTAGGGATACTAGATTTGGCTGTTTATCCTTACTTTTTGTGGGGGGAAATTGCGCATTGTGTTTAAATTATTCAAAAATTATTATTGAAAGAATTGGTGTTGAATTAAAAGAAAAGAAAAGAATTACATGTTGAAAAAAACGTTAAAATATTATTTCAAAGAATAGTATGTGTGTGCGTTTATGTAAATACAGATACAATACTGAATGGACTCAAAATAACATAATACAATTTTTTAAACTTATAAATTTACAATCATAATTTAATCTATCAAAATATTAATTTAATTCTTATATATTTTCAGAAATCTGAATTTAATGAAAAGATTTTCTTCTAATATTATTGTAAATAATAATAATAATAATAAATAAATAAATAAAAAGCATTCATTTAGTATTACACGTGTTTTAAATTGCATGCATATAGCTACATTTAATGTTTTTGAAACAACTCTCATTAAAATTTAGAAAATATTTATGACGTCAGTTCATCTCTCTAGCATTCTGTACATGTTTTACAATGCCTTGAAATTTATATATGTTGCTTATGTCTACTGTGGCATGATTTCTATTGAAAACAATTCGATTATAATTATTGCCCTGTTAACAAGTTTTCACTAAAGGATTCGGGTACATTATGGTCGATAAGTTGTATTTTTAAAGCCATTTTTAATTTTTTTATATATCACAAAGCATAATGAAAGTAACATACATTATTTAGATGCAAAAGGCATGTTTCTCATTGAGTATAACATGTTTAGTATTAATGACTGGTTTACAGGGCTATGCAAAAATATTCAGATGCGTCAGATGCGCGATTTTATTTATAACCCAGTTAAAAACAAAATGTCTCTAGCAATATTTTAAATGATATCCATTCCTCCCCCCCCCCCATGTAACTTTTTTTTTTCTTTTTTTTTTAGAATATTATATAATGCGTATGCAATTTCAAACAATTTTCAGGGCTACAAAAAGTATTTTATGATTTCTTTTTAAAAAGAAACAAATTTTAAGGTGCTATCACTTTGGTAAAATACATTGAAGGTGAACTAATTTTTAATGGAAAAATGAAGTTGTAAAAGCTGTATAATGCAGTAAAACCTCTTTGAAAGTCCACCTCTATTTATGAGCCAGCTTTTTCCAGTCCCCAATTTTTTCAAGAAGACTTAATATTAATTTACCTGTATTACAGGAGAGAAGAGGGACACACTTTGGTAGATTTCACAGTGGCCTACATGGCCTAGCCTGTATTCATGCGAGTTTCGAAAAAATCCGCAAGAATCACCGAATGGCTAAACCGACGATTGTGAATTTTGAACTAGGCACCTTTTATCTACCAGCTTTGAGAGCAGAATGAATTAACTTTCTTTAACAGGTTGGTTGGTTGTAGGGATTGAATATGCTAGGGTCCTAGGCCTTTAGCTGGAATGACCTCCGTGGGAGTATTTCTAAGGGGCCCTAGCCCGTATTTACGCGAGTTTCGAAGAAAACAACGGAAAACTGCAAACGGGTAGGAGTGCTCAACCAAAAATCGAACCCGGCACTTCCCATCTTCCACCTTTGAGCGCAGCACCGCTCGGCTGCTGGTGGGCTTTTTTTTATAGGTAACATTGTGTAATTCTCACTCCACTAAAATAAAACAATGTTATCAGTCGTTATCCATAAATGCATGGTTATAAGTCCATTATATTTTATTTTACACTTTATTGTTATACAGATTTGTTTAATTTACTCGAAATTTTTTTATACAAGAATAATAATAATAAAGTTTTAACTCTCTAACCACTCAATATTATATGAGTTATTTTTTTTTACGCTAAAATAATTATTTTTTATAAAAAGAAAACAAAAAAGGAAACTGGAATTTTCAGAAGATGTGAAATTTAGCAAATGATATATCTATTTTCCCAAGAGAAAAAAATATTGCGTAAACTTTGAATTTTTTTGTATTAAAATTTTTGATGAAATCAGAAAGGTAGTCCAGATAAATTGATTGAAAAAGAATAAAGTACAAATAGGAGTAGATTAAATAATAAATGATCGATTTAGTGTTTAAACCTACACATATACACAAAAAAAAAAAAAAAAAAAAAAGAGAAAAAAAAGAAAAAAGAGAGAAAAAGAGGGAAAAGGTTTCAGAACTTCGTTACTTTAAAGTATTATTTTTCAACAAATAGGCAATTTTTCAGTGAAAAATGAATGACTGTGGTATGGCCAAATGACTGTACGAGTGCCAAGTTATGGATGGAATGCCTTTTAAGAGAGTGGGAAGGGAGGGATTCCAGGAAACCTAGCCCGTATTTAAATGGGTTTTGGAGAAAACTACGAAACACACTGATCAGCTAGGCTGCCGAGTACGAACTGGGTTCGAACCCGGTACCGCCCCTCTCCCAGTTTTAAAAGAACCTCTCAATTCCTGGCGGAGAGAAAAATGAATGAGGGAAATGGGGGAGGGCGATAAAAAAAAAAGAAAAAAAAAAGTATTGTGTTAAGGATTTAAATTAGTATCTAGAGTTGAAAATTGAAAATATAGGCTTTACTTATGAAATCTTAAAAAAGCTTAATATTTATTTATTTCATTTATTTTTAATATATTTAATTTTACTCATTATCATTATTATTATTATTTTATTGTTGTTTAAGGGAGGGGTAATTGAAAAAGACAATTGAGTAATTTGTGTTCTAAATTCTTAGTATAATTAATCTTTCTATCTTTTAATTTTTAGCCTTTCACAAGGCTTTGTCCTCGAAAGGACATATTTGTTAGTTCTGAAAAGAATTTTTTTTTTGTTAGTTCTGAAAAGAACTTTTTTATGTTAGTTCCGAAAATAACTTTTTTTATGTTAGTTCTGAAAAGAACTTTTTTATGTTAGTTCCGAAAAGAACTTTTTTTATGTTAGTTCTGAAAAGAACTTTTTTTAGCCTTGAAAAAAATATTCTTATTCGTCTAATGGCTCGATTCCGCTAAGGCTATCATCATTATCTGTTGACTGCTCAGAGTCACCCGAAGAACTATCAATATTAAAACTCATGGTTTCAACAATCTGTCCTTCCAAACCATCTGATAACCACATTCTTTTTTCTTCTTCAATTACGTGTTTCACGCAATTACCAAGAAGATGATGCTTTTTCTATTCCTTGTTCTGTATGCTTTTCAACTTCATCTATCTTGAATGTACGATTTTCTGAGGAAACATCTCCTTTTACTTGACTCCATATCAGCTCAATTGGATTTAATTCGCAATGATATGGAGGGAGTCGAAGAATCGTATGACCATACTGAGAAGCTATTCTGTCGATTCTGTAAGCTTCATAGTTTTTTTTATTATCGTTAACAAGTAATTCGACTTTTAACATGTCTTGAGTCCAATGGATGTTTTTCTCTGTCAGCCATGCTTGTATATCTTCTTTTTTTGTGGATTTTGTGGGAATTTTTTCAACATGTACTGAGTGATAGGGAGCATTATCCATAACAATTACACTATTTGATTGTACATGAGGGAGAAATTTATTAATAAACCACTCTTCGTAATGGGTACCGTTCATTTCATAATGATAATCCCCACTTTTTTTAGATTAGAAAATTTCAAGTGCCCCGTTAACAAATCCATCTTCACTCCCGGCATGGATAATAATTAATCGGCTTCCTTTGCCGGTTGGGGCTTTTAATCCAGTTGAGAGAGCACTTAAAAAGGCTTGTTTCTTGGATGTTATAGTGGAATCTTGCCATACGATTTCTTTTGTATGCCCGATATTTACCCATGTTTCGTCAGTATAATATATTTTTCTTCCTTCAGAACGGTATCGTCGGATATTTCTTAAATATTCATGCCGCCACTGTTGAATATCTTCACGTTCCAAAAGCATTGATAAACGCTTTCGTTTTTGAAAAACGAAGCCCAAATCATGAAGAACATTTCTTACGGTCCTAATACTGAAATTTGGGAGATCATCATCTTCATTTATTACGTGCATTATTTTTAAGGCCGTGGGTATTTCATTTTTGAAGAAAAAAGAATGCACTTTTCTTCGAATAGCTGTTTTTGTAAAGTCATCATATCTCTGCATCCTTGTACTTGTATTAACTTTCAAAGGACGTTTCTTTCCTGGAGTCGAAAGTTTCCCACTCGTCTTTTTTTTCAGCTTTTATTCTGTTTATAGATGATCGGGAAATTCCTGTCAATTCAGAACACATCTCAGTAATTTCATTTTCCGATTTCAAGGGATTTTGTTCTCTGAGTTTAATAAAGACGTTTAAGATGATAACCTTAGCAGAACTTTGCAAAGCTTTCCCCTTTCTCTGAGGTTGAAAAGTAAACGGGGATCCAACTGAAGAAGATGCCATTGAGACGATTAGATAAGAATAGAGAAGAAAGAGGGTAAAAGAAAAGCAAGCGTCAATTCCGGAGTTCGAGAAAAGAATGACCCCACGAAAAATTCCAGGGTTTGAGGGTTGCCGGAATTTCGCTCTTCTGAGTAAATCGCCAAACAAAGGAAGCTTTTGACTGGATAAGTAGACAGTGACGTATAACTTATTATTTTCAAAAAGAATTCCTTAATCATTAAAATATACATTTTAAGCTGAGTATATAGATTTAGCTAATATTACTGAATCTAATACGGATATTTAATGTTAAATTAAGTATACTTTTAATAACATAAATGAGTATTTTAAAGGAACTATATGTCACTTGCGGAATCACACAGGCTCAGCCTTTGACAGTGTGCTCAAGTTAGGTTTGCCCCGAGTATAGGTTCGAACGGGACAATTTCACAGAATATCATTGTTTATTTATTTCATTTTATATTCTTGTGCATAATATTCTATTTTATCATAATAATTATTATTATTTTAAATCCGTTGCAATTTTATAGTTTACTTAATTTGTTGTTTTAATGAATGCGTTTTTCTCTCCCTCTCTTTTTTTATTTTTTTTTTATTTTACACTAACAGCATTTTTTTTTTTTTTCCGTTTAATTATTATACTAAATAACTAAATACTACTCGCAAATGGAGCTTTTAGAATATTATTATCGACAGAACCGACACTTCCCTTATAAAGATTATTTGTAAAGAAAATACGAAAAAAAATAAATAAATATAAATAAATAAATAAATCTAGTAGGCACCCTCAAGCTCTAATGTTTTTCAGGGCCATATATTTTCTAAAGACAATTTTATAAACCATTTATTTTTTAATAAATATTACTAAATATTTTTTGTTCAGAATAATTGAATTGATGATATTGTATAATATAACATAAAATATTGTAGATATGAAAATATCAAAAGACTCATTTTTTCCGTTTATTTTTTGTTATAAATTTGCTGGAGTTGCATTTTCCTTTACATTAAGCATTTTAAAATTTTCTAACAATTTTTAAGCGTGAATATGATTTCAGTTTACGCATATGTTTATCGGACAGTCCATTTGTTTGTCAATTTGTCTGCCTGCCTCCAGAGTCCGTAATTTTTTTTATAATTAAAATAAATAAATAAATAAAATAAAATGATATATGTTATTGAAGTACACTGAGGAATGCTTTTTATTTCAAATGACGTTAATAGGTCCGGTACAAATGGTTTACGTACATGCCCCCCCTTCCCCCCCCAAATATATATATATATATACATATATAGATATATATATATATATAGATACTTAGATAGATAGATAGATAGATATAGATAGATAGATATAAAATAAAATAAAAAAATGCCAATGCATTGCGTTTTAAGAATGATATTTATATGAATCACATTGACATAATTTTTACACTGCAAATTCTTTCAATCCTCCAGTCTGCCTGTTGTATGATGACGTAGGCAAAGAACATTAAAAGATATGCGATAAAACAAGTACATACAGTTGGAAAATTTTGTTAATCAATACGTACCACATGATTTTCCGTTTTACTTTTTATTTATCAAATCTGAACAAATGGAACATAACTAATGGAATTTCAGATGCTGTTTCTCAAATTATAAAATGTTTGATATATTATATATATATATATATATATATGTATGTATATTTCCCTTCACCTAAAGACGTAATTAGACATTAATACCTATAAAATATCATTGTTCGTAGTAAAAATTTATATTGTTGGCTTTCTTATTCACCGAATTATTGTATAAAGTTTTGTTATTATTGTTATTGTTACCATCCTTGTTATTATTTTCTTGCGTGTGTGCAACTGATTTTTAGTTCCCCATCATACTATAGGTATGGGGAACTTAGGTAGTCGTGAAAATTTTCGACCTCGGTTTTTTGACTTTTCTACACGTTTTCAGGTGTGAGGAATCCGAAAATGACAAAATTTCTATGGTGTCTGTCTGTAGGGTTAGTCTGTTAGTGGGTCAGTCCGTTAGTTTGTTAGTCTGTGTACACGATATCTCAAGAACAAATTGTCGCAGAGAGGTCAAATCAGTTTTAAAATATTACTTTCGACACTGGCAAGAACCCTATTCATTTGCAACATTCGAATTTAAAAACTTCGTAAGTTATTAGAAATTTACGATTTTCTTAACATGGGAGAATAGGACAAAAATTCACTTAAACGTGCATCAAATGAAAACATTTACTGTAAATGTACAGACCAGTTTTAAATATCAGTTTTGATGCCGGAATGAACATCAGTAACTATAAATATGCTACTTTGAAAATTTCGCAAGTTACTGGAAATTTACGAATTTCTTAACATGGCAGTATAGGGCAAATTTTCACATAAACGTCAATTTTTAGAGATATTTTTATCGTAAACATGTCAGACTACTTTTGAAATAATATTTAGGACACTGGCATGAATATTAATGACTATGAATTTTCCAATATAAAGATTTCGTAAGTTATTGGAAATTTACGAATTTCTTAACATGCCAGAATAGAGCAATATTTCAGATAAACGTCAATCTTGAGGTATATTTTCAGCGTAAAGATGTCAAACCACTTTCGAAATATTATTTAGGATTCTGGCATGAATATCATAGACTATGATTTTTCCAATTAAAAAAATTCGTAAGTTATTTGGAATTTACGATTTACTTAACATGTCAGAATAAGGCAAAATTGATCATAAACTTCCATTTTGAGGATCCTAAATACATTAGACAACTTCAAAATTAAGTTTATGATATTTGTTTGAACATGATTGAATACAAATATTCTACTAGGAAACTTTCGTAAATTATTCGTAATTTACGATTTTATCAACATAGCGAAATTGTAGATTTTTCATATAAATATGAATTTTGAGGTTTATTGCATTGGAAATAGTAGCATGAAAACTAAACAACAGAATTGACCCTGATAAAATAAATTAATAAATTAGAATAAGATAATTATATCCAAGTGAACGGTGGATATCCTATTAGGCGGGGATTTCATTCTGTCACTGTATCAAGCTTTGGTCAAATTCATTTCTTTTAACATGATTATAATATGTCTGGCACTAGAAATTTCTGAGAACATAAATATGATGGGGAACTGACAAGTAAACCTTCTCTCCTTTGATACCGGTTTTCCGGAAACCCATATATTTTCTGAAATCTTATGTCACCAGTATAAAAACTGTGAAATCTTAGGGGCAGAGGGACAAGCGTTTAGGAGATACAGGGCCCACAAAGTATCAGTAAAGTGTGTATAGAGGGACATATTCCCATAAAAACGTCTCTATTCCTTGTATGTTCCCGTATATTGCTGTCAAGTACTAACGTATTGTATGTCTTCTTCTTACATTGCTTCTTATTATATGGATACTATAGTCGTTGTGGTGGTGGTCTCCCGATTCGGAACAAGTAATCGGTCTCCGAACATTCAGGAATCGGAGATGATAAAACACATAATTATTCTCCTGGAAAATGATAGGGAGATTGTGGAAGGGACATTAGGGTTGTTTGCCGGACATTAGGGTTTGCTAGAGGCGATGGAGAAGAACGGACTAGGATATGGACTTCGAAGATGATGGTGTCTATAAGGAACAGCAATGCTCGTCGCAACAGTCACAATCTCCACTTCTGTCATGACATATTTTGGTCAAGTATGGCTAATGACAGGAAGAAAATTCTGGTTTTAGTGGATTCATCGTGTTCTAACAAAGATCATGCATTGTCTGCTTCCGAAGTACTTGATGGTAAAGTACTACAAAAAGAATTGGTACCTGAAGGATGTACAGGAAAGATTTAGCCTCTGGATATTCATTTTTTCAGACACTAGAAATCTTTTGTTCTTTACATAATGGAAACAATTATTATCGAGACACATGAGCACATCTGGCACCGCGATAGTTTTCTGGCCCTGCAGTCTTTTTTCCCTATATCAGTTCAATGCTCCTCGTTTCAAGAACTTGATTAAGTATGCTTTTTATAAAAGCGGATACTTGGACGACAAACCTGGAATGTGGATTGCGCCAATGGATTACTGCTTCAATCCATTAACAAATGATGAGTTTGCAAATGTGCGGCTATCGCTTTTGTAAAATGTGCCCATTGTTAACTGTCTTTCTGCCCGTCTCACTGTTTGTTTGGTGAATTGTATACTGATTGTCTCTTGTAATGGACTTCGTTTGAAGTCAGTAGCAAGTATCCCAACATATACTGTTTCTTTTCAACGAGTTGTTTCTTCCTTTTTAATGATACCTCCACCTACTTACCATATTATTAGTTCATATAAATACGTGAAAAGAACATTTCAGCGACTTTTGGTGTCATCTTTCAAACATTTTATGTCCTATAACTCCTAAACGCTTATCCCTCTGCCCCTAAGATTTCACAGTCTTTCTACTTGTGGCATAAGCTTTCAGAAAATATATAGGTTTCCAGAAAACCGGTATCAAAGGAGAGAAGGTTTACTTGTGAGCAGAGTCCACCTATGCCAACTAGTTTTTTTAATATTCTTATTCAGATAGGAAGAATCAAATGGCGTCTTTCTTTTTGCTATAACTATGATTCGTGTATCATAAAAAAATAAATGTTATGTGCTGATCTTTTTTTTTTTTTTTTAAATCCTCAAAATATATAAAGAACGGGAGGCGGAAAAATGGGTAAGGGAAAAATGGGTAACGGAAAGATGGGTAACGGAAAAATGGGTAAGCGGAAAAAAGGGTAATGGAAAAATGGGTAAGCGGAAAAAAGGGTAACGGAAAAAAGGGTAAGCGGAAAAATGGGTAATGGAAAAATGGGTAACGGAAGAATGGGTAAATTGCGAATTGCTACTTGCGAATCGTACACTGAAATTGCTCCAAATTATGCCATAGTTACACTATGTTTCGAAAGCATTTCATCTTTGTTAGTGATTATTTATTTCATCGTCAGTTAGAAATTTATTCTTTTAAGAGGGCTGAATATAAAAAATCTTTCACAGGACCTTTTTCAGTTAAAAAAATAAATAAATAAGCTTTTATTTATTACTTTATTCACATATTTACTATTTATGGTATTTTAATTATTTTTTAAAAGATATCATAATGTTAAAATAATAATTATAATAATAATAAAAAAAAAAAAAAGAAGAAGAAGAAGAAGAAGACAAGAAATAATGGAGACTATTTTTATTTTTCGGACAGAGATAAATTGAAGAGCTTTGTTTGAGTTAAAAGTGATGGCAGGTGTTTGACAGGAATTCTTTTTCTTAGAAGCGTTCTCTAGTTTCTATCATGCTTGGGGAAGTCATTGAGTTACGCTCCCCTGTGGCATAAAAGAAAGGGTGGTGTTTTCTAGAATGGTAATGCAGAAAGAAGTTTGACAGCGTTTTTTCAAGTATTCCCGGCTACATACGTTGGTTACAGATAAAGATTAAGCTGATAATTTGCTGTTTTTTAAATGAGTTGTTAAATAATTGCACGTAAAAAACCTTTTAATTATTAAAATTACTTTAAGTACGGAATTAAACATTACATATATCTATTTTTACTTGAGCAGTATTGATCTTATAAAATATGCAAAACAACTGTTTTAGAAATAAAATAAATAACTCTGCAATTTAGGTACAAAAAAAAAAAAAAAAAAAAAAAAAAAAAAAAACTTCCCTCCCCCTACACACGAACAATATATATATATAATTTTTAATGATAATATTGAAAAGAATGAGAACGGAAGCTAAACAGTTGAATAATTCATTACAAAACTCCACAAAGCCGATTAGGTAACTAGCGAACTTAGATAAGTTCGATATTTAAAATTTATCGGAATAGTTATATTAACTTAAATTTGTTAAAATGGTAAAAATTTTTATCTTTCTCTATCCTAATTTTGATTGTTCTTAAGAGAGACAGACAGAGAAATTGCAAATTTTATTTTAATGCGATTAAAATATATAGAGAGCTTTAGAGGTTGTTGTTGTAGGATTTTTAAGGCCGATTGACTCCGCAAGTGTCCTACGCCTATGGGGAGAATGCCCTCCATGGGGGTCTTGCTAAGGGGTCCTAGCCCGTATTTACGCGTGTTTCGGAGGAAACCATGGAAAACTCCGAACGGCTAGATCGATGAGCGCGACCTGGGATCGAACCCTGCACCTCCCACCTACCAGCTTTGAGTGCAGAACCGGCCGGCCGCTGGTGGGTTAGAGCCTTAGAGGAAGGAAGTAAAATTATACTTACGTATTGGAGGTTTAACACAAATATATTCTTGTTCTAATTTTATTTTATTACAGAATTGTTTTAATGAATTAAGGATTTATTTATTTTTAGAATAATAATATATTTGGGAATTTTATTAATTAAAATTTTGATATTTATAATTGGCTAATATTTCTTTTATAATCTTTCAATAACAAGTGCAATTTACACTTTAACCTTTTTTTTTTTTACAAAATCTGATCGTGTTGATAGCTTGCCCCCAAAATTTAATACAATTGCATTATTTTTAGTTATTTACTTTTCTTTCTTAAATTATATGACTACTTATTTGAAATATTACCCAAAATTAATATGTATGTAAACACTGTATTTTTATTTTATTTTATTTATTTATTTATTTATGTATTTGTAAATGCACTGGTAACATTTTGTTCTGTGAAAACTTCAGTTACTCTAATTTATTTTTTTATAACTACAATTAACTAAAATTTTATTTTTAAAATTCTTGTAATGGTATTATAATTTGGCAAAATTATTCACTCGTTCTAATTCAATTATTTATTCATTTCGCATTTTTTTTTTTTTTTTTTTTTTTTAATCAAATCTTTTTATCTTTCTCTATCCTAATTTTGATTGTTCTTTAGAGAGACAGACTGCGAAATTGCAATTTTTATTTTAATGCGATTAAAAATATATAGAGAGCTTTAGAGATTGTTGTTGTAGGATTTTTAAGGCCGATTAACTCGGCAAGTGTACTACGCCTATGGGGAGAATGCCCTCCATGGGGGTCTTGCTAAGGGGTCCTAACCCGTATTTACGCGTGTTTCGGAGGAAACCATAGAAAACTCCGAACGGCTAGATCGTTGCGCGCGACCTGGGACCGAACCCGGCACCTCCCACCTACCATTTTTGAGTGCAGAACCGGTCGGCCGCTGATGGGCTAGAGCCTTAGAGGAATGAAGTAAAATTTTATATACGTTTAGTTTTTTTACTTTCCTTTCTTAAATTATATGACTACTTATTCGAAATATTACCCACAATTAATATGTGCACTGTATTTTTACTTATTTTACTTTATTTTATTTTATTTATTTATTTATGTATTTGTAAATGCATTCGTAACATTTTGTTCTGTGAAAACTTCAGTCACTTTAATTTAATTTTTTATAACTACTTTTAACTAAAATTTTATTTTAAGATTCTTGTAATGGTATTATAATTGGGCAAAATTATTCATTCATTCTAATTCAATTATTAATTCATTTCGCACTTTTTTTTTTTTTATCAAATGTACTTAACTCTCTCTATCCTACTTTTGATTGTTCTTTAGAGAGACAGACAGAGAAATTGCAATTTTTATTTTAATGCGATTAAAAATGGTGCTCGGTAAAAATGGCAACGGAAATAATGGCAACGGAAATAATGGCAACCGGAAATAATGGCAACCGGAAATAATGGCAACCGGAAATAATGGCTACAGAAATAATGGCTACAGAAATAATGGCAACCATAAAAAATGGCAACTGGAGGAAAAAGGCAGCGGTAAAATTGGTAACAATAACTTGATAAATGGGTAAGGGTGCAATTATCTATGTAAATAAAGAGAACTGTTTTTATGTGTGTGTGTGTGAGTGATTGATGTGTGGGCTGAACGGAAAAAAGTAGTTTTAGAACTACTAAATACAATTGACTCCTAATAAAATCCCTACAATATCATCAACAGTCATGTATATTTTGAAATTGAAGATAAGATTTACTTGTTTGCTTTCAAATTATGGAATAGAACAGGCGCACGTGGCGTAACTGAGATAAACATTGACAAATGATTCCGCACGTGCTTTAAAATGTAGGCAAAAGGTGGGGTAAATAGCTATGTACTTTCATTTCTCCAATATTTTTAACACGTTTTACATTTCTGCTGAGATTTAACCATTGTTACTGCTTGTTATATAAATTGATATTATGTGGTAGCTTTTAACTGAAAAATCTGTATTAAAATACTTTCAATGTAAAAATATTTTTTCTATATCAGATTATAGGAAAAAAAAAATATATATATATTATTTAATATAAAAATATAATTCAAAATGACGGCATTTACTAAAAATCAAAATGATTAATAATAAAATTAATTTGTTCAATAGAACTATTTGAGCTTTTAATTGAAAAATCTATTTCTAAATACTTTTAATATAAAAATATATTTTTTCCCCCTGAAAATAATAATAATAATAATAATAAAAAGGGAAAAAATTAAAAAACTTGGAAAGTATTATTGTTTTAGCTTTTAATAGTAAAATCTATATTAAAATACTTTTAATATTATTAAAACAATTTATTTCTCTGAACGATAATAATAATAATAATAATAATAATAGCTAGTTTAAAAAAAATCACATCATTCATTAAAATATTCGAATTAAAAAACAATAATTTATTTATTAAAAATATAATTTTTTATAATTAAATTAGGTGAAATTACTTAATACATTTTTTTAAACTTTTAATTACAATGCCTATTACAGTAGCCGACTGGTTCTGCTCTCCAAACTGATAGATTGGTGTTATTGTTGGTGTTTGGGAATAAAGCCGATTGACTATTCTACGGGCCTTGGCCCGAGGGGGAGTACCTTCCGTAGAGGTCTTTCTAAGGGGTTCTAGCCCATATTTTTGCAAGTTTCCGAGAAAACCATGGAAAACTCCGAACGGCTAGATCGACAAGTGGGGACCTGGGATCGAACCCGGCACCTCACGTCAACCAACTTTGAGCGCAGGTGGGCCCTGATAAATTGGAATTGCGGGTTCGATCCAAGGTCTCGCTTGTCATCCTAAACATTCAGAATTTTCCATGGTTCTTTTTTTTTTTTTTTTTCTGAAAATCGCATTCATCAAGGACAGGCTCCTTAGAAAGAACTCTTATGAAAGTCATTTCACCCAGACTTAGGACCCGTATGTTGTCAATAGGTTTTAAAGCTTAAACCACAACCATCAAAATATTTTTAATTAAAAAACTTATATATATATATGATTACATATAAAAAAATATAGTAATTAAAAAATGATTTAATAATACATATTTATAAAATATAATTCAGTTATTAAGAATATAAATTTTTAATAATTAAAATAGTTCAAATTGCTTAATACTGTTGTTCAAGCCTTAAAATGAAAAAATAAATTCAAAATGTTCTTAAACATAAAAATATTTTTTTCTGTAATTGATTATAGGAATAAGGATCTAATTAAAATTATTTTATTTAGAAAACTTTAAAAGAAAGAGTAAAGTAATTGTCTAAGAACTAAATGAATTATCAAAAACGTAAATTTTAATAATTAAATTAGGTGTGACTCCTTAATACAACTTTTTCTGCTTTCAATAGAAAATATTATTTTAAAATACTTTTATTATTAAAAGATTTTATTTTCTGTGAATAATTATGAGGGAAAAGGTAGTTAAGGATCGAATTAAAATTATTTTATTTTAAAAATTTTAATAGAATGACTAAATTAATTATCTAAAAACTAAAAGAATTAATAAAAATATAAATTTTAAAAATTAAATTAGCTGAGATTACTACAATTTTTTCTGCTTTTAGTAGAAAAAATTATTTTAAAACACTTTTAATATTAAAAGATTTACTTTCTATGAACAATTATATATATATATATATATATATATATATATATATATATATATATATATATATATACAGCTAGTTAAAAAAATATTTAATGAAATATTCCAATTAAAAACACTAACTTATTTATTAAAAATATAATTTATTATAATTAACTTAGTTGAAATCGCTGAATAAGATTATTTGGACTTTTAATTAGTAATAAGCCGAGCAGTTCTGCTCTCCAAACTGGTAGACAGGAAGTGCCGGGTTCGATCCCAGATCATGATCGTCGACTCTCATGTTCTCAAACGGCTTTAACACCTAAACTACCTCCATCAAATTATTTTTAAAATAAAAAGTTATTTTAATCAATGATTATATAAAAATAATAATCTTAATGTTATAACAAATATTACATTTAATTAGTTTGTTGTAATTTTACTAATGCAGTGTAATCCTATGATATAAAATAGTTTAACTCCGCTTTTATAGTTTCAGTGCAAAATCAATTTTTTTTTTAGCTACATAACCAAACTTTTATTATAAATTATAAGTATAATTCCATTCAAAATTAAATTGTTTATAGATAATGACTAAGCCATTTCTGTCTTGCAATTAATAAATTCTAATACTCTGCGGTGCATATTATGATTAAACATACTTCATGCCAATATGAGAAATTAAATTGTCAAAAAATTCTCAATTTCATAAATTAATTAATTAAGGAAAAAAAAAATATGTTGTAGCCACCACAAGACATTCTTCTATATTTTCCTGTATTATCGATTAAAAAAAAAAAAAAAAAAAAAAAAAAAAAAACTTTGTGTAATCACGTACAATTTGTGAAAATATTACAGTAATTGTCAGACATACTTGGGATGGGGGGTTAAAGAGAGAGGAGAAGGCAGATAAAAATAAAATGACTTTTTATATCACTATTTTACCGTTTTAAATGATATATTCTATACTATCCCTTACTTTTTATGAGTGTATTATATACCTGAGGGGGGGGGGGGGTTGCAGATGAAAATGAAAAATATTTTTTTTTTAAGTACCCTAGTATCGATTTAAATAAATCTTTGTGTATATACCACTTACTGTTTAAGAAAAATTACAGTGAGTGTTACACAGATCTCAGGAGGGTACAGAATAAAAAAAGGAGTCGTTTTTATATCACTATGCTACTTTTTTATGCACTATGTTTTCATATTACTAGCAATTTGTATGAAACTTTGTTTGATTATCACTTACTTTTTATTAAAATTATAATGAAAGTTACTTGTAGTTAAAAAGGGGGACGAGTATGTGTGTGGTGATGGTGGAGGGGGGGGGGGGGGGCAGAGGAAAAACAAAATCTATTTAAACAACACTTATTATTATTATTATTATTTTTATGACATTTTGTGCAAATGTCGCTTATTGTTAATGAAAAATTACAGTGATTGTTACATATGTCTGGGTGAGGAGGGGGGGGGGGGGAGAGTGCTGGAGACATAAAGATACAAATAATGTTTTATATCATTGTGCTTTGCATTTTACTAAAATTTATTATAAATATCATTTAATTTTTAGGAAAATTTACGCTGATTGTTAAATATATCTTGGGGGTTATACGGGTAGAGGAGAAAAAGGCTTGTATAAATATCACAATGTTACCAATTTTAATTAAAATATTAACAACTATCCCCTACTTTTAATGAAAAATTACGGCGAGTGTTACCTACACATGGGGGACAAGGAGAAAGAGAAAAAAATACGATTGTTTTTAAATTATACTGCTTCATATTTATAGGAAATTTTGTATAAATGCCCTTTATTGTTTATGAAAATTTTTAGGGAGGGCTATGTATCGCAGTATCCTTCAGTTTCTAAGTTAGTAGGTAAAAATTCAATGCAATGTTCATATCAGACATTAATTAAAAGTTAATATCAAATATTGGTAAAAGATTATTCTGAAGCAGATTTTTTTTTTTTTTTTTTTTTTTTTAATCTGTCCCATTTCCCACACCCCTCTCGTAGAAACAGAAAAAAAAAAATACTATCGTTCGTATTAAAAAGGCACTACTCTTAATTTCTCCTCGTAAAACTGATGCTAAACATCAACGAGAGCATAAGTTTTTTATTTCTAGGGGGGGGGGGGGGGGGGTAAAAGAGACAGATTAAAAGAAGAAATTTCATTTTTGAGTAACATTTTTCAGATTTAAATCATACATTGAATTTTTGCGTACAAACTCAGGAAGAGAAAAAAACTGATACTTAACCCTCACTGTAATGTTTTATACACAGTAAGTAATATTTCTACAAAGTTTCATTAAACGAGCAACAAGATAGTACAAAAACATATTAGCCCTTAGTTCTCACCGGGTAGCGTCTCTTCAATTTTCTTCTTCTCTTCAATTTTTGATAAACAATAAGAGATATTTAGGCAAATTTTCCTATTTAAGTGATTTAAAAAAAGTATCCCCCCCCCCCCTCCTAGATATATGTAACACTCTTTGAAATTTTTTATAAAAAGCAGGTAATAGTTTTTGAAATTTTAATTAAAACTGGTAACATTGTGATACTTATGCAATCATTTTTCTCTTTTGGCCCCTCCAGATAGCCCCAAGATCCCCGTGGCAGAAACACGGCGACACAGTGACAATGTCGCAGAAACAGAAATGTTCTTGCAGAAAGATTTTGCTTAAGTCAAATAAATTTTGCCATTGCATTAAAAAGAAAAAAAAAAGAGAGAGGGAGAAAGAAAGAGAAAGAGAGAGAGAGAAAGAAACTTAAAGAATGGTTTATAAACTGTTCTGCAGAACAAATTTTCGTTTCTGCAGGTACGATCGCCTCAATCCTGAATAAGTAGAGGAGATAAAGCGGATGTAACTCACTTGGGTTAGCTTTGATACGGCATGCAGTAGTGATTCGTGATGCGGTGATATGATTCGGTGTATCGACACTTTTCACTGGTAACCTCTTCACATCGGAACTTCATTTTCGTGTCTTCAAACTTTGTTTTCGCGCCGAGCCTACCGCTCGTGTCGTGTGTATTTATTGTATTGCAAAAAGATGTTGTTTCGAAAGAATGTGGCTTTGCGACTATTTTCCGAATTTCATATTTCATGCATTTTCAGATTCAGGCATAACAAAATAGCTGCATCCAGTGATTTTTTTTTTCTTTTTTAAGTGCGTGATTGCTGCTCTACCGATTTTCATACATTTTCTGATTTACGCACGACAAATTAGTTGCATCTAGTAAAGACACGTAATTTTTTTAAAGCTGCATTAATTTTAATGTTTGGTTCAAACTATGCAATACATTTCACAAATATATACAGAAATAAGACTATGGAGAAATTTGTAACGTCTGTAGTTATACGCAAAATAAACAATGAAGCTTCAAACCTTGCTTCAAAAAAAAAAAAAAAAAAAAAAAGAAAATTAAGAAATTAATCTTAAAATTACTTTATTGATATTTAGCATTTTATATGTAGTAAAAGATCTTAGCAATAAATATTAATGAGTATCTTAAGTTATAAAATTGGTAACTTTTCTAATTTTTTTCTTTACTAATCATTAAGTATTTTAATTGTGATTAAAATTCTTAGCTTTAAATTTTGTTGTTTAAGCATATGAAGTCGTTAAAAAAATTATTAATTTAGTTTACAAAAATACTCTTATCATTAGTTTCTACAGCTTGTTCATTTCATTTTTACTTTATCTTACCCATAAAGGTAGAGAAAGTATTGTTTTTGGGTTAAATTTTCGAACGCGAGATTTTATTATATTTACACGTTTTGAGGTCCCCTGAATACGAAAATCATGTTTTTAGCAAATGGTCTGCGTGTATGTCTGTGTGTCTGTGTGTCTGCATGTCTGTATGTATGTGTGTGTGTCTGTGTGTCAGTCTGTTATCAGCATATCTCAAAAACAAATTATGGCAGAAAGTTCAGACTAGGTATTCTAAATGTGTATCGTATAGGGATGCTACAGTAAGCTTTTCGTTAAGATCAAGCAAATGGTTCGTGTACAGGGACAATCAAGAGAATTCTAATACATTACGACTATGGGGGAATTTGCAGGTAAGTAGAGTTTAACGTTTATAGACTGCACTAAACCAAATGAAACGGATATATATTTTTTGTAATAGAGATAGTTAACTGGGAAAAAATTTTTGTGTATGTAGGAGCCTCGCCTCCCAAGCCCCCCTCGAGGGGAGTAAATTTTCATAATGGGTATCTTTCAAAAGAGCTCGTCAATACCTTTAAAACGAATGGTTGAACCATCGATCTGCGATAATTTAAAACAAAGTTATCGATTTTTTTTTTTTTTTTTTTTTTTTTTTTTACTTTTAACGAAAAAAAAAAACTTAGAAATTTTTTTTTATTTTATTTTATTTTATTTTATTTAATATTGAGAAGAAAATGGGCTTTTTTTGGACACTTTTTGTTATACTACTTCTCTAATATGGAAATCGTCTGCATTATCATAAAAGATAAATTTTTTTAAATAATAATTTAAATAAATTATTTTTTAATATCCGAATTAAATTCTATATAAATGTAGGTGCATTAATGAAACAGGGGGGGGGGGTTGAGGGGGGCGGTAGCCCCCCTCACACAGAACTAATTATCATATAAAACTCTTCAGAAGCCTAATATGAATTGTTTAACACAGGTTTACATAACAGTACTCGTTATTTTACCTTTTAATCTGCAACCTGTATTTATAGTATTAAATTTCAGTGTAAGAGAAAGTCGTGTGAGTGACACACCAGATTATTTAATTGAAATATTGCAAATTAAATAGTTATTTTGAATAAAAATCAAACCAAAGGTTTTTTTTTTTTTTTTTTTTTTTTGTAAGCAAACGGAATTTTATCTAATAGTAGTTGTTTTGAATAAATACTAATTAAAGAGCAAATGCTTTTATTTATTTATTTTTATTTACTTATTCGTATAGATATCAATATCAAATATTACTTTTAATTGATTTCTATTTATTTCATTCATCTGTAATCATTATTTTCTATTATAGATTTTATCCATGAAATCTGTTACATTTCAGATTTCAACATTTCCTTAAAATTTAAATATTTCACTTGCCTCAATCTGTATGAAAATATTTCGAGTATGCTTTGTCTATAATTGTGTTACTTAGATCTTGTATTCTGTTTTTACTTTATGCATTTAAATGATGGAATAATTATACATTCTGAATTCTTTAAAGTCAAATCACATTTTTTAGATTTCAAATACACACCTTTATGCTATTTGCATATAATACAAAAAATGAATCTTGTGTATTAGAATGTTATCGTGCATATTTCTAATAATCTCAAAAACTATAAATGTTGTAGATTATTAATATTTCATTATGATATTCAGTATTCCATATTAATTTTTACTTTTAATTTGTTGTATTTTATTTTTGAGTTCTGTATTATATTTTATGATGTTTGGTTTGCATCTTATGAAATAAGTGCATTTGTGTATTTAAATATATATATATTTAATATAAAAAAAAGTAATGAAATTTTAAAAGTATTTGTAACATTTATTTAATTTAGACATTTCATGATTTAAATGCCTTAAAAAAATTTGCAGATTATTTTTGATGTGTTACTGCATTTTATGATTTGAATTCATTGAATATTTTATAAACAATATTGTATATTAATGTGAACAAAAAATCTGAAGCAAAAAGAGTATTTTCTTGCAATAGTGCAGATATATGCATTTGTGCCTAGTTAAAATTTAAATACATTGGTTACACTGAATTTACTATTTAAATATAATTTATTTTGAATTCGTAAATGTTAACTTCACAAACTATTCCTGCAGAAAGATTTTGGTGTTGATGAAGCTTGTCGCAGAAAGCATAGTAAATTTCTGCCACAGGGCCCAAGATATACATAACAATCAGGGTAAATTTTCCAAATTGTTCAATGATATTTATAATAAATTTTATTAAAATGCAAAATATAGTGACATAAACATTCATTTTCTTTCCCTCTGTGCTCCCCCCCCCCCAAGACATATCTAACTTCACTGAAATTTTTCATTAATAGTAAGTGATATTTACACAAAATGTCAATCAAAAAAAAAAAAAAAAAAAAAAAAAAAGCGATAATAAGTGTTGTTTAAAAAGATTATTTTATTTTTCATCTATCCCCCCCTTAGCCCCTCCCTATCAACCGTAGGAAACTTTCACTATAATTTTAATAAAATGAAAGTACAAATGATAGTACAAAGTTTCATATAAATAAGTAGCATAGTGTTATAAAAAAAAAACATTTTCGTCACTCTGCCCCTTCCCCCCCTAGTAAACCGTCCAGACATGTGTAATACTCACTGTAATTTTTCTTAAACAGTACGTTGTATATACACAAAGGTTTTTTTTTTTTTTTTTTTTTTTTTTTTTAATCGATAATAGGGCAGTTTAAAGAATAATATATTTTACTTCCATCTGCAACCCCCCCCCCCCCCAGGTATATAATATGTACATTCATTGTGATAGTCACAAATTGTACGTGCTTATACAAAGTTTCATTAAAATCAGTAAGAAGGTGGTATAAAAACAATTGTTTTCTTTCCATTTGCTGCTAACTCCTCCCCCCCCCCTTTTCTCAGATATAAAATAAATGAATGGTGTACCAAATCAAATGAAATTCTAAAAATGTAATTTGAAAGTCATTCTGTGAATTCCTTATTTGATATTTATTATTTGCGATTTGCGAAGTAAAAAAGTGCCCTTTTTACCGGTGTCCTTTTTTCCGGTGACTTTTTTTCGGGATCCCAGACACACATATATTTTCTAAAAATGGTGAAATCGTTTTTTGAAGTTTTCAAAACATGTAAATCCATCGAAAACCGGAAGTTGAAAATTTTTTCGAATCCAATACTTTCTATTGAATAAATAATAATAAAAAAATGCCATAACTTAATTTGTGATGCTTCAGATGATTGATTATAAAAGATATTTTGTAATTAAAGCCTATCTTCAATGTAATCATCACTTATTACTTTTGCTTACCCATAGGGTCGAGAAGGAATTGTTTTAGGGTCAAAATTTTTAACGTGAGTTTTTGTTATTTTTACATTTTTTAAGGTCCCCTGAATACGAAAATCATGTTTTTAGCGAATGGTCTGTGTGTCTGTTATCAGCATATCTCAAGAACATATAGTAGCAGAAATTCCAAACTCGGTATTCTAAATGTGTATCATATAGGGATGCTACAGTAAGCTTTTCGTTGAGATGAAGCAAATGGTTCGCGTACAGGGACACTCAAAAGTATTGAAATACATTACGTCTATGGGGGAAATTGCAGGTAAGTAGAGTTTAACATCTATAGACTGCACTAAATCAAATGAAACGAATATATATTTTTTGTAATAGAGATAGTCAACTGGGAAAAAAAATTGTGAATGTGGGATCCTCGCCTCCCCCCTAGGGGGGAAGTCCCCCGCGAGGGGAGTAAATTTTCATGATGAGTATCTTTCCAAAGAGCTCGCCAATACCTTTAAAACGAATGGTTGAACCATCGATCTGCGATAATTTAAAATAAAGTTATCGACCTTTTTTTCATTTTTAACAACAAAAAAAAAAAAAAAAAAAGAAAAGAACAGAAAAGAAAAAAAAAGAAAAGAAAAATATGTAATATTGAGAATAAATTCAACTCTTTTTTTTTTTTTAAATATATATATTTAGTGTTACACTACATCTCTAATATGGAAATCGCCTGCATTATCATAAAAGATAATTTTTTAAAATAATAATTTTAATAAATTATTTTTTAAAAACAGAATTATTTTTTAATAACCGAATTCAATTCTATATAAATGTAGGTGCATTAATGAAACCGGGGGTTGAGGGGGGTGATAGCCCCCCTCACACTGAACTAATTATCATATAAAACTCTTCCGAAGCCTAATTTGAATTGTTTAACACAGGTTTACATAACAGTACTCGTTATCTTACCTTTTAATCTGCAACCTGTATTTATAGTATTAAATTTCAGGGTAAGAGAAAGTCGAGTGAGTGACACACCAGATTATTATTATTATTATTATTATTGTACTTAACGTAAGCAATCATAATAAATATTAAAATTTAATTATTATATTAGAAAAATGTAAATTCATAACGCTTTATTAAATACTACTATTAAATAACAAACTGAATCTACCTTTAAAAACGTTAAAATTTTTAAAATATTATTCTTAATTATTATTTTATGTAATAATATTACGTAAAAAATCACTTGTCTAGACTAAATTTGCACGAATCAAAATTGTGTATTAAAATGTCGATTGTATGCCTTTTTAATATTTTATATCAAACCTTTCAAAGAGGTGTATATTGCATAATATACTTTTGTCTTCATTTCTTTACATCTTTTTATACGACAACAAGATTCTTCTAGAAAGGAAAGAAGGTAAAGGGAGTTTTCTGTATCTGAAAAGAAGGAAATATCACAAATTCTCGCCTTTTAAAATATTTCTTATCTATTCAATGGTTAAAGAGTAGGACTATAAAGGGAAGGACCATTGTATAGATTATGATTGTGAACTGTGAAGTGAGAATACAAAAGCAGAGGTTGGAATAGGAGAGGGTAACTCCATGACATTACCTGATGAAAGAAAAAACTGGAGAACGCTTCTAGGAAAAACATTTCCTTCCTAATTCCCTCATTGTCTACACAAAGAAAGCATTTCTGTTTATCCGTGCTCAAAAAGTAAAATTAGTCTCCAATCTCCTCCCATCCTCAACTCTTTATTTATTTATTTTTTATTTAACCATTAATTTTTTTAATGTTCTTTATTTTCTTTTATTCTTTTTCTTTTCTTTTTTTTTTTTTTTTTTAATAATGAACATTGATATAAAAATTGAACACGTGAATAAATATATTAATAAAGGCTAAAATTCCTTCTTTAAGACTGAAAAATGTTGGAAAATGAATGATTCTAATATTCAGAGCTCTTTGGGGGAAAATATATATATATATATATATATATATATATATATATACACACACTTAATCTGACGGCGAAAAATGTTATCAGTACCAAAGATAAAATATATTTTACACTTGAGATATTTTAGCATATAATTCGCTAGTAAAAATTCTCAAATTACCCTTTTTCGTTTTACTTTATTTTGTTACCCTTTTTTATATATTTATCGTTGCCATTATTTCCGTTGCCATTTTTTCCTGTTGCCATTATTTCCGTTGCCATTTTTTCCTGTTGCCATTATTTCCGTTGCCATTTTTTCCGGTGCCAATATTTCTGCTGCCATTATTTCCGTTGCCATTTTTACCTAAATTCTATTCCTTCCCCTGTTCATTGTCCATTTTCCACGAAACCTGAAGTCGAATAAACCTCTAGTATTTCTTAAAACAGGATTTTTCACACATGCAGACACATGCTACAGGGGAGCGTAACTCAATGACTTCCCCAAGCATGATAAAAACTAGAGAACGCTTCTAAGAAAAAGAATTCCTGTCAAACACCTGCCATCACTTTTAACTCAAACAAAGCTCTTCAATTTATCTCTGACCGAAAAATAAAAATAGTCTCCATTATTTCTTGTCTTCTTCTTCTTCTTCTTTTTTTTTAATTATTATTATAATTATTATTTTAACATTATGATATCTTTTAAAAAATAATTAAAATACCATAAATAGTAAATATGTGAATAAAGTAATAAATAAAAGCTTATTTATTTATTTTTTTAACTGAAAAAGGTCCTGTGAAAGATTTTTTATATTCAGCCCTCTTAAAAGAATAAATTTCTAACTGACGATGAAATAAATAATCACTAACAAAGATGAAATGCTTTCGAAACATAGTTTAACTCTATGGCATAATTTGGGGCAATTTCAGTGTACGATTCGCAAGTAGCAATTCGCAATTTACCCATTCTTCCGTTACCCATTTTTCCATTACCCATTTTTCCGCTTACCCTTTTTTCCGTTACCCTTTTTTCCGCTTACCCATTTTTCCATTACCCTTTTTTCCGCTTACCCATTTTTCCGTTACCCATCTTTCCGTTACCCATTTTTCCCTTACCCATTTTTCCGTGAAGCATAAAGAGCTTATAAAGAACATTCATTTTAGTAGCCATTTTCATAAATACTTAAATAAATAAATCAGAATACGACGAAAATTTTCTAATTGCGCACAGAAAAACGATTTATAGGTACAAATAACTAATATCTTTATATTATAAATAGCAAACTTTGAATTAATTTACTTGTTAGAGCAACTAAAAATTTTAATTAGCATTATATATTTTTCAAATTATTGGTAGTTATTTGCTTCATATTATTTTTCTCAGAAAATGAATTTAAATGGTATTGTTTTAGTTAGAAACGCATTATTCGTCATCATTATTTTAATTTAATTAAGATAAAGCATTTTAAATTGAATCAGTCATTTGAGAAACATCTCATGTCCATTTTTGGCCAAAATTGTGTTACACATATTAAATTGTTGGTGAAGGCTAGACAAATCCAATACGCATAAAAGAATTCATCTCCACTTAATAACCATGGTGATGCCGCATTTGAAAATATCCATTCCTTTGAGAAACACCTCATCTCCTGGAAATGTGTTGTTTCTCAAATGACTTTCAAAAGAATGTGGCTGGTGGTAGCACTGTTTCTTGTTATTCTACTTTAATGTGGCTCCCATATAATCCCTTTGAGACCTCTTAAACCAGATTTGGGGATTTACCTGTCCTTCTTAAGTCAGGCACATTGGGACGTGCCTAGATGCCTAGGCCGTGGCCTGTGGTTCGTAGCCGAGATGTTTAATTTTTTTTTTTTTTTTTTTTTTTGCGAGTTTACTTCTTTTTATTTTTGAGATACCTTGTCTTTTTATTTGTCTAATCTTTTTTCACACGTAGTTTTCATTTCCCCCCACCCCTCTCTTCTAAGCTGTATGAAAGATATATTCTTATTATGTCAGAACAAAAAGAGACTTGGTTTGTTTTCAGTATGGAGATTTACTGATTTTCGATTCTTTTTAACTTAATTTGTGGCTTACTGGAAAGTTGGAAAAATATCTATCATTTTGCCACTATTTATTAAACTCTCTTTTACTTAATCTCTTTTACAATGTATATCATGAGGGCTTAGCTAAGAAGGAACCAAACGAAATTTGTTCATTTTTAGTTGATTATATCAATGAAGGTTTTGATGCTGGTGTATTAGGCATCTTCATTTTTTTCCGATGATGCACCTGGACAAAACAAAAACACCGTGGTTGTGCGGTTTTTTCTAGCCCTAATAGAAACTGACCGATTCGACAGTATTCATCACTGTTTTCCTATTCGAGGTATTCGTACCTTCCGTGTGACCGCGACTTTAGTGTAATCAAACGAAAAATTAAAACAACTGACAGGATTTACACAGTAAACAGTATGCTGAACTTATGTTGCACTCTGCTGCTATTCAGGACAAGTTCCTGGTGGAAATAGTAGAAAGAGAAAAATTAAAGGATTTTATATCATGGTGTGGTCAACTTTAAAAAAAAAAAATTAATATCTACGGAGACTCAAGCAAGGAATATCCCAAAGAAAAACAAAATAAAATTCAACATTTCAACTTTTATGGAGTTTCATTACTCTAATAAACATGTAGGCCAAGTTAAAGTAAAAAACTTTATTGGTGGACTCAATAAACAAACTTTTGACCGCAAAAATGTGTACCTATCAATATCAACAAAATCAATGACCTCAAGAAAGTCGAAGCCTATATACCTGCAGACATTGTTGGTGAATTTTATTCAAAAATTTATGACTGGCCAACTATCGATATGGATGACATCGAAATGTTTTAAGAAACAATGTTTGGAAAATGTGTATATATTATTTGAAAAATAAAATACTGATTTTTATTAATAATTTGAATTGTTTTACCTTTTATTTCATACCTGATAACATATCGTTTAGTCAGTCATTTGAGAAACAACACATCTCCAACAACGTTTATAATTTTTTTAAATATCAAAATAAAAATAATAAAATTTTATTTTGGTAGAATTAGCTTATCAAACCCCTGTAGAAACATATAAAAAAATTCAAAAAATATATGATGTTAAATTATGGACCAGCTGGGTTTTTTTTTTTTTTTTTTTTTTTTTTGATTTCCCGAAAGTTTACTTTTTTGGATATGAGGTGTTTCTCAAATGACCGATTCAATTGTATTTAGTAAATACCTATTTATGAAAAGGGATTTAAAATGGTATAGAATGAACTTATATAAAGGATAAAATCATTTCGGTTTCCTAAAAGTATATTTGAGGGTGCAGAATATTCTATTTCCCTCTGTTCGATTGTTATACGATTAAAGATAATCTTTACTAAGGGGAATGTGTCAATTTTGACATACCCGATAAGTTTGGTGCACACACTTGTTGAAAGGTAAGCGATGGGGGAGAGAGAAAGGAAAAAAGCAATATTTTCGTTCAGAGTGATGAATACTGAAATTGATAGCATACTTTACAGATACATACTACAAAAAAATATTTTTATAAAAATAATGTTTTACTTTTTAACGTGAATCCACTTTAAATCATTATTTAAAAATAATTTCTACTAAACTGATTAATATAGATTAACACCATTTTTATCGTTTACTATTTTTATCGCGTACCTTACAATCCCCCCCCCCCCCCACACACACACAATAAGACAATAATAATGAAAATTTGACTGTAGCCTAAAAACTATTTTTATACTCAAGCTTATTTTTAATAACCAAAACTTTGTTGCATATTTCTGTAGATTTTTAATTTTGCCCTATTATTTTTACAATCTCGTTTTTACATATTTTAATAATTTAGCTATTCAAACTGAATGTCTTTAATTATCTCATTTAAAATTTAGCGACATTAAATCAATTCTTTTTTAATGAAATTGATAAATGTTATAGATCTTCATTTAACAGCGTAGAGAAAGTGTGTGCTCTAAAAATCCCTCTGAACGATGTATAATTCTTTCAGAGGGAGTATAAAATAATTCGGATAAATTAAAATCTATAGACGAAAATTATGTGAATAATTATTTTTGCAATATAAAATTGTATAGATAAAACAGAACATATGTAGTTCGCTTACAGGGACACACAAAAGAAATGTGATACATTATAACTTATTAACAGTTAATAGTTAATTGTCTAATAGAGTGAATTCTGAAAGTATCCAAAATTTAATTAACTCAGAATTGGCCGAAAAGAAGCTAAAATTATTCGTATTAGTTCTTTTATCTCCAAACTAAGTAAAAAAAGAAATGTAAAATATGTGTCAAATTGTCCTAAACATGTATACAATTTTCAAGAAAATAATTGTTTAAATATATGTACTAGTTCCCCCAACATACTATAGGTATGGGGAACTTAGGTAATCGTGAAACTTTTCGACCTCGGTTTTTTAACTTTTTTTTACACGTTTTCAGGCGTGAGGATTCTGAAAATGACAAAATTTGTATGGTGTCCGTCTGTAGGGAGTCTGTTAGTTTGTTAGTCCGTTAGTGTGTTAGTATGTTAGTCTTTGTACACGATATCTGAAGAACAAATTGTCGCAGAGAAGTCAGATCAGTTTTAAAATATTACTTTCGACACTGACAAGAAAGAGCCATATTCCTTTGCAATATTCAAATTAACAAACTTCGTAAGTTATTAGAAATTTACGATTTTCTTAACATGGGAGAACAGGGCAAAATTTCCCTTAAACGTCCATTAAGCAGAAAATTTTTACTGTAAAAAATGTCAGACAAATTTTAAAATATCACTTTTGATGCCGGAATGAACACTAATAACTATAAACATGCTAATTTGAAAATTTCGTAAGTTATTGGAAATTTGCGAATTTTTTAACATGGCAGAATAAGGCAAAATTTCACATATACGTCAATTTTTAGGGATATTTTTATTGTAAAGATATCAGACTACTTTTGAAATATTATTTAAGATACTGGCATGAATATTATTGACTATGAATTTCCCAATATAAAGATTTTGTAAGTTATTGGAAATTTACGAATTTCTTAACATGGCAGAATAGGGCAAAATTTCACATAAACGTGAATCATGAGGGATATTTTCATCATAAAGATTTCTCACCACTTTTAAAATATTATTTAGGATACTGGCATGAATGTCATAGACTATGAATTTTCCAATTTGAAAAAATTCGTATGTTATTTGGAATTTACGATTTACATAAAATGGCAGAAATGGGAAAAAAATGGGCATAAAAGTCCATTTTGAGGATCGTAAATATATCAGACAACTTCAAACAACATTTATGATACTTGTTAAACATGATTGACTACAAATATTCTAATAGAAACATTTCGTAAGTTATCCGTAATTTAAGATTTTATCAACATAGCAAAATTGGAAATGTTCCATATAAATATGCATTTTGAGGAATGTTGCATTGGAAATAGTAGCATGAAAACTAAACTACAAAACTGAAACCAAATAAAGTAAATTAATAGATTTGAATAAGATAAATATATCGAAGTGAACGGTGGATATCCTATTAGGCGGGGATTCCTTCTGTTACTGTGCCAAGCGTTTGGTCAAATTCATTTCTCTTAACATGATAATCATGTTAAGAGAATGTCCTGTATTAGAAATTTATGAGAACATATATATGATGGGGAACTGAGCAGAGTCCACCTATGTCAACAAGTTTTTTTGGGTTTTTTTTTTTTTTTTTTTTAAACGACTTACAAGGGAAGCATGAATCAGTAAAATTGCTATTGAAGCCAAACCAAGATTAAATTAAAGAGCATGGTCGAAAACATTGGGTACAGCACAAATTTGCTGCAACAACCCCCATGGGGGCGAGATATAACCCCCTAATAGTTTTAGTTAATTCTATAAAAGCCAACAAAACAGAAGTCGTTAGAAGAGCGAATGGTGCTGTGGTAGCGTGCTTGACTTCTGATGCGTAGTATCTCAGATCGAGTCCCCGCAAGTGCATTTTGTATTTTAATTTTTTATTTCAACTAAAATACTTGTTTTTTAGATTTTTAATTTAATTAAATCATTATTTCAAGAGAAAATATTAATTATATTAAAACAAGTTTTTTTTTTTTTTTTTTTTTTTTTTTTTTTCTGTGCTGACAATTTTAATATTTTTTAAATTTTTAACCAATATATTTATTTATTTATTAAATTTAAAGAAATTAATAATTTAACGGGAAATACTTTTATGTTTCATTTAGATAAGATTTTGTTAATGATTACATTTAGATAAAATTTTGTTAATGATTATGTTTTATGTAAATTTCTAATTAATATTTTTTAACGACGACATTAGTAACAAGAGTTAATCGTCTGCTCTCAAATGTATCATTTATTCATGCAATTTTTTGCATGAAAAATCCTGAATGAACAACAGCTGTTGCTTAACTATTCGATGTCGCATTTAACTTTTATTTTAAATGTTTCATTAAACAACTGTTAGATTTAGTGGTGTCGGAAGAACCGATAATAATATTGAACACGATTTCTCAACATGATTTTACTAATTTATAATTAGTTTACATCTCAAAAAATTCAAAATCTGGGTAAATGTGGATTTTACAAATCTAGTAATCTCGATGAAAAGCCAAATTTTTAACAAAATGTTCGTGGTGAACAATAATTGACGGTAAACAAAATTGTAATTCAAATAATTGAGATCAATCTTTTTGTATCTTGTTCTAATTGTGAAAAATACTTATGGTTTCATGATTTTTCTACTTTTAATCATAACTGTTATAAATTAGAAACTATATTCGTAGTTTTAAAGTTTTTCTTAATATAATTAATATTTTCTCTTAAAATAATGATTTAGTTTAATTAAAAATATAAAAAATAAATATTTTATTTGAAATGAAAAATTAAAATATAAAACACTTTAGCGGGAACTCGATCCGAGGACCTCCGCCACAGCAGCATTCGTTCTTATTACGATGCGTGTTTTGTTGGCTTTTATAGAAATAACTAAGACTATTAGGGGGTCATATCTCGTCCCCATAGGGGTTGTTGCAGCAAATTTGTACTGTACCCTATGTTTTCGACCATGATCTTTAATTTAAGCGTGGTTTGGTTTCAATAGCAATTTTACTGATTCATACTTCCCTTGTTAGTCATTCTATAAAATAAATAAGCTTAAAACGATAAAGTGTTTGGAAAATTGAGAGGCATTACTCCACATCTTCATTCATATTTTCAATAGTTAATGGATTTAAAGATCGGAAGCCTCAATAACTCATTTGACTTTTTTGTGATATTTATTTTTGCGTAGCTAATTTATTCTATATTCTCTCTCTCTCTCTCTCTCTCTCTCTATATATATATATATATATATATATATATATATATACTCCGCGACAAAAAGATAGGTACAAAGTTATTATTATTATTTTTTTTTTAAATATGATTATTTTTAATATGAATATTTTGAATATAATGCAAATATTTAGTATATTTTTGATATGATAATAAATTATCAGCACAATTTAGTTAGACAATGTTATTTTATGAAAAAATAAAAATATATTTTGTTCCTATCTTTTTGTCATTGAATTTAGTCTTAAATTAGAAAAATTTTAGTCTTAAAAATTTTCTAAATTAGTCTTAAAACAAAAATTAGTCCTGAAATAGTGTTATTTTATGATAATAATAAATGATACGCACAATTTAGATAATGTTATTTTATGAAAAATCAAAGAAAAAACCCTTTGTACCTATCGTTTTGTCGCGGAGTATATATATAATATAAACTTATTTAATAATATAATTATCTTATTTTATAGTATAACTCTCAATGATTTTTGGTAATTAGAATCAAATGAACAGAAATGCTGGTTTTATATATCTGTTTACGTCATTTTTAACCTAAATTTGAATAGCTGTTACTTACCAATAGAAAAAAAAAGAGAGAAAGAGTGTGTATATTTATATTTGCGGGTAAGGCACATGTAAAGAAAATTGAATTATTTTATATAACTTATTTTTAAGAATTCCTTTAATCTTTGAATAATTATCATTAACTAATTTTAAAAAATACTGTTGATTATATTGGTCAATGAAGCGGGTGCAGAAGAAAGAAAAATGCTTATAAACAATATGGTCGAGAATCTTCCACTCCTCTAAATCCTCCATTTGAATATTGTAATAACGTTCATACAATGTGTAAATCTCTTATTAAAATTCAAAGTTTTTTCATGCTATTACGACGTGTTGTCATCCACGCCACTTTATATATATTTCGAAATGAATATGCAATTAAGTGAATATGCAATATATTATGCTTAAATTGAATATTCACCAAACGATGCACTTAAATTTGGCACGAAGAAAAAAGAATCAATGTGCATCTATTAAAAACGGCACTCGTGCCTACTTTGTTCGCCTGACGAAGGGTCGTGTGTTCTTTAAATTCGATACACTTGTTGCGAGTTTATCGCATTTTATGGTGTTTATTCACAGTTTTATATTTATTATTTCTGTTTTTATTGTTATTTACTTATTTCTTTATTTCCTTTTTCTTTCTTTATTTTTACTTTATTTTATTATGTATAGGTAAAAAGTATTAGATTTAAGATAACTTTTGATCTCCGGTGTTTGATGGGTTTGTGCGTTTTTAGATAACTTGAACACAATTTGGCTATTTTTAGAAAATGTGTGCGTGCGTATCAGAAATTTATGAACGCTGTATCTCAAGAATAAATGCACAGAATTTCACCAACCAAGAATTTAATTTTTTATAATTTTAATAAAGTTATCATTTTTTTTTCTCATTTCTCACGAAAAAAAGCATTTCCTCCCATGGCAAAAATTTGACTCTCTTTCGGCATTTAGTGCTATTTCGCGATTTCACTGAGAAGAATATCTTCTGCATTCATCATGGAAAATAATTTCATAAATAATTTATATTTCGTGAATTTGTATAGGGAGATGCAGAATAAAGCCTTGTAATAGTCACAGCATACTACTTTTATTGTTATTTTTTTATTTTGCCTTTTTAGTTGGGAGGGAAGCAGATTATTTGAGAAAATTTAAATATTAATTTTCTTTTTATTGCAAATTACTGTGGCATTAAATATATTAATATTTACCATAAAATAAAAGTATGTTACAGATTTCTCTCACGGAATTTAATATGATAATAATAATAATAATAATTATAATAATAAGATTTTTTCTCTTATTTGACTATATATATATATATATATATATATATATATAGTGAAATTCTCAAATGTTTTATGCTTTTTTCTTTTTCCTTTCTTTCTTTTTCTTTTTTTTTTTTTTTTTCTTTTTCTTTTTTTTTTTTTTATAGAAAATACAATCGAACCACATGAATTACTTTTAATATGAACTGTTTCCAGAACCCAGGTCAAAATGGAAATTTCTTTAGTTATATGAAAATTAGTTACTGTTAGCATGAACTCCTGATAACATGAACAATTCTTTTTATCCCCCTTTATTCACGCTAACAAGGTTCAACTATATGCACATCTAAATTATTTCATGAATAACCACAGAGAAAAGCAATACTTTATTGTAATTGAAGATATTTACATAAATTAATCTTTTCACAATACAAACTAAGTTTGAATACAAATTATAATTACTATCTTGGACATTCAATACGTTTTAGGCATTTACATAAGATACATTGCTATATCATTTATATTCGTCACTTTTTTTTTTTTTTTTTTTTTTTTTTTTGGTTACCGCTTTCATGACATGGTTCCGAAGCAAATGTTATTGTTGTCATTTAAAACCATCAAATGACAATGAAACTGAGAAAAATTGGAATAAATTTTTAAACAAGGTGAAGAGGAAAAGCGAACTTTAACACAATTTAAATAGGATAAGATAAACACGGAAATTTAGAAAGAAAAATTTTTTCAAAGTCTTTAATAAATTTCAAAATTGAAAATTGGTTATAAATATTGCAATTAATAATATTTTAAATCAGTTGGGGATATTAATCAGTACATTATATTTCCGTGAAGTTTCACTGCACTATTATGCGATACAAATAAATTATTATTTCGAGTGAAGACACTATTGTTTGTCCTTTCACCTAATTCTAATTCAACATCTGCGAAAATACTATTTCCCAAAGACCTTCAAACGAATTATTATAGATTCTTTACTATTTCCCTTGACGATTTCATTCCCTCCCTTTATTCATCTGCTTGTTCGGCCCCACACCATTTGCGCTTTTCTAAGCTAGTAAACCTGCGAATATGTAAAATTTTTTAGGAAAATTTGTAGAACTGTAATACATTCTTTCTGATAATCCCTCTCCTCGGATTATCTATTGTGATGTACTTTCCAGAAAGAAACGAACCAGTTTCTTCTTCTTCTCAGTCTATATACGTTAGTTTTATTTCAGTCTTTATGTTTATTGTACATGCATAGGTTTACTTCCTCCTATAATGGTGAAAAATAGTGTTACTCGTTATTTAAAATAATTTATGTTATCGCTATAAAATGCATTCGGATTCTGAAGAAAGTTTAATTGACTCTTCAGATGAAGAATTTTTGTCTTCTTCATCAGAGTCCGACGACGACGATGATTTAAATGAAGTTAGAAACTGGTGTGCAATTGATCCATCAACAAAATTAGTACCGCCACCTAAATTTCCTTTCATCGGAAATCCTGGAATTAAAGTCTCCATCAGCGACGCGGAAGATCCGCTAGAATATTTTCAATTGTTTTTTGATGAAAATATTATTAATTACATAGTGGAAGAGACGAACAGATTTGCGAATAATCACATAGAAACTGCCCGATTAACGCCTTCATCGCGATCACTGAAATGGCAGGATGTTACCAAAACAGATATGGAAAAATTTATTGGACTTCTTTTATTACAAGGAATGATACAAAAACCAAACGAAGGATGGTTTTGGTCAAAGAGACCAATTATTAACACTCTATTCTTTGGAAAAGTCATGCCTCAGCATAAATATTCCTTAATGATGAAATACCTTCACTTTGAAAATAGTGAAACTTTTGATGCTAGCACGCACCCAAATCCGAAACTGAGAAAAATTTATGATTTGCATAATATGCTAATAAAAAATTTCAAATATGTATATTGCCCAGAACGAGAAGTTTCAATTGATGAATCCTTAATAAAATATAAAGGATTATTAGGGTGGAAACAATATATCCCAACAAAACGTGCACGTTTCGGAATAAAAATGTTCCAGCTTTGTGAATCTCAAAGTGGATACATATGGAATTCGTTAATTTATACAGGAAAAGATACAAAATTTCTTGATAAATATCAATCACTAAATTTATCATCAAAAGTTGTCATGTCACTTTTACATGATTTATTAGGGCATGGATATACACTAATAACAGATAATTTCTATACATGTCCAGACTTGGCTGAATTTTTAATCAAAGAAAAAACAGACGTACATGGCACAATGAGAGCCAATCGAAAACATTTACCACAGGAAATAAAAACAAAAAATTTAAAAAAGGGAGAAATTGTTGCTTTCCAGAAAGGAAAAATCTGTGTTTTAAAGTGGAAAGACAAAAAGCCACTCTGCATGCTAAGCACAGTACACAGTACCGATTCTGTGGAGGTTGCATCAAAAGGAAAGAACCAAAAGAAGCCTGTTGTAGTCGTTGATTATAACAAGTCAATGGGGGGAGTAGATTTGTCCGATCAGTGTTTATCATATTACAGAATTACCAGAGACCGTCAACGAAAATATTACAAAAAAATCTTTCGCCATCTGCTCGACCAAGCGGTTTGGAATTCTTTTGTAATATTTAAAAAAAATGGGGGAAATTAACTAACGTGGATTTTAGAATCCGCTTAGTTGAAAGATTAATTGAAAATTCTGGAGAAATAAAATCAGTATCATGTGGTGGTCCAACTCAAAAGCCATCAGAAAATGTAACACGTTTAACGGGGAGGCATTTTCCTTCTTTTATAACAAATTCTAAATCTAGCAAAATACATCCTGTTAGAAAATGTGTAGTGTGTTCTACTAAAATCAATGAAAATGGGAAGAGGATTCGTCGAGAATCTCGTTATGAGTGTGAACAATGTAATGTTGGCTTGTGTGCCGCCCCATGTTTTCAGATTTATCATACGGTTCAGATAATATGAACAACGATATTCTGCATTTGCTGTATTGTATATACTGATTTATTTTTCTCATAAATTGTCTTAGATTTGCAGCGGCCATGTCTTTAATAATTGTTATAATTGTTTACTAATATAAATACCATTTGATATAACTTGTCATCATATTTCTTTAATTTATTTTCTTGTATTTATTCATCATTAAATTAATTTTTTTTTTTCACTTGTCTTAATTTAACGTTGTATTTGCTTACTTATATTTTAGTTAGGTTATCTTTGTTTACCCATGCATTTGTTTCAGTAAATATTAAAATATTTTACTTTTATTTATTTATTTATTTAATAAATAACAATTTACTACATTTTAAAATAAAAATCATTTATTTAAATCAAAGTAACTGAATCTATGAGCACTATGAAATGAAATAATTTTAGAGAAAAAAAATATTTAACTTGAATTTAATTCATTATTGTGTTTTATAAGTTTATAGAGTAAATTTAAAAAGGACGTACAACTTTTTTTAACCCGCTTCAACGAAGTATTTAAAAAAATCAGTTTGTTTGTTCGTCAGATTGTAGGCACTCTAATTCTTGTAAATATGCATGAAATTCCGTGAAACCAAAAAACGTTATTGAAGTACGAAACTTTTTTTTTTTTTAGAATTATTGCGATACTGCAAATCCGATACTGGAATTATTCCTGTTATAAGAATTAGAGAACTTTTTAAGCTAAGCTTTGTGTAGAATTGAAAAAGAGTTCCATATTATGAGCTAACACTAACAGAATAAATAAATAAATACAAATCACTTAGTTTCAACATCATATAAAATAGTATGTTTCTGTAGCAAAAAAAAAAAAAAAAAAGGAGCTATTTTTACGATGATGTATGTATGTGTGTGTGTGTGTGTGCCTGTGAGTGAACACGCTAGCGTCTAAACGCTTTGTTCGAATAAGCTGAAAGTTGGTACGTATATTGTAAGTCACCATAGTACGAACCCTATAGATTTTGGTGAATCTAGCACTAGCACTTATAGTTTTTTTACAGGGACACAACGAAAAATTCTTTATCATTATGATCTATGGGCTCAAAGTTCAGTAGCGTTAAATAAAACATCGTGTAATATATGGACAAAAATACTCAAACACTCTATTATGGTTTTCTCTCTTTTGTTTGTTTAAGAACTCCCCTTTCTTTACTTTATCTACAAAACTGTTAATTACTCAATGTTCGGAAAGTCGAGTGGAGTCACTCCAGATTTTTTCCTTTAGAGAAATGAATGCAACTTTGCTGAGAGAATTAAATCTCATTGAAAGGATTGCCATCTGTTTTTGTGATAAGATATTCCCATTGTATTTCTTTATTTCTACGTTCCTTGAAAGAATCGAACCAGGCCTATAGGGAGGAGAGGGGGTATTTTTACTTCCGATTTTCAATACAAAGTTAAATTTCTAAGACTGGTTTTACTGTGTAGAAAATGAAAAACATTCCAGATATTTTCTTACAACTAAGCAAAGAAACTGTCAACAACGAAAAATTTAAAAGGTGCCTTTCAGAGGCAGATGAGAATTTCAATTCATTAAATTTAACAATTAAATGAATTGCTCAAATAAATATCACGTAGTTGTTTAATCCGAATATTTTTTTCATTTATTAACAAAATCTTACAAATTTTATTCGCCCAATAAAGTTCTTGCGTAATCTAAAAAGTCAATTTTTAGGGTTGCTTTTCTGAATTGTAATTGTATTTTCGAATTTTCCCAAGAAACACGCAAAAGATATTAATTTGTACTAAATTTAAAGGTATTAAATTGTACCTACCAGAATTTTCGCTCATAGACGTAATGTATTTGAAATCGCTTGGGAGTCCCTGTACACAAACTACCTATTTTTTTTTTCCCTCCGAATTCGTATTTCTATTAATATTTATTCTTGAGTTATGAAACAAACATACAGACACATATACACAAACAAACAGCAAAAAATATGATTTTTTGATTCCGGGGGCCTCAATACGAATAAATCTAACAAAAACTCCATTTCAAAAATTTGAGCCGAAAACAAGACTTTCTCTACAATATATATATATGGATAAGAAAAAGAAAAAAAATGTATATGTGTTGGCTGGGGGGGGGGGGGTCATTTTACAAAGCCAATATGTTCGATCCCCAATAACAATTTTCAAGTAACTCTCCTATATGAAAAGTATTTAAAATACTGAGTTTGCAATACAAACACTGAGAGAGAGACACACACACACACACAAAACAATCGCTAAAAATTGGAATTTTTGGATTTAGGAAACCTCAAAGTGTGTAAGTATAGCAAAAACTCAATTTCGAAAATTTCAGTCAAATACAATATATTCAGTTCTGCTTTACAGATAAGGGAAAAAAATAAAGATTCATTCATATCTTATATTTGTAAACTAATTTCGTCAAAATTTGACTTTTATTGGTCTTTGACATAAAGACTACTGTAAAAAAATATTTATATTAATAAGATAATTTCAAATATAGGTGCAAAATGTTGAGAATCGTGCATACCTTTACATACTTACAGCAAAATTATAGGTAATAGGTAACAATTTTCATTGAAACATTTTTATCTGTTAAATTTGAGTCATTTTAAAATTTTATTTAAAAAGTAATCTCAATTCTACTGATTGATAATGATTATAATTTTTATCGTTTCCATTATTTTCGGTTATTATTTTTTCTGTTGCCATATTTTCCTGTACCATTATTTCAGCTGTCATTTTTACCTAAAGTTGTGAGTATACAATTAAAAAGTTTTTTCATGTTCTGAACAAACACATCACTAAAAATTACCACTTTTGTTTAAATACCAATTAAAACCCATTACACGCTGGTGTTGCGTCCTTGCAACACCAGAAATAATTGCGTTTAACAGCTAACTAAAAAAAGATATTTTATATTAAGTATTGTTTTTAAGTAAGAAAACAATAGATGTTTATTTTATTACAAAAAAAGAAAGAAAAAAAATTTGTAGAACAATTTTATGTTTAAAAAAAAAAAAAAAACTTTAAACTTAAAGCTTTTTTCAAACCAAAACTTTTGAAAATTTTTCGTATTTGAATAAGTTTACATAACATAAAAAAAAAAAAAAAATAATCATAAAAAAAATAATTACTTTTGAAGAAAGTAATAGTTTTAGCTGTTTTATGTTTCCTGAAAGTAATTATTTGTATTCATTTTATACACTTATTCCACTGAAGCTGCACAAAATACAGCACTCTATTTTTAGTAAGATAAGACCAATTTTCATAATTTCATTTTAAATTATTGTTATACATGATCAAAATAATGAGTATTACTGTTTGTATTTTGAAAAAAAAAATGAAAAAATTCCTAGTTTTGGTGGTCAAGGGGTTAAAATATTTTCCATCTTTTGTAGAAAAAAAAAAAAAAAATTGAGTGTACGTTTATTACCATTGTTTTACTTTAGAGTACATTTATATAGGTAAACTCAAGCTCATTTTTTTTTTTTTTTTTTTTTTTTTTTTTTTTTTAACCTGATGAAAGGAGCACTTGTTTAGCTGCTTTCGAAACTACAGTAACAATTCTTGTAGTAATTTGTTCTGAAGTATCAAGAACTTTTTTTTTTTTTTTTTCTATATATATAGTCTTTTTGTGATATCTTTATTTTTATTTTTTTTAATCTGATAACGGCTTGTATAGATTGTGGCTACTCAAGAATTTCATGAAGCTGCAATTTGAATTGTTCAAAGAGAGGAAGGGAGATCAAAGAGATGTAGAAAAAGAAAAAAAGAAATTGAAGTAATTGAATAAATTAATATTAATAGCAGACAATAAAAAAAAAATATTTTCACAAATATGTAAAACCTCTAAAATTTCAAAGAAAAGTTTTCTATTGTATACTATATAATAAATTTTAAAAATGAATCCGCCTTTATTTTAGTATCGATTTTCAAACTTCTGTTTACAACATCCATATTTAAACTTTATTGACATTTGATATCACAGCAAAAAATCTTAATTAAAATTTTTCGAATTTTACCTACATTGCATTTTGCCTCCAAAGTTTTTGCACTGGTCTTTTATATCTGAAGAATAAAAGCAATGTTCTTTCGAAATCGGAAGTGCTTGAATATATTTTACGGTACGTGAAAAAAGTTTGTTTCGATAAAATAAAAGATGAATAGAAGATTAGATTATATATATTTAAGATGATAAATATTTAAATCTGACCATGCAATTAAATAAAAATAATTTTATTAGGAAACTTTTATATATATATAAAATGTATAACATTTTAAAGAAAAATTTCTCATTCCATAAGATATAATGAATTTAAAAATTGAATTCGTCCTTATTTTAGTATCGATTTTCAAATTTCTACTTAGGAACAGCACTATGTCCATATTTCAACTTAATTAACATCCGATATCATATCAAATATTATTTAAAACTTTTAATTTATTTATATTGGCTGATACATATTTTAGTTTAGGTTGTTTTAGAACTAACGAAATATTTAAATATTAATTAATTTTGTTACGTTCTTTATCTTATATTTTTAATGGTAAATTGTTATGGATGTATTATTTTTAAGGATTCATAAAAAAATATATATTAAAATAAAAATAAAAATAAACATTAGGAAGTTTACTACCAGTGTCACCTTGAAAATATGAATCCCGGAAAAAATCGCACCGGAAAAAATCGCACGGAAAAAATCGCACCGGAAGAAATCGCACTGGAAAAAATCGCACCCGGAAAAAATCGCACCGGAAAAAATCGCACCGGAAAAAATCGCACAGAAGAACAATCATGTTTGCGTACACACATGCATCTCTCCCCAGAAAGCAAAACTCATCTTAAGATTCATTCTATTTAATCTTATAAACGAGGTTACAGAAAAAAAAGGGCGGGGGTATTATTAAATTGCATTCTCTGTCCCTCTAGATCCGGAAGAGTGGATATATATGATAATTTAACAACTTTCTAGAAATAAAATTTAAGAAAATAGTAAATGTTTGAATACCATTCAGATTCAGAGATATGGGGATTCCGGAAAAAAAAAGGACACCGGAAGAAGGACATTCTTCCAATTCGCGAATCGCAAAATAAAAAATATCAAATAAGGAATTTAAAGAATGACTTTCAATTTATTTGATGCAACATTCATTGGAAAGGGGGGGGGGTAAGTGCAGCTTGAAAGAAAACAATTGTTTTTTATATCATCTTCTTACCAATTTTAATGAAACATTTTATAAGCACGTACAATTTGTGAAAAAATTACAGTAAGTGTCAGACATACTTGGGGGTGGGGGATTAAAGAGGGGGGAGCAGAAGAAAATAAGATGATGTTTTATATCAGTATTTTACTGAATTTAATGATATATTATATAACAATCACTTACTTTTTATGAAGATCACAATGAGTGTACTATACACCTGGGGGGGGGGCAAGGGGGGGGGGAGTAGATGGAAATAAAATATATTCTTCTTTAAACTATCCCATTATCGTTTTAAGAAAAAAAAAACTTTGTATAATCATGAACAGTTTGTAAAAAAAAGAAAATGTATAAGACATATATTGCGTTGAGCACTTTTGGGTGAACAAGAATCATGAAACTCGCGTCATCGTCAGCGAAAGTTTTCCATTTGAAGTGAAAACTTCTTTAGGCGCGTTGAGAACTTTTGGGTGAACAAAAATCATGAAACTCGCGTCATCGTCAGCGAAAGCTTTCCATGAGAATTGAAAGTGGAATTCGAGATTTTAGCTGATTTACACATATTGAGGTGTCCTGAATGGGTTTTCTTTTGTATCTCAGCTACTAATTAAAATAATTTCATAAGTAATACATCATTTGAAAGCTTTGTTGAGTTGGAATCGAACAGTAACTTACAGAAATTTCTACCGCCAGATGGCGCTGTAATATTTTAAAATTTCAACATTTCAATTTCTAATTATGATTAAATTATTTTTAATACATCATTCTAAAGATATTTTAAAGGACTTTAATATTATCGAAAGTGGAATTCGAGATTTTACCTGATTTACACGATTTGAGGTTTCCTGAATCGGTTTTCTTTTGTATCTCAGCTACTAATTAAAATAATTTCGTAAGTAATACATCATTAGAAAGCTTTGTTGATTTGAAATCGAACAGTAGATTGCAGAAATTTCTACCACGAGATGGCGCTGTAATATTTTAAAATTTCAATATTTCAATTTTTAATTATGATTAAATTATTTTTAATACATCATTCGAAAGATATTTTAAAGTTCTTTTATATTATCGAAAGTGGAATTCGAGATTTCACCTTATTTACACGTTTTGGGGTGTCCTGAATCGGCTCTCTTTTGTATCTTAGCTACTCATTAAAATAATTTCATAAGTAATCAATATTTTTACCTAATATAAGGCTTAGTTCATTTAATTTGGGTAGCTACAAATATTGTGCCGAATCATATAATACAGATCATAAACACTTCTTTACAAACCAAAAATAATTCGAAAATAATAATCTAATAGCTCGACGATACAATTCACAAGTTAGTTAGTTTTCACTTCTATCGGCAGTCCCCAAACACTGCTTTGATATATATATATATTTTTTTTTTTGGGGGGGGGTAAAGAAAGGGGGGCACAGGAAAATAAAATGATTTTTCATATCACCATTTTACCGATTTGAATGATATATTCTATAACTATCACTTGCGTTTTATGAAGATCACAAATGAGTGTATTACATACCAGGGGGATCAAAGGGGCGCAGATGTAAGTAAAATATATTATTCTTTAAACTATTAAAAAAAAAAAAAAAAAAAAAAAACTTAGTGTGTATACTCTTACTGTTTAAGAAAAATTACAGTGAGTGTTACACATATCTGGGGGAGCAGAGTGAAGAAAATGGTTGTTTTTATGTATAAGTAATATATAAGTATATAATGTTTTTATATGTAAGTAAAATATATTATTCTTTAAACTACCCTATTATCAATTAAAAAACAAAAAAACTTAGTGTGTATACATCTTACTGTTTAGGAAAAATTACAGTGAGTGTTACACATATCTGGGGAGCAGAGTGAAGAAAATGGTTGTTTTTATATGACCATGCTATTTACAAGAAACATTATGTACGACTATTACTTACATTTTATTAAAATTATAGTGAGAGTTACCTGTACTTGATAAGTGTGGGGGGGGGGGGGTAGTACGGGCATATGAAAAATAAAATAATCTTTATAAACAACACTTATTATCGATTTTTTTTATTGACATTTTGTGTAAATATCAGTTACTATTAATGAAAAATTACAGTGAGGTTTTAAATGTCTGGGGGGGGGGGGATATTGAAGAAAGTGAATGTTTGTACACTATGTTTTGCATTTAATTAAAATTTATTATAAATATCACTGAATATTTAGGAAAATTTACGCTGATTATTATATATGTATCTTGGTGGAAAGAGGAGGGGGGGGGGGGCTGGAGACTGAGAGATAGAAAATGATGTTTTCTTTCATTATGCTTTGCTCTTTAATAAAATTTATTGTAAATATCACTTAATTTTAAGAAAAATTTACGCTAATTGTTATATATATTTTGGGGGGCTATGGGGAGGAAGGAGGGCTAAAGAGAAAAATGATTGCATAAATATTACAATGTTATCAATTTTAATTAAAATTTTAGCAACTATCACCTACTTTTAATGAAATATTATTTTGAGTGGAGCCTATACCTGAAGGGGCGGGGGGGGGGGGAAGGGAGCAGAGAGAAAAAAATATGATTGTTTTTAAATCACACCGCTTCATATTTATAGGAAATTTTGTATAAATATCATTTATTGTTTATGAAAAATTTTAGAGAGGACTATGCATTGCAGTATCTTTCAGTTTCTAAGTTAGTAGGCAAAAATTCAATGCAATGTTCAGATCAGACATTAATTAAAAATTAATATCAAATATTGGTAAAAGATTATTCTGAAGCAGATTTTTTTTTTTTTTTTTAATCTGCCCCATTTCCCCCGTCCCTTCCCCTCGTAGAAACAAAAAAAAAAAAAAAAAATTACTATCGTTCGTATTAAAAAGGCACTACTCTTAATTTCTCCTTGTAAAACTGATGCTAAACATCAACGAGAGCATAAGTTTTTAATTTCTAGGGGCTAGGGGAGGTAAAAGAGACAGATTAAAAGAAGAAATTTCATTTTTGAGTAGCATTTTTCAGATTTAAATCATACATTGAATTTTTGCGTACAAACTCAGGAAGAGAAAGAAACTGATACTTAACCCTCACTGTAATGTTTTATACACAGTGAGTAATATTTCTACAAAGTTTCATTAAACGAGCAACAAGATGGTACAAAAACATATTAGCCCTTAGTTCTCACCGGGTAGTGTCTCCAATTTTCCTCTTCTCTTCAATTGTTGATAAACAATAAGATATATTTATGCAAATTTTCCTATTTAAGTTATTTAAAAACAATATTCCCCTCCCCCCTCCTAGATACATGTAACACTCTTTGGAATTTTTAACTAAATGTAGGTAATAGTTTTTTAAATTTTAATTAAAACTGGTAACATCGTGATACTTATGCAATCATTTTTCTCTTTTGGCCCCTCCCCATAGCACCCAAGATATACATAACAATCAGGGTAAATTTTCCTAATTATTCAATGATATTTATAATAAATTTTGTTAAAATGCAAAATATAGTGATATAGACATTCATTTTCTTTCCTTCTGTGCTCCCCCCCCCCAGACATATGTAACTTCACTGTAATTTTTTCATTAATAGTAAGTGATATTTATACAAAATGTCAAAAAAAAAAAAAAAAAAAAGTATAATAAGTGTTGTTTAAAAAGATTATTTTATTTTTCATCTCCCCCCCCCCTTATCAACTCTTGGTAACTTTCACTATAATTTTAATAAAATATAATTGATAGTACAAAGTTTCATATAAATAAGTAGCATGGTGTTATAAAAATAACCATTTTCTTCACTCTGCCCCCCCCCCTCCCCAGTAAACCAGATATGTGTAATACTCACAATACTCACTGTAATTTTTCTTAAACAGTACGTTGCATATACAGAAAGTTTTTTTTTTTTTTTTTTTTTTTTTAAATCAATAACAGTGTAGTTTAAAGAATAATATATTTTACTTTCATCTGCCCCCCCCCTCTCCAGGTATATATTATGTACTTCATTGTGATAGTCACAAATTGTACGTGCTTATACAAAGTTTCATTAAAATCGGTAAGAAGGTGGTATAAAAACAATTGTTTTCTTTCCATTTGCTGCTACCCCCCCCCCCTTTTCTCAGATATAAAATAAATGAATGGTGTACCAAATCAAATGTAATTTGAAAGTCATTCTGTAAATTCCTTATTTCATATTTATTATTTTGCGATTTGCGAAGTGAAAAGTGTCCTTTTTACCGTTGTCCTTTTTTCCGGGATCCCAGATCGACATATATTTTCTAAAAATGGTCAAATCGTTTTCTGGAGCTTTCAAAACATGTAATTCCATCGAAAACCGGAAGTTGAAAATTTTTACGAATCCAATACTTTCTATTGAATTAAAAAAAAAAAAAAAAAAAAAAAGCAATAACTTAATTTGTGATTAATTACAAAAGATATTTTGTAATTAATGCCCATCTTCAATGTAATCATCACTCATTATTTTCTCTTACCCACAGGCTCGAGAAAGAATTGTTTTAGGGTAAAATTTTTGAACGTGAGTTTTTGTTATTTTTACATGTTTTAAGGTCCCCTGAATACGAAAATCATGTTTTTAGCTAATGGTCTGTGTGGATGTTATCAGCATATCTCAAGAACATAAAGTTGCAGGAATTCCAAACTCGGTATTCTAAATGTATCATATAGGGATGCTACAGTAAGCTTTTTGTTGAGATGAAGCAAATGGTTTGTGTACAGGGACACTCAAAAGTATTCAAATACATTACGTCTATGAGAGAAATTGCAGGTAAGTAGAGTTTAACATCTATAGACTGCACTAAACCAAATGAAGAGAATATATATTTTTTTGTAATAGAGATAGTCAACTGGGAAATAAATTGGGGGGGGGAGTCCCCCTTCGAGAGGAGTAAATTTTCATGATGTGTATTTTTCAAAAGAGCTCGCCAATACCTTTGAAACGAATGGTTGAACCATCGATGTGCGATAATTTAAAATAAAATTATCGATTTTTTTTTTTTCATTTAAAGAAGAAGAAAAAAAAATTATGTAATATTGAGAATAAATTCAACTTTTTTTCTTTTTTTTTTTTTAGTTAATTACTTCTCTAATATGGAAATCGCCTGCATTATCATTAAAGATAATTTTTTTAAATAATAATTTTAATGAATTATTTTTTAAAAACAGAATTATTTTCTAATAACCGAATTCAATTCTATATAAATGTAGATGCATTAATGAAACAGGGGGTTGAGGGGGGCGGCAGCCCCCCTCACACTGAACTAATTATCATATAAAACTCTTCCGAAGCCTAATTTGAATTGTTTAACACAGGTTTACATATCAGTACTAGTTATCTTACCTTTTAATCTGTAACCTGTATTTATAGTATTAAATTTCAGGGTAAGAGAAAGTCGTGTGAGTGACGCACCAGATTATTATTATTATTATTGTACTTAACTTAAGCAATCATAATAAGTATTAAAATTTAATTATTATATTAGAAAAGCATAAGTTCATAATACTTCATTAAATACTACAAACTGAACAAACTGAATTTACCTTTGAAAACGGTAAAAATTTTAAAATATTATTCTTAATTATTATTTTATGTAATAATATTACTCAAAAAATCACTTATCTAGACTAAATTTGCACGAATCAAAATTGTGCATTAAAATTTCGATTGTATGTCTTTTTAATATTTTATGTCAAACCTTTCAAAGAGGTGTATTGTATAATGTACTTTTGTCTTCATTTATTTACGTCTTTTTATAGGACAACAAGATTCTTCTAAGCAAGATTTTAACATCTGTAAAGAAGGTAAAGGGGGTTTTCTGTATCTGAAAAGAAGGAAATATCACAAATTCTGGCCTTTAAAATTTTTCTTTTTTATTCGATGTTCAAAGAGTAGGGCTATAAAGAGAAGGACCACTATATAGATTATGATTGTGAGCTGTGAGGTGAGAATACAAAAGCAGAGGTTGGAATAGGAGAGGGTAACTCAATGACAGATGAAAGAAAAAAACTGGAGAACGCTTCTAGGAAAAACATTTCCTTGCTAATTCCCTCATTGTCTACAAATCTTTTCTGTTTATCCATGCTCAAAAAGTAAAATTAGCCTCCAATCTCCACCCATCCTCAACTCTTTATTTATTTATTTTATTTAACCATTAATTTTTTTCTAAATTTTATTTACTTATTTTATTTTATTCTTTTTTTTTTTTTTTTACTTTCCGAACACTATAGTGAGGAAAGTATTGTAATCATGTCAAAAATCCGAATTCGAGATTTTGCTATTTCTATACGTTTCGAGGTCCAACGAGTCCGTTTTCACTATTTTTACGATGATGTATGTATGTGTGTGTGTATGTATGTGAGTATGTATGTGTGTATGTATGTGTGTATGTATGTGTGATTGTATGTGTGTATGTCTGTGAGTGAACACGCTAGCGTCTAAAAGCTTTGTTCGAATAAGCTGAAAGTTGGTACGTATATTGCAAGTCACCATAGTACGAACCCTATAGATTTTGGTGAATCTAGCACTTATAGTTTTTTTTACAGGGACACAAAGAAAAATTCTTTATCATTATGGCCAAGGGAACAAAATCTTAAAAGTGCGATAGCATCTAAACGCCTTATTCAATTGAGCAAAAACTTTATACACATATTATAGGTCACAGATACTCAATCTGTATAGAATTTGGAGAATCTAGCACTTATAGTTTTTTTACAGGGACACAAAGAAAAATTCTTTGCCAAATTTTTAAAAGTGTGATAGCGTCTAAACGCCTTATTAATCTTAGCAAAGAATTTGTACACATGTTATAGGTCACATTTGAACCAACTGTATAGATTTTGGTGAATCTAGCACTTACAGTTTTTTACAGGGACACAAAGAAAAATTCTTTATCTTTATGGCCTATGAGACCAGCGATAGCATCTAAACGCCTTATTCAATTGAGCTGAAAATTTGTATGAATATTATAAATCACTGTTGCAGTAACTATAAGCATTTTGGTGAATCTAGCATTTATAGATTTTTACAGGGACACAACGAAAAATTCTTTATCCTTATGATCTAAGGGCTCAAAGTTCAGTAGCGTTAAATAAAACTTTGTGTGATATATGGAGAAAAATACTCAAACACTCTGTTATGTTTTTCTCTTTTTTGTTTGTTTAGCATTTCCTCTTTCTTTATTTTATCTACAAAACTGTTAGTTACTCAATGTTCGGAAAGTCGAGTGGAGTCACTCCAGATTTTTTTTTTTTTTTAATAACTAACATTGATATAAAATCGCACAAATATTGAATACGTGAATAAATATATTAATAAAGGCTAAAATTTCTTCTTTTAGACTGAAAAAGTTGGAAAATGGAAATATTCAGAGCCCCTTAGGAAAACACATATATACCTATACACATTTATATCTGATGGCGAAAAATATTATCAGTACCAAAGATGAAATATATTTTACTCCTGATATATTTTAGCATATAATTCGCTAATAAGAATCCTCAAATTATTCTTTTTCGTTTTACTTTATTTTGTTACACTTTTTTATATATTTATCGTTGCCATTTTTTCCTGTTACCATTTTTTCCGTTGCCATATTTACCTAAATTCCATTTTTAGCGTAGCCATTCTTTCTGGCATCATTTCTCCCCCCCCCCCCCCCCCGATTACTATTCTAACCCTAGCCATTTTTACATGCGCACGGACAAAATGAGAATTTGCAAGATTACAAACCTCAAATAAAAGAAAACAAAATTACTGTTTCATAAAATACTCTCTCTGTCTTTATATGTATATATATATATATGTTACATAGCTGTTTAGAAATACGTTCTGTGATATAGTTTTATTCTTCTGTGCGATTTTTTCCGAGTGCGATTTTTTCCTGTGCGATTTTTTCCGGTGCGATTTTTTCCAAGTGCGATTTTTTCCGGTGCGATTTTTTCCGTGCGATTTTTTCCGGTGCGATTTTTTCCGCCTCCCTGAAAGAATACTGATATTCCCTTTATAAAGTTTATTTATTGAAACAAATAAATTCATATTTAAATCTATTAACATTAAATGTAAAGTAAAAATATTTAATTTATAAGATTTTATAATTGAAGATTACTATTAAAATAATAATAATAATAATAATAATAATAATAATAATAAAGTAAATAAATAATTTTGTTGTATTCTTTGGTATCGATAAAATAGTCTTAGAATCTGCTTGTTCTTTTTTTTTTCTTTAATAATTATATTTTTATAATCTTTTCAAATGATTTCCTTTAGAAAATTTTCCATCCAAATCATCTTACAAAAATAAGTATCTCCTTTAACTTTCATTTAATAATAATAATAATAAAATGAATTAATATGGCAATTTAACTGCATCTGAAATTATATTAAAAATTTCTGCTATGTTAGAAGAATTTACAGCTATGATATATTTCATTATTCGTTAAATGAATAATTACTTTATTGTATTAAATTAACACTATGGATTGCAATTCAATTTTATACAGTAATTTTTTATATAGTAGTTCAGATTTGCTGTTATAACTTTCATAAGATCAACTCTAAATATGTGTTTTCTCATTATTTTCATTTTAAAAGGATTTACTTCGCCGAAGAAAATTTCTTCGAAAAAGCATTGCAGATTTTAAGGTTGGGGAACGTCAATCACAAGGAAGATGCCCACAATGGACTTCAATGGGCTTTTGTTTGATAAGAAACTGCCGCAGAGTGGGGGGAAAATTTTCATAGAGTTACTGCTAAACTTTTAACATCGAAAGCGGTTGACCCTTTACAAAGGTAGATGGCACGTGCTAGTGAAACCATTTTCGAAGTAAAAGAATTGAAACCGCGTGACCTCGAATGGGTTAAAAATAATTTAGAAAAATCAATGGTTCGATGAAATTTATCCATAAAAATAAATATATATATTTACACAGTAAATTTATAATAAACTAGCAGGCTTTGGCTGCTTCGCTGGTCATTATATTGAAATGAATCCTCAAACCACCATATCATTAATATTAATAAAAAATCTTAAAAAAAAAAAAAAAAAATCATTGAAATAAGTCAAAATTTAAGTTCCAGCTATTTTCTGTAGCGGTATTCCCGCTCACCACAGTCGAGTCTGAAGCCCCAATGTCTTCGGCAGTCTCTTGCCTGATTTTTATTGCCCTCCCTCGCTGTTAAAGTGAAAAATTTTGCAAAATCTCATCAAAGTGCATATTGCGTACACTTAATAAACACCCACACTCCAAAATTCGCCATTCTTAGATAATTTGGATATATTTAAGCTTCAAAATGTGTATTTTGCTCCGCCCGCCCCAAAGGGAGGTGGTGTGTGGTAAATTCGCAAAATTACTTTATATTGCATGTTGAATACATATACCTAACCGACACATCAAAAATTCGAGAACCTGAAATTATTTAAAGCAGAGCTATGCTTTAAAACTTTTTTTTTTTTAATCTTACCCTCCCCGCTCTTAAAGGAGGTAATTTCGCAAAATCTCTTCATACTATGAGTTAGATACGTATAATCGTCCCTCAGATCAAAAATTTTCCAACCTAAGATAATTTAGTGCAGCGTTACGCACGAATACATGTTTTTGCCCCCTATTTTCCGAAGAGCGGTAGGGTGGAATTTTACAAAATTCCTTTGTAGTGTGTGTTGAGTACGCATAAGCAATCTACACATAAAAAATTATCATTCTAAGATAATCTGGAACAGAGTTACGCAGGGAACCCTCCCCCCCCCCCCCGACTCTAAAGGGGGTGAAAAGGAATTTCAAAAAATCCCTTTGTTGTGTGTCTGTTAAGTATACATAACCAATCGACTTACCAAAAAATCGCTTTTATGAGATAATTTAGAGCAGAGTTACTCTTAAAAACGTGTTTTTGCTGTCCCCTGTCCTTAAAAGGGGAGGATTTCCATACTTGCCAACATCCCAATTAATATTCCGTAGTCTTGTTAGTGCCGCCCTTTTTCTCACACCAATAAATTTTTACAGTACTATTCTCCAAATTAAATTACGATTGAATAAGAGGAAAAATACTCTAAAAAGATACTGGTGTGATAAAGAAGGCGGAGCTAACAATACTACGGAATATTAATGAGTATATTGGCAAGTATGGATTTCGCAAAATCCCTTTATAGTGCGTGTTGGGAACCCATGGCCATTCTACAGATAAAAATCGCCTTTTTAAGATATTCAGAGCACAGTTATTTATGGAAACATGTTTTTTGTCTCATCCCCCCCCCCAATTCCCGGGGGGTGAAATTCCACAAAATTCCATTGTAGTGTGTGTCGTGAGTACGCATAATCAATCGACATATCAAAAAACCGCTATCTTGAGATAATTTTGAGCAGAGTTACTCTTAAGGGCCCTCTTCACTCAACGCCGCCGGAAGCCGAAGCTAATGTTTTTCTATGGGAAATTTTTCTTTACAAATAACTTATTAACTAATACATATTTTTAAATTCTGTTTTCACATTCTGAAAATTCCCAGATGTTAAATTGACGCACATTTTTTAAAAAATTATTATTTTATTACTTTATATTTTATTTTGAAATTGCAAAATGGAAAAATTTCGCATACTGAAAATTCGTATTTTGCAGCTTCAAAATAAAATATTAAAAATTAAAAAAATAATTTTTTAAAAAAAGTGCGTCAATTTAACATCTAGGAATTTTCAGTATGTGAAAACAGAATTTAAAAATGTGTATTAGTTAATAAGTTATTTGTAAAGAAAAATTTCCCACAGAAAAACATTAGCTTCGGCCTCCGGCGGCGGTGAGTGAAGAGGGCCGTTAAAAGCGTATTTTGGGACACCCCTCGCCCTTAAAGGTGGGGGGGGAGGGAAAATTTCGTAAAATATCTTTATTGTGCGTGTTGGAAACGCATAACCAACTCACACGTAAAAATTAAGCTTACTGAGACAGCTTGAAGTTAAATTATGACTGTAAACGTGCTTATTGCCCCCCTCCCCTCACGTCCTCATAGGGGTAAGGGGATGGATTTCGCAAAATCCCGTTACAATGGATGTTGGATACACGTAAATAAGCCGCACACTGAAATTTGCGATCTCAGTTCCTATAAATTTCCACGGATGAATTTACCCCTTTGTAACTATCCCCCTCCTCCAAAATCGAAAATCGCAAAATAATAGTAATGAGCTTTCGGAAATATCCTCGCGATGACACTTGTTTTTTTTTTTATATGTTTGTGCTATTATTTGTAGTGTACTGCTCGAAAATCCATATTTTGCTAAATTTACCTTCGAAAGTCGTTGCCCTCCCCTCCCCCTTAAAAATCCAAAATTCCAAAATCGCAGAATATGATTTTTTTTTTTTTTTTACTCAAGTCTGGTCTTCACATTTGCAATTTCATTCAATGGAGGTATTTCGCAAAATCCCGTGTTAGTGTTGGTCAGGCTCTTAAAACCAATCTAGGGTTAAGAAAGGACATATTTTGGATGCTCATAAAATAAGGAAATTTGGATCCTTTTTTGTGGAGATTTTATTAATTTTCCCCCCTATTAATCTATGTCACAATAAAACTTCTTTTAACAGCCTCTCTTAACGAACGAGTTTTATGTATTCATTTATTTGTTTATTATTATTTATTTATTTATTTATTTTCTGCAGTTTGTTGGTATAACCACTTCAATAATGCGCAATATGTTTTAGTATATTTTAAAATAAGCAAATAATCCGATTTGAAATATGTTTCGTTCGGACCAATTTTTTTTAAATGTTTTTGTTAAAGAATACATCGTTTTAATATATGCAAACTATTAATAATAATAATAAATTCTTCGTTGATTATTATCATATGATTAATATCTTAAAAAAAAAAAATTATGGATGAAGCATTTTGTTGTACAAATAAGCATAAAATTATTATAGCAAAAAATTAGATAAATTTACTCTGTACATATTAATAATACTTATTATTTTGTGCTGATTTATTTATTTATGTTTTATTTGTATAAATACTTCAATCCTTATTTTTTAAAATAAGCAATTAAAAATCATGTCTTTCTCTGCTATGTACATGAAAAATAAATAAATAAATGATAAGATGGACGATTCATTTATTAAATAATTTTACTTTGAAATTGTATTTGAAAAAAAACAAAAACAAAAAAAAAAAAAAAAAAAATCAGATAGAAAAATTATATTAACCCCTCTCCTTTTAAAAATAAATAATAAAAGGAATTACCCGCATCAATAGAGGGTTGTTTGAATGCGGGTCGAATCTATACTTGCCAACATACTAATTAATATTCCGTAGTATTGGTAGTCCAGCCTTCTTTATCACACCAGTATCTTTTTAGAGTGTTTTTCTTCTTATTTAATAGTAACTGCATTTGGAGAATATTACTCCAAAAATTTTCTGGTGTGAAAGAAAAGGTGGGACTAAGAACACTCCGGAATATTAATTAGGATGTTGGCAAGTATGCGAATGCCTGTGGACTATATAAACAGGCCCTGCGAGTGTTCTGAAAAAAGGGTGGAGAGTACAACCCCTGATAATATGTACTTCATTTTTGTGTAACTTGTTCAGAAACTTCGGAAATGAAGGGTTTTTAAATAATTTTAGCTTTTTCGCTCTATTTGTAGTAATTTTAAAACGGCATGAGATAGAGCAGGTTTTAAATACTGATTTATGATCCATGTGAGCTCTTTTATTACTCTCCTGAGTTTGTCGGTACAATAAGGAACTACCCTTAACCCTTTAACGGACTGTGGTAAATATTCTACCACAAAGTCATCAATTTTAAAATGGGGAAGGCGTGTTAAACTAATTTTACTATGCCTGCCTTTTTTACTCTGCTAAAACACATGAAGGAGCAAAATAAAAGAACAAGGATCACACTCTGTGTTGATCCTTTTTTTTTTTTTCTAAAATTCTGTTTATAAGGCCGTAGTAAGTAATTTTACCAGAAAAATAGGTTCTCACAATAAACAGTAGGCGTGGAAAGGTAGCTTAACACGCCTTTCTCATTTAAAATTAATTTATTGGGCGGTAAATGTACTTCTCATGGTCTTATAAAACCTTAAATATCAAATTGATTTTACCTAATAAGCTAAATGGAATTATTTTCTTATCACTCTTAATAACAAAAATATTTTAATATGCCATTACTACAAATAAACCCCCCGTTAAAGGGTTAACGCTTTTGCGACCGCATGTTTTTGTCTTTTTGACAGTAAGACCCGCCTGTGGTTGTTATTCCCCTGAGGTACAATATTTCAGAACAAAATTTTTTGTATTCAAATTTATAATACAAATGGTTATACATTATAATTACACTCATTCTTTTCAAAGTAATTGTATCCATAATATATTGATTGTAGAAATATGAATATTGAGTATACATACTTGCCAACCAATTTCATTATAAACCGTACAATTTTTAGTACCCGCCTTTTTCTTTACACCAATAATTCTTTAGAGTAATTTTAGTCTTACTTAATAGTAATAATATTTGGAAGGAGTTACTCTAAAAATATAGTAGTGTGAGAAAAGGGGCGTTTTCTTCATGGGGCGTTAACAATTGTACGGTTATTAATGAGATGGTTGGCAAGTATGGGTATATTCTTAAGAAATAAATAACTTCCAAATTGCGAAAGAAACGCCCACTGCGGAGTTAAAAATTTTTAAAGGACGTGAATCTACGTTAGCGGTCGCGAAAGTGTTAATATTATTGCAGTACGTACATTATGTCACGTTTACAACATAAAACAAATGTTTTTTTAAAGTGACAAAAAATTTAACTTAAGTTTTATTGTTAATCAATATTCCCAGGATAGAAACATTTTAATGAAAATATATCGCTAATTTCCGAACAGACCAATCTTAAGTGTAATACATTTAAATATGTCTAAAATGTTATAAAAAAGCACCACAGAACTGGTGTATACATGTAATAAATACAAAACTTTGAATGATCTCCATAAAACGCAAGAACTCGCTACAACTGTTTCGGGTCGAAAGAAAATACGACCCTTTGTCAGACGAACAAACTAGGCACGAGTGCTGCAAACAAAACTGAAACGCAGCAAAGGTAAGAGCGTTTCAGATGAAGGTGTCTGACATGATTAATCTCAGACGAGCTCATGAATAAACACACCCAAATAAATGAAAAAAAAAAAAAAAGAGTCAAAACCAAAAAATGGGCGGGGTTAAACAATAAAACGAGAAACGGTAAAAATTCGAAATGAAATACACACAAACATACAAAAAAAAAAAAAAAAAAAGAGAGAGAGAGAGAAAAAAAAGGGAGGAATTTAACAATAGAAAGAAACAGAAACACTCGCAAAACTACTTACTTGATGCAACAAGCCCAAAGAAGGAACAATAATTATAATAAAAGCACCACAAAACTGACGTTTAAGTGCAGTACTTCCAAAATTTTGGATAAACACTATAAAATGCAAGAGCTCGTAACAATTGTTTCGGGTCGAAAGAAAAAACGCGAAAAATTTAGGTGAACAGAAATCGTCAGGCGAACAATTTAGGCATGAGTGCTGCAAACAAAACACGTGCCTACTCTATTCGTCTGACGAAGGGTCGTGTTTTCTTTCCATCTGAAACAGTTGTTGCGATTTCTTGCGTTTTAGGGTGTTTATTCAAAATTTTGTACTTGTTATTATATCTAAAATGTATTACAGTAGACTCCTGTACAACGTGAGGGATATGTTTCACGGACTAAGAAATCTCGTTATACGGGACATTAAATATCATAGCATTTTATGCAAGTGTAACTCCATCAGAAACAGATGGAAACAGAGTAATTTTACTCTTCAAAATATTAGAGATGTTTTGCTGATATGAATGAGACGGATATCACCGGACTGATTAATTGTAATAAAGGTATTAATGAAATATAATTTACCTTTTAATGGGCCATTTATTCTAGTAAGGGGGTATATTAAACTACTTTTAGGATTGTGATTAATTTAAGAAAAGTTGTTTCATTTAGATTATCAGATAAAATTAATTAGAATTTCAATCTTTATTAGGCCACGAGAAGTATACTTACAACACTGTTCATTAATTTTAAATGAGAAAAGCGTAGTAAGGCTTCGTGTTCACGCCTACTGATTTTAGTATAAGCACCCATTCTTGTAGTAAAATTACTTAAAATGGCCTTAGAAAGGGAATTTCAGAAAAAAAAAAAAAAATCAACACAGAGGTGACCCTTTGTTATTCTATTTTCTCCTTTCATGTATTTTATAGAATCAAAATGGAAGGGGTAGTAAGATTGCTTACCTCACCATTCTCCTTCATAAAATGATGACTTTGTTGTTAAAAATATTTATCACAGCCTGTTAAAGGGTTAATAAAATTAATTTTTCTCAGTCAAGTAATGAAAAGACAACTCATTACAGAGTTTTATGTGGAAAAGCAACCCTTGACTCTAGAAAGCATATATAAAAGGTTACAAAGAACCAAGACGTTAAAAAAAAAAAAAAAAAAAAAAAATTAGGAAAATTGATTCGTCATTAACGCGATTTATGAAATTTAAAAAATGTATCTCATGTTTATGACCATATTTTTATATATAAAAATGATTATAAAAAAAAAAAAAACTATTTATAAATGATAGGATTGTCACAAGATACTTATTGTTATTAGTATTATTATTATTATTTTCGTATCACTATTTCCATAACATAAAATTTATAATATTTTTATACAAGCAAACTGTAACTTAGCATTTATTGGTCGGCGCCATTTTTATTAGACATTGAAGACGTTTGATCTGTTCCCAAGCCTGCCGTATGGCGGAAGTTTCTGAGTATACTAACACTGATCCATTAGCTCCAAAGGGTTCTTTTCAGAGCCAGTGTCCGAGGACTAATGAGGATCAGTTGTTTACTAATTCTTCCACTACTCCGATTCCAAGGGAACAAGACGATGCTAAACATTACTTCAAGGGAAGACGCTACACTAATTTATAACTTCTAAATCTTTTCCACAAGGTTAGAAAGTATGATGAAATCAAAAGTTCTATGACTGAACACCTTTCAGATAATGACTATGAAAAGTTCTTAAACTTTAAATTTACTCGTTTGGAGCCTAACTCCTATAAAAGAATACCTGGATTCTTAAAAGACTTTACTGCATCGCAAATTCGTAATGTCATCCCCGAGTTCCCAAATTTTCGTATCGGTTACGGGGCTATTAAAACTACTGATGAGGCCTACTTAGATGAGATGGATGTTGCACAGGTATCGGATGATAATCTAAATTCACTAACCCCTACTAATATTCCTACCCCCAGCACTAATCCTGTTAACTTTATTTCTGTTCCCACTAAGAGAAAACTGGAATCTAGCAGTCCATCCTCCAAAAACTGTCAAACTAATAGTAATTTCGTCATATCAACTCAAAACAGATTCGAAGCATTAGCTGAAACTGATAACGAACTTTTGGATCTTGCGGCACCACTAGATGGCGCCTGCAATAAGCCTTCTGATCTCATTCTTTCTAAAGAAAATAAGTTAACTGAAAATGTACTTTCTGTCCAAAAGACAGCACTAGATGGCGTTACCAAACAGCCCTCTAAATCAATTGAAATAGGAAAATTACTTTACCAAAAGGCCGATTTGTCACTGTAAAATGGGGAAACAAAAAACAGCTACTAAGGAATCTCGAAAAAGCCTTGTGACATTGCAATTTCATTGCTTACATCTGCGGGAGATTTCCTAAAAATTTCCCCAAATCTAATGATACGCATAACTGACAAGCTTTCAGAAATGAAAGTACAATATTATCTTAAAAATGAAAAGAAAGAACATCCCCCACTTAAAATTGTCATCCGAGATTAAAGTACTCAGTTGAAAGTACTCAGTTAGATATTGAGGATGCCCAATCAAATCTAAATTATGAAGTAATAAATATCAATCAATTAATTTTATACTGATAAGTATAAAGGATTGAAGTCCAAATATATCGATTTTGAGTTAAGTACATAGTCAGACTCAGAAAAAAATTCTCTATCGATTGCTATAAATGATTTAAATCCATGTCATTTAGTCTTTGAGGAAATCCATTGGTAAAAAAAGATTCAAGTCAGAAATATAGCATTAATCTTTGGTATAAAATATTTAATTCAATTTTTCCCTTTTTTAAATGAAGATTGACAATCACTAAATGGTAAAAAGCGTATAAACCAACATAATCCCTTTTTCCAAATCGATTCTGCTCATTAGTGTTTAGTTAGTTTAACTTAATTTTTCGTCTCCTGAAAAATCAAGAATACGGACTTAAATCCTTTATACTTATCAGTACAGAATTAGTTTTAAATCTAAGAAACACCCCTCCACTCTTCCAAATTCAGTTAACTGACTCTGAGCATAGTAAATCAATTTTCCAATTGGACAGACTTTTGCGTTACAAAATCCAAATCGAACAATATAAAAACCCCACCCGAACTCTTCAATGTTTTCGGTGTCAGATGTATTTTCACACTGGTAAAAACTGCCAAATGAAAGTAGGATGCATTCGATGCTCTGAAGAACATCCCACAAAAGAATGTTCTCTTGGAGATGAAAAAATTAATCCTCTTTACTGCAATTGAGGCGAGAATCATTTATCTAACTACAGATGGTGTCGTTAATTTCCCGAAAACAAAACTAAGTCTCATATAACTAAAATTATTCTTCCTGAAAAACGAAACTACCTTAACTAATCCGAATTTCCGTCACTCACCAAAGCCACGCTCTCTGGATAAAAACTTGTTACATACTCCGATTTATTGAAAACTAACCCCATCCAGGAATTTTCTGATATCCTCAATGAAATTGCAACTGAATTTAATGTTAAAAACTTTAATGAACTAATTATTAAACTTAGAACCGCACGTAATAAAATGAAAAATACTGATAGTGCCATTCTCTGGGAAACCCTCAGAGATCAGGTCTCTGACCTTCCATAATTATTTTTCTGAGTTTGCATTGATTCCCTTTAATTTTTATTAATGTCTGACTGGTAGCTTTTCTTCTTCTTCTTCTTCTTTTTTTTTTTTTTTTTTTTTTATTATCATCTGATATTTGTATTCATTCTGTTAATTATACCTCTGGTTCGCTGAGGTGTGGGGCATATACATTTCGGCCCCGGGTACTCTACTCGGCACTCATCCATCTCTCTCGAAGTCTGTAACTTAGCCTGCGCTGCGTAAATATATTTTAAATTAGAAATAGTTGCACGAAAAACAGACAAAAAGGGGGAAAAAAAAAAGTCTTCTATAGCAGTCTTAAAATGACTAATGAAGCGGCTTTAAAGTGAGCAATGAAGACGAAACTATGGACAATTCAAACGAAGAATCTGTTCAATCCATAAAAACAAGACGGCGTCATTGGTACTTATTTGATGATAATTCCGTTCGTGAAAAAATGTTAAATTGTGAGGTGCATATACCTAGTTTAAAAAATACTGAGTCACTTTTCTCTTATATCTTTAAATGTGTATGTATTACATAGCTGTCATTATTTTAATTTATTCCGGAGCACTTTTAGTTACGCCTTTTTTTTTTTTTTTTTAAGAGTAAATTTTAGTTATTTTATCATAGTTATATATTGGAAAATATTTTCTAAAAATAAAGAGATGTGAAATAAAGGCGGAGCTAAAAGTGCTCTGGAATAAATTAAAATATTGGGAGCTATGGTATTACGATGGATTCCCGTGTAACGCGCTTCCGCTAACCTTGAATTCGTATACTGCAACAAAAAAAATTGGGACTAAAACAGTGCGATATACAGTCCCTATAACACACAAGATTAATTTAACATTTTCATATAGATAATCAAATCTTTGGTTCCTCTAGGCTTACAAAATGTAACATATGCTTACATTTTCCCTTCTTGAATACATTTTATGGATTAAAAATTGTTTCGGGTGTCGTTTTGTATGTGTTAGTTCAGGGAAATCGATAAATGTCCTATAAAAATATGTAAATTTCATGTATCACAAGTGCTTTCTTTTAAAAACAGCTTTATAGATTTCCTTCAAATTCGCTATATTAATTCATTTTAAAATATTATTTCGTGTGTAATTGTTAGTTCCAGTGAACAGATGAGTTTACTAAGTTTTAATGAAAATTGACTGTGGAATCGAGAGCTAATATCTCAAACACGGCTCTAACTTTTTTCAAATTTGCTACATACGTATAAACCTCTTTTTACTTGCGCTTTAGCATGTAATACCTGCTTACCACAGGAAAAATGCCAAGAGTTCTTATTAGGTGGAAGCAATTACAAATCTTGGAAATGAGTGTTTCAAAAAACTGCTCTAACGATTTTTTTTTTTCTTAATACGCTATGTAAACTTTCTTTGTCATATCTTGACGACGTATGTATAAGTTTGCTTTAAAGGAAAATTATTAGATGTTTAAATTTATAAAGCAATTTTATGTTTCCTGGCCGCTTTATTTAAAATAATAATAATAATAATAATAAAGAGTAAAATATGTGTAGTAATAAATGATAAATTCTTGCAGATTATTACTATTATTATTTTAATGTGAGCCCGGTTGTCTGAATTTATTTCACTGTTGTCGAAATTATTCAAACTTTATTTTCTAATAACAGGGATGGAACACGGGCGCAGAATTCATACCGGAATCTGTTAAAGAAATTTTACTACCTAGAATATCGTTGATTTAAGAAGTAGAAAATTTTCTTACATTGATAGTGGTATGAATACTGCGCCCGTGTTCCATCCCTGCAATAATCTTCTTGATATCCGGGAAACCCCACTATTGGAAAGAAATTTTGTAGCCTAACATATTCTTACACATCCATTTATTCTATATTTTGTGTATTAAAAAGCATATATGAACATGGGAATTTTTATATTAACAAAATGACAGAAAGGACGACACTTTTTAAAAATTGAAATTTCTGTATGGCAAACATAGTTTTTAACTCAGTTGTCGTCTTCACGAATTTGCCCAAATACTGTTTCCACGCTACTACATTTCGTCGATGATATGCTGAACTTGTACCGATGTATCTTTTCCTGATGATAGGTTATTTTGAGTAGAAACGACTGGTGTATTTTTTCCTAATATAATGTTTACTTACATTCTTCATCCTTCAATTCTAATTCTCCTGTCAGTTTACTAAATGTTATCAAAAACTTTCTAGCATAATTTATTATTTTAAAAAGAAACTTATCTAAAACAAACAAGAGAGAGAGACAAAAGGGGGAGCGGAGGGAGAGAGATTTTAAAACAAATAATAATTATAGCAATGAAGAACAGGTGTTGAAAAAAGTAAATAAAGAACTTTGAAAATTTAATTTACTAAATTACAATAAATAAATAAATAAATAAATAAAATAAAATACAAAAATAATAATAATAAAAAGTTTTAATGTCGAAATGATTCCACGATTATTAATTAGGCGAATAAAGTAGGCACGAGTGAAGTAGTTATAAATAGAAGCTAAAAAAAATTTTGAAAAATACATTTGAAAATATGCCTTACTCTTTATTTTTAAAATAACCAAATCAAAATAAAATATTAAAAATTGGGAGCGATATTAAGCGCTTCAAAAACATAATTGCTTGATAGGATTGAAGTAGGGCAATGACATATCTTAATCCTTTGCGGTGCAAGGTAAATCGGACCATTTAAATTATACTGCCACTGGAATTCACGAACAAAATTAAAATAAAATAAATTTAAAATTTTTAGGTTTAAAAAAAAGGCGTTTTCTGCTATTTTATAAATATAAATATTTCCGGGATGAGTTTTTGAGCTTGAGAATTAAAATTACGTGTTCCATCAGCGGGAACACTGCACCGGAAAGGGTTAATACTATATTCGGCGAATTGTTGACAGAAGTTTTGAGAAATGAACTCATAAATATGGAATAATTATATTATATTAATATTATTAAATATTTTAATTATATTAATCATGTTATAAATTTATAATATAATTAATTTATTTTAAATATAAATTTAATATAACAGAGTGAAGGTAAGGAAAACTGTTTCGTGTAATTAAATTCTCTGACCAAAACTAAAATGTTTAATAGATGCTGACATATAGTAAAACTGTTGTTCTTGAGTAATAGTAACACCATCTGTCTATCGATAAATACACAAATTGAACCTCTCTGATAAGACTATGTCGAAGGCACTGAGGCTGGGTTCGAATATTGCGCGAAAAACGGAAACGCTATCAGATGCAGCGGAGAATCGAAACTTGGTTTTCTGTAATTTCAGTAGACTTTGCTTTAGTTGTTAATTTTAAAATAATATAAAAAATATATAATTATTTTTTCATTTTCTTTCTTTCTTTTCTTTTTTTTTTTTTTTTGAAATTTATTTAATTGTAGGTACAGCAAAGCGGACAAAGCCTGATAGTAATAAACAGAAAGCTTTGTGAATAAACATAATAATTGCAAAATAATAGCATCAATTCTTTCAGCGACTGAAATAATACCACATCTCTTCGTCAGTTTAACAATAAGCACAAATGCAGCAAATCACTTTTGCTACACTTATGCCCACTTTGTTTCGTTTGATGAAAGGTCTTTGCGCTATTTCGACCAGAAACAATTGTTGCAAATTTTTTTTTTCTTTGGTGGTGTTTTTTAAAATGTTCTCTTTATTACATACTTGAATGAACAATTTCTGTTTCAATATTTTATAATTTTCACTTGTAACGTTACATTTATTTATATCAAATAACTTAACAAAGTTAAACGTATTGAAATTTGAACACTGTAAAAGAAAAGATAATCCTCTTCATTCCAAAAAAATAAATTAATTTAAAGAAATATTTGCACTGAAAACAAAAAATTTAAACTTATCATAAAGTTGCATTTAAGGCAAAATGGATCAACTGAATATTTCCTATATGCTGTACTAGATATCCTGAATTTATAACCACAGTTTCTGAATCAAATACTTAAGTACATAGTATTTAAAAATGAATATGTACAAAATCAAATTAAATATTGGATGCATAGAAAAAACTTGCTGCTGCCTCATCAGAAAAAAAGAGAAAAAAAGAAAGAAAAAAAGAAAAAAGTAAAAGTAAAAAAAGAAAGAAAAATGCCGTAATAAAACTAGAGATATCACCAATAAAACAAATATACTAGCTGAGTGATTCCACGGAAACACGACAATTATGTCCGGCACGTGACAGTTATAATTTCATTAAAAAAATTATAATTAAAAAAATACAATGGAAAAAAAAATTGTGCTTAAAAATTCATATAAACTTATTTGATTTTTTAAGCACATTTTTTTCCCATTGTATTTTTTAATTATAATTTTTTTTAATTAAATTATAGCCACCACATGTCGGATATAATTTTATGTCCAACACGTGACAGCTATTATTTCATTAAAAAATTATAAATAAAAAATACAATGGAAAAAAATTGTGCTTAAAAGATTTTTTAACCACAAATTTTTTTCCACTGTATTTTTTAATTATAATTTTTTAATGAAATTATAGCTGTCACGTCCCAGGCATAATTGCCCTGTTTTCCGTAGAATCACCCAGTTATAACCAAATCACTGCTGGCCCATTAATGGGAAAATATAAAGGGCCAATGAAGACTGTCTGCAGTAATACAATTTTTTATATTTGCCACAGCTGGCCCTCTGTAGGCTGCCAGCAGCAACATGGAAAAATTATGTTTGCCATCAGGTGGCCCAACACTGGCCCACTAACAATTTCTAACCTAATGTCGGTTGCCAACAGTGGCCCAGCAATGACCCATCAGGGGCCCACTGACTTATTCCGACCGTACTGCAGGCTACCAGCAGTGGATCGGTCGAATGTGGCCACCTGATGGCCGGCGTAGCATATTCCCTTCGGCAACTTAACTTTTGCCACCAACGGGCCAGCAGCTGTTATTGTTGGTTGCCAATACTTGGCCTCATGTTGGCCATCATCCAAGGTTTTGCTGGGCAGTGCATAGTTGTCAGTATTGTAATTTATTCCGGAGTATTTTTGGTCCCACCATCTATCCGCACCTCTTTATTTATATAATATTTTTCCACAAATATATATCTACGATAAAATATGGAAAAAAAAAAAAAAAAAGTGGTTTAAAATGAAAGCCGAGCTAAAAATTTTCTAGAATAAATTTAAATGTTGGTATCTCTGCCACTGAAAAAAAAAATCAAAATTGGCGCGCGTTTTAATATGTAGACGACCCCCACAGCAAATTTCCACTTGATTTTTTGACAGTACTCACATTTTCCCATCGAATGTTACGTTTTAAATTTTTGTGCATCAATTAGCAACGCAGTCATGCCGAGTGTTGCGTTTTTTTTTTTTTTTTTCCCTGACTGCACAAGCAATGATCAGAAGAAATCGTAAATATTAAGGTATCTTAAATTCATGATATGTATGTACTCATGATATGTATTATGAATAATAATTAATATGTTTACATATATGCTAGGATATTTCACAAGGAGAAATCCATGTAATCAAGAATAAATTACACAGCGGAAGTAACATTTTAACTATTATATTTGCAATAATTTAATCACCTGCAATTAGAACGCTATTTTATATAAGACGGCAATTGAATAACTAATAACCCCAGAAATATTTTACAGATACTTTTAAATGCATATGACATACACGGAGAATATTGCAGCTATCACCTGACATTCCTTATTCCTTAAGAAATTTGGTCGCCGTCTGTTCAAGGCAGGTGACCAAAGAATATTGTTTTTGCTAACAATTTGGGAGTTGAGTGCGTGAGGAGACACCAATATTGCATTGATTTTATTACTAGCGTCTGTGGATGCAATGTGGTACTATGGAGCCGAACCAATTAGAATTCAACTTACACTGAAAGTTTATAACACCATTGTTGATTGGTTATCAGTTCTTATAGCAACCTGTTAGCGAATTGGCGATAAAATGAGTAGCTTGCTTTTGCAAAATCTTTTTGACATTCATTCTGTGCATCTCGCCAGCGATTTGTTTACAGTTTACATCGTGGAATATTTACGTTACACATTCCTCCTGACATCTCTTTTGCGCACTTTGCAAAATAAATAAATAAGAAAAAAAAAAGTTGAATTCATTTATCTTTATTAGAAGTATAATTATTTACTTTTCTTGCAATATTTTGGTATCATTTTAGAACAACTTAGAAAATATAATTAGTTTTGCATATTTTAAATAATAATCATATTTTTATCATTAAAATGTGTTGAATACTAATCAGTTACATTCGCATTTAAAATAAAATACTAATGTGATTTTAGATTGTTGTTCTTTCATGATTGAATTGAGTGCTTTTAAACTTTTGTGTTTAAATATGTAACTTTATTTAGTCCTTTAACAAGTCTGTCTCTAAAGATGTTAAAGTTATTATTATTATCTTAACGCTATTTTTTTTTTTAAACTTCTTTTTGATGATGAAAATGAAAGTACTTGTAGTGTCGCATCGATTAATCGTATCGGACTTCAAGTTTCAGTTTAAGTTTGTCAGAACTGTATGGCAACGATAGAACTTTTCGAACAATGACAACAAAGTCGCTATTTTGTTTGTGATCCAGAAAATGTACAAAATATTGTATTTTATCGTCGTTAATTGATTGTAAATAGTAAATTATCAATTCTTAAGGAGTCAGAGAAGCGTTATTTTCATTTAATGAAACAACACCATCGCTTCATCTGGTGACCCGGACGTGATGAAAATGCCAGACGACGAGAAGAACAAAGAAAACGAAACTGCAACACAGGCTGCGGTCGCTAGAGTTAGCGTCAAAGTTCCTACTTTCTGGAAACCGGATCCGAAGATATGGTTCCTCCAATTGGAAGCTCAGTTTCGAAATGCGAACGTAACTGCTGATCAAACTAAGTATGATTATGTTATTAGTTCCATTGAACCGGATATTTTGTCGCAAGTGTCCGATATAGTGCTTGCCCCACCTCAACAGGATAAATACCAGGCTATTAAGGACAGGCTAATTTCTTTATATGCTGACTCGGAGACTCAGAAAACTCAGAAGTTACTGAGTGAACTTGAATTAGGAGATAAAAAGCCGTCACAGTTGCTTTGCGAAATGCGCAATTTGGCCGGTGACAAAGTGACTGACACTTTTCTGAAAACATTGTGGTTGCAACGCTTACCAGTTAATATGCGTGGAATTATAACTGTCAGTGGCGATGATTTACCAAAATTGGCTACTATGGCCGACAAGATTTGGGAACTAAACCCCATTACTCCTCAGATAGCCGCAACTGCGTCCATAACCGTGAGCAGTGGACTGATCGAGAGCTTACAAAAACAGGTTAGCGAACTCAGTTTGCAAGTTTCCGCTCTATCTAAACAACGGCGTAGCAATTTTCGGTACCGCTCTAAATCAAGAGGCAGGAGTCCCAGCGATAGTAGGCATGCTATTTGCTACTACCATAGGAAATTTGGGAATAACTCTTTCAAATGCAAACAACCATGCAACTTCCAATCAGCATCACAGACAGGTAGCTCGGAAAACTGACACCCCGTCTCTCACTGACGACGGAGGGACGTGGGGTTGAGCTGAGTCGTCTTTTCGTAAGCGACAAGGAAACAGCCACCCAATTTTTAATTGACACCGGGGCAGAACTGTCGGTTATCCCACCATTACCTGCTGATAGAAAAAATATCTTGAAATTAGAACTGTTCGCCGCAAATGGCACCAGGATCAAAACATATGGTCAAAAGTTACTGAAGCTCGATTTTGGACTCCGAAGATCATTTAGTTGGCCTTTTGTAATCGCTGAAGTGAATAGACCCATCATAGGTATGGATTTTCTCGCTAATTTTAACCTTTTGGTAGATACTAAAAACCGTAAGTTAATAGATGGCATTACATTTTTCACTATTAATGGAATCCCTTGCTTTCAAAACAATAATAATATCCCAATTTTAAATGCTGTTAACAATCCATACAAAAATATTCTCAATGATTTTCCAGATGTGCTCAAACTGAGTGGAATTAACACTAAAATTAAAAATCATAACACCGAACACTTCATCGAAACCAGAGGCCCACCCGTTACCGCCAAAGTCAGAAGGCTATCGGTCGACAAACTTAAGGCTGCTAAAAAGGAGTTTGAATTTATGCTCCAAATGGGTTTATGCAGACCATCTACAAGTAACTGGTCAAGTCCGCTTCATCTAGCTATGAAGAAAACGGGCGACTGGCGACCTTGCGGTGACTACAGAGCGTTAAACAACGTCACAATCCCCGATAGATATCCTCTTCCATTTTTAACAGACTGTAGTTCTATTTTAGCAGGAACAACAGTTTTCTCTTCCATTGATCTCATTAGAGCGTATCAGCAAATTCCAGTTCGTAAGGAAGATATACCGAAAACCGCAATTCTCACGCCTTTCGGCTTATTCGAATTTCCATACATGACATTTGGTCTTCGTAACGCAGCTCAAACTTTCCAACGTTTTATGAACACTGTTCTGAATGGGCTAGAGTTCGTATTTTGTTATTTGGATGATATCCTGATAGCCTCTGCTGACGAGGAAACACATCGGCAACACGTACGAGTAGTACTTTCGAGGTTAAATGAATATGGACTGTGCATTAATACGGCAAAATGTAAATTTGGTCAAACTAAACTTGCATTCTTGGGATACGAAGTATCGGCTGAAGGTCTTAAACCACTTCCAACGAAAGTCGATGCAATTAATAATTTCCAAGAACCAAAGTCATTTACCAGTTTAAGACGATTTTTAGGTATGGTAAATTTTTATCACAGATTCATACCAAATTGTGCCAAATTGCAACAACCTCTAACAACACTGCTGTCAGGTGTCAAAAAGAACTGCAGAAAGCCAATACTTTGGACGGAAGAAGCAACAAATGCCTTCCAAGCTTTAAAGGATGCACTCAGTCATGCTTCCATTTTGGCTCACCCATCAGAAAAGGCTGAAATAACATTGACGACTGATGCTTCAGACACTGCTATTGGAGCGGTCGTACACCAAGTGGTGAACAATGCAAAACAACCTTTGAGTTTCTTTTCACGCTCTTTGACACCAACCCAAAGAAAGTATAGTGCCTACGATAGAGAGCTATTAGCCATCTATACAGCAGTGAAGCATTTTAAATACATCTTAGAAGGACGACATTTTACAATATATACAGACCACAAGCCAATCACATTTGCCTTCCAACAAGATTTGGAAAAAGCCTCACCTAGGCAAGCCAGACAACTGTCATACATTGGCCAGTTCACCACCGATATCCGATACATCCAGGGAGATGAAAATACCGTTGCTGATGCACTCTCTCGTATTGAAACCATTTCCGTACCACCTGTAATAGACTTACAAACTATCGCAAACTCTCAAGAGGATGAAGAGTTGGAAATACTGAAAAGTAAGCCAAACTTGAAAATTTTACAGATCCCTATACCGGACAGCGACAAGAAAATATATTGTGATACCTCTACGAATTATAATCGTCCATACATACCTGCAGAATTTCGACGAAAAATATTTTCATCCATCCATAATTTGTCTCATCCTGGAATACGATCCACAACTAAATTGATCACAAAACGTTTCATATGGCCCAATATGAATAAAGACTGCCAACTATGGACTAGAGCATGTTTACCATGCCAACGATCCAAAGTTCATAGGCACACTCAGTCAGCGTTGGGGGAATTCAAAATACCTCCAATGAAACAATCTGAATTTTCCCAAAACCTCCAGAAAATAATACAAGATATGAAGCCACGACCTACAACAACCCATGGAAACAGAACAGTCTTTGTTTCTAAACAACTGTGCAACTGTTCTCATGTATTTCTATACAACAACGTCAATAGTTCTTCACTACAACCTGTCTATCTTGGACCATACCCTGTAAAGGCGAGAAAGGATAAATATTTCGATATCGAAATCCAGGGAAAAGTGAAACGAGTTTCTATCGACAGAGTGAAACCGTGTTTTCTATTAAAAGAAACAGATATCCCTTTTCGAGAGCTACATCCCACGGAAAATGAGCATAACGAAACGCCTGTACTCAAGACTACGGAAGAAAGTCCAGCGACTCCACAGGAAAGCAAGACAACCAGAACCGGCAGGCATGTGAAGTTTCCCAGTCACTTAAAAGACTATCTTCTGTAATTGTTTTCACTGGGAAGGGGGTGTGTAGTGTCGCATCGATTAATCGTATCGGACTTCAAGTTTCAGTTTAAGTTTGTCAGAACTGTATGGCAACGATAGAACTTTTCGAACAATGACAACAAAGTCGCTATTTTGTTTGTGATCCAGAAAATGTACAAAATATTGTATTTTATCGTCGTTAATTGATTGTAAATAGTAAATTATCAATTCTTAAGGAGTCAGAGAAGCGTTATTTTCATTTAATGAAACAACACCATCGCTTCAGTACTTAATATTTAAAATTATTGAGCGAAGAAAAAAAATATAATCTGCACATTACAGTAGGCTACTCAATAAATTGTAAAATGTTACTTTGACTCATTGTTTTTAACATTTTTAGTTAGAATTCTCAGTTCTAATTTAAAAGACAAAAGCACATTTGTGGCGATAAATATTTCCCTTTGTAAAAATCCTTAAAACCTGCGGAAAAATGTTTACAAAGTTTTTTATGTAGCCATAGTGAAAATAACTTAGATTTTATCTAGTCTAAAAGTAGAATGTATGCACTTAGAATTATTTTGTAAATGACCATATAAAAACATTTAACATTGCATATAAATTGTAAAATTCAGAAAAATATTTTAAAAGTAAGCTTTAAATATTTACTTATTCTTTCTAAGATTTTATATTTTCTTTTTTGCTTTCTGTTAATGAACACAAGATCATGGTAAATACCTACATATATCATTTTGTCATGTGTTTTTAAACTTAAACAGTACATGGTAAGAAATTAAGTACTTAAAGTATTATTATACTATGGCATGTCTGTTATTTTTAGGGATGAAACGGATAGAAATTTTGCCGGATATCAAATATCCGGAGCTCTTTTGCCTGTTGAATACGGATATCCGGCATTAGTTTTGTTTTTTGTATGTTTCTTTTCTTTTTCATTATTTTAAAACAATAAAATATAACCCACCTTTTAAAAACATTTTAAATATAATTTATTTAAATATATTTATTTAATATTTTATTTATTTGTGCAATATTGCCATGGAGAATAAAACTTCAAGCGTAACATACTTATTCCTACACTTGCAATTTGTGGTGAAAAGCATTGTCACAAAGAAATAGGTTTTGTTCAGAATTATAAAACTAAAATTTATTATTTACATATTTTTTGCAATATTAATATTAAAAAAAATGAAACAAAATACAGTAACCGCCGCTTAATAAAAATCACTGGTTAATAGAATCAGCCGCTTAATCTGATCAAATTGCCAGGATCGGAATAAAATCAATGCAAACCATCTTTGAAACTGCCTCTCAATAAAATCAGTATTGCCGGTTAATAAACTGAAAAATTCTCATCAGAAGCAAAATACCATTTATGCATGCTGAGTAAATTCTTATTTACACTCCGAATTTTTATTTTTTAAATAAAAAATAAATACAGAAATCCCTCTGTTATCTCTCTTTGTCGAAAATTTACAACATTAAATTTTACATTTACAGCAATTAAAACACGCCCCATCTCATTGACTTAGGAACAATTTCAAGGAATATATTCTTCAAGGTGTAATAAGTTAATTTGTAACAAGTTACAAATTTGATTTAATTCGCCAGTGATTATTTTATTTTTAATTATTTAAAGACAATTTCTAATTCTTATTCTGAAATAACTAAGAAGTAAGATGTTTAAACGAAAATATTTTAAATTTTAAAGAAAGGTGTGGACTTTTAGCAAAGTAATGATGATTTTCCTCAAAGGAAAGCGCATCGTAGCTTGGGATGTGTTTAATTCTTTTATTTTGAAGAAACACTTCAATAATTATCTGTTAAAAATTAATTAGCATTGTTTATTAATTTCATTATTTGGTATTATCTTTTAACATTTATTTTCAAATTCAGGGAAGTAACACCTTTTTATTGTGTACAGGAACGTTAGCCGGATATAAAATCAGCCGCTTAATAAAATCACTTTTGCTCAGAACGAATGTGATTTTAATAAGTGGCGGGGTACTGTATTTTACTAATGAAATCATAGTTAAAGGGTTATTTTCATAGGAAAACTAATATATTGTGGCCATCATAAATCTTTTTTACTTCCATTACCCTACTACCGTAGGTAATGGAAGTATTGTATTCGGTCTGAAAATTCGATATCGGGTTTTCACCTGATTTACACGTTTTAAGGTCCCCTGAGTCCAAAAAAGTGGTTTTTGGCAATTGGTCAGTGTGTATGTATGTGTGTGTGTGTGTGTGTGTGTGTGTGTGTGTGGAGAATCTTCTGGCTACTATAGCTCAGAAACTAATAAAGATAGAGCTACGAAATTTTAGAATTGAAATACGTCTGGTGTACAGATGAAATTTCCAGATTTTGGTGAAAATTGAAAAACCGGAAGGGGGACATCGGAAACCGGAAGTGGGACGGTAAGTCCGTATCTCAAAAACGGCTTTAACGATTTTCTTCAAATTTGCTATATAAACACTCTGTTAGATGTCCTTTCGAATGATATAGTTGGTTAGTTCAGGAAAATTGATAGGCGTCCTGTATAAATAGCTCAATTTCAGGCCTCGCAAAGGCGTTCCTTTAAAAACAGTTGTACGGATTTTTTTCAAACTCGCCATTTTAACTCACTTTTAAATATGCTTTTGTATGTAATTATTGTTTTCCTGTCAATAATTGAGTTTAACCGGAAGTGGGACC